>SMDT01000253.1:0-695517 GCA_005392925.1 Aquilaria sinensis
ATGAGCAGCGCTACAATTCGCTCATATGGTATGCTTCATATATGGCCAGAAATGATGAGTTGATAGCCAAGAAGTTCTTCCAAGGCCTTAAGCCTATTCATCGAAGGTATATGGTGACAATGGACATCCGAGGCTATCACCAAGTGTCCAAAAGGTGTTGGCCTTGGAAAGAAAGATTAAGGACTCAAGAACACCAAGCCAGAAGGTGGAGGTTGGACCACCTAACCTAGGTAAAATGCCAGAAAGTGGCCAATGGTAGGAAGGATTACCAAGAGTCAAGGTCCCTTCAAGAGAAGGAAAATGGGTTTGTGCCCTAAGCGTAGGTGGTTTCATGGCACAAAGCCATACCTTCGGAACAGACGTTTATAACATTTGTGGTCGAATAGGTCATTAGGTGATGGAATGTTCACAAGCTTGACCCTTGCCGGGTCCACCTTGAAATCCACCCCCTGCACCCTTGCCATAGGCAATTGACCTAGTGTGGCCGCAGTAACAATTGAGCCAAGGGTCACTGCCCTTGCTAGTCAAGCAACCAAAGAGGCAGTTGCCATTTGAGGTAACTTTACTTTTCATAATGTTAGTGTTAGAATACTTTTTGATACTAGAGCTCCTCTTTCTGTGATATCGTCTGCCTTGGTAGATAAGCTTAAGTTGCAATGAGAAATCTCAAATGAGTTGAGACTTATCAGGACTGTAAGGAGGGGTTTTATTGTGACCAATGAGTTGGTTACTGGGTATCTCTTGTAGTTATGCAACCATGATTTCTCTTGTGAGTTGTGGGTGATAGACTTGAAGGTCTTATGACCTAGTGTTGGGAATGGATTGGCTAAGCAAGCATAAGGTGCAAATTGATTGTGCTAGTCACTCAGTCAACATTACTAATGCTCAAGGAGCTAGAATGACTTGCACAGGAGGGTTAGTATCCAGTGCTAAAAGTTTGCATCTTAGTCTTATGGATAGCATCCCCATAGTTAACGAGGAAGCGTATTGTTCTTTGAATGGGGTGGCCATAGAGGAAGAACTTAAAGAAATCCCTATAGCCAATCAGTTTCCTGAGGTGTTTCCAGTGGAGTTGCCTGGGTTACCACCCAAGAGGGAAACAAAGTTCTTTATCCATCTTTAGCCTGGAGCAAAACCTATTTCAATACCACCTTACCGAATGTTAGCTCTGAGATGGACGAGTTAAAGAAATAGTTGGAAGAACTGCTAAAGAAAGGCTTCATAAGGCCCAGTGAATCACCGTGGGGAGCCTCGGTGTTGTTCGTGAAGAAGAAGATGGAACTTGGAGACTGTGCATCGACTACAGAAAGTTGAATGCAGTAATAGTCAAGAATAAGTATCCACTTCCTAGGATTGATGACCTATTTGATAGGTGCAAGGAAGTAAAGGTGTTTTCTAGGATTGACCTTCGGTCTGGATATTTCTAGATTAGAGTTAAAGAGGAAGATATCTCGAAAACTGCCTTCAAGACAAGGTATGGGCACTATGAGTATATACTTATGTCATTTGGTGTGACAAACGCCTCGATAGTGTTCATGGAAGCCATGAATAGAATCTTCAGGCCGTTCTTGGATCGGTTTGTTGAAGTCTTCATCGATGACATTTTGGTATACTCATAGTCTACGCATAGGCATGAGAAGCACCTTAGAACAGTTTTACAAGTACTAAAGAATAATTAGTATAAGTGTGAGTTTTGGTCCGAAAGGATACAGTTTATGGGGCATATTATCAATACTCATGGTTTGTCAGTGGATCCTGAAAAGGTTCAGGCACTGGTTGAGTGGAGGAGACCAATTATAGTTATAGAAGTTAATAGTTTCTTAGGCTTAGCTGGCTAATATAGGAGGTTCATAGAGAAATTATGTATGATAACTACACCATTGACAACCTTAACCAAGAAAACTTAAAAGTTTGATTGGACACCAAAGAGTAAAGAAGCTTACTTGGAGTTAAAAAAAAGGTTGACAAGTGCACCAATACTCATTTTACCGGATCCAAACAAAGCTTTCATGGTATATGCAGATGCATCAGCTTTTGGTCTAAGGTGTGTGTTGATGCAAGAAAGTCAAGTGATCACTTGTGGCTCAAGGCAGTTAAGGCCTAATGAGTTTAACTATCCAATTCATGGCCTTGAGCTAGTGGCGGTAGTATTTGCTCTTAAGCTTTGGAGGCACTACTTGATGCGGAGGTCATTGAGGATTTTCACTGACCATAAGAGTTTAAAATATTTGTTCACACAGAAAGATTTGAATATGAGACAACGAAGGTGGATCGAATGCATAAAAGATTAAGATTACTCGATTGAGTACTATGCAGGCAAAGAAAATGTGGTAGCAGATGCATTGAGTCAGAAGTACACAGAAGTGATCCTGTTTAAGGATCAAGCTACAAGTTCTTCATGAGAAGTGTTGGGGGATTGTTTTCAGCTTTGCATGAGTTTTGGCAAAACCAAGAAAAGTCCCTAGTCTACATTTTGGAGATACAGTCAGCTTGGTTGGCTAAGGTCAAAGATGTTGAAAGGAAAGATCCATTGTTAAAGAAAATATCTAAAGAAAAGAAGCTTGGTACTGTGAAGAAGGAGTTTTGGTACAATGATGGAATACTACACAATGAATATTGACTCTATATACCGAATGTGGAGAGTCTTAGGTAGCAAGTCCTACATGAGGCATATAGTAGTAAGGTAAGTGTTCACCCTGGTGTTAGTAAAATGTATCATGATCTAAAGACTCATTTTTTGTGGCCAGGACTTAAGAGGGATATAACAGGACATGTGGCTAAGTATTTGACATACCAGATGGTTAAAGCTGAACATCAGAAACCGGTAGGTACACTTTAGAGTTTACCTCTTACAGAAAAGAAGTGAAGGTCCATTACCACGGATTTCCTAGTGGGGTTACCGAATACCCGGAGTCAGCATGATGCTATATGGGTAGTGGTCGATAGGCTAACTAAATTGGCACACTTTATACCCATAAGGATTATTTATACTTTGGAGAGGTTGGCTCAGTTGTACATTAAGGAGATTGTGAGGTTGCATGGTATACCAAATCAGATTATATCTGATAGAGATCATCGATTTATATCCAGGTTTTGGAATGCTTTCCAAGAAGCATTGGAGAGTAATGTTAGTCTTAGTATAGCCTTCCATCCTCAAACTGATGGACAGTCTGAAAAAGTGATTCAGACTTTGGAATATATGTTACGTGTGTGTGCCATTGACTTCCAAGGTGATTGGGATCAACATTTGCTGTTCATTGAGTTTGCTTTTAATAACAGTCATCAAACTGTAATAGGTATGACACTATACGAGGCTTTGCATAGTAAGTGATGCATGACGCCCCATTGTTGGGCTGACCCTTCAGATAGGGTAGTTGTTGGTCCTGAGATTATAGCAAACATTACAGCTAAGATCAAGTTGATCTAGAAATATATTAGAGCAGCCAATGACTGGCAAAATAAGTATGCAAATTTGAGGAGATTGGAATTGAGTTTTGAATTTGGGGACAAGGTACTTCTTAAAATGTCTCCAATGAAATGAGTTACTTGGATTAGGCAGAGGGGTAAGTTAGCCCTTAGGTACATCAAACCCTATCAAGTTTTGGAGAAAATAGGGAAAATTGCTTATTGGTTGGCATTACCACCCAGCTTGTCCTAGGTGCATAATGTGTTTAATGTTAGTCTTATAGGGAAATGCACAGTGGATCCGGGATAAATAGTCAACTCTTCAATGATTCCTATCCAAGAAGACTTGACTTCTAAAGCAAACCTGTTCAGATACTTAATAGGGAAGTAAATAAACTTCAAACTAAGTGGATTCCAATGGTTAAGATCCTTTGGTCAAACCATAGTGAGGAGGAAGCTACTTAGGAGACGGAGCAGGATATACTGAAAAGATATCCTAATGTTTTTCCTCAGTTGCAACGGAATTTGGGGGACCAAATTCAAGAAAGAGGGGAGAATGTTATGGCTCTCCTAACTGAAAGCTTGTTTGAGGAAATTAAAGTATTTAAAACTTAATTTGGAACCTTATTTCAAGTTCACATAGCAAGGATAGGTAAGTTTAGCAAAGTTCACTAAGTTCTGAGAAGGTTAAGGCATCAAATAAAGATCAAGGGTAAAATGGTAATTTTATGTCTTGAAGAGTAGGGCCAAATACGGAGGGATAAAAATGAGTTTTAAAAACCTAACTTTTGGTTTAGACCCAAACTTAACTAAATAAACAAGATTTGACCAAGATTGACTAGTTACTAAGGAAAGAGGGGGATTTGTTTGCAACTATGCATAAACTTGGGTGGCTTGGTTTTAAAAAGAGGTATAAAAGCTTGGTAAAGTGGAGGAGGCTACCATTTTTGCCTCAAGCCGTAGTTCATCCTCCACCCTACCATTTCTTCATGAAATCAAGTTCAAAACCAAGAGTTTTTTGTGAAATTTGAAGCTACAAAGGGTGTATATGCATTAGGAAGCTTGTTCTAAGAAGAATTTTAAATTTTTGGAGTCTGGAACCATGTTTCCAGCCATCCCCTATTTTTGATGTGAGGTAACTTGTGATTCAATGGTGAATTCTTGTTTATTAGATGATTAGAAGCTTGGGTTTTAGTTAAAAGTTAGTAATTTTGTGTTTTGTGCCTTTGGTTGCTTGGAACTAGGAAAAACTTTGTGGAACTTGGTTTTTGTAGGAGAATTGCTTGATTCTTGCTTGTGAGTTAAAGTTAAGGTATGGGAGTTATGCTTTCAAGCTTTATCAATGCTATTGGAGTGTGATTGCTTGATGAATTCAAGTAGTTTTGGCAATAACATTAGTTAGTGGGCTAGTTTGTTCATGGTGGACTACTAGTTTTGTGGAGCTTGGAATAATGTTACAACGCATCATAGGAATGCTTGTGATAGTTGGTTGTGGTCTTTGCAACATGTTTAACAATTATGATGGCTAAAAATTTTCAATTTTTCTTGAAGGCTTGAATGGAGGCTCAAGGGTGTGCTTAAGGTACCTAGGGGTCTAAGTATTCTGGGGGTACTCCAAGACTTCCAAAACTTCTCCGAGACCTAGGAGTTTTCTTGGGTTTTTATGGCTGCTTTCAATATAAGCAAGAAAACTAGTTAACAAAGGACTACAACTAAGTATCACTAGCTTGGGTAAAAGGATTAGAACCATCGGTGACCTAGCGGTTCCGTCGTGCATGAGATTGCAATGTGAAACCTTAGTGCACCTAGTGGGTCTTTATGGCCTAGCCGACAGTTGTCCTACCATAGAGCCCCTGTACAACATAAAGGAGTTTCAACTAGTGAATCAACATTGTTTAGGCTAGTAAGCTATGTTTGCTAGAAGGCAAGGCTCTACCTTGTAGTTCAAGAACTAGGTTGAAGAGAAGTCCCAGGGGACTAAGACATATGCGCATAAGTCTAACCTCAAGGTGTATGAGCTTATAGTAGATTACATATGTTCACATATGTGTGTCCTTAGTAACTTTTCTTGCAGGTGAAGTGAAGAACTTTACTAAGAATTCTTAAATTCTCACTCCCTAGTTATGTTGTACAGATTTTGACATTGTTAGGCTGGATAACCATTGAAGGTTGTTACGGTAGCTTGTTGTTGCAGGTACTCCACTTGAGGATCTTTATGATTCTAGTCTACTTGGGTCACTTGTTGGTTAAGTAATAGTGTTAACTAAAGTGTTTTTCTTGGGTACAGAGCCTAGTAGCACGTGGACAGGCTTTTGGGCCTAGCCAATGGGATTCATTTCTAAGGTGGGAGTTAGTATAAGAGATCTCAGTTGAGGCTTGTATATGTGTTGTACACCTAGTTATCTCCATTATCTATATTTTTTAGTCTTAGACTCTAGCGTTGCTTTTGGGTGAAGGTATTAGTCTACTTCATGCTAAATGCCTTCACACTGTTATTATGGTATTAATCATACAAATGTTGATTTTGTATGCTTTGATTATTTGAACTTGTTTTCTATAAAAGTACGTTGGCCAAGTGAATGTTTTTATATTTTCCAATTGCTCTAGTCAAAGCATAAAGAGCCTACATCTTGCATATTCTAGGTTAATTAACTAGTATCTTGAAGTTTTAATTCGCGCACATATACAGCTAGCCAATTGCAACCACCGTGAGACTAGCTCTCACAGGCTTCCTGGGCAAGGCCGAGGGATGGCCATGTCAAGTAGTTTGAATTATTATCCTTTTTTCTTTTAAGAAAAGTTCCATTGCTCCTTCAATCAATTCCGACACATTATCACTCCTTATTTTCTTAATCTTTGCCCCATGTTGTTTAAACTAAGGCATAAAATTTTTCAAATACTTTGGCCACTTCATTTTTATGCCTCAAAAGATACGTCCAAGTGGACATAGAAAAATCATCCATAATGGTGAGAAAATGATGGGCTCCAAAAGTTGAAGGTGTATGGTGAAGGCCCTAAATATAATATGAATCAAATCAAATATAGCAACAATCTTCTTATAACTTTTATAAAAAGGTAGTCTACTAGCTTTTGGAAGTGGAAAATGACACAATTTTTACAAACTTCTCTGAAATCCAAATGTGACAATTTCTCCACTCTTTTGCTTCTTTCTTGTGAGGGATGCCCTAAATTTTGATGCCATAGACTCGCCATCCCAATTGTGTTGACCTTTCCTTTATTGATCTTGAGAAAATGAAGACTTCCTTACTGGTTACCCACTCCACTCAACTTCTTTGAGGCTCGGTCTTACGAGTCACAAACATTAGGGAAAAAGATTGCAACACAATCATTGTCGTTAGTTTACTTATGGAGACAAGATTGCATTTAAAATATTGGGCAAAAAAGGTGTATTAAAGAACAAAGTTCTCTATTAAATGGGCAATTCTTGATTTTCTAATGGAAGAAATTAGAGGACTCTAGGAGGACATATAATAAATTTTTATAGAATAAAAAAAAATTCCATCATATACTCCATGTATTGGATCAAAATTTTGTTCCTTTTTATCCAAAATATATTTTTGTTACAATTTTATCATTTTTTTTATTGTGGTAACACTGAATTTCTATACTTTCATATTTGACATTGATACATAAAATTCTTCAAATACGAAATATATTTTGAAAATTTCTAATATTTTTTTAAATAGTATTGTTATATTTATTTTGCTAATTAAGTTAATATTTTTCTTTATTTGATTAATCAAAATGTTAATGTATTTATAATATTTAAAATTCAAACAAATTTTTACTATTTACAAATTCTTTATATTAGGAAAATAAGATTAGTATTTGAAAATGAAAAAATAAAAAATAAATGGTAATTGTTTTGCATGTGTCCTATGTATTTTTATGACAAAAAGCTAAAAAATGGCTCTAAATTTAAAAATTTGTTACAAACATGTATTTGTTTATGTGATTATTAGACATGCCTAAAAACATGATTTTTATCTATTTATTTAATTTTTAAAATTTAAATATTTTATGGAAAACTAAAAGTGCAACTTAATACCTATATATAATAATAATAATAATAATAATAATAATAACTGAAAATATATAAAGTGACTAAACTTTAATTATAAGATATTAGTTTTTCTTTTAAGTAACAAGAATTTATTCTATTTGAAGGAGTCTATTTTCCTATGGTTGACTACTTATATTATATTAACAATGGGTAAGACTAAGCTTTCAAACCTTAATGATGTATGTATTTTTCCTAAATAAATAGGTAAGCATTAATCAGCCAAAAAAATAAAAAGATATATAAGACTTGACCTCAATCTTTAGAACAATGACATTGACTCAACTATAAAATAGAAGATAAGTATAGATTTGAAGCCTTAAAGTGAGTAATTTTTTTTATCAAAAGTCAAGAGTTAGATAATTAAGCCTTTTTAGTAATCTATAGTTACCTATAATTATATGTCTTTGGAAATATTTAAGTTTACTTGCCAAGTCTATAATTTGACATCATGGCCCATATTTGTGTCATAATTTAAGCTTTTTTATATTTTAAATAGAACCTCAAAACATTTATAAAAAAAACTTAGCTTATGTCTCCTGAAAAGGTCAAAGTTATGCTAATACATTAATAGTAAATCTATTTAATTGTTTGAGCCAATTAATATAATATCTTTAGTTTAAATATTATCTTTTTGAATTTAAAATATAAATATTAAGAAAAAATAAACTAAGTCAAATTTTAATAAAATTTATAAATACATAATATTATTAAGTCCATTGAATTAAGATATTTTCTTAACATTAAAAGAAATTTTAACATCTTTGATAAGATATAAAATGTGCGAGAAAGAAATTTTATAAGTACTCTGTCATCACAAATAAAAAAAATTTATGATTTTTTTTTGCAGCCTATATTACTTGTAGTGTAAATAGAAATCAAAATACAATGAGCAATGTATTATAACAGATGGTACAAATGAGGGTAGTTATGGTGAAATATTATACTCCCTCAATGAAATTATTATTACCAAAAAAATTAATGAAATGCAAATATTATACTCTCCTTGTCCCAAATTATTTGCATCATTTCCAGTTTTTTACTTATGTTTGACTTACATTTATTTATATTAATATTAACTAAAATTTTATAAAAAAGTTTATATTCAAAAACTACAATATACTTATAGTTTTTATGGTAAATATTGCCAATTGTCCCTAAACTATGCTCATTTTGCTTAATCATTTTGAAATTATCAGGTGTTGCACCAATCATCCTCAAACTTTTTAATTGTTACACTTTTGTCCTGCCATCTGTTAAACTGTTAAAGATGGACGGAAAAATGGTATCATACCAACAACTATGCCATTTTTGAGATACCACATCAGCAGCCATGTCATTTTTCCATCCATATTTAACGGTATTAATTGACGATAGGATGAAAGTGCAATAATTAAAAAGTTTGAGGATGATTGGTGCAACCCTTAATAGTTCCGGGATGATTAAGTAACATGGGCATAGTTTAGGACAACTGGAGATATTTACCCTAGTTTTTAAATATAAATTTTTTAAAAAAATTTGAAACAAATATTAATACAAATAAATTTAAGTCAAACTTAAGTAAAAAAACTAAAATTATGCAAAGAACTTAAGACGATGATACTAATGAAAAAGCTACATGAAAAATAGAAAAATGAAACTAATAAATTGCTATTGAACAAGATCATTAGAAGTATAGTTTTCTAAGTAAAATGTGACTTGGTATTTTGATTTAAGTGCAACGCATTTGTACAACTACTAATATTATAAAAAGGCTATTAACTTATCTGACAGAAAAAATTGCAAGTTTGAGAGCCAACTTTGTTTACTACTGCTTGGGCAATTTGGAACAAATGAACATTATGTTTGAATAAAACCAGTTCAAGGTGAAAGAAATAATTTCTAAAGTTGAGATCCTGCCATTTTTATGGATAAGCACCAGGTTGCTATAAGGCAAGCTACTTGCTGGTCATATAATTTGTATGACTCTATAATTTTAACACAAGTTTTGCTTTTTAATGTTAGAAAGAAAGGCATGTATTTGAGGACTCATATTTTTAATTTCCCCCATAACATTATATTGTCTTCTTTAAACATTTAATACTAGGTAAATTCCATCAGAGGTCCCTTAGCATATTTTTATATATTAAATGTGTACCTTATCTTAAAGTTATTCTATCAAAGTACGCTACCTCATTTATCACATTCTAATTGGGTCATTTTCATCAATTTCAATGTTAAATTGGATGATAATTATTGATATGACATTAATTAACATTAAAATAACAATTATGATCTTTAAACTTTATCAATCAATAGTTCTACATCTTTCAAATTTCCTGAACATCAAGAACTAACCCAAACTTTTAAAATTTCTCATTTCAACCATAAAAATATCAACAACAAACCAAATTTCCCCAAACTCACTCATATGGATTCCCTCCCTTCTAGAATCCAATGATTCCTCTTCCATTCTTCTCGAAACCCCTTTCTCTTGTTTGGCACAACTCCCATATCCATCGCTATTGCCACAAAATCTGTGTCACTATCACCACAAAATTGTCATCGGTGTCCGATCACGAGAATATGCAAGTCCTCAAGGACAATCTAGGTTGGTGGATGAAGGCACCGACGATGAGACAGATGCAAGTCCTAGCACACTGTTACTGCCGTTAGTCTACTAGGCGACTATTGTTGCCACCAAATCGAAGCAAAGTTGGAGGCAGTAACCGCCAAACCTCATTGCCGCTGCGTATGGTGGTGAAATTGAACCAATTTCCAAAAATAGATCTAGGGGGCACAACAGACAGCTGGAATTGATTAGGGAAATTTGAGATTCTGGAGTGGACCGTGCTTCTCCACTTATTATCTGGTCCTAATTTTGCTGCTCTTGGTTACTATGCCATTTACTGTAGTTGTACCAATATTGAATTCTGCTTGTTGTTCATCTGTAAATGTGTATGTGTTCTTTTTGGATTGTAATCCTTTGCACTTGGACATTCGGTTGTAACAATTCTTATTAATTTTAATGAAGTTTTTTCTTATTTCAGAAAAACAAAATTATTGGTTGGAAATTCCATGGTTTTATTCGTTTGGGTTAATGTTCTTGATATTCTTGTGTTTGAAAGGAGAAAATAAAAAATTTGGACTTGTTCTTGATATTTAGGAAATTTGGAAGAGTTAAAATTATTGATCGAAAAAGTTTTGAGGACAAAAATTGTTATTCTACATTTATTTTAATATTGATTAATGTCATATCAACAAAATTCATCTGTTTTAACAATGAAATAGATGAAAATTACCTAATTAGAATGCACATAACTAGGCAAGATACTTCAACATGACAACTTTAAAATAAAGTACTCGTTTAGGACATGAAAATAAGTTAAGAGACCCTACTGAAATTTACCTTTTTAATGCCTATAATTTGACTTTGAATAAAAAAACCAAGAAACATAACTTTGGAAATTTACAATTAGGCATTGAATTTCAAGTTAGACTTACACCCAATTCGTTTAAACTTAAGTCAACTTAATTTAAAATGGTTTTAAATTTTTTTCCCTTAGAACCAATTTCATTTAAAAGTTAATATTATATTGGTATAATAATCCATTTGAAACAAAATTTTTATCATGTTATTAAATTTCTATGAAATTTAATAGTATTATAAAAATTTTACAATCAATGGATTATTTCACCTAAATAATATTGACTTTCAAATAAAATTAATTTTAGGTAAAAAAAATATAAATATAAAAATAAATTATTTTGAATTAAGTTGGCTTAAGTTAAAATGAATTGGCCTTTAATATTTATAATGTTGCCGCGGAAAAATAGATAGAACCATAAGTTCTAATTTAAGCCATATAATTGTTGTATTTTAAATCGCTGCTCTCACTAGCTTTCTCTTGTTTGGCACAACTCCCATATCCATCGCTATTGCACAACTCCCATATTATCAAACGCTGACATCTCCAATATCTTTTGCAATATCTATACTCATCCCTAAAAAGGATAACTTGATGGAACATGACAATCGGTTAAGACAAAACTCTGAACAAATTTGAGCATCAAGATCACTGGAAGACGAATCTCGACATATGCTGGCTCATCTTATCTTGTCTTCCTCACAGTGATGGTGGCAGCGACTTGGCGGACTGGGTCAACTTCAAGGATGAATGGCGACGCAGACAATGGGATGCCAACCGGTACGAAAGTTAGTGGATGTCATTTCGCAAGAGCGCCGACAATTGTCCAACTGGTGTACAACAGGTGAAACAGGTTAAAAGGACGTGCGATTCTGCTAATAATGGAGCAGTGGAGCAGAATGGGTAGTTGGAACGTCACGGCTGGAGACAGGCGTTAACATTTTTTAAAGGGTGAACTACAAAATCTCTATTATGTTTAGTTAAAATTACACTTATTCCTATTTTGTTTCAGAAACTGCTTGAGAACTCTTGAAGATTCAATATTCCCACAATTATCCCCTATTCTGCTTAAGTCCATTTTAGAGGTTAAAACCATTGAATAAATTACATTTTGAGGTCCTAGATTTTAGTCATTGTTTAAGGTTTCACCTAACATATAAATTACTTCATAAATTGCATTTTTCAAAGGATATAATATATTTTTTATATTTTGATTGTTTTAACTTATTTTTTTTCTATTATTTTTGTCTTAATTATTTACTATTCATTTATTGTTTATTTTTAAAATCTTACTACTTAATTTTTCTTATATATTTTTAAATCTCCAGTTCCCTTTAATTAAGAACAACATTTTTATTTTTCATTTTTTTTAATAGCAAGCAACGAGATCAATTAACGAATGAGAATGAAATACATAGGAGGTGCCAGCAATAGGTTGCTAAAGATACAAAAAGAGATACAAGTCACCCTATTGCAATAGCTATTGCTAGTAGGGATGTCGAAAAGCCACCAAGGGAATATGGAATTCCAAACAATAGTCTCCTGTGGAAATCCGACCAAAACTCGCTCTAATTTTCTAACTATTTTATTATCTCCAAGACCCCCCCGAAAGACCATAATGGCTCACAATGACATTTCTCCACAACGCCTGCTTCTCATTAAAAAATTTATACCACCACTTTCATAAAAGTGCAAGGTTCCTTTTCTTTCTCCGCAAGAATTTTGCTCCACTCAACCCACGCAATATTTCAACACTCCCCATTGTCCCCCAAAAGAAATTCATTCAAACTTTTTCAAAAGAATTTAGAACACTCAACGAGGCTCAAAGCAATGACAAGTAATATAAATGGAGGCTACATAAAATTGACCTCAAAGAGTAATTTACCACAAATTGAAAGAATATTTGATTTCCAAGAGCTCAGCTTTGATTTGAATTTTTCCTCCACTAATTCCCAAAAAGCAATCTATTTGGGGTTCTCACCCACTGGCAACCCCAAGTTTTCGAAAGTAAACTGCCTGGAGAACAGTTAGTATTTACTATTCATTTATTGTTTATTTTTAAAATCTTACTACTTAATTTTTCTTATATATTTTTGAATATCCAATTCCCTTTAATTAAGAACAACATTTTAATTTTTAATTTTTTTTAACAGCAAGCAACAAGATCAATTAACGAATGAAAATGAAGCGCATAGGAGGTGCTCAGCAATAGGTTGCTGAAGATACAAAAAAAGATACAAGTCACCCTATTACGGTAGCTATTGCCAGCAGCGATGCCGAAAAGCCACCAGAAGAATATAGAATTCCAAACAACAGTCTCCTGTGGGCATCCGACCAAAACATGTCTAGAGCCCTCCAAGCTACTACCGCAAATAGGACTGAAGGAACTAGAGATGGCAATTCTTCACCGAACAAGGTTGCATCTAGTCAGGATATGATCTTGGATGGCTTTCCACACAAAAAGGTTGACTTTCAGTGCAACATAGTTGCTCCAACACTCTCTACCAGCAATGTTTTGAACCTGCAATAGAAGAAAATCTAGGTCTTAGCTAGCTTTTTTGATAGTGTAATTTCTTTTTTTGTTTGCCATGCATGTAATTTTGTCTCCTATAGATGCATCCAATTGCAGCAAGTTGCAGATTTGCATTAGCCTATTAAATTCTCTACCCCGCAACTCCTTTCACCAATTTCAGACTCATCTACAAGAACCTCCTTTCAAAAGCCCAGCTTAGAATCCTTGCACTCTTTATTTGTGGATAGTTGAAACAACCTAGGGAATTTACTTTCAAAACACGCATCGTCCACAAAAACATCTTTCCAAAATAGAACTTTGTCTCCTTTCCCCAAGATCAATGCAAAACTCTTTCTAAAATTAACATCTGCAGACTCAAATTCACCCCCATTACCAACAATTCCACCCCAAACCGGCTCTAATTTTCCAACAACTTTATTATCTCCAAGACCTCCCGAAAAACCATAATGGCTCACAATGACATTTCTCCACAACACCTGCTTCTCATTAAAAAATCTTCACCACCACTTTCCTAAAAGTGCAAGGCTTTTGGAGCTTAAAAAGCCCACGCACAACCCAACCTTTTCTTTCTCCACTAGAACTTTTCTCTACTCAACCCAAGCAATATTTCAACATTCCCCATTGCCCCCAAAAGAAATTCATTCAAACTTTTTCAAAAGAATTTAGAACACTCAACGGAGCTCAAAGCAATGACAAGTAATATGATGAGAGACTACATAAAACTGACCTCAAAGAGTAAATTTACCACAAATTGAAAGAATATTTGATTTCCATGAGCTCAGCTTTGATTTGAATTTCTCCTCCACTAATTCCCAAAAAGCAATCAATTTGGGGTTTTCACCCACTGGCAACCCCAAGTTTTTGAAAGGGAGACAACTTAAAGAACAGTTAAACACAGTAGCTACTTCAACAATCTCAACCTCCTTCGTACTAATACCAAAAAATTCTGCTCTTTGATAGATTAATTTTCAGCCTGCAGACTAATTGAAAACATTTTAGTATTTGGTCCAATTTTAACAGATTTGAGAAGCTCTACTCACCAATAGAGATGGAAAAATTTGACCCGACCCGAAGACTTGACTCAACTCATCCAAACCCAAGCCCGACTTGACCTGATTTGATCAGAAAAGTTAATAACCTGAACCCGGCAGCATCCAACCCGACTTGAACCTGATCTTGATTAAAGTGAAACCCAAGAAACCCAAACCTGAACCCAACCTGACTCGAACCCGAAATGACCCGATGACTAAACCCGACAAGACCCGATTTTAACTTAAATCAATATAAAATATATGGTTGGCAAAGATTTTAAAAAAATTATGATTTAATATATATAAATGAGTTTCTTCTATTCTGTTGATCTGTCTTACGTTGTAGAACGAGCGAATGAGAACTATAGGAAACAATTAGTGAAACAGTGATAGAAAGATAAAAATAAGTAGGTTTTAGAAATTATAGTACCTCTTCCGTCCTATATTCTTTGAAATGTTTAACTTTTTTGAATAGTTTGAATTGAATTTATTCATATTACTCTTTATATATCAAATTATTTGTACCATTCATATTTTAAAAATTAATATATAATTTTTTGTTTTCAACATTTTAATATATAAATAAACAATTTTATACATGAATAATAATTCAAGAACTGAAATTTTTAAATATATTTTTTAAATTTTTTACTAAATAATAATATAAATACATTCATGTCAAACTAGTTAGAGAAGTTAAATGGAGCAAAGAAAATGGAAAAGGGGGAGATTATTTGTTAGAAAAAAAATTTAAAAGTATATATTTAGAAACTATGGGTCTTTATTTATTATTTAATATAATCATTTCATTTATATACTAAAATGTTGAAAATAAAAAATCATAGATTAATTGATGAATAGTGAATATTACAAAGAACTTGACATAAAGAGAGTATTTTATTAAATAAATTATATATTAATATATCTTTATAATTTTTATATTATTTTTAGTCTAGTTAAATTAAATTTTAATCAAAATTCAATAAAAAAAATTGAATCAATTTAGCGATATCGGCTTATGCATCAGTAAACCGAGTAAACCCGACAATCAAGCTGAATCTGGTCTAAGACCCGATAACTCGACCTGATTGAATCTGAACCTAAACAAACCCAAATTGACTCAACCCAAACCCAAAATCTACTCAACCTGAACCGAAATAACCCGACCTGGACCCGAATATATACTAACTCGATTAAACTTGAACCTGAATGACCTGACCCAAACCTGACCTAACCTACCCAATTGCCATCCCTACTCACCAATGAATAGTGTGTCACCAACATATGTATCATCGACATATTTGCAGATGAATTAGCTTCATCTCATCTCAACCAACTTTTACACCATGAAACAAATTCCTTGCTACTGCCTCTTGAACCATGATATTCAACCCTTCTGCCACTAGTAAAAAAAGGAAAAAAGAGAGGGGGTATCCTTGCCTCATACTTTTTGCATATAGAACTCCGAAGTTGAGTTTCCATTGTGTGGCAACGTCGGGTTTTCTGGAGTCGCCACCAATCCGTTTACCTAGGTCGATTGATCACCTTAAAATTGGTCTGCGAGAGTTCGGGGATCTGGAGTACGGTTACGCTAAAACAGTATTGTTAGAGCGCCCAAAATTGGCACCTTAGTTGATTTTAATTTTGTTTTACTTTGCTTTTAAATAATTTTCAGTTAATTTAGAAATTTTAACTGAATCAGTTAAAATGTGGATTTTTAAGTTAATTTGTATAGAATTTTATACTTCCGAACCATGGACTCTGCCGAGTCATTTGGACACGGAAGATTTGGATTCCGAACCATGGACTCTGCCGAGTCATTTGGACACGGAATTTGACGAAATTTTAATCAATTTAATCCATATTATAAATATGGATTTTTACCTTTTTATTTATTTAATTTTTTTTTTTTAAAAAAGTCGATATTTTCCAAACCGTAGATCCTGCCGGATCATGCGGATATGGAAATTATTTAGAGTTAATTATTTAATTATTATTTTATGGAATTAATTATTAGTTTAACTTATAAGTCCTTTTTTATTAAATTTGTTAATGATTTTAAAAAAAAATCTTTCTTTTTTATATCTTATTATTCTTTTCTTTCTTTTCTTTTCTTTTCTTTGTCTTTTTGATTTTTATCTTTCTCTTATCTTTCTTTTTTTTTCTTATCTGATTTTTCTTGTTTAATGAAGGATATTTATTATTTAAAGAATTACTCAATTTATAAAAGAATTAAAAAAATAATTAATTTTTTTATTTAATAAGAAGTTAATTTAAAGGAATCAAAGAGTTTAAAAATAAAAATCTTTGATCATGGTACGGGGCGTTGTTACTCAGCCAGACCCTCTTCACCAGGTGAAGCAGCTCAAAAGCGGGCACGAGACAGTTTCCAGCCAATATACCATGAACTAAAAATTTTTTTTTTTTTTGACTTAACAACATGGTTCAGATTTATTTTACATATATATTTTTTATGGCTAATTTCTTTAAATGAAATGAGTTTAACCATAAAATAAAGAAAAATTAAATAACAATAAATAAAGTGGAGGTTTTCTTCTTTTTTTTTTTATTTTTTTTATTTAATACCAGGATTTTATTTACCAAAGAAAACAAAAGAGTTAAAAATAAAATCTTGATATTCATGTATTTGATTGATTTTTGTTGTTTGATAAAAGATAAACCAAAATTAATTATTCAAGAAAAGATTTATATAAAAAGTCTTGATATTTATACATATTTATTTTTAAGCTTATTTTTTTAATTTGATAAAAGATGAACCAAGAAAGTAATTATTTAATCAAGGTTTTATTTATTTAATGAAGAAAACTAAAGATTTATATGTATATTTTTTTTAAAATAAAAGTAAAGTCTTAATATTTTATTTGATAAAAAGGTGAATCAAAAAGTAAACAAAACTTTATTTATTTAATGATGAAACCAAAAATTTATATGTATATTTCAAAAAGAAAAGTCTTAATATTTATTTGTTTTATTTTTTTTTATATAAAAAATTAAGCAAAAATGATTATTTAATAAGGAAACTAAAAATTTATATGTATATTTTAAAAAAATAAAGGTAAAGTTTTGATATTTATATAATTTATTTTAAAAAAAGATTAAAGAAATCAAAGATTTATATGTATATAAAGAAAAGTTTTTGATATTTATATGATTTTTTTTTTTATGTTCTTTTTGTTTGTTAAAAGATTTTTTTTAATTTTTTAATTTATAAATACCTCTAATTAATAAGTAAAGAGATTTAATTTTTTTATTATTACCTTTATTTGAAATCATTTGGATAAAATTTTATTTAATAAAGGAAACAAAAAGTTGTATATTTTTATTATTTTGAAAGAAATAAGTAAAAAAAAGTAAAATATTAGCCCAAAAATTTTTTTTTACTCTTTTATTCTTTTTATTAATAAAGAAACTAAAAAGTTATATTTTATTATTTTTCTGGATAAAGAGCTAAGTAAAAATATTACCAAAGTTTTTATTTTTTAATAATAAAGGAAAAAAATATTTTATATACTTTATTTAAAATATTTTCCAAGCCATGGATCCTGGCGGATCATTTGGACATGGAGTTTAATTTTTATTTTATTTTTTTAATTATTTAATTAATTATTAATTAAAAAAATCATTACTTTTAAAGATATATTTGAAAAATGATTTGTATTTATTTATTTATTTATTATTTATTTTTATTTTTTAAATTATTTCATTGAAAAAAATGATTTATATTCATTTATTTATTTATTTATTTTTCATTATTTCATTATGTTTGTTTATTAAAAGGAATAAAAGTTATGTCTCAAAATGATAAAAGATAGTTGGTTTTTTTTTATTAGTGATTTTTGTTAGCCTTTAAAAATTATTCACATAAAATTCCCTTTTTATTTTTTCAATCATAAAAAAAAATTAATAATAATAAAGTGGGGCTTTTTGGCCATCCACTTTAATAACACAATAATAATAAAAGTTAGCATAGTTAATATGGTTAGTTGTTAATAACAATAAAAAGAAAAGTTAGTAAAGTTAGATTAGTTGTTAATAACAATAATAAAAGTTAGTAAGTTAGTTGTTAGTTGTTAGTTGTTAATAACAACAAAAAAAAAGTTAGTAAAGTTAGATTAATTAGTTGTTAATAACAACAATAAAAAAAAGGGTTAGTAATAAACAAATAATAAACAAACAAGTAAAAATAAAAAAAGGTTAGTAATTAATTCTGCAAGAACAAAATAAAAACGTTAGTGACCAAATTGAAAAAAATTGAAAAGATGAAGGATGGAATAGAGGTTTACCCTTTTTAAATTAAAATTTTGAAATCTCTGTTTTCAAAACAGAGAAGACGCGACACGGGGAGGAGGGGGGTGACGGGCTGGGCAGGCGGAGGCTGCGAGGGCGCAGGGCGGCCGGGTGACGGCGACGAGGGCGCGGGGCGACGGCGGCCGGGACGACGGCGGCGGAACGGCTGGACGCGGCGGCGCGAGACGGCAGGACGACGGCGGCAGGACGGCTGGGCACGGCGGCGAAATGGCAACGGCGGCGGAGACGGCGGCGGCGACGGAGTAGGAGCGACGGCGACGGCGAGACGGCGGCGGCAGGGCGACGGCAGCGGGATAGGACGGCGACGGCAAAAGAAAGAAAGAGAAAACGGAGGAAGAAGGTAGTCGAAACGTAAAAATGAATAATTTTTGGGACTGTTTTGGCAGAGGGAGGAGAGGCTAGGACTAAGGCTTCTATTTTCTCTTTTTTAAAATAGAGCTCTGAACTTTTGTCTCTGATTTTCTATGTCTTCAGCACTGAATTTGGGGGGGTATTTATAGAAGGAGCTTGGCTGAACTGTGGACGGATAAATTAATAAAAAATCTCAAACTTATCTTTTAAATTGGTAAAATGACAGTTTCAGTCCTTTACGTTACTCCAGCTCTGGATAAGCTCAGAAGCTTCTGATTTTGACAATTTTAACGTTTTCTGTCAATTTGGGCCAGAAACGTCCGTTTAGGCCCAAAATTGACGCGAACAATTACCCAAAGCTCCTGCAACTTTCAGAATTTTTCAATTTTGTCCGAAACTTCTCAATTTTGTCATTTTTACCTCAAACTTTTAATTTTTTGTCATTTTTTTCTGAAATTTTATTTTTATTTCAAACACATACATATTCACACATATATTATTTTAAATCAAATCTTCTCAAAATAAAAATATATTTTAAACTAATTAACATAATTAAAATTTTTTTAGCAATAATAATAATAATAATAATAATTTTTTAATTAGTTTTTTTTTTAATAAAATTTTTAAATTTTTTTAAAAAAAGGCCAGACGAAATTGGGTGTCAACACATTGACAAGCACCGAAATAGTTACAATAAAAAGGCATTCTTTGATCCACCTTCTCCAGTTGGAGGCAAAACCACATTACACCATCACCTCATTCAAAAACTATCAGTTTAGACAATCAAAGGCCTTCTCAAAATTAACTTTGAAATCAACTTTCTTGGAATCAGGTTAGACTAGTGTCTTCTTTTTTACTTCTAAAATTAGTTATTATTCTCCTTTTATTTTCATCCTCACAATATTTTTGAAAATTTGTTAGGCTAACTAACAAAGCTAAGGATCATGGTATAGTGATTTATGGCCACTGTACTAATATGTCAAGCATGTAATACCAATTGCTTCAATCGAATAAAATGTAACATGTTAGTTATGATAACTATTTGTCATATTAGGATTTTTCTAATGCTAAAATAAAAAAGAATTTAAGGTCATTCCTAAAATAAGATGAAAATTTTAAAATTGATATATCATTGGTTATTCTCTTGTGATTTTATATTCAATACTTTTTTATTAACTAATCATTATTTAAGAATGTCTTATTTAATAAAATGATTATTAATTTCCTCAAACTGAAAAATGCACTAGAAACCACATATTTAGTCAATTCTTTTACAATTATATCTTGCAAACTATGATCGTTACTATAAGTTTTATTAAAGTATCTGTAATTATTTTCTTTTAAATACTACAATGTTTAATATAATGGTTTTTAACACATTATTTAGTAAAGAAAACTAATGATCATAAATACCCATTAATAAATTTATAAATATATAAATATAATATTGCAAAAAAAAAAAAAGACCAATAGTCCATTAATTCAAATAAGAGGGATTTAATAGTTATCATAACAAGCTTTGAAAAAAGTGACAATAAATTTTATAAATAAAAATCATATTTTTAAAATGTCACGTTAACATAGGATTGTAGGGAAAAAAGCTAGTTTTAACCCCTAAAAACTTTTCCTCTTGCCAAAGAAACCTTAAAACCTTTCCATCTCACAATTTAACTACCATCTTCACATCCACCAAGTGAAAGTAAACTTGTCTAAAAGTAGATTATTTGGAATTGGTGCATGTGAGCAGGAGGTGGTTGTAATGGCTTTGTTGATGGGTTGTGCTCCAAGTGGTCTCCCATTCACATATTTAGGACTGCCTATACGTGTCAACCTAAATAGACTTGACTCCTGGAATGTTGTAGTAGATAAGTTTAAGAAAAAATTGTGCTCTTGGAAGGCTAATGTGCTCTTGGTTTGTAGGAAATTAACTCTTGTAGCATTATTAAAAAAACTAGTTTTTCCAACGGTCATTATTAATTGGTACGCATTGGAAAATTTAAAATTACTAACGTGTAGCCTTTGGAAGCAAGTCATTGGTAAATCAATTGTTGGAAACTATATTACCAACGGCCGAAACTTAAATCATTGGTAATTTCCTACATAAACATGTTGGTAGTTTAGACGTTGTTAATTACCAACGGTCGTAAACCGGAAATTTTTTTTAACGTGTACACATTGGTAATTACCAACAATATGGGTTATTGGTAATTCCTAACTGTATAAGTTGTTGGTAACTTACCAGCAGGATAAGCCATTAGTAATTTATCAATATGTTAAGCCATTAATAAGTTACTAATGGGTTGAACCGTTAGAAATAATTTTTTAAAAAATAAAATAAATAAATACAACTTGATAATATATTTTATATATTTCTAAATTATATTTCATATTTACATAAAATGCATTTTATGTTAACAAATATTATATTTTATACTATTTTAAAAATATATTTACTAAAACTATATTTTATATTTACAAAATTGCAAAAAAATTAGAAAAACCAATAAAATAACAAAATCACTTAATCGAACCACAAAATTAAAACAAAAAAAATCACAACATCACTTAATTGAACCCCAAAATTAAAAATCACTAAATCACAGAAATAACAAAATCACAAAAATCAGTTAAATTTAAAAAAATCACAAAAAAATTAAAAAAACTAATAAAATCACAACAAGTCAAAACAAATATTCAACAAAATCACATAAAATGCAAATAATACAACAAAACCACAATTTAATATCAGATCCGCAAAAAATCAAATAAATAAATTACAAAAATTCAAATATTAGATCTGCGAATACGACGGTGTAGGAAACGAGGCTGAGTGAGGAAGAGCAGCAACGAGCAGTAACAGCTAGAACACAGAGAGGCGAGGGAGACGATGATGGCGAAGCGACAACGAACAGCGATGAGCAGAGTAACCAAGATAGAGGAGGGTTCCGACAAGATGACGGTGAATGGAGAGATGATGGCAAGCAGAGAGATGATGGCGAACGGCCGACGGCGACGCGACGGAGAGATGACGAAGGACGGCTGAAACCAAATGAGAGGGTGAGGTGAGGGACAGAAGATGAGAGGGACGGCAGAGAGTAGATGAGGGGGCGAGGTGAGGGAGGGAAAATGATCAGAGGCACGGTGGAGAGCATATAAGCGAGGGAGGGGAGATGAGGGAGGCCGTGGGGGTGAGGGTGAGGGTGAGGGTTGGGTATTTACAGCTACGGTTATAAGGTTGGGTTGGGTTTTGGCCCAATTAATAATATATGGGTTGGGTTAGGTTGGGTATTATTATTATTATTATTATTATTATTATTATTATTATTATTATTATTATTATATATGTGTATGATAATATATATTTTAAATTATTATTAGATGATAGTAGATAATATATTATATTAGATGATATATTATATATTTATAATAATAATAATAATAATAATAATAATAATCATATTTTTCAATGAAAAAATTACCAACAGCCAGACCATTGGTAATCTACTAATGTATTAGGCCGTTGGTAAAAAACAAAAAAAAATTATCAATGGCCAAACACATTGGTAAATTTGCTAACAATCTAACGCATTGGTAATTTATCAACAATTTGGTTATTGGTAATTTGTCCGTTGGAAAATACATAAATTACCAACATATTTAACCGTTGATAAATTTTAAATTTTTTTACCAATGGCCAAATGTGTTGGTAATTTACCAACGGTCTAATCGTTGGTAATTTGGCCGTTGGAAAAACACATTTTTTTAGTAGTATAAGATTAATACTCTCTAGCCTGCCTCTATATTTATTTTCTCTGTTTTAGGCCCTTATCAGTGTCCTAAAATTGCTAGAAAAAATCTGATTGAATTTTTTTTTTTGAGGGGGGGGGGGTAATGGGTGGATACGTAGGTGCATAGTTTGGGTTACATGGAGTAATGTCTTGGTTAAAAAAGAGAGGGAGGGCTTGAGTACAGGTAGTTTAAGTTCAAAGAACCTTGCTTTGTTAGATAAATGGTGGTGGAGATTTTTCATTGATGAGGGGTCTTTATAGAAGAAAATTATTGTAAGCTTGTATGGAGCTTGGGGAGGCATAAGGGGACCTATGGTTAAAATGAATTGGGGGAAAGTATGGGGTGGTGTAGTAAAAAGTGGTTTGGAAATGGATGGTTATGGAATTAGTTTTCTGAAAGGGTTCAAATAGGTGTTAGGATGCAGGGATTGAGTTAACTTTTGGTAGGATTTGTGGGTTAAGGATGAAACTCTTGAGTCTAGGTTCCCTAGGTTGTTTTAATTGTCTATGAAAAAACAAAGCAAGGTTTTTGAAATGGGGGTATGGGATGGAGAGATTGATGGAGGTGGGTTTGGGTTGGATGAGGCACCTATGGGGTAGGGAATCAGGAGAGCTTAATGATTTTTACAGGTTTGCAACTCTATTTTGCTGGACAAAACCAAATCATATTGCATCAGTTAGACAACAGGAAGGCATAGAAATTTTACGGTCAATGAAACAAATCTCTTGCTTGATGAACAGCTTCTTCAGATGCAGAATATAAGTGGTTGTGTGTGTTGGAATGTTTGGGTGCTATTGAAAGTGAATATCTTCATTTGGAAATCCATCTAAGATCACATTTTGACAAGATCAGACATCAACAAGAGAAGTATTGTGATTCCGACCTTGATCTGTCCATTATGCAGCAATTGTATAATGGTTGCCAGCCACTTCCTTGTAAGGTGCCTGCAGGTGCAACTCATCTAGGAGGTGGTCATCTGTTGGTGGCATGTTGGTTCTCCTACTAGACTTGACTTGCTCGATATGTTACAATTTTAGCCTTCTTTGCCACTAAATAAGTAGGGGTGGCAAAACTGACCCAACGCGAAAACCTGTACTGATCTACCTAAACCCAAATGCGACCTAACCCAATTTGGCCGAAAAAGTCAATGGCTCAAATCTGGTTGTACCCAACCCGACCTAAACTTAAGCCCAAATTTGAAACACGAATGACCAAAACCTGAAATATACGAATTTGGAATAACCCGAACCCAAAATGACCTAAACCCGAAATGACCCAAACTCGAAACTGACTTAACCCAAACCCGAAATGACCCGAGTCAAAACCTGACAAGACCCGATTTATAGGATTTGTTGAATTAGCCTAGAACTTTATGAGATCATCAGATTTTACGTCATAAAATTGTCAAATTTACATCAAATTCTAAAATTTTCAATTTTGCTTATAACTTTCTAAAAAATTTCAATTCATATATAAACTCTTTCATTTTGCCTACACTGACCTTAAATGACTTCTATGGCTCCAAATTAGTACCTAAACTAAATTAATTTCTATTTTGACAGTAACTAATGATTCTAAATTCCTAAAAAACTATAACTCGAATTGATAACATAATTTAAATGCATCGGATCCTACCAACTTCTTAAGTTCTAAAATGACCAAGTTTATAGTTTCATTAATTGAATTTGTAAATTTTTGAATTAGGTATTTTTATTAAAGTAATTATATATTAATATATTTATATCTAGTTAAATTAAATTTTTTAGCTTATTTTTTATGACAAGTAATTTTTTAGTTATGAGGTCCCTAAATTTTAAAATTTTCATTTTAGTCACTCATAAAAATTGTAACATGGGTCTCTAAACATTTCAAATATTTGCATAAAAAATCAAAATCTTTAATTTAAATTTTACCAAAGTCTAAATAAAAAATTCAATTAATCTAGTTATTCCAGCTTATGCACCAATAACCTGATTGGACCCGAATATTAACCCAAATTTTACCTGAAACCCAAATAACTCAACCTGAAGTTACTCGAGATTGAAATTGATCAGGGTTGAATTAAACTTGAATCCAAATAAGACTGACCCGAATCCGAAATCTACTCAACCTAAACCCAAATAATCCGACCTAAGCCTGATTTAAACCCGAATTGATGCTAACCCGAATAAATCTGAATCTGAATAATCTGACCCAAACCCAACGCAATTCACCCAATTGCCATCTCTATGAATAAGGTGCAAATCCAAGCCTGGAAAGCCACAATTCCTATTACAGCATGGTCCATTTGGAAGGAAAGGTATGAGTTGGATTTCAAGCATCGAGATTTTATCATAAAGAGGCGTTTTATTCGGTCCAGTCTCTATCATTTTTATGGATTATAAACCGGTGTAAAAAGCTATATTGTCCTTGGTATGAGTGGGTTTTTAATCTTTTGCTAGGTATAGCCAGTGGCGTATCCATTAAGGGACGGGGGTGGCAGCCGCCCCCCCTAGATTTTTAGAAAATTATATGGGGTATATAGTATATGTGATATAATCGTAAGAAAATAAAATTTAGGCACCTATATGTAAGTTTGAAACTTAATGGAGGACTTTTATATGGTTTAACCTTTTTAAATTTGATGATACGGTGCATTTCATTTGTTATTGTTTCTCTTTAGTTTCACGGTCACTCGGGGTGGTCAGAGACCCAGACCCAGACAGAGCTCCCCTGCCCCCTGTCCTTGAATCGCGAATCTGGGAGTACGCCGTGCGTCGCCGAGTTAGAATCGCGGCAGTCACCAAGCGCCAGCAGCCGCCGGCCGTCCCCCCCCCCCCCCCGGGCGCCTTCGCTCTTCGGGCCTTTGCTGACATTGCTAGTGTTCGCTAGCCTTGCCGACGGCAGATCTGATTTCCGTTTTCCATAATTTCCATTCGGAATTTCAGATTCCAGTAGCAGGCTAGCAGCCCCCCGGCCCCCGCCGCCCCCCCCGCCCCCTGCGTCTTCGAGACTTCGACAGTTTCGAGTTCGACCTTTCACCGTCTTCAGTCTGCGCTGAATCGCTGAGTTCGCTCTTCATTTATTCAATCAGGCCGTTTGCCATCGCCCGTTCCAGTAACAGTAAGTGAATCTGAATTTCTGAACTGCGAGTGCCGAGTAGTAGTCTGTAGTCGAGTCTCTCAAGTCTCGACATTGTATATTTGTATAATTGTATTCAAATTCAAATTTAATGTATTGTAACATTATTGATTTCGTTTGATTGATTTGTTTAATTAATTTCTTGAAGAGTGAAGACTATCAATTGTTATTGCTGCTGTTGGCCTGTTGCTTGCCTGTTGGTGACTTGGTGTGGTGTTGTTGCTGTGTGGCTGACTTCACAGTTTGGGTCTTGCCGTCTTGGGTTAAATGTTAAAGGTCCCAAATCCAATTCAGCTTTTGCATTGCTCAACTGCTTGTCTGAGTTGTCTCTGGTCTCGTAGCTATTTGACTGATCTGATTTTCCAGCTTTCCAGGTAAGTGAAGCAGCTTGTCTCTACGTTTTTATTGTTGATTACGTTTAATTTATTTAGTTAATTGGTTTCTTGAAGAGTGAAGAGAAGACTTGATTGTTGTTGATTGTTGATTGTTGATTTGTTGTTGGGTTAGACTAGAGTTCGTCAGTTAGAGCTTCTGAGTAATGAGTATATTAGTTGGTACTTGGTACGTGTGAATTGTTCTAAGTGACTTAAAATTTCTTTTAAGAGGAAAAGTTTGGCATTGCTTGTTGATAAAAAAATCATTCCATTTAGTTGATATTAAAAAATATTTAGTTAGCTTTGTTATCTTGATGGTTTAAGTTTACTTCCACAGCTATGGGTAGCAAACAAAAAAAACTATTCCACTTCTTTCATAAGAAGTCTCCACCAGAAGGTGAAAGCCAAACCCAAATGAGTCAATGTCCACGAATAGTGGATGAGATTTCAGAATCTGTTGGAAACGCAGATTATCTTCAATTTCCAACTGTTGAATCTTCTCAAGAAACTCCTGAAATTTCAAATTCTACAAATATTTCTATAGTGCGTGATCCAGGGTTGCGCCCACCAATGTGGACATATTCGGTTAACAAAAGGGATGAGATAAGAATGGCCTACTTAAATGCCGGTCCTTATCAAATCAAGTGTGATTATCCTCTTTCAGGGTCGGAAAATAATCAACATAAGTTTCAGTGTTCATGGTTTTCTGAATTCCCTTGGCTTTCACATTATCTTGCTGATAGTCTTCTTTTATATATTGAAAAAGATATTGCGGAGACTTTCAGTTTAGATTCAATACTTGATGATTTTAGAGATTTGAAGGAGCGTCGTGTTAGATTTTGAGTTGTAAACTCTTGAATTGAACTTAATTATTGTAGACTTTTAAATTTCATGAGTTTATATGTATTACTATTTGATGTTTTCTGTTGTTAATTATGAATTTATACATTTTAACAAGTCATTCATATATTTACTCTCATCCCTGGACCCCCGCCCCCCTACCTTATAATCCTGGATCCGCCCCTGGGTATAGCTAATTCGTTGGGGTGATTGTTTAGGTGGTTTCGTCCAGTTCCCCGTTGGACTTAACTATTTGTACTTATTACGAATTCGTCAATATTATTCTATTTCTTGTCATTCAAAAGAAAATTTCACATCTGCCAGACTTTCGTTCCTTTCTAGCCACATGCATGCAGAGACATGTCGACAATATTAAATATACTAAAATATATTACGGTCTATTCTATCTCTAATACCGCCTCCGATCAAAAGATTGAACTATTTTCCTTTTTTCTGCTATTTCAAAAAAGTTGAAATATTTTTCTTTTTAAAAAGCTTTGAACATATATTTTACTTTATCATATTTATTTAAATTCTCACTATCTAAAATTTTTATAAAAAAAGATAGGTGATTCTACTTTATTTTTTTTGTCTCGTAAAGAATAATACGTCTCTCTGAATATAAAGACTAAGATGTATATAATTTCTGATATTTTTTTTTCAATTTTCTCTTGAAACTATAACAATTTAGCAACTTTAGTAGGGTTATTGCAACAATTGACATAATTAAAGGACAATCGGTGTAACAATTGGTAATTGTGGGATGATTAGGCAACAAGGGTACTAGTTTAGAGACAATGAGTGCCATTTACCCAAAATTTTATACCTTAAAACTTTTTTAAATACTTTTTTCCAATTCATATGCTCAAAAGCATTCTTTAATTGATGGTGTGGTTTGAATTAGACCATTTTCTACAAGGCGCCAAAATTGGTCCTTTGCCTGCCATCAGGTTGTCCACAAGAAATTAAAGATCATGATATGACTCGAGCACTTCATACAAGAACATCCATATCATTACCGAATCACTTGGGAAATAACATTTAAAAAAAAAAGATAGAAGCTTAATATATAGCATAACCTAATTTCACGACTCATGACCTTGGCTCTATCTTGGCCATTAAATTGTTACTCATATGGAGGAGGACGCTAGTTTTGAGGCTCACGGAATAGTTCTTCTCCATCCTAACTCGGTAGTTGTAAAGAATGTTTCCAATGGTTGCTTTCATCAAATTGAAGGCAATATCCTTACCTGCACACATCCTTTGCCCGGCATTGAAGGCAAAAAATTTAGTCGGTGGTACATACCTAATCCCACCTTCTGCTGTGATCCATCTCTCCGGCATAAATTCCCTGCAATCCTCCCCCCAAATATGCTTCATCCTCCCCATTGCATATATGGGCAGAAGAACGTTGGTCCTCTTGGTAAGAACATGTCCGCTCGGAAGAGTATCGGCATGTGCGGGCGTTCGTGCCTCAAAAGCAACTGGAGGGAATAGTCTCAATGTTTCACACAAAGTTGCGTGGAGATAAACCATTTCCTTCAACTCCTCCACGCCAAACCCCAATACTTGCTCACTTTTCGGCCACCACTTCTTTAGTTCTTCCACGATTTTTTCCTCAATAGCTGGATGGTTTCCAAGTTGCCAAAAGAAAAAGGCTAAGGCTGTGCTTGTTGTGTCTACGGCAGCAAACAATAGAGCGATTATGTTTTCTCTCAATGTGATTTCATCGGCCGGGAAGCCCTCGAAGAATTTGTGTCGGGTCATGTAAAGCTTTACAGCGCTGAAATCTGTGTCGTCCGAAGTCCCATTGCTAAGTTGCCTGCGCTTTTCAGATACCAATTCTGTTCCAATCTCGTTCAAAGTTTCCCGTGCCTGCCTCAACCTTCTCTCTGTCCCCAGCCGGAGACATCTCATCGTTACCCAGATCCAACATGGAAGAAAATATCGAACCAATATAGCTTCAAAAGCATCGGCAATGGCTTCTGCGAATCGCCTTTCGTGGGATCCGCCAACCAGTTCACATCCGGCAAACGCTCTACAGGTGGTGCGGAACATCAGCTTTTGCAGACAATCGCTCAAGTCAATCGAAGTCCCTCTTTCCGACGCGTGCCTCAAAGATGTCGCCAACTTGTCGAAGCTGTCCCGATATGCTTCGACCATGAGCCGGTGGAGCTGCTGGTGTGCTAGAAAGCTTCGGATCCCAACCTTCTCCAGCTTCGAATCCTCTGTCTCGGCATTGAAATAGCTGTTCCCAAACACATCAAACCGCTTCTTCCACTCCTCTCCTTTGATGTAGACCTCAGCTTTAGTTTGCATTATGTGTCGGACGTCCTCGGGATCGGTGGTCAACAGTATATCCATGTCATCGGATAACCCGAATCGGAGCAGCACGGTGCCTCTGTTAGCTTCGAGCATGTCGACCAAGGCGTCTTGGATACGGTGTAAGTTAAGAACGAGAGACGGCAACGTTCCGACCAACGGCCATTTCGGCCAGTTCTTGTTTTTGGAAGAGACCAGGATATAGGCGAAGGCGACCACAACTAAAATTATGGTCATCATCTTGCCGTCCGGTGTTGAAAGAGATCTTGGAGCAACGATAATATTGCTGGCTTTTAATAAGGGAAACCAAAGATGTGGCTCACAAATCACAATGTAGAGAGGAAAAAGACGGCGAAGAGAGTCGGAATGGGGAGGGTGTTGGGACCATGGGGGATGAAGCAAGGGGAGGGAAAGTGGCTCACAAATCACAATGTGAGATCACAAAGACAGAAACGACGGGCTTGGCAGCGGCAAGTTGAGGTGTTGAGAGAATCATTTTTTCAGGTTTTTTTTTTTAGGGAGGAATTTCCATATTTTTTAGTTAGTCCCATTTAAGAGCAAGATTAAATTAAAGTTAAATTGAGACAGATTGCACAACAATAGGCTGTGGGACAGACACTGGATGGAGAGATGGGGGACCGGTGAATCGATCCCTGGAAGATCAAATCAAAAAGGCACCAATTCATAAATGACCCCACTAAAATTAAAATTTGAAGGAATCAACTAAGTCAAGTCAAGAATAGGTTGCTATGGTTAGAAAAGAAATGAGTAAATTACATAATAGTCCCTAATTTTTAGTCATTATTTCTTTTTAGTCCCTAATCTGCTAAATGTTCTGTTTTGGTTTGAAATCTATTAGGATTGTTTCATTTTCGTCCCTCATCAGATGAAATTTATTAACTCAGAATAATTGTCTGACAGAAACTTTAAAAATTTTAATTTAAATATTTGGTAACTGTCTTTCAATAAATTTAAACAATTTAGTATTTTTTTACAATAAATGGACAATTTACAATAATAGTTTTTTCTTTCTGAATAAAATAAATTTAATTGACAGAGAGAAAAAAAAAGTGATTTAAATTTTTCATTAATTGTAAAAAGATTATTATAAAAATTAAATTTATTATAAAATAATTACTGGATAGTTTAAATTATGATTTAACAAGTTGTTATCAAAAAAATACTTTAAGTTAACAAATTTTATCAAATTGGGACCAAAATGAAATATTTTAATAATTTGAGGACTAAAACAAAACATTCAATAGGTTAAGGACTAGAAGGAAACAATGACTAAAGGTTAGACATCATTTATGAAATTTACTCGAAAAGAAATTATACGTTATTATTATACTTCTTCGGTGTCCAGCTTTTCCCACCATTCACTATTTTCAGTAATTAGTTTATATTTTTTTAATTTTTAATATTTTCATATATAAATATAAAACTTTTATATATAATTAATAAATGAGATTTATAGTTTATATAATTTTTTATATAATTTTTCTAATAAATAATAATAAGAATAATTAAGTCAAATTTAAGCCAAAAAAATGAAATGGATTAACCAAATATGACACAAAAAAAAACTCCATCCGTCCTAATTTACTGAAAATGTATTCTTTTTTAGGATGTCCTAAAAGATTGAAACATTTTCTCTTTTGAAAAAATTTAAATAATTAAATTATTCTTTTACACAAAACCCGATAAAGACTCTTTTTTTAATCTCCACTTAATCTCCCATTGTACAAATTTTTAAAAAAAATTCTATTATTTCTCTTTTAATCATTATTTAAACTTTTACTATATAAAAAAATAACATAAATTACAAACATCTTAATCTTCATACCTAGAAAAACATTTCAAGTAAATTACAAACAAATAGTGAACATTGTCTAGGAGCTAGGAGCTAAGAGCTAGGAGTCTTGCATTTTTCCATTGATAAGTGGAATTACAACTCCCTGTTGTATTACACCTCAGATTGTATTCCATTTTTATTTTCAATGAAAGTTTTGCTATTCGTAAAAACGCGTGGACCCCTATCCCGCTTACTTTCGATCCAAAAGTATTTGTCGCTGATGGAGATTGGCGGATGCGGATGAGAATAGATGTTATAGCTTGGGTGTGTGGTTAGCAAATAATGACCCTCCATCCAGATATTAAGGTCGCCCTTCCTCATGCTTGTCGATGCACTCTATCAGCTAAATTAAGTGTTCTCTTTGATATCTTAAATCTTTTAGCTAATATTCGCTTACATGAAGTCACTATCCTTCTAATTGTGTCCAAGTATTCATGACAATCATTTCACGTGCTATAGCTAGCTGCTATAGGATATTTATATATCGTCACTATCCTTACTAATTGTATCCAAGTATTCATGACAATCATTTCACGTGCTATAGCTAGCTACTATAGGATATTTATATATCGTGGTTGTTGTTAGAGGTAAGGTTCCAACTTACCTATGACTTGACATCTTCTTGTTTTTCTTAATTTGTATTCCCCGTCTAGTATGACTAACCTCAAAAATAAAAATTTTCATGTCTATATACAACGCTTGTTATCCTGTAACTAGTTACCCTTATAATTGGTGAATTATACTCTCTTTTAAAATTTTCTGAGGTTACACCTTATATCTTGTGGTTTCAGAAATTGCACTTTCATTTCTTGCTAGGGAGTGGCCAAACTTTGCCATAGGCTTTATGGGCAAATGTTGCTAATGTATTAGCAGCATATTTATATGTCTTAAAATCTGAAAATATATCGGCAGAACATATATATATGCAATTCTAAATATTTTAATCGTACATATAAATGTGTTTCTTCATCCTGTGTTCAAAATTGCATATCATTAACTATGGCTTTATCTTGTACCATGTTTGCAGACATAAAACATACACACATATAGTTCACACATTATAATTGTTTAGAAAATAAAATTCATCTTTATCTTATATTCTAAAAACTTGTCTTTATCTTCCTCGAACTAAGAAAGCAACAATATATGAAAACTTTACAGAGATTTTCAAAGAACTACACTTTCCCTACTGTCGTTTCCAAACAACAGGTAGAAAAAAGTTATTTTACAAAACTTAGGAAAATGCTGTAATTGTCTGTAAAACCTTAAGGGAATTTTTGTACTTTAGCAGATGACTACCAGCGTCGAGGGATGATTATTTGGTTTTTTTGGTTTAAACTGAACAAAATTAGTCGGTTTATTCAATTTTCAGTTTTGGATAATAAGAAATTGAATTAGCCGAATTAACCTATAAAACCGAATTCAAACCAAACTGAAATATTTCGGTTCAATTCGGTTTAAACTGAATTAACCTAAAAAAATATAAGTAATATTCTATAAAAGAGGAAATGAGAGAAAGACATTGTTTTTCTTTCCAAATTTCATTCAATATAGAAGATTTATTGTCCATGGAAAGAAAAAAAAATCCAAACTAATTTGGGTTAATTTGAAACTTTATTTTCCATAAAAAAACAAAAAAAAAATCTAATGTAAAAAATTTCGGTTAATTCGGTACCGAACTCTAAAACAGAAACCGAACTAAAACTGATTTTTGTTGTTATTCAGTTTCAATCGAAATTGAACCGAATTACCTAATTAACCGAACTGATTTTTCAAATTATTTCAATTTTTCTGTTTTTCAGTTTGAATTGAATACCGATTACCCTACCAGTGTCGCGAGATTCTTTGTTCTCCTATTGCGACAGTGCCACAATCAAGTTATTCAAAGGCCGGGGCCACCAGGCCATATTTGGTTTATGCTCAATCACTTGAATCATTGGGTCGACATTAGCTACCAGTTCGCTATCAAAGCGGCTTGGTGTAGGTAGTGCTGGAGGAGGCCGCGATGATGGTGGAAGAGAATGGAGCGGGAATGGAAGGGGACGAGACGCTGAAGGGCGAGGGCACAGAGGCTTAAACGGCGATAGAGGTGGCCGGCTGTCTACTGATGATTCTGTTGCATGGCTGGGGGAGGGATTAGAGGGGGAGGAGGCGCCGGAGGGGGAGAGACAGAGGCTTAAGTAATGTTGGGCAGTCTGCCGCTTATTCTTGTGCAGTCAGCCAGTGATGCTGGTGATTTTGCCACCTATGATAATCACTATTGTTTCTCTGTTTCTGTGAAGTATTTGAGCAGCCGCCAGTCCAAAACAGAGTAAGAAATTAGTAAAGAGAAATGTGAGATTACAAGACTGCAAGCCTCCACTGAAACTAAATTAACTGATGAATGACTTGAATCAGATTTAACCGAATTTGTTCAACTCAAAAATCAATTTGCTCTCTCAAATGTGTCTTGTGACATTAGCCTCCGGCCCCGAGGACACTTGTCATCACCTCGACACTCTCTTGTCCTTTCATGTATAGGAGAATTTGCCACGAAAGAAAAAGACAGGTGTGGACATCGCCTTCACCGTTCCTCTAATAAAGTCAAGTAAAGCCAAGGTTGTTGAAATTCTATCTGGATCGTTTTTCACTATGCAAACAATTAGGATCGTAAGATTAGATTGTAAATTATAAGATCTCATAAAAAACTTAAAGTTAGTATCTAAATAATATAATCTATGTAAAAGATTAATTATATTAGAAATTCAAGTAAAGTTCAAGTGTTATAATAATGATGCAATATAATTATTTATATAATATAAGTAAAATTCAAGTTTTAATAGAGTATACATCAACATAACTAATAAAATAATCAACACTAAGTTTGAAAGAAATTCATAAATAAATACATTATTGACAAATAAAAGAGAGTACAATACCATAACTTTTTCTTAACCTGTTAAATATTCTGTTTTAGTTCTAAATCTATTAAAATTGTTTTGCTTTGGTCCTCAAAATATGAAATCCATTATCTCAAAATAACTATTTGACATAAGCTCCAAAATTCTAATTTATATATTCAGTAGTTGACTTCCAATAAATTTAAAATGCATAATGATTTTTTTATAGTCAATAAATAATTTATATTAGTAATTTCTTTTTCCTAAATGAAATAAGTTCAACTTACAGAAAGGAAAAAAATGGTAATTTGAATAAATGTAAAAAATAATATTATGCATACTAAATTTATTGTAAGATATTTACCAAATAATTTATGCTCTAAAAAGTTGCTATTAAGCAGTAACCTTGAGTTAACAAATTTTGTCCAATTAGGAATTGGAATGAAATTCTTTTCACAAATTTAGAACCAAAATAAAATGTTTTTAATAGGTTTAAGATCAAAATAGAACATTTAATATATTAAGAATGAAAACATAATGATAATTAAATATTATGGATCATCCATGCAATTTACCCCCAACAAAAATAAAACCCAGGTAGGATTGGTAGGATTTTTTAATCTTATGATTCTAGTCGCAATCTTACTACGATTTTATCATGCTTTTGATCTTACAACATTTTAAAACAAATTTCTATATTATGAACGTAGGATCGTGCGATTCTACAATCAAAATCACGATTTTAACAACATTGCTTAATGTTATATGTAAGTATAGATTTACTCACGTTGTTAGTAAATAGATATTAGTCGTAAAATTATTGTTTTTCATTTAAATAGTGAAAGGGTGAAATTTTTATTTAATCTTCCAAAAAACTATCAAATAGATATTAGACAATTTAAATTTTTTATAAACAGGTACTTAATAGTTGAAGTTAAACTTTTTTATTAGTTACTTTTTATTTAAAGAAAATTATTAATTCACTAAGAACTAAAGGGGGAATCTGATTTCCTAAACCAATAGAATACATATGTATGTATGTATGTATGTATGTATATAGCCATAGCTCTCAAATTAAGGAAATTGTAGATCACAAAAAAAGGGAAATCATGCATGTATGTATGTATGTATATAGCTAGATGTATGTATGTATGTATGTATGTATGTATGTAGCGATAGCTCTCGAATTAAGAAAATTGTATATCACAAAAAAAGGGAAATCATCTATGTATGTACGTATGTATGTATATAGCCATAGCTCTCGAATTAAGGAAATTGTATATCACAAAAAAAGGGAAAAATAAACTGTACCATCTCCAATAAGGTCCAGGCTTATCAAGTGAAATATAAAAACAGGTAGGGGAATTTTATGGGTATTCTTTAATTTTTTATTATAATCCTCTAGTTAGCACTTAGCTCACTTTCTAGTAGTCCTAAATCTATTAAATTTATTTTCTTGTAATCCTCTACTTGATGAAACTCAGTAACTCAAACAAACTATTAGAGATTAACTTTTGAAATCTTAATTTATACTTTTTGACATCGTACAATAATCTTTTTTACAATTAATGAAAATTTTATACTCTTTGGCTGTTTCCTCTTTTTGTATGTACTTATGCTGCATATTTTATCTGAGTTAAAAAATTTTACCACTTAGAGGTAGAAATAAAACATTGTTAATAATTTTATGAGTAGCTATAAAGCACACTTGGTGCAGCTTGCTACTGCCTCATTTTCACATTATTTACAAAAATACCACATTGTCCTGAACAACACATTTGTTTAAATGGAACACCGTTATACAGAATAACATGCTTGCTTAAAGAGAACAACACTTCACAAAATAACACATTTATTTGATGGGAACAACATTTTTTATTAAATCAAATAATGTTATTCATGAACAGTATTTCTTCTGAAATTAATAATATTTTATATAATACCAAATTTGTAAGAAATGAAACAACACTTCTTACTGAATGAAATAACATCATTTACAAACAATACATCTTACAAAATAAACAGTATATTACAAAACAACATATTTATTTGAATGAAGGAACATTTTTTATTGAATTGAATAACATTATTTATGAACATTATTTTTTTCAAAATTAACAATATTTTACAGAACACTATATTTGTAAGAATGGAATAACACTTTTTATTGAAAGGAACAACATTTATGACTGAAAGAAATGACACCTATGACTGCAAAGAATAACATTGATTACTGAACGAAACAATACTTATCACAAACAATATATCTTACAAAATGAATAACATTTCACAGAACAATATATTTTTATGAATAAAGCAACACTTATTATTGAACAGAAAATACTTATTATTGAACTAAACAGTACTTATCACAAATAGTACATCTTACGAAATGAACAACTTATTGCAGAACAACACATTTGTATGATTGAAACAACACTTATTACTGAATGGAATAATAATTATTACTGAACAGAACAATACTTATTATGAACAACACATCTTATGAAATAAATAACATATTACAAAATAATCCATTCGTGACAAAATTTTGTCCTTATCTCGATCCTCTTAGTGTGAGTTGGCGAGGGATGAACCAACTTAGCGTGAAATCAACCATCAAGTTGGTAAGGCTTAGCTATTATACTAGGCAACTGCATGTCGTTGCAGAAACTTGTTGTACGTTCAAAATATTTGTCATATGGAAGCAAAGTTTAGAGATCAAGAGGGCAGAAAACAATAACTCAAGGACTTAAAATGTACAAATTAGGAGGTCAAATGACAAATAGTAAAGTTTGAGAACTAATAGAGCAAAGTGTTAGAACTAATGAACCTTTTTCATAATTTACTCTTTTTCATTTCTTGCCAGTTTCCTGGTTTGAGCCTGCATTTTTTATTTTTAGGCAATCCCTTTTGTACTATCTGTCTATAGTATTTTTTTAAACCTCATTATGGGAAGATGATGGGGGTGGAGTACATTAATGGAAAGGGTTTGAATTATGTGATAGATGACATATGTTATAGACAGCTTAGATCCATTTGTGACATCTTTCGTATATTACATACGAATTTCCCTAATACAAAAGAAAAACTCTTCTATAAGCCTACACTTACATTTTGTTTTGAAATACCTATACTTACCCCTAAAAAATTTAATTTCATGGAACAAAATAATCTGTTAAGGCAAAATATAATTTTGGTCCCAGCCTCAACATCGAATAAGCTAGCCCTCGCCCTCCACCGGTCCCATCCATATCCTCATTTCCCCTCATCTTCCAATCATCAAGCTCTTCATCTTATCTTTTGTTCATGAAAATTAATCCAAATTTGTGGCTTCAAACCTGAAAATTTAAGGAAAAAAACTAAATTTCCACAAAAGGACTAGGTTTTTCTTTTTTTTTTTTTTTTGGAAAGATCCCTAAGCTTTTACTAACTCAATGAACAAATTTACACATCAAGTTCACTTGAAGGCAATTATGCAGCTGGTAGAAACCCCTTATCTTGGCATATCCAATTCATCTAGAATGGGCTCTTCATCCCAAAGAAGGCATATTAGATCTGGAAATGTTAGAACCCAGAGCTCTTGACATGTCTCCTCTTCTTCACAATGATAGTGGCAGCGATTGGTGAAGTGGGTCATCTTCAAGGATGAAAGGGATAATGTTGGCATGTGACACATTATAATTTAAAAATTTATTGAAGATAATAGATTATATTTTATTTTAACTAATAGATTAAATTAGATAGATTTTATTTGATCAAATTTTGTAAGTTATACGCAATCGATCATTCCTTAAGTTTTGTCAATTTCTTAACCTGTTATTGTCCTGTCTCCCCAGTCTTCATTCCTCCTGCTGTGTTCGAGCCCTCAACCGGGCCTGGTCGGCTCTTTATGGCCCGTCTTGGCATCGTTTCTTCCCAATCGGACTATTGTTCATCGATATTCTTTTTTTTACTATCGATCCTTGGCATTGATGGAGTTTCGTGCAACATCGTCATGGCGTCTCCTTCACCTTTCTTGAGGCTAGGCTTATAGGCTGAAGCATAACCAGTTTGTGGACTTGAATCAGTGAACAGAAGCAATGCTAATTATCCTATGTTGAATCAATGAACAGAAGCCTAAATATCGTGGCTTGATGGTTGGAAGCAGCGTTTCTGATGGAAATAATTATCAGGATGCACTATCGTGTTGGTAACATTCAGTACCACATCGACAAAAGTGTTCATAACCAAGTACATTTTCTCTTTCAATTCTTAGATCTTTAAAAAATGACATTTGTTTTTAATAGTTCCATATTTTCGATGGACAAATGAAGAAACTAATCATGGTTTTAAATTTGAATATGGCAGTAGAAGCATATAGGTCAAGATTGTGGATTACACTACTACGAGCAAGAGAGACAAGAGACTCATAGAAAATCTATCTAATGCTTCTTCTTCTAACTGACCTCTCTCTATATTTGGTGTAGGTTCTTTTCTTCTCGATTAGTGTTGAACTTTATCCAATTTGATTGCTTGGTATATTTAACTAGTAGTCGGGACCTTATCCAGATTCATTGCTTAACATATTATGAAAATAATCAATTTCCGCCGCTTTAATCCTGCATGACATATTGTGAGTTTTATCCTGCTTTCTCTTTCCCACACTAAGTGAGAAATCAAGTGAAAAAAGACAAAGACTTGTAGAACTTACATGAGTCTGGTTTTTAAAATGGTGGTTGCTACAGGGCTGGTGAAATTTAGTCCACATTGTTAACGACATTCCAAGCAATTGACTTTCTTGGTTACATCTTTAGGTTCGCAAAGAAGGTTTATGGTGCCATTGTGGCAAAATTCCTCACTAGCAAGCCAAGGATTGTGGAGAAAAGCTCAGACAACCTTTTTGCTTTTGGTAGAATTTGTGGGCTACTGAGGTTTTCTTGGTATTTTTTTTATTCCCCTCTTTTGGCTCATACAATTTGTTCTTTTAGGTAAAAGTGGGTGGAAGTTATTTCTAGATGAAATTGTTGTCTCTTTTACAGCAAGTAAGTTATTTCTAGATAACATTGTTGTCCTTTCACTTTGATTGCTTAGTATCATTACTAAAAAAACCAACTTTTCCAACGGCCTAACTTCCAACGGTCTGACTGTTGGAGAATAACCAACGGCTTAAGCCGTTGGACAAAGAGAAAAAAAATTTCCAACGGCTTGACCGTTGGAGAAATTAAGAAATTGAAAATAAGATGTATTTCCAATGGCTTTAGCTGTTGGAATTAAGTATAATGATTTTAATGTTTTTTCCAACGGCTTAAGCCGTTGGAAATAAAGTTATAGAAATCAGCGTTTTGACTAAGTTTGAAATTTTTGAAAACTTGAATTATTTCCAACGTCTTAAGCCGTTGGAAAATGAAGTAACAGAAACCATGGCTTTCAGTAAGTTTGAAAATTTTGATTTAAAAGTTGTTTCCAACGGCCTAAGCCGTTGGAAAATGAAGGTAAGAAAGCAGCTGTTTAGGTAAGCTTGCAAAGTTTGAAAATGAGTTATTTCCAACGGCTTAGGCCGTTGGAAAATGAAGAATAAGTTTGAAAAATCATGGGTTCCAGTAAGTTAGAAAATTCTGGGGAATTTTGATTTTTAAGTTTTTTCCAACGGCCTAAGCCGTTGGAAAATGAAGTATGAACAAGCATAATTTTAATTAAGTTTGAAAATTGTTAGAATAAAATGGAAATTGAAAACGCACCGTTTTACGTGGAAATTTGTAAGGGCTGGAAATTATTTCTAACGGCCTAAGCCGTTGGAAAAATTAAGTTCAAAATGCACCGTTTAAATTATTTGTTTCCAACGGCCTTGGCGGTTGGAAAAGGTGCAATTAAATCCCCCCCAGCTCGCGACTTCTTCTTCCCCGTTTGCTTCTGTCTTCGCTCTCTGTGCTCTCTTCCTTCGCTCTCTCTCTCCACACGCACACACAGCACCTTCCTCAAGTCTCCCAGGGCTGGATTAACGTCGCTCAGAGGCTGATTTCTTGGATCTGGTTGTCTAACTCGTAGATCTGTAGGGAAGTGTGAAGATTTTTTGTTTTGTTCGTTTCGGGTTAAATTTTTTTTGTTTCGATTTTCATGGTTTTTTGTTTAATAACTCTAATGGGTGTAATTTTTTACTTGTTCTAGCATATTGGAAGGAAGAAAGAACGCATTTGAAGGAAGGATTTTGAGGTATTTTCGTTTATTACGTATTTTTATAATTTTTTAAATTATTTATCTGAAAAATGCTTTAAATATTTCTTATGTGATTTGAAGTGGTTCATGGTTGGATGTGAAGATTTGCTAGAACACCCATTAGAATTTTTAATTTTTACCCATTTTGGTAATTTTTTTATTATTTTCAGGTTTTTAGGGTTAATTTTACAGTTTTAGTTTAATTAATAATATTTAACTGGGAATATGTTTATAAGGTTTTAAGTTTTGGAATTAGTAGAAACGTTCAAAGTAGTTATACTTAACTAAATTTGTTTGATTAAAATTTACCTTTAATAAAATATGTGTCAATAATAAGAATTTTAATAACAAAAAAAATAATAATAATAGTATTTTGAATAATAATAATAGTAATAATAGTAATAAAAAATAATAATAATTATACTAAGAGTAGTAGTACAATAATAATAATATTTAATAATAATAATAATAATAATAATAATAATAATAATAATAATAATAATAATAATAATAATAGTAATGGTAATATTAATAATACTATGTAAAAATAATAATTAAAATAGTAATTATTGTACAAAGGTACGAGCTAAAATAATCATGCATAATATTAATTAAAATAAGTATTATGAAACTTAGATTACTATAATAATAATTATTTAAATAATGATGTATTGTTCGATGACAACAAAGACAATAATAATATGACTATGAAAGAATAATAATAATAATTATATTTTATAATAATAAGAATAATATTATTATAATAATAATATTAATAATAATAATAATAATTATTATTATTATAATTAATAAAAATAATTACTATTATACTAAGAGTGGTAGTAGTAATAATAATAGTAACAATAATCATAATAATGGCTAATTAAAATAATTATTATGAAACTTAGATTACTATAATAATAATTATAATAATAATTATTTAAATAATGATGTATTGTTCGATGACAACAAAGACAAGAATAATATGACTACGAATAATAATAATAATAATATATTTATAATAATAAGAATAATATTATTATAATAATATTATTTATCATAATAATAATTATTATTATTATAATTAATAAAATAATTACTATTATACTAAGAGTGGTAGTAGTAATAATAATAGTAACAATAATCATACTAATGGCTAATTAAAATAATTATTATGAAACTTAGAATACTATAATAATAATTATAATAATAATTATTTAAATAATGATGTATTGTTCGATGACAACAAAGACAATAATAATATGACTACGAATAATAACAATAATAATTATATTTATAATAATTAGAATAATATTATTATAATAATAATATTAATCATAATAATAATTATTATTGTTATAATTAATAAAATAATTACTATTATACTAAGAGTGGTAGTAGTAATAATAATAGTAACAATAATCATAATAATGGCTAATTAAAATAATTATTATGAAACTTAGAATACTATAATAATAATTATTTAAATAATTATGTATGGTTGGAAGAGAACAAAGACAATAATAATATGACTACGAATAATAATAATAATTATTATAATAAACCCAACAAGACTAGTAATAATTATAATAATAATTATCTATACTATGGATGGAATGCCTTCTTATGCTTTATATATTTTGGAGTTATTACATTTTCACATACCAATAAATATCGACTTACTAATAAATTTCGTTGTACCCTTATGAAGGCGAGGGTAACTGCGGAGATCGAGGAACAAACACAGCAAATGGAAGAGGAAGGCGTCGCACATGACATTGATAAGGCAGCGTTAATGAGTGCAGCTGCAGGTGGAAGGAAGAAAGGGCTTGTATTTGGGCTTGGATCAAAACAACATGTTGTACTTGGACGACGACAACTAGGGAATATTCCTGCAGCACATGTTGATGTCACTCAGACGCCGGAGTTCACTGAACAAGTTGAGCGAGTGGTTGCGGAGCATACGGCACAACAAGCATCATATTATGAGCGGAAGTTGGAGCGACTGAAGAGGAGACAACGAGCGGAGCTGGAGTACATATGTCAACAAGTTGGAATTCCTCCGCCCGCGCACCCAGACAATGATATTGATGCCTCGGGATCCGATGATGACTAGATTCAGGTATATTACTTTACTTTCTGTGTTCATCAACAAACAAACACTTTTTAGGAGTAATAGAAGTATGCAATTTCAATTATATATGTTTATATGTGGATTGTAACCATATTTGTGTCATGATATTGTAATTTCAATTGTGTATGCTTTTATGTGTATGTTATAACTATATTTATGATATGATTCTGTACTTTCATTTGTGTATGTTTATATTGAGATTTACAACTGCATTTATGCACGTGCACCGGTTCAGAATGTAATTACATACGATATAATAATTTTGAACCGCCTAAGCCGTTTGACGTTTAATGAAACGCATTCGAAATGGAATTGGAATATACAAAATATAAAAAGCCTACTTTCCAACGGCCTTGGCAGTTAGAAACCAACATTTTCCATTTTCCAATGGCCTTGGCAATTGGAAATTTTTTTCCACTTCCAACGGCTTTGGCAGTTGGAAAATAAAAAAATTGAAAAATAAAGAAGAGCCGTTGGAAAATTTCCAATTGCTCAGATTCCAACGGCTGACAGTTGGAAATTCCAACAGCCGTTATTTTGACCGTTGGAAAATTGACTTCCAACGGTGGGTTTTCCAATGTCTAATTTCCAACGCGAAGCCGTTGGAAATGGCCGTTGGAAAAAGTGTGTTTTTTAGTAATGTATATTTAATTGGTAGTAGGGACCTTATACAGTTTCATTGCTTAACATATTTTGAAAATCATCAATTTCTATCACTTTAATATGGCTTGACATCTTGTGACTTTTATCTTGCTTTCTTTTTCCCACGCTACGTGAGAACCAAGTAAAAAAAAAAATAGACATGCAGAAATACATGAGTCTGGTCCTTAAAAGGGTGGTTGCTACAAGATCAATGAAATTTAATCCACATTCTTAATGGTGTTGCAAGCAATCGACTTTCCTGGTTTCATCTTTAGGTTCGCTAACGAGATTTGTGGTGCTATTGTGGCAAAATTCCTCACCGGCAAGCCAAGGATGGTGTAGAAAAGCTTAGGCAGTCTTTTGGCTTTTGGTGGAATCGGTAGGCTTTTGAGGTTTTCCTGGTATTTTTTTATTCCCTTTTTTGGCTCATACAAGTTTGTCCTTTTAGTTAGAAGTGGGTGGAAGTTATTTTTACATGAAATTGTTGTCTCGTTTAAAGCACATAAGTTATTTCTAGATGAAATTATTGTCATTTCAGTTTGATTGCTTAGTATATTTAACTAGCAGCCATGACCTTATCTAGATTCATTGCTTAACATATTTTGAAAATCATCAATTTCCACCTCTTTAATCCTGCATGGTATCTTGTGACTTTTATCCTGCTTTTTCTTTCTGACTCTAAGGGAGAAACCAAGTAAAAAAAGACAAAGACATGCAGAACTCACATGAGGCTAGTTCTTAAAAGGGTGGTTGCTACAGGATCGGTGAAATTTAGTCTACATTATTAACGGTGTTCCAAGTAATTGACTTTTCTGGTTTCATCTTTAGGTTCGCTAAAGAGGTTTATGGTGCCATTGTGGCAAAATTCCCACTGGCAGGGCAAGGATGGTGGAGAAAAGCTCAGGCAGTCTTTTTGCTCTTGGTGGAATTGGTGGGGTTTCGAGGTTTTCCTAGTATTTTTTTATTTCCCTTTTTTAGCTCATACAAGTTTGTCCTTTCAGTTAGAAGTGGGTGGAAGTTATTTCTAGATGAAATTATTTTCCTGTCTAGAGCATGTAAGTTATTTTTGCAGCAACTTTTCTTGAGTTTTTTTCATTTTCCTAATTAGCCTTTAGTCTCTGTAGTTTTCAATGTTAAGAACTCCTTGAATAGGAGACCCCATACTTAAAGTTTTGGCATGTTTTAGCCATAAACCCAAAAACCCTAAGCATGTAGTTAGCTATTTTGATTCCTTTCCATTTGGATCTTTTCTTTCTTGCATTTCCTCATATTAGGACCAAGTTTAACCTTTGAGTTGCCATTGCCTTGGTTGTTTAGGAAGTTTTCCCTAACACCCAAATTGTTCTTGTTTACCGGTTGATATTTTAGAACACCGACAAAGCCTAAGTGCGATGGTGAGCATCCAACTTGTGTAGTGTAGATTTTTTATTTTTCCAACAGCATTTAGAGTCATTATAACTGTAAACCAAAAAATGATGAATCAAGGTTTCTTTTTCATTGAAAATTCACCTGCTCGGTTTTTGTTATGTGCTTGCTTATTTCTGATTAATTAGTAGCTAGTTTGTATTTAAAAGAAGATGTTAATGATTAGGTATTGAAATTACAACAGGTGGTGAAATAATTATTTTCATTTTCTTCATTGATTTTATGATAGAGAACTTTATTCTCATTGGAGCTTCCAAGGGCAGTTTCTCTTACAAGTGTGCAATCATCGTCTATTTCTATTATGAACTCAACTTCAATTGACAATCGAGAAAACACAAATGAAGTATCCATGATGGAGTTCTAGCTCTGAAGCAAAGGCCAAAGGTCAATGATCCTCTATATATTTCTATACAAGTCTTAGAAAAATTTTCTCTTGTGACAAAATTTGCCAGAGAAACAACTTCCAAACTTTTTTATTAAACACAAACAATAGTTTTGGCGATTTGGAGAGGAAAAACCAGTCAACCTGCATATGATTATTACTCTCAAATCAACTAGTGATGTTGAAGAAGCTTTAATTAAAGCTCCTATTTCATCATATCCACTAGAGGTAGCAATTTGCTACTTTTTTAGTAATTTTTCATATTTTTATTGACATTCTCTTTAGTAAATAATTTAGTTGAAGGTAAGCAAAGATGAAAAATTGCACTAAATGCTATTTTTTACATATCATTCAATCATGTTATTAACCCTATATGGCTATTAGAGAAGAATAGGTTTCTTCCATTGGACTTTATGGTTGCACATCATGGGTTTCTGGCCTCACGGTTAAACAAAAAAACATGTTATTTTACATGAAACTTATATGTTTGTCTTGCTTTTTATGTTAGTTTGATAAGCTATCATTGATATGAGGAAAACCTTGGCAACATTCATTGGGATTACTAGAAGAACCCTTTATTATAGGATCCTTCCAATCTAGAAGATTTCTCACGATCTCCTCCACCACTATATAAAAGGAGCCATAGTTTCAAATCCCAAGGTACATAATACCATCAGAATTCTCCACACTATAGCATCATATTCTTCTTGAAAAGCTAACTTGATCATTGGTGGGGTACACACCCTAGGGCTTTGATTTGATCTTTAAGCACAAGATCTTTAATTCTTCCTTTCAAAGCTTCAAGGCCTGCCTACCTAGTTGGATTGATACCACTTTGGCCATCAATTTAGTGCCATCTATGGGAACAACAATGGTGAACATGAGGATATCGTGAATGGACCAGGACCACCCAAAAAATGAACACGACAGTCAGCAAAGACGGGACCTCCTAAACCTTCTAGAAAGGTCTATTCATCTTTAGGATGCTGGCGCTTCCTAAGGAGTCATTGCAAATGAGTCATTATTGCCACTGCGTGACTCTAAAAAGGGCAAAAAGCCTGCTATCCTGGATGGCAATCAGTTTTAAGCTATTTAAACATGCCCTCTTCAAACAGTTTAAGGCCACCATACAGTAAGAGATTATAGGAACCCCTTAATGCATCGAATAAGGCTGTTAAAACTCATCTCGTGCCTGAAAATGCAAGATGATCTCTTATTGGGATTCGTGGCCAGGGTCTCGGGCCAGAACTCTCATTATAAAGCCTCTTCAATTGTCTCCTGCAAGGTTTGACAAACCCGAAAATAGTGATATAAGCATCATCTTGCAAAGGTTAAATCAAATGGAGTAGTACCTAAGGGCGCTTGAGCCACCTATAAGGAATTCTAGGCCGGCGATAGATATTGACTATATATGGCTTCAGTTGTTCATAGAAGAAATCATCAATGCCCTAACATTCGATTGCTTCTACATGCCAAAGATATATTCATATAATGGCCTTATAGATCCAGTCAACCACTTATAGCTTTATATTTTGTCCATAAAACTGGAAAAAGGTGTCTAATGTAGTCTTGTGCTGAGCCTTTAACTCCACCCTAACGGGGGCCATTGCTTCATGGTTCAGAGCTAATAGAGGATGAAATTTCCAATCCTTTAGGGATTTTTCCCAAGCTTTTCTTAGGCATTTTCTAGGGAGTAGGCTAACCCCCAAGACGGTTGCTACTTGCTGAAGATCATGCAAGCTAAAAATGAGTCTTTAATGGATTTAGTAAGAAGGTTTAATGTGAAAGTCATCCTGGTACAAGATCTATCCCTTGAGTTGCATATAGTTGTTGTTACCCAAAGATTGTTAATGGGTTCTAGGTTGGCATGGGACTTACATAAGAATCCAGTGAAAAACATAAAGGAATTCTTCAATTAAGTACTAGATATATGCATGCCAAAAAGCTAAACTGGCCGAGACGACGAAAAGATAAACCTAGGGCAAAAGAGAGTAGGTCCTCCTCGAGGAAGAGAAATAGGGAGCCCAACCCTATATTGCTGCTATTGAAGGAAACAAGGGCAAATATCCTATATGCATTAGAAATAAAGAACATGGTGCCAAAATGGCCCTCCACCTATGGCCCTACAAATAAGAAAGACATGAAGAAATACTACCAGTAGCATAAAGATATGGGGCATAACACAAGGGATTCCTAGCAACTGAAGTAACCCATAGAGAAAATGATCTAGGTGGGCAAGCTGATAGAGTACATAGCCAGGGTAGATTTTTCCTACCAAAAATGAAAATAAAAGCCTTGTAAGAGGGAAGATGATGGTAGTGATTGAGATAGGGTCGATGGCAAGAGAGAGCCCATTCCAGCGCAAGGGGCAACTATATAAACTTAAGACCACCCATAGGGGTCAACCATATAATAACTAAGGGAATGTCCTTGTTGGGTCAGAAGTGCCAAGGGCAAGAGATTCCCCAGCTGGAAGTATTGGATGCGAGCAACATCTTGATGATGGCTGATAGGTATTGTATCTTAGTCCTTCAAGTGGACCCGTTTGCCATTATGGCTGTAATTAACAACTTTGATATCGAATGAGTATATTTGGATATTGGGGCTAACTCCAATGTGCTTTTTGCTAGCTTATTGGACAAGATTGAGATGTAAAGGTCTTCATTGAGCCTAGTTTCAGTGCCAATGTTTGGAGTTGGACAGATGAGGTACCAATAATTAGAATGGTTAGACTACCCCTTATGCTAATGGGTATTGGGAAGGACAGGAAAGTCTAATGTGACTTTTACACATTAAAGTTTCTGGTCTTAGACGTGCCTTCGTCATACAATGCCATCATTGGTAAACCAACTTAGGTACAATTTCATAAACATCCAAATATTAAATGGCTAACAATGGTCTTTACAACTCCAGAGAGGACGCCATTATATATAGAGGTCAGGCTTTGATATGACAAAGTTACGTGGTAAATTTACGAGGCCCCCATGAAATCAAACATGAAGAGCAGTCAGAGCCGAAGAAGAGGAAGGTTGAATATTTTAACAACAAACAGGGGATTCCATTGTCAAAATACTCTAACAGCTAGAGATAGCACTTGGCAGAATTGTGAAAATTAAAAAAGATTTTCTTCCTGAGGCAAAAAATTCATTCATTGAATTTCTACGAGCTAATATGGACGTATTTGCATGGTCCCCAAGAGATATGTTAGGAATATACCCCAAAGTCATCACACATAAACTACAAGTCGACCCATCCGCTTGACTAGTTAAACAAAAGAAGTGGAATATGCTTTGGAGAAAAGAGATTTCTTCATAAGGGAAGTCGAGAGGCTGCTGAAAGCAGGAATTAGTTGAGAACTATGATACCCTGTGTGGCTAGCCAATGTAGTTTTAGTCAAGAAAGAAAACGACGAATGGCATATGTGTGCAGACTATACAAATTTAAATGACACTTAAAAAGAGCCTTACCCATTACTTACCATTGACTAAGTAATCAATGCCACCACTGAGTTTGAAATCCTATCCTTTATGGATGCCTTTAGTGAGTATCATTGGATTGGAATATACCCTGAGGATGAGAAAAAAACTGTCTTCACCATTGGAGAAGCGGTTTACCGCTACCAAATGATGTCCTTTGGCCTGAAAAATATGAGTGCCACTTATTAGTGCCTAGTGAATAAAGTTTTTGCATAACAACTGGGGCATAATGTGGAGATTTATGTGGATGATATGATTGTTAGGAGTTGGCCAATGGATCAGCATATTGATGATCTCCTCAAAACTTTTAAAAAATGAAACAGTTTAACATAAGGTTAAATCCTTGAAAGTGCATCTTTAGGGTAAGAGTAGGAAAATTCCTATGGTCTCAAAAAGAGGAATCAACTTTAACCTTGACAAGATTATGGTATACTTAATGATGCCTGACTCACAAAGTAAAAAGACACCCAAAAGTTAGCTGGAAGACTGACCATCCTAAGTTGGTTTTTATCTAGGCTTGGGGATTAATGCTAACCTTTTTTTTCCAAATCCTTAAAATGAAGATGGAATTTGAATAGACAGAAGAATGCAAGGTGGCTTTTGGGCAGATCCTTAAAGGGTTAGAGTTAAGATACCTTATCTTACAAAATGCCATCTTTGTCCTCGTTAGAGCCTCCAGAAAACTAATACCTTATTTTTAGATAAATAATATTAATGCTTGAATAGAGTTGCCTTTGAAAGTTATTCTCTAAAATTCGGACCACACTGGGAGGTTGGCAAAAAGGTGCATCAAGTTAGGAGAATTTGACATCTTATACAAGCCTAGGAAGGCTATTAAACCTGAAGCCTTGGTTGACTTTATAGTAAAAATGACACAAAGAAAATAAGACAAACTTGCTAAGTTTGAACTTGACATTCTTCCTGGGAGATGTATGTTGACGAGCCATCAGCCTTACCACCAAGGAGCAGGGGTCATATTACAAGGACTATTGGGTATGGAGGTAGCACTAAGGATAAGGTTCTGGTTTCATATAACCAACAACATAGCTGAGTATAAAGCTTTCCTAGTCGGACTAAGGATGGATGATTGGTTGAGTGGGAGTACAACGTTTACTTACCCATAATGATTCTCAACCGATCATTAACCGAGCCAATGGAAATGTGGGAGTAAAGGACCTCACCCTCTATAAGTACTTGAGCTTGGTTAAGAATTTGATATAGATGTTTGGCCATGGCCAGGTCCAAAAAGTCCCGAAGGCTAGGAATGCTAAGTTAGATGCTTTGTTAAAAAGTTGAGAATAGACCATGATAGAGGAATTGATGAAGCCTCCAATCCATTTTTTTGAACATCAGGCCCTCATGGTTGGTGATTGGAGGAAGCCTATACAACTTCTTTAAAATCAAGACCTTAAGAGGAACTCCCGAGGAATAGAGAATAGTCAGAGTCCACTTAGTTTGATTCACTATTATTGACAATGATCTCTTTAAGAGAGTTCTCTTACCCTTATAAAAGTGCCTAACTCCCCAAGAAGGCTAAGAGATCCTCAAGGAAATACATCAAGGAGATTGTGGAACCCATATTAGGGCAGATCCCTAGCACACTAGACATTGATGCAAGGTGTTTTTTTTTACCTATGATCATAAAGATGGCTAAGACTTTGTACAACAATGCCATGCTTGACAGCTTAACTTCCACATCTAGAAGTTGCCTTCCCCAGAGGCGCCATCCATTACTAAAAACATATCTTTTTCAATAGCCTCACATTGATAATTTCAAATTTCCAACATGAAGTAGTTAGAAATGAGACAAACCGCTCATTGAAAAAAAATTTATTACAGCCAGAGGATAAGCCGTTGGAATTTTTCAATGACTCTTTGTGCACTAATAGTTCAATGTGTTATAAACAGTCAAAGCCGTTGATATTTACCAACAATTTAGCTATTGGAATTTACCAACAGTCTAACCATTGGAAGCAACCAATGGTTAAGCCCTTGTAAATTTTGAATTGCTAAGCCATTGGAAACTTGCAATAGTTAAGCCATTGGTAATTGCCAACGACTTAACCGTTGATAAGTTCCAATGGCAAAGCTATTGGTATTTTGTAACGACATCAACCATTACACGTTTCCAATAGCTGAGCTGTTGGAAATTTTCCAACAACCTTAATCGCATGAAATTGTAATTATCAGAATATAGATGATTTTTACTGTTATAATTATTTGTGACCTGAGAAAATAAATGTAACACACATAGACATAAATCCACATAAGTAGTGTATGTTATATCTAACATACTCATAAATCCACTGCATAAAATCCACATGAATAGACATATATAGAGTGTGTTATATCTTACACACATACATAAATCCATATAAATAATGCTAGTGACATTATGCTAACTGAAAAAATAGCAATTGTTGAGGAACGTCAATGTATATAGTTATTCCATCACCCTAGTAATAGACTAAAGTTTGATAAACACAAACATGTAAGAAATATAAATCATCTAGCAAGAACTCAGACAGACACCACCTCATCATAATCCAATCTTAATTCATCTAGTTGTTTTGGGCAGGTGCAAGTGGAGAAATGCCAAGTTTCTACGTATGTACTCTAGCTTAGCTCACTATCTCTTATTAAGACACTCTAGCTTCCACTCATAATATGTTACTTATTGTGTTGTATGCTCTATTACAAACCACTATGCCGGGTTTTGACTTGATTGAAGCATTCCTTACGATACTTAGATAGGTGAAGTACTGCAATGTTGCCATCGATTACTTCACTAAATAGGTAGGAGCAAAGCTACTAGCAACCACTATGGTCTCTTGACTATAAAATTGTTGTAGAAGAATATTATTTGTTGCTTTAGATGCCCATAAGCCATCATTACTGACAATAGCAAGTAATTTAATAACAACCAAGTGTGAAAGTTCATAAAAGAAAAAGGCTTTCATCTCTAATTTGCACCAAGAGTTCATCTACAATTGATCGGATAAGTCAAAGTGACTAATCAAACTATTAATGATGGGTTAAAAAAGAGGTTAGACGAGGCCAAACGAAGACAGATGGAAAAATTGAAAAGCATGTTATAAGACTACCAAACGATGCCCCAAAGGCCAATAGAAAAAAGTCTTTTTGCCATGGTCTATGGCATAGAGGCACTGACACTAGTAGAAATCACACATCTTACCCTAAAAGCTCAAATGTGTGATAGCGAAGCGAATAACCAAGGATTGGAAGCCAAGTTGGATCTCACGGAGAAACTCAAAGAAAATGCTCGGGTTTGTACAAAAGCTTTTAGGCAATGAGTAATTTTCACCCATAATGAAATAGTTAAGAAGGAAGGGATTCTTGAAGGAAGGATCGTCCTTGTCAGAGTAAAGTTAACATGAAAAAACCTAGGGCATGAGGCATTGAGGTACAATTGAGATAAAATGTATCTTGTATCAAGCAAAGTTAGTATAAGGGTTTATGAGTTAATGGATGCAAACGATATGAGGTTACCTAGAGATTACCATTTGGATGATTTGCATCCCTTGTTTGTTTAAATATGATTAATGAAGCAAGTACTCATCACTATTTTTAAAGTTTAACGATACCCAACTTTCTCTAATGATCTTAACATCAAACAGAAGGTTATAACCATTGAATCTTGAAACAAAATAAAAAAGTGCATAATTACAACACCTTAAAATGGGACCAACAACTAAGGCTATCAAAAAGCCAATAGGCTAGCAAAAAGTGAACGAGAGCTACAAATAGCTTTTAGGGTGATGACCCGACAAAGTGTTCTTAAGCTTAATCAAACAAACAATGGCCTACCAAGGTTTTGAGAAAGTTTAAAGGTTAAGCTAAAAAAGCCAAATAACCCTGAATAAGGCATGAGAAGAAAATGACCCCTTTTGCATTATAAGAGGTTTAGCTAAAAAAGCCAAAGAACCCTGAATAAGGCATGAAAAGAAAATGAACCCTTTTGCATTATAAGAGGTTTAGCTAAAAAAGCCAAAAAACCTTGAATAAGGCATGAGAAGAAAATGAACCCTTTTGCATTATAAGAGATAGATATAAGGCATAATGAACAAGAAAACCTTATAGACTATGAGGCGCTTACAAATAAAAAAAGCATGACATAATTAAAAAGAAGAATTTCTTCATTAAATATCCTTAAAGTTTCAAGAAGTTTGAACGATAGAATCGAAAGAGTTACCGGTTCTCCTATAACACTCACATGGATAGCTCTACGATACTAATGACAAGACACAAATCAGATATTGGTAGGGAAGTACAAAACCAAAGGGAGTGACATTGGTGAGACAAATAGTGCATTATACAGTTTGAAAATATAATGAGATAAATAAATATTGAAAAATGTTTTTTAGAAGATAACTTTCTTCTTAAAAAATTTTGATCATAGGTCTAATAATTCAACTAGATAATCCTATCTCCACTCTCTTCCCCTCCTCAAAAGATTTTCACCATTCCAAAGCCATGTGTGTTGTTTCTTCATGAAATATGAGTTCATTGGCTTAGGTAATTCTCTTCCATTCATTTTCATAAAAATTAAGGCTCTTCTTGAAAGTGTTTTTTCTACTATGTTGGGTCTATCATAGTTTGGTAGCCTTTTCTCCTTAAGATCGTGATCAATGGGAAAAACATTTTTTAGCACAATATAACCTTCAAATAGCTATTAAAAGTGAATCTTCATATTATAATCTTTAATCATTCTTTTTCTAGTAGAACTATCCCTCACAAAGAGCAATTATTCTCTTTTTGTCAATATGATTTAATTGTTCATATCTTGTATGTATCCATTTTGCTTCTTCTAACAAGACCTCCATTAGCACTTTTAAAAGAGGAATCTCAACTTTAATAGGCAACATTTTATTTAGGCCATGCACCAATGACAAAGATGTAGCTCTACTGGAAGTACATATATAGGTTTTACAGATAAAAGGGAAAAGGTAGCATATCATGCTAGTCTTTACAAAGTGACCCTTCAATTTTGATAAAATTTTCTTGTAAGTGGCTAAGGTTTGGAAACTTAAAATTTTAGCCACTAGAATAAATGACAATAAGTGTAATGTTAATATTTCCAACCTGAATGGAATTCCAAGAGCTTTAAGACTAAAAAAAGTGAATACTTTGATTATTTTATTAGGATTCATTTTCTAAGTCAATTAGTTTTATGACTAACTTGGAAAATGACAAAAGGTTTAAGACTAAAAGTATATATTTTGCATATTTTATATAAATAAATTCAAGTCAAAGCTAAGTAAAAGAAGAATGATAGCAACCTTCGCTTTTACCTTCGCCACTATGTCTTCGTTCTAATTACATCCCACGTGTTTCTATTCTTTTATTTCAAAACCTACAACCAGGCATAGGAGGTGGGTGAGATAATTGAATTAGAGAAAAAGAGAGTATGTGATTTGCTATTTACTCGGCTCAACCACATAACTTATATGATCAAATTTTTAGCTTTCCTCCTACTCCTTTATTATTCCTTCGCGATAGCCATTGTTTTTTTACTGGAAATAAACCATCACATGTAGTAATTCATACAAAAATTACTAATTAATAATAAATAAAAAATAAATTAGACTTGTATCCTAGTACTAGAATATCTAAATACACTAAAAACTGATTGGATAGAAAAAATTACTTTTTATGAACTGTTTGGATAAAAAGAAATTGTACCACATAGAATTTTGTAATGTTTTAATATTAATCTTTAATGGTGTTAATTACACTTACCTGCATTTTCAAAATACACTCTTAAACCCTACTTATCTTTTTATCCATTGACATCTAATGAGTTTTTAATTTATATATATTTTTACAATAATTGCCTTAGCTTTTGTTCCAATTTATTAAGTTGATAAGGCTATTAATGATGTTATTTTGTGTTTTTGAAGGGATTAAAGGCACAATGGCATTTTTGGACTAGAAGGAATAAAGTGGCTTTTTTTGTCTTTGCATAAACTTCTCTTGGGTGGAAAAGTATTAGCCCACTTATTCAATTTTTAAGTGGGAGTGTACGTTGCCGTTTTACCCGGAAGGAAGCAAAGTCTTTATTTCTTTGGCATCAGATTTCTTTTGCGTGGAGCTCTTTCCAGTTTCAACCAGCTCGTGCGCAAATTCCTTTCAAGCCATTTCAACATTTCCAATAAAAAATTAAACCAGAAATTGAAGTCCTAAACAATTTGGGCACCTTATCCGCTTGCTTTTTGGATTGGTGCTCGACTTGCAAAAACAGACGATTGCTCCCTTCAATTCTTTTTGCATTGGCTCAAGACACTGAACAATAATAGCAGCTAAGCTCTAATTTGGAACAAAACTCTGGTGCTAGACTTATTTGTTTGAGCAGAAGCTGTGATCGAATATGGCTAGGAGCTCTCAAAAAACGCAATGCATAGAAGGTGCTCGATGAAATGCCTGTGAGACTCAATGAGTGAGTTGGGCAAATTTGGAATTCCTAATTTATGTGCACATCTTAGCCAACCACGGGAAAGCTCGATTTCAATGTAACTCGGAGGTATTTGATCAGTCCAAAACCTATTTTTTAGCGCGCTTTGTTCTCGGGAAAGGGAATTTGGTGCCAATAAAAGGAACTAGGGGAGAACGCACCAGAGAGTACTTTGAAGGTTTTACACTTTTTATTTCTTTTGCTTTTTATTGCAAACATAGCTGAGTAATTTTTCTGGTTTAGTTCTAGAGATGATTTTCATTGCCAACATTGGTCGTAAGGATTGATTTTACTTGCTTAAACTTTCTTTAATTTTAAGTATTTACTTCTTTATAGTTGTGATTTATTACAATTAATTTTCTTATTCTCGCTTATTAGATTGGTTATGTGATTGAAAATCTGTTTAATTTTCTTTCAACCGCTTAGGTGAAGAATTCAATTAGAAGCAAATGAATTGATTAGAGATTATTTTTATTTCTGGTTAGTTGATACGGAGAAGTAAGACAGGTTAAATTATTAAAGCTTTTGGATTATTGCTTGGAATAAACTTTTGTTCATTGTTCTTAATGCTAATTTTGGATTTATTAGAAATTGTTTTTCAATATCTGGTTATTCAAAATTAAGAAATTAATCTGAACCTTTTTTTGGTTAATTTTACTGCTGAATTCTTAAGGTTCTTTTTAGCTTTAAAAAGAGTCCTATTTATTTGTTTGGATTGAAGAAATATTTTCTTTCAATGATGAAATGCGTGATTGAAATGGATAATCAACCCTAAACTGATCATTTTTTTGTATTGGTTAATTTTGTTTTGATTCTACAGTTAATTTATTTTACCTTTTAATTCAAGAAAATGCCCTAATCTTTTATTTCAATTTTCTGACAGGAAGCTTTCGGTTAAAAAAAATCTCTTAGGATTTGATTTGGTTTTCACTATTAGACTACTAATTTATTTATTCTGAGTTGTTAGAGATACTATAATTATTTTTTGCGGTTTCGATGATCGACCAACATCAAATTCTAAAATTTAACTTTAAACAATTTGTAATAACTTCCAATAAATTTAATTTATTGGTGGTTTTTTATAGTCAAAAGAAAATTAAAAATATTACTGTAACACTTTGTAAATTCAATAATGCTTCTTTCTTCTGCTGCCAAAAAAATATAAAATTATTTGCAAAAAGTAATTAACATTAAATCTCATTAACCTTTAAAATAAAGATAAAACTATTTGCAAAAAGTAAATTTTTTTTTTGTCTTTAGTTTAGATGAAATAAAACAATCATGTACTATTTACTTTAAATGATACTTATAACTGTTTTTAAAGTTCAAGGCTCCATTGACTTCTCATTAAAAATAATTTATTATTTTCATTTTTGTTATTTTTTATAGAACCAATGATCATTAGTTATATAGAAAAAAACATATATTTACTTTTTAGCAAATAGCTTTATCTCTGTTTTAAAGGTTAATGAACTCTAATGTTAATTACATTTATTTCTCCTTTGTTTAAGAATGAACTTTAGTTCCATTGTTTTTTTTCTTTCAGCATTAGAAGAAGAAAACATAGATTAGGTTTTAGGTTTCAGCCAGCCTCTTGGATGGCCAAGGAGTTTTCCTCCTGGGTTAGGCTTGGACAAGTCCAATGGAGCATGATTTATGGGATTGTCTCCTTTGGCCCATTAGGACACACACACACATTTTAAGGCTTCTTATACTTGTTAGAATATGAGTTTAAGTATTGTCCAGCTCGAGCTTCTTTTATTTTTTGAGCTTGATTTTAGGCTCGACCTTAATAGGCTTCAACTCGAGCTCGAGTTTGAGTTATGCAATAAAAACCCAGCCTCTTTACACCCTTACATACAAGCTCTAAGAACTCCAACATTGTCTTTTGTTTTCAGATTTATTAATCTCTAAGAGTCTCGGGCATCTCACCAAGTATTTCAAATGCATTGAATTTATAAAGTAAAATGTTAATAATTTTAATTTTATATCAACTATAAAAAATTACTAGAGAAACTAAACTTATTGGATGGTATTAAAAATAGCTTAATTTTAAATTTTAAAAATTTAATGCCAATGGCTAAAAAGAAAAGCAGGGCTTAGGAGAGTGTTTTGAAACTACAGGTAAGTAGTAGTACTAAATAAATTAAAAAATTAATATTCATACAAATTTTATGTACTATAATTTTTTTAATCCAATCAATAAATTAAAAAAAAAATCTGCTACCCAAGTTTAGCTATTCTAGAATGAAAAATAAAATTTTAACTTGTTTATTTATTAAATTAGCATGTGGGATGGTTTCCGTTTATCTCCAGTAGAATAAAAAAAAACACCCTTCCGCAAAAGGACAAGAAAAAGGTGGAGGGAAAATAAAAATAAAAATAATAATCATATGAGTTGTGTAGGTGGGTCCACAGTAAAAAGAGCCTCAAATACTCTCCCTTACATATGAGTGAATCACTCATTCGCCTTTATTCTTGGTTGTAGGCTTTGACACGGAAAAATAGAGACACATGGTATATGGCTGGAGCAAAGGCATTTTAGCGAAGGTAAAAGTAAATGTGGGTATTATCCCCTTAAGTAAAAACTGAAATATGTTATACAAGTGAAAAAGAACATTATACAATTCCTTGGAATTAATAATGCATGTTAAGCAACCAAAACTATAAGGAACAAGATATTTAGAATATTGATGTGTAGAAAGATCTATGCAGGGTCAATTGATCCTCGCTTAGTTTTGAGAAAACTCTATATGTAGTTCCAGTGGTAGAACCATGATTTTTGGCTAGGGGAAGAGGGCAAGGGCAAAACGAATTGTCAAATCGTATGTGCATAACTGAAAGGAGATAACGTCTTTTGTTTGCTAGCCATAGTTGAAAACAGAAATAAAATAGATCATGTACGTGCATAACTAAATACCAGAAACTCATAACTAGATCATGTAATAAAAATGGAAAGAGCCAAATAAGAAACCAAATAATCTGTAGGAGCAAAATCATTCCTTACCAGCTAGGACAAAAATTGTTATGAATGTTTGTGTTCTCAAGCTTACACGTTACTTTCCAGGAAGCATAATTGAATAAAATTTCTAAAACTCTACTATTCCTAATATTTAATAGCTAGGATTGCTCAACCATTCAACCTAACTAAAATCCATTTTATCACAACTAGTCACTATTTATAAGTATGTCAAAGCTTAAATCTCTCTCACAAATCTTCTAAAGAGTTTTGTCCATCATTGTAGAGCACCTTGCTCCTCTTCCATCAATTCACCAATATTTAGAGCCAATACAATATGAATATCACACAGACACTTAGATAATTAGACAATAACCGAACTAAATCACTTAGGCACTTGTAAAAGAACGTTGACGTAGCGACGGTTTCTCGAAGTCGGGAGTTGGAGGGAGGATGGACAAAGGATGCACAATGAGATGGACGCAATGATGGCAATACGGTGAAGGGACTACCGGACGAGGCAAAAATTGAGATGAAAGCACTCAGAGCAGAAAGAAGAGTTACCAAGGACAGAAAATGTGGAGAGTGGATAAAGGAAAGGGACGATGAGACTGAGATGGTAATGAGGTTGTCGTCTAGTAGGTCTGCTGGTCTCTAGTAATCCATAATTGCCTAATCGGGGATTTGGCAATTGGGGTTCTCTGGTAAAAACATTGAGAATTTGAGAGGGGTAATTGATTAATGACATCATTTCTTTTGGAGGTTGTTAGAATAGCTGCAGGGGAGCATTGCACATTTGACCCCTATAGTTTTTAACGCATGTCTCGTTGCCTCCATCTTTATATTCTTCTATCATTTCTGGGGGTTGCATATCCAATTTCATTGACCAATTTAATACTTCATATGTAAGAATCTTTAAAATTTCTAAGGGGTAACAGCACCTCTCGCCCTTTGTTAAGTTTGCCGTTCTATAGTTTAGTTCAGTTAAAAATTGTTTATAAATCCAATAAAATTTTTGTATTGAACCCAGTCAAATAAATTTACATAACTAATCATGGAAAAAGAAGACTTTTGACTGTTGAACCTACAAAAAGAAAAAATACTATGAAAAATCAAAATGTCAAGCTAAATTCATAGCTTTACGCATAATTTATTGTGTTCAAGCTATGAAACTTTTGAAAAATATGTTTTTTTTTGGGGAAATTTGAAGCATTTACAATTAGATATTTAAGGTATGGATGGCTATAAGGAAAGTTTGGTAGGTAAGTTATCTGCATCACAAAAACTAAAGGGCATCGAGCTTCAATTAGGCTTCAATTAGACAACTTGTTGACAAATTTCTATGTGGGAGTACCTCCACTGCGCCTTAAAGCCAATCTTAATTGAAACAGTATCTTACCTTAGCCAATTGAGTTGGGTAGACGAAGACTTATTAAAAACTGTTAATACATAACTGTGTATCTAAATTTTTTTTCTCAAACAGTTATACATGTACATATTTTTCTTTTTTCGAAATATATACGTGTACATATTGTTGTATATTATTGACACTGTATTTAATGTTGAGCCACTAATGGGATTTTATGGTTCCCATCCCCAGGGAGGTCGAAACTCTAGAGATTCCATAATAATCAAAAACTTGGAAAACAAAAAAAGAAAAAAATTTAAGAGGGTTAGTAAATGATACCATAATGGTCCTAATAGTTCAAGGCCCATGTCCTTTAAAGTTGGGGGAATGCTTATTAGACCGAAACCCTGCAATTATGAAAAAAAATATTTGGCCCTTAAATAAAGAAGTTACAATCAGAAAGATAATCCATCAAGGAAGAACTCTCATTAAGAATATGATTCCTTACCAAGTATTCTACCTAAAAATCCTTTATAAACGGAGCCCCAACCTTTATAGAGTTGAACTTATTTGAGTATTAGAGAATTTTTACTGGAGACACCACTTTAGTACCACATAGCTATTATCTTTGTTTGTGGGCCCATTTTTAACTTAAAGGCCCACTAACACTCTTGAAGTTCAGCTATCAGTAGCCAAGCGACTTTGCATCAACATGGCTCTCCTTAATAAGTGAATGCATTTGCCACCACGAGAAGTAGAAGTTCCTATCGAACTTTTCCGTCTCAGACGACGACGAGCAAAAGGAGAAGAAAGAGGACACCTAAGCAAGTAGTGGAAGTTGGGCTAGATGAAAGAGAAGACGGGCCGGAGAGAAGCTGACTAAGCCCAAAAAACGAGGTAAGAAAGAGTCACTATAGCCCCCCTCAGAAGCACGACGTGCTTTAGATATATTAAAACATTTTCTTTTTTTTTTGGTAACCAAAAGATTTTCCTCTTGACATGAAGCTTTGCACACCTTAAATCGAATCCTTTTTTTAAATATAATTGTTTTAGAACCTTTCCAAATATGAAATTTCGTTACTAGAGATTTTGGCCTTACATGTCTTGTTAACTACTGCGTCAGTACCCGCCAATTGCTGCTTGCAGTGCTATGGTCTTGAATACTGCGATATATTATGATATATCGTGTGATATACTATTTACTACAAGTGAGGGATGTGTGATACAAATACTTTCATATTTTATTAGTCTTTTATACAAATTATTCCAGTATACCATGATATTTCACATATCGGTCCCTTTTTATGTATACTTTATCATTATACCATTTTGTACCACAAAATACCACGAGGTACATACCACAGTATCTTAATTCTCTTTGGGCACTTGTGGGATAATTTTTTTAATCATTTTACATTAAAACATCATACATAAATATTTAAATATTAAAATATAATTAATACATATATTTTGACATAAATATTTAATTTTAGAAAATGTATTGTTATTATTATCCTATTGTTTCTTTCTTTTTCAAGTACGAATAAATTAGCTTTTTTTTTGCTAAGTAATATTTATTTTGCTCTATATAAAAATGTCACCTTTCATATATATTTTATTTATATAAGTGAAAAAAATGTTTATTTTATTTTATTTTAACATTTTTTATGAAAACGGTAATGGTATATAGTGTAATATATCATATAGTATACTTTGAAATTACAAGATGCAACATGTCTAGTAGTAATGGTATTTAATACCTTGACCAGCGTCTTCATGACATACTACGTCTTTTAGCCCGAATATTTCAGTGGGGAAGAAATCCACAATATTAGGAAATATTAAAATGACTTAAAAATTAAAATAAAGTTTGGAAATGGTATAGACCATGCACAAATCAGACAAACCATATTGACAGTATTTTATTTTAGAAGATAGAAAAAATATGAGAAAGTTTGAAGGCCAAAATGACAAATAAATAATATTTAGCGTTTGAAATGATAAATTCGATAAGTCAGGTGCTAGGACGGATTTAAACCAAACAAAATGAGCCCAAATGTGGAGAAAACAATATAGATCCCAAAGAAGTGATCACCTGGTCAAAAAAGGGTCAATACTTAAAAAAATGATTGCATTTTATAAAACGGATCGCGTGGAGAAAAGGACTAGTAAAAACACCAAAAAGTAAAATGGCATTGTTTTACTTACTATTTATTAAACAGTGAATAACACTTAGGCATTTAGTATATATGAGGGTAGAAGAGGAAAAAACACTATTGAATAGACACAAAGCTCAAACAGGTTAGGAACATAAATATTGATTAATTAAAAAAAAAAAAACAAAAACAAAACATAGCTATTTGAATGCATTATTCAATGAACAGTTATATGGCGTTATGCATTTAGTATATTTTGTACGTATTAAAATTTGTCGTGCTAATTAAGCATATTATATATATTTTTTTAAGGAGGGTGTATAAAAATATGAAAGTATAATTATAGGACAGAGCAAGTATGAAATTGTGCAACCAACAGCTGTGTTTGGTGGACATTATTGATAAGTCATTATTAGTATTATTTTTTTAAAATAGTGATTATTTGTTTAACTTATATAAAAATTATTTTTTAGGAAAAATATTTTCTAAGTGACTATTAAGGAAGTAGGGTACTAACCTTTGAAATGACATTATATTGCCTCTAAGTAAAATAAAGTAGAGTTGAAAATAAGCATAATAAACATTTTTTCACTTTAGTCCTACCCGACGATCTCTTAAAGGTATCCACTAGAAATTTATGACCTTAAAACACCTTCAACCCCTAAACTCATACAACTAGGATGCTTACCATCTTGAACTTAGACTTTATCCAACTTAGGCTCAGCTTCTGAACTAGTCAAAGTGGGTATGTTAACCCTTTAACCAACCCTTGTCATTACAGGACTTGTACTACAAGAGAAATGTAAGAAGATGACAGAAAGCAGCAATTGAAATTCAATCACTAAGCATGTTTAGTCATTATTCAGTCTTGACCAAAAACTCTACATCAAAAAGCTCATCAGAGTGAGGAGTTTCTTGAAGGGGTAGCCTAAAAGAACCCAATGGAGTTTGTATTGACAAGGGACACACATAGCAAGCATGGCAGACAATGCCCATGTAACACTTCCAATTAATTTTGTTTTAATTTTATTACGTAACAATGAAAATAAAAAATCCCCAAATAATGGAGTGGTAAAACATTAGTCGCTAGGTTGAATGACTGACTAATTTAGTCGCTCCATCATGTGTTGTTTTCAAGGCGAGCAACTAACTAGTTCAGTCACTTCAAATAGTTGCTGGTCAATCACCACAAACTAGCAACTAGGATTTTTGCCACTGAGAATGCTAGTCGCCTTTCAATCACTTCGAGCAATTGATTGTGACATAAAGTCAGCCACTTTCATGAATTTATGTTGTAGTGTTGTAAAAGGCTAATGTGTTCATCCTTTATTCCAACACCCTCAAAATAAAGTAAACCAAATATTTGTTACACATATAAATATTTAGGATAAAGTTATAACATTTAATAAACTATAGGAGTAAACACATGATTAAATAGTTTTGATAACAAAAAAAAGGGAATTTACATATTCTATCTCAACATACCCAACCTTTCACTACTGATATCTAAAGTACTCTAACGTATGACAAGTACGTAAAGGACACGCAAGCGTACCCATCTAGCTCCAATCACTTGTGTCTAAAGATAAAAGGTAGTGTCTACTTTCTATATAAATAGTTGTACAGTGACCTTAATAGGCCTATGTATTGGCTTTCGAGTCTTCAGAGGCTGTCATGATCCTCCATCATCAATTAGGCCATAGGTATGATAACTAGGTAGCTTCGACTATAATCCAGATTATGGGTACCAACAACATTACTTGATTTTCCAAGCTTTTCAAATGAGCTATCATCTTCCACACTATGTTGACCATGGACTGTTTCCCTTATCCTCTAATAACACACTTAGTTCCAGTCCCATCCAACAACTTGAAGTACTTGTAACATTATTTGGAGTTATCCTACTACTAATTTAGAAAATGAGGTCAATTGTAAGCCCTTTCCTCTCCCAACTGCCTTTACTCTAATTTCATTAGAGGCCAGCCACTGTACTAGAGCTTTTGAGCCCCAAATCCTCCCTGCTTAACTTGGCCTTTGTTGTAAAATTGTAGATCTTGTAAATCTAGTCTCATAAATTGAAGATTAGATGGACACTAAGAGTGGTTGGCAAAGCAGGGTTGGATTTGCTGGAAAAACGAGGGAGCAAATGACATTGGGCCTCTAGAAGTCATGTGAGGGCATATGCTAGCCAAAGGGCTTGGCTAAACTGTGTTAGCAAGTTCAGGGACTGAGTTGCATTGAATACAAATTTAGGAGGGTATATGTCATCATTGCTATTAGTTTAAGGGCTAAAGGTGTATTTAAGCCTAGCATTTAATATATATTATAAAAGGAGGATACACTTCAGGATTATATGGTCTTTTCACTTAATAGACTAAATAATACGGTGACACATGGCAATTTAATTATTTTTGTACGGATTTGATATATTTTAATACTATTTTTCCAATCTTATCCTTGATTGTATAGCTCACTAGCCACCCAACAAAACATGTCGTTTCATTCAATATCATCCATGCAATTAATATTTATATTGGCTTCCAAAGACTTTCCTTTTCTCTCAATAAGAAAATAAAGCAATTGAGTCTTGTTTTTTTTTTCAATTACCATTCATCCATATAAATCTCCCCAATCTCTTTAACTTTTTAGTTTTGCAAATCTATGCATCATGGCTTTTTGGAGGTCAATTTTATGAATTCTACTAGGGCTGTCCACCTTAATTTATTATTCTTTGCAAGCATGTATGTATAGTCAATCTATCGATTAGACTGGCATCTCTTCATAAGTAAAATTCTTTCGGATTACTTTCATTTTTGTTTTCTATTTCGTGTGATGTAAAGGCTTTTCTTATTCTTACGAATTCCTTTTGGATGAAAGCTTTCTTTATTTGATGCTAAGGGTTTTGCATGTATGAATCTTACCTCTATTTTTTTTGCTTTTGTTTGATGTAGATGTTATTATTGCATGAGTTTATCTTTGTAGGTTTAATTTTTAGTGAATTATTTTGTGCTCCCAAGTAATTATTTCTCTTTGCTAGGATTTGGTTATATGCTTATTATTGTTCTCTAGTCATTCAATTAAAGACTTATTTTAATTTTTACAGGAGAGAGACTAGTCTACTTTGCCATGGTTTTATTTTATTTTTTTCTACTTTCGCTTGACCAGGAAAGATCATTTAGGGTAATGTATCCATTTTAAGGATGGCAACAATTATTATTTATGGCCATTCGTTAGTAAACGATCTTTAAGGTCATTTGTTTGTTTTTTTTTCTTGGCTATCACCTTCTTAAATGTGTTCATTGGGATCATTATTTATTTATTTTTCTTTATGTTATTTGTTTCTTGTGTTCACTTCATGTTTTTCCTGGTTTTGACTTTATTATTTAATTTCTTTTCTCTTCTACCTCCATCCTTATTCTACTGTGTATATTTTGCAGGTTAGATTTTTCTTCTTACACTATTTTGGCTGATCTTTATCTGTTACTTTTTTTAGGTGCATTTTTAATATTTTTATTTTTGTTTAGTTCATTATGGTGTTGTTTATTAAATATACATTTAGTTCACTTAGTATAGCCAATCTTCCTCCTCAAGTGACGCTTAATGTTATCACTTTGCTAGTAGTTTCATTCGGCTTTTGTTTTCATATAACCTGATTTTGTTTGGTTGTTGGTTTCAAATGCACATTGACTTTATAAGTTTAGTATGATTTTTTGGAGTGATGGTTTCTTTGCTTAATAGTTTCTTAAATTTTCTCTGACCTTTCATTGTTGTGTGAAAATTGAAAATCATATCAATGCCTGAGCTGCCCGTAAGTTGATGAAAATAGAAAGGATGGGCCTACTTCAAAGATACATGGTTATTAGAGCCCATCACTTATTTTTTACATCCTACCCTTTAAGGCCCATCGACATATTGTTGTTTGATGATAACAGGTCTAAATTTTCTAGGTGAAGGCAATGTCATGGCTGATCAAGCACATGAAGAAATCCTACATGGTTGCTTCAATAAAGAGATACATGGGGTTAAGAATTATGCTAAAGTTTAAACATGTGTATCAATACTTTCAGGCATATAACATTATTTTTCAAGTTATCACCTCTTATTCAATTTGTCATGTATCTATATTTTTTTTTATAATTAATCTATTTTTTCAAGGATCTATCTTTTTTTGTTTTTATGTAGTAAAAAAAATATTTATTGTTTAAAGTTAACAATATATTTATAAGTTAAAAATTTATCCCTTTGACATGAGTGGCTAGGGGCAATTGCTTACAATGAAATGTATACGGTTTTCGGTGACATTTAGGCAAGTTGCACAAGATAGGTAAGAGGTTATCAACGAATCCAATGTATGTGTGTGTGTGTGGGGGGGGGGGGAGCTGATCTAATGGCTTAGAGTAGTAATTAGAGTGGCACAACTCAAATTTAGATTAGTGGCAACTTATGGACAGACTTCTGAATGTCAAATGCAAAAATACTTGGAATTATTGAAGTGTTGGTTGTTGTCTCTGGTATCAGGCAGGGGAGATTGAGGTTAGTCAATCTTCTTGTCTTTACTCAAGTTGTTTTTTTTTTCTTTTTTTCTTTTTATAAATGCACCCTTTAAAGCCTCAAATCCCACCTTTGATTATAAGCCTACTGAATTCTTCATAGACTTTTCTTTGGTCCTTTAAGTTTATTACAAAAAATGTGTTACTTTGTTTTTGAGAACTACGGTCAGGTAACAGTAGAAGATAGTCTCTACTTCTTCTGATTGACGATGATTTGACTACTATACTGAACCCATCAGCAAAAAGTACATCCATTATCCTTTAGTTCTTGATGTTTGGTTTTTTTCCAAACTTATTCATAGCATTTTCTTATGTATTATAGATTTGACTGACAATGTGCTCTAAGAGGAGATTCAAGTAAAGTAAAAGAAAGAGGAGTATCTCCAGGCTGAAGCCGCGAAGCAGGTGACTTTATTTATTTATTTATTAGTTTTTTAGGATTTGGATTTTGTTATTATGGTTCCTTTAACTTTCTTGCTTATTCCAATTTAGCAAATTCACAACGTACTGATCAACTAACTTATTTGACAGTAGGAACTAAGAAAGTCAATTGGTAATCTTTGCATTGCCAAACTATCTAATGTTTGCAAATTACATTAAGGTTTAATATTTTTGTGTTGAAGCCTATCGGCCAAAGATTTATAATGCTCTTAGGTTATTCTTTGCATAATTGTTTACAGGAAGAAATAATTAGACTCACCATTAATTTCTGATAATCTACCCAATATTTCTTATCGTACAAGTGATTTATTTGTTTTATTACTGGAATTATTTTCTACATTTTTGGATTTTGACTCTCCTGCCTATATATGTAAGAAAGACTGTGGAGTTGACTCATGTAGCCACAAGTGACATTTTGCCGGTAAATAAGAAATTTTTTTCTCTCACAAGGTAGATGATTGTACCATGTTGTTTGTCATATATTTCTATTTGGTACATGGTGATAGATTCTAAGCTTCACCAGTAGTTTTTTTACTAGGTATATTTTGTGCCCTTAGACTTCAAAGATTGGAAGCATTTTCTTTTGGTGGTTGTTAAGAGGTTGCCTTTATAGGAACATTAATAGAGTAGACAGATTAACATAATCCCAATTTTAGTTATTAATGCTAGTAAGGATGTCGTTAGCGTTACCAATTCATTTTTGCACATCAAGCTAGTCACTCGATTGTCAGGTTGTTGAACATGCTGTTGCTCTTATTCCCATGGGTTTTCGCACTCTACCTTTGAGACTAAGTTGCTAATTCATCTTCTACTAACACCAAATATTTCAACATTAAATTCCCTTCCTTGGTGTAGAACTTGTCACCTAGATTTCTTCTCGAGAGCTTAGTGATATAGTGGCGTGTTGTCTCACATGCTTTGCCTTTTCCTATTCTGTTCTTTTAAGGAAATGGTTAATTTGGAGATTTAATTAAGCTGCTATTACACTGGGGAAAGATTTGAAATCCATAAAGAGCAAGAAATAGTAGAAAGAAAGCACTTGGAAGATCTAATAGTGCCTGATGTTATAGAATTTGAAAATCTCGGCCTTTACTCAATCAAAATTGCTTCAATTATGTTTTCTAAAAAATAATTAAGTTAGGTATTCCCAACAGGAGTAATTATAAGGCATTCTATAAGTTTTTTCTTTTCTTTTTGAAATGATTTATTATGTGTAATATTCTTAACATTTTGGCATTTGTGGTATAGCCATTTATTTAAAAAAAATTAATATTGATTCAAATTAACTTTGATAACATAATGTTGAAAGTACATACGTAGCTGTGCACAATTGGTGTTTATTATGTTCATTATCCATACCAGTTTATTTTTACTTGTAAAATATTGAGTGTGGTGACTAGCATTCTTATTGATTATTTTTCAAAATTGATTATTATATCATTTTTTGTTTTGAGCTTCTTGGTCCTATGGCAACTTCAAGTTTCTATTGTAAACATTCAGTTGAATAATAGGTTTTGATAAATTGGTATTTTTTAAATTGTTGTTTTGAATACTATAATTTTCCCAATGTATAGCATTTAAATAAATATTATTTTATGATACTCAATAGAACTTTAAATCCGTGGCAATGCTGGGTATGTAAACTGGTTTATTTAACTTTTAAAGTGACCAAGGTATGCACCTAGGTTAAACTAATTAAACTTAGTTTTGTGGCTTCTGCGGGGAAGAAAACACCGCTTTTCTCCATTTCTCTAATTGCACCAGGTTTGCACCTGGCAAATTTCTAAAGCCGGTTAGAATCACATGTTATACGCAGTTAGGGATAAAATTTTTTTACTTGGTTTGATTCATTTGAACCTAAACTCATCTTAATCCAATTTGATTAGAAAAGGTAACAACATAAACTTGAACTCAATTGAAGTGAAATATGAAAATATTAAAACCAAAATGATCCAAATTCGAAATACTTGAAGTCAAAATAACTAAAATATGAATTGGCTCAAAACTAAAATGGCCCAGTGACTACACTAGAAAAAACTCAATTTTAAGCCAAATCAATATAAAATATATGGTCTATTGAGTTTTAAATAATTGTGATTTTCTATATGTTGATTATTTATCTAAATTGAAATTCAATTATCACCACACAACTTATAAAACTTAGAAATACATTAATTTGAAGAAAAAATTAACAAAAAAAAAAACAAATTTTGGTTTCTTTTGGGGTTTTGTGGGATTTAATAGTTTAAGGGTCTTAATGACTTCCATTACTCTCAAATTTGACAATTTCACTAATAGAATCAACTCAATTTGGCAATCACAATGACTACAGTAGTAAACTTTTAGATGCAATGATAAAAAAAATGAGCTAATTAACTAAAATGATGAGATAATGTTGATGAAGAAAATTGAAAAAGGCAAACCAAATCAGGTGTTGTTGTTGTTGCTGTTTATTTGAATTTTTTTGTTTTTCTCAAATGTATATTTAATAATCCTAATAAGCCCTAACCTTAACCTTAAGCATAAATCAATATCTATATACCCAAATCTAACCTCTAAACCATAAACTTAAACCTAACCAACTTTAAGTCTAACTTCAACCATGACCCTAACTGTTACCATAAACCCTAAATCTAAACCCTACCCAAAACCTTAACTCTATCGCTAAACCGTAACATTAACCATAAAGCTTCATTCTTAACCCTTGAACCCTAAACCCGAGACTTAAAAATTTAAACCCTAAACCGTAACACTTAATCCTAACCCTCACCAGAATTCATCTTTCAACACCTTCCATAATTAGTAAATCCTACACTTGAGAGTTTCTATGCTTAGTGATTTCTATTTTTTAAGAACTTTCATATTTAGTAATTCAAGTCCTATATTTTAGGACTTCCTTATTATAAGTCCTATATTTGGGTTTTTCAAAAACAAGTAACTTCCATATTCAGTAAGTTTAATGATCTTGGTAGACAATTGTCAAAATTACAACATTGGTCCATAGGCTTTTAAGTATAGTGTTTTAAAGAGACGTAAATTTTGGAAAACTTAATTTTAGCCACCCATAATAATTAAAATATGGGTCCCTAAACTTTGCACATCTTTGCATTTCAACCAAAATTTTTGAAATTTTGTAGTTTAGTCACTAATAGTGTACTAAAGTTGCATTTTGTAGCAAAAAATGGATATTATAGCAAAATTTTCAAAACAGGAGTATAGCCAAATCGCCGCAATGTGTATGTTTAGGTAATAGTTGGTTAAAGGTTTGTGTAGTTAGTGTGGTGATAGCTTGATGACCTATTAGGTTTTAAAAAGCCATCAAATATTTTAAAGTATTACCAACAATGTCAAAAAAACCTAAATATGTAATAAAATATGATTAGGAAAATATTTATAATTTTTTTGAATTAAACATGCTAATAAATGAAAAAGTAACCTAAATTAAATCATACAAAAAATTAAACTCTTTAATTTAAATTTTACAAAAAATAAAGAAAAACGAAATTAATTTAGTCATTTTGACCTATGTATTAGTAACCTAAATAAATCCAATGAGTCAACTCGGATTGAACTAAAACTTGAATGACAAGTCTGAAATTAGCCGAAACTGAAATTAACCCGACCTATGGTGAACATGAACTCAAAATCTACTTAATCTAAAATTAATCTAAACCCAAATAATCTGACGAACCCAACTTGGGCCAGAATTCATGCTAACCAGATGAAACCAAAACCTGAATAATCTAACAAAAACTTGACTTGACTCACTCAATTACCATTCTTATATGCACTTAATAGGGATTTTATTTTTATTTTATTTTTTTAATAACTCAATGTTGTTGTTATATTTTTTGTTCTTATGTTTGTGATATGGAGTATATCTTGAATTTAATAAAAAAAATTTATTTTTGTCAAAAAAATGTTTAATATTAGCAATTAATAAACACAGTTTTGCCTTTGCCTAAAAAAAAAAAAAGTAAACACAGTTAACAGTAAATCTTTTACTTAGTTTTACTATTTTCCTCATTGGTATTGTTTTTGGCAATAATAATAATAATCACGTCTATTTTTTTCAATTTATATTTTTAGAAAAAAATGAACCACATGACAACGCCAATTAAGCCACGCACATTGTGCACCGATTTCTTTTCTCGCAACCCAACAAACCTACCTTCCCCTAGTCGCTTTCGTTTTTATTTTTTCATTTTTCTTATAGTGATAGCTGAAGTTTGAATTATGTCAATTCAATGCATGGTGGAGATGGCATTCCCAAAAGAGCGACAATTAGAGCATCCCAAAAGGATTTGGCAAGCTTCGATTATAATTATATTGGACCCTATTTAATATCATACAAGTTCGATTTTTGAATAGTACATAAAACCATAAGCTAATAAGGTGACCAATAACTTACCACATTGTACTACATTAGGCACTTCCTTGGTATTTTATCTGTAATAGAATGCACTAAAGTGAAGGTACATATTATTCTAATTCGACAAATTCTCAATCCTGGTCATCATCAAAGAGTTGTTCATTTGATGAAGGATGCTGTTCTTGAGACTTACCGGTTGGTCTGGCTCTATCTTCACTCGATAGTTATAGAAATATTCCCTATACCTGCCTTCATCAAATTGAAGGCAATATCCTTACCAGGGCACATCCTTTGGCCAGCATTAAATGCAAAGAACTTAAGTGGGGGTTCGTATTTAATCCCACCTTCAATGGTGATCTACCTCTCCGGCTTAAACTCTTGGCAATCCATTCCCCAAAACATGCTTCATCCCCCGGCCGATCGCGTACATTGCCGGAACAACTTGCTTTGTCCTTCCCTGACTGTTATCATAAATCCTACCCTGCCCGAATTGAAACAGAAACCTGAAACTCTAACTCTGTTGCTAAACCGTAAATTAACCCTAAAACTTCATTCTTAACCGTAGAACTGCAGAACCCTAGACTCAAAATTATAAACCCTAAACCTTAACACTTAGTCCTAATTCTCATCTTAAACTTTAACTTTCATCTTTCAATATCTTTTGTATTTAGTAAGTCTCATATTTAAGAGTTTTCATACCTAGTAACTTCTATGAATTTCATATTTAATAAGTTCTATAGTTAGTGACTTTCATATTATAAGACCCATATTGGGTTTTTCCAAAACAACAACAATAGTTCCTGGATTTTAAGCATAGTTCAAAAAATGGACCGAAAGTTTGGAAAATTTTATTTTAGTTATCCATAATAATTACAATATGGGTCCCTAAACTTTACAAATCTTTGCACTTTCAGCCAAAATTTTTGAAGCCTTGCAATTTAGTCGCTAATAGTGACTGGAGTTGTATTTTGTAGCAAAAATTGGAAATCGTAGCAAATTCATCCAAATGGGAGTATAGCCAAATTGTTGCAATGCGTATGTCTAAGTGATAGTTGGGCGAATATTTGGGTGGTTGGTGCAATGATAACTTGGTGAAGGGTCTAGGTTTTAAAAAAATAATCAAATGTTATAAAGTGTTACTACTAATATTAGAAAATCTAAATATGTACTAAAATATAATTAAGAAAACATTTATAAATTTTTAATTAAACATACTAATAAATGAAAAATTAACGTAAATGAAATTGCACAAAAAATCAAAATCTTTAATTTAAATTTTACTAGAAATTGAACAAAACAATCAAATTGGTTTGTTCATTTCAACCTATACACTGGTAACCCAAGTAACCGATGGGTCTACCTAAATAACTCAACTTGACTTATACGAGACCAAATTGATCTAACTTGTATTAAACATAAACTCAAATAAAGCTGAACCCAAAAATTACTTAACCCAAAATTAATCCAAATTGAAATATCTCGACTTAAAGGCAACTCGGACTAAATTTCATGCTAACTAGATGAACCCAAACTTGAATGGTATCACCAACACTTGACTCAATTCACTTAATTGTCATCCTTATATGCACTTAATAGGTATTGTATTTTTTTTTTTGTAGTAACTCAATATTGTTACTTGTTATTATTGTTGTCCACTACTGAAATTAGGTGATTTTCCAATGGTTGTTACCAACAACTACACATTGGAAAATTTAAAATTATCAATACGAAGCTATTGGTAATCAATGCGTTAGAAATTATTTTATCAATAGTCAAATATTGAACCATTGGCAATTTCTAATATTTGCATGTTGGTAACGGAGCCATTAATAATTACTAACAGTCCAAAATCAGCCACTAGTAGCAAAGGTTGAATTTTTTACCAATGGCTAAAACCGTTGGTTTCTATCAACATGTTTAACTGTTGGTAATTTACCAATGGCCTTGGCCATTGGTAGTTGTCAATGTGTTCGGTAGTTGGTGATTTACCAATGGCCTTGGCCCAATAGGACTTAGGAAGGTTTATATATTTAGGGTTAAGTTAGGTCGGATTTGGGCAAGGTTGGCCAAATAGGCACTTATGTGTGTGTGTGCGTGTGTGTGTGTGTGTGTGTAATTGTGCTCCAAATGATACATTATATTATATGATACATTATAATATATGATATATTATATTATGATACATTATATATTACCATATATTATAATATAGAAGAAACATTCTATTATACATACATATATGATACACTAATATATATGATATTTATGATAATATAAAAACATATTATTATTATATACATCATATATTATTATTATTGTTGATGTTTGTAAACAATGAATTTTAAAATCATACTATACTTTCTAAAATTGTAAAATTATATTGATTGAATAGCCCCCTTTTTCAACGACTAGGCCATTAGAAACTTTATGTGTTGGAAAATTTCCAATAGCTTGGCCATTAAAATCTTGGTCATTGGAAAATGCATGCTTTTTAATATTGGTTGTTGTTTTTGTTATTATTATTGTTATTACTACTACTACTACTAGTAGTAATACTAATAGTATAAAATCCACTGTAGGCCATTTAACTTATTTTTTTGTCCCAAATTGGTACCCTAGCTTAAGATTGTCCTATTGAAGTCCTTTACTTCATATTACGTGTTCAATCAAGTCCTTTTCATCAATTAGACCGTTAAGTAAGATGAAAAATGTTGACATGACATTGTTTAATACTAAAAGAAATGTAAAATAACAAATATGGTCCCTAATTTTTTTCAATTAATAAGTTTAACCTCTAAACTTAGGTATTTACTGTTTATACCATTTTCTTCAAACCCTCAATCCCCACTCCATGATCTCAAGCGACGGCAACACCCATCTCCTCATCTGCCACCAACCTGTCATCCACCTCTTGCTCATCTCCCTCGTCACTTTCATCGATCATCGCAACTTGTTGTTGGTTTGCCTTGATTTGCCTCTGATTTGCCACAAAATCTCCATCATCATTGCCACCAAATTGCCATTGGATCACGAGGATGTGTGCAAATATTGGTGAAATCGCACTGTCTAAGAATCGCGTTGCCTAGGAATCGCACTGCCTGGGATTAAGCCGCCTTAGAATCACATCGCTTGGGATCATGTCACCTAAGATCACATTGCCTAGGAATTGCGCCACTTGGGATTACACCGCCTAGGAATCGCATTGCCTGGGGATGTCTGGCACAAAGGAGATCGCCAGACAATGAAGGATGGACGATGAGGTGGGTGGTGGTTTGGTAGCCGTGGATGGGGCAGGAGATTCATTGGTCATTGTGGTAAAAGATATAAGTTTAAGGCTTAAAATCATTTAGAGTCAAAGTAAAAGGATCAAAAGTGTTATTTTACACTTCTTTTAATGTTAATTAATGCGACGTTAGTAATTTCTGTCTAATTTAATTGTCTAATTGACGGAAAAGACTTGATTGAATGCGAAATATGAGGTAAAGGACTTCAATAGGACAACCTTAAGCTAGGGTATCAATTTGGGACAAAAAAATAAGTTAAGGGACCTACAGTGAATTTTACCCAATACTAATACTACTATCCTTTTGATGGAACGTTCAAGTTTGTGATGTGGAGTATATCTTGAATTTAATAAAAAAAATTATTTTTTTTCAAAAAAAATTGTTTAATATTAGCAAACAGTTAACAGTAAATTTTACAGTTCTTCTTATTGTTATTATTATTGGCGATAAGAATTTTCACGTCTATTTCTTTCAATTTATATTTTTTTGAAAAAAATGAACCACAAATTTATCTATAAATTTGCCAAGTAACTTTTGTGGTTACCCAACTACCACTTTAACCGGCCCACCATATTTTAACCTTCGTGTAACCGTGTTTCAATTCCCATATATTTTAGGCACATGACAATGCCAATTAAGCTGCACATATTGTGCACTGATTTCTTTTCTCGCAACCCAGCAGACGTACCTTTCTCCCTGTCGCTTTCGTTTTTTTTTTTTTGTTATAGTGATACCTGAAGTTTGAATTATGTCAATTCAATGCATAGAGGAGATGGCATTAATGCATCCAAAAAAGCGACAATTAGAGCATCCCAAAAGGATTTAACAAGCTTCGATTATAATTGCACCCTATTTAATATCATGCAAGTTCGATTCTTGAATAGTGCATAAAACCATACAAATGACTTCTAGAAGATTTCACTACATTGTCCACTTTCTTGGCACTTTATTATTTTTAAAGGGATATCCTTAATTCCACAAATTAAGATCTTTTCTCTATCCTGGCCATCAAAGAGTTGTTCATTTGATGAAGAATGCTGTTCTTGAGACTTACCGGTTGGTCTGGCTCTATTTTCACTCGATAGTTATAGAGAATATTTCCAACTAGTTTACATACCCGGCGTTGCCACGAGATGAAAGATATATTTAGTAACCAGAAAATGTATAAATATTTAAATGTACGGAAACATTACAAAACAATAACATTATGGCATATATATTATGGCTTTATATATTAAAATCACATTAAATATTAAAATTAATGAGGGTGGGTTGGCTCAATTTCATGTGTTGTGGGCTGACATATTTGAATTTGACCTTTTATTCTCCTTATGTTTTGATTTTTTTTACCAGGTATATTTGGAAAAAAAAAACATAAACAATAAATTGTTGTCGCAAACAAAATAATGGACCCAACAGAATTAACAAAAAAAAATTTAAATTAATACATTATGGACCAACCAGGTTTTAAAAATTTGCTAAAAAAATAGTGAACCATTTAGGCACCTTTTTTAATTTGAATTTTTTTCTCATGGTTTTTCCTATGCTCATTTTTTTGGCTCTCAACTTAAACAGGAAAAGCAATAAAGAAAAGGTTAAAATGGGCAGCCTAATTAAATGTATCGAATGTAAAAAAATATTGAATCCAATTGAACCAACATACAAAATTTGAATTGATAAATGATGCATCTATCAAGTTAAAAGGATTTGAACTAAAAATATTGGAGTCTGAACCAATTGAATTAATGAAAGCAGAAAATGAAGTAAACAAAATGAGTGGGTTGGCCCAATTAATGAACAATGTCCCAATATACATGAGCAAAAAAGAGTGGAAAGAGTATAATTAAACCAAAAAAGAAAAAGAAGGGCCGAATGCGCCCATTTGCATGGTATAAATTGACGCAAACATTGCAATTGTGAAAACGTTGTATACCTAAAGGGTAAAACATATAAGGTTTAGGGACTGTAGACGGTGTTCTGTAAAAGTATAGAGGCACCCGGTTCTGTCATTTGTTCGTTCGAGAAATTCACGACATTTTTTTGTCCTCCATTTTTCTGATAGGGTTTTTGCTGGTCACAACCAGCCCGCCACAATCAAGCATGGCTCACAGTCCATCTTCCTTCTTATCAATTCACTCTTCCTTTTCGATGTTAATTTCTAGTTTTGTTTTCGTCGCCAAACATCTTTCTTACTCCTGATTCTTTGTTTTCTAATTTTAATTTATGGTTTCTTTTTCTTAGATCTATATTATTAAAGATAGCTTCGCTATGTTTTTTTATGATCTCATATTCTTGGAACCAGATCTGTTATAGATCTACTGAAACAATAAATTTTCTAGTGAATTTGTGTAGTTATCCAACATCCGGACAATAGTTTATGGGTTAGCTTTGGTTCGCACAAGATTTCTAATTAATTTGTTTGTGTGATCCAAACTGTTTTATGTGGATTATCTGTTTTTTTTTTTAAACAACCAAACATTAGTGTTTGGGTTTATATTTCCTTTGTCCTCTGGTTTAACGATTTCAACTCTATTTCAATATTTTTGTAAGTTATGCGTCTACTTTGTTTGATTACAAAGCTTTTATAGCCAGATATACCAGCCAACACACAAATCCATGATCATTCTCCCATTTGTTTTTCTGAACCCGAACATTTTTTTATATTTATACCTCATTTACCCTAATCAATCGTCTTCAATGCCTCACATCCCGAACTCGACATGTCTTCCACCGTGCAGACTATTATTCTACATCAGGTGGTTATTCATCTCCGCTCACTCTAATTTTTATTATTTTTTTTATGTTTTTCACTAATTTATTATTGTACTTATGGTGTACTTTTGGTTGTCTTATTTACTTTTTGGTAAAAACAAATTATTAAATTTTTTTAGTTTTATGCAGTAATAATATTAAAATATGCATTAAAATGTTTCTATAAATAAAAATAGTGACACGTGGCAATTTATTGTTTATTATATTAAGTGAAAGGATTTTTACTCCTTACCTATATCCTGCTCTAGATTAGTTTATATACCCGATGTTGCATTGAGATTTTATTTTTTTTGTAGTTCTAAGGAATTATATATATACTGATTCTTAAAATTGTAATAATTTGTTTATCTACTGATGATAGTGTTTTTCTTTAAATTTTATAACTAACATTAAAAATCAAAAGATTTAAAGTTTATTCATTATCTGTCATAATTATTGCATTTGTAAAATTAGTAATTAATTGTGTTTTAAAATTAACAAAAGTTTGGTTTCATAGATAATTTCAATATTTTTAAAAATGACTCTTATATCTATAATTAAGATGATTGTACATACAATTGAATTCATAAAAACTCATCTAAAGCATTCCACCTTGGATTTTGATTCATATAATATTTGGCTTTATGGTCTATGCTATTATCTGATTTATTATAAAGTGCAAATATAATTACTAGTAAAATATGTTGTTTCTAAAAAGCACGAGTTTTGATCCATATCCGATAGCTAAGGTAAAACAATTTGATCAACTTTTGATATTTTTGTTTCAAAAGATTAATAATTAATTGAAAATCTAATTTTTTTTTTAATCTTACCTGATGTATGGTTTGTTGTTGAATGAATTTGACTTTATTTTTTGTTGTGTTATCTTTTTTAATCAGAAAGTTACCATGATTTTTGGTATTTTCAATGAAAATATGAATCGGGTAATGATCTAAACATATTTCTAAAACAGATAATAAACAAATTATAATATTATTATGATTAAATCTTGTTATTATAGAAGGCAAAACTTTCAAAACTTTAAATTAAAAATATACCATGTGGCAGCACCTTACTAAAGACATTTGGGGTATTTTGAAATTGATTGAGTAAAAAAATTATGGTTAATATATTAGAAATGAAATTGTGCCACATGCAATCGCCGTTCACTTTGTATGAGAATATTCCAAAACACCCTGAGATATATCTAATTCTTTTTTTTTAAAAAAAAAGATAAAATATGACATTAATAAATGAGCCAAATATCCTAGCAGTTTGGTGCTCACACCGGCACGAGAAACATCTAAACTGAAAAAAATAAAGCAAAACAGAACAAAAATTAACTTCTGAAAACTTAATTGCAGCAATCACTCAACCCGAACCACAAATGCAAGACAATCTCACAACTAATTCTCTGCAACACACACGTATATAGAACGATAAAAAATGTATTAATGGTAAAAAAATTACAAAATTACATGGCACACCATGGCACGAGAAAACATAAAAGAAAATAAAAACACTGAATTCTGACCTACAGTATATATACATGTAGGTATTTAGATTCCAAATGTTTAGAAAAAAAACAGAAGCAAATTAAACTTTTCAATTTTAACATCTAAAAATTCAAACTATCAAAATTGTTTGACCTTTATCAATATCCAAACCTATAACTTAACCATTCGCCGCAATCCTATCAAAGTTGCAAGCTAACACTCGAGGTAGATGAAGAATGAAGTAATTTCCGTGACAATGAAGGGGATGGTTGACGTTTCTGTTTACTGCTTACAGCAGTGACTGGCGGCAGAGGATTGCTGGAGGATGCAAGCCTGCTCGACCGGCTCCTTAGTTTCTTCTTTTCTCCTTCACAAGTCCCTTCTTCTAGTTTAACTTGACGGACCTTTGTCTCGTTCAGTCCTGCCGGAAGAACGCAGTTGCAGAAGAAACCTACACATATAACATACTAATGTCAAGTGATCATACGAAAGCATCCTGAAAATTCATTTTGTTTTGGGTTCCCTATTTGGTAAGCAACTCAATATGATGAAAAATGCGACCAAAAGCAGCTTCAGAGAGATCATTACTCTTCCTTTCTCTTCTTGTGAGAAAATTTATCATCTTATTTGGGCAATGACAGCAACGGTGACCAACTCTATCCTAAACATATTCCTGAAGACTGATACTGAATGAACAAAAGAATGTAATCCAAACATAGCATATAAGAAATTATAGTTCAGATGCTTGCTGTTCACTGTCTTAAAATAGAAACATTTCATAGGCAAGAATTGCATGCCATCTGATACTACCAGGCAAGGTTTTACCAGAAAATGAAGCTTTATTGAAAAGATAATTCAAATTAGAAGTTAAAGCTAAATTTGGTCTATTCAGCTCTTAAAATGTATGCAATAAGTAGTTTCTACTAGACAGATAGATCTAGACATCTTCTTGATCCTCTAGCACCACAATTACAATGAAACATATAATCGAAATTTGCTACTGCATTGGCCATAAGCAGCAGCAAGCTTAGTGTGAAAAGAGATACAAAACTAAATTCCATAACCAAAAAACAAACTGTACTTACTGGAAGTTCAAGCTTGTAACCACACCGTTGCTTTGTTGTCAAAAGCTCAGTTGCCTCACTAGATGATATTCAAAGTGAGAATCTAATCCTGCAAAAGGCTGTCTCCGTTCCTAGTTGCCAAATGACAATTTCCAGGTTCAGGAATACTTTCTGCTCCAATACGATCAAATTTCTTGTTTGAATGAGGATCTGGAATGAGCAAAAAAAATCAGTGGCAAATGGAGACATGGAAAAACAAAAACAGAGCTAAAACTTACTCGTCTTGTCGATTCTAACCCAGAGAGAAGCAGAGGCTCCATGGAGGCGTGAAGGAGGTGAAGCGTGTCCACTTGGCAGATGTCCTCATGCCATTAATCTGCCTCTCTAGTGAAGGCCATCTCCCTCCGAAAGTTATCCATAGGCACCAACTCATAAATGTTTACTATATTCCCTTCTTGGTGAACTTCCTCTTCTTCTTCTTTAATTTAATTATCTGGAAAAACCATTGTCTATTCTAAATTAAATCCCAGGAACACACATGAGCCAGACAGGAAATCACCAGAGCCACAATAGAGCAAAACAGAGTTTTTTTTTAGATAACGACATGAAAAAAAAAGGCACAACCGAGAGGGAAAAATTGAACTTTACCCAATGTTCTGTTCAGCACAAACATATGGACCAATTCGGAGATGAACATAAAGGTCAACTTGTTGCATGAGCTTAATGAACCTGACCAAATCATACATATCCCTAAAATAATACTGCAAAAACAAATCAACAAAGTTATTAAATTAATTAAACCCATGACGTTTGTTACCCAAATAAACAGCATCTAGAAAACCTAATTGAAAACCAAACAACACTTGCATATAATGTAATAAGAAGAATATGAAACAGAAAGAAAGATGAAGAGAAGGAGGGAGGCTCACCAGAGGCGTTGATGGAAGGAGGGAACCAGGGGAAGCGATAGAAGGATGATAGAGGCAAAGGAGAAGAACCCGACCGCAGTAAGAGGGATATAGTCGACGATGCTCTCATAACTTCCCTCCCGAGCTCTCAGTTTGCAAAAACCCAAGCTGCTTTACCTCCAATCACTCCTCCATGTGGTCAAATGGAAAATCGAAGGATTCGAGAAGAGAAGCGGATACGTGCAAAAAGGGAAATCTTTTATCCCTTCGAGCTAAAGAGATGAATCGTAAACGTGGGCGGAGAAAATCAAAGTTGCAGACAAAAAAATGGAAGAGAGGGAAAAGATAAAGTGAAGATAATTATGATTAGATTTCACAAGATGTTGTGATTTGTAATTAAAGATTAGATTATTCCATTTTTAAACCACATTTTATCTAAATCACGAGTTATCTTAGATTTAATTCTATTTATGTTATCTTTAATTTCAAATTTTGATATAAGTCAACAATTACGGCTTTGACTGCCACCTGTTACCACTGTATTTCGTTAAAGGGTAAAGGGTATATTTGGTAAATCATGTATAAAAGTTTACGATTAACTTACTAAAAATGGACAGTATGACACGTGTCAGCTGCACAAGCATTCTCATCAAGGAAAAGACCAAAGTACTCTTAGATGTATCCTGCTTTATATATATATATTTAGATAACTGCCTTCATCGAATTGAAGGCAATGTCCTTACCAGGACACATCCTTTGGCCAGCGTTAAATGCAAAGAACTTATGTGGGGGTTCGTACTTAATCCCACCATCATTGGTGATCCACCTCTCCGGCTTGAACTCTTGGCAATCCTCCCCCCAGACATGCTTCATCCTCCCGATCGCGTACATTGCCAGAGCAACTTGCTTTGTCCTTCCGCCGATCCAGTAGCCGCTCCGCAGCGTATCGGCACGCACTGCTATTCGGGACTCGAAAGCCACCGGGGGATATAATCTCAGTGTCTCGCATAACGTTGCGTGGAGATAAACCATCTTTCTCAACTCCTCCGCGCTGAACTCCAACACCGACGTCCCACTTTTAGGCCAACACATCTTCAGTTCTTGGACGATCTTGGCCTCGACGGACGGATGGTTCCCCAGCAGCCAGAAGAACCAGATGAGGGTTGTGGTCGTTGTGTCTTCTGCCGCGAACAACACGCTGTAAAAGTTCTTTCTCAACGCACTTTCTTCCTTGGGGAAACTCTCGAAGAATTTGTGTCGGGTCATGTAAAGCTTTAGGAGACTAAAATCAGCTTCATCTGACGCCCCATTCCTGATCTGTCTTCGCTTTTCGGAAATTAAATCTGCGGCAATCTCGTTCAGTGTTTCCCAAGCCTCGCTCAGGCTTCTCTCCTTCCACATCCCCAGCCGTTTCAGCGTTCTCCAGAACCAAGGAGGAAGAACATATCGAAACATTATGGCCTCAAACGAATCGAAATGGCTTTGGAGAAGCTTTTTTCGTGAGACAGGCCGAGCAGCTCGCAACCCGCAAACGCTCCACACGTAGTGTGAAACATTTGTTTCTGCAGACAATCATTCAGGTCTATAGCTCCCCCTCGTTCCGACGCGTCCGTCAAAGTCGTCGCTAACCTGCTGACGCTTCCTCGAAACGTCTCCCCCAAGAGCCGGTGGAACTGCCGGTGAGCCAGAAAGCTCCGGACTCCAATCCTCTGCAACCTCGTGTCATCCGAATCCATATTGAAATAGCTCTTCCCGAACACATCTAACCGCTGCCTCCAATGGTCCCCCTTGATGTACCCCTCTGCATTCGTCTGCATTACATGCCGGATGTCGTCAGGATCTGCGGTGATACAAATGTCCGTGTTACAGAACCATCCTAACCGGAGCAGAACTGCACCTCTGTTGGCCTCGAGAAACTCGACCAACGCGGCATGCTGGCGGTGCATGGTGAGAGCCACCGACGGCATCATTCCGACGACGGGCCAGTTAGGCCAGTTCTTGTTTTTGCAAGAATAAAGAAAGAAAAAGAACAATGCAACGATTGCCGCTATAGCTAACAACACCATCTTGAAGATAGCTGGAAAGAGCATGCACAAGGTAGCGACATAGTTCTTGGTGCAACGCAACAACTATTTATCTTGCTGGGTTTTAATGAGAGGGGCCACAAAAAGTAGTTATTTGGTGCGACTTTTGTTTGTTGGGCGTTAAATGTATAGATACGTATTTTTATTTTGGTACACACAAATGTATATTTATAAACTTATATACATACTAGTCATTTAACACGTTCTTTGAACATAAATAGAGTGTATGTAATTGGTATGTTTTTTTTTTTGACATTTGAAATATTATAAATATATTAAAATTCTATTAATTAAATAAAAAATATCAAATACTATATCTAGAAAATTTGAAAATTTTCAACAAATTTATCAAAGAAAAAGCACCATAAACATAAACATATACTAAAAAATAATTACATAATAGATATAAAAGCACAAACTACTGTTAAATGTACCATTATTTTTTAGTTGAAATAATATATAGTACTATATTTTATTTAAGTTAAAAAGGAAAATTTGGTAACATAAAGAATAGGATATCATTTTTGTGAATATATATATATAGTACCTAACCTTTAACTTATGCCTCTTTATCATCGTTACCATATTAAATATTTTCTTTTTTTTTTAAAACTTTTATATATTTCACATTAGTTCTCAATTGGAAACAACCTATTAACTCTGAGTAACTATATAATATCAAAATTTTAAAATTATTTTAAATTATCTGGTAATTCATGTCCAAGAAATTTTGGATTGGGTAATACTTTTTTTTACAATTAAAAAAATTTACATTATCTTATTTTTTTTCCAATAAATGAAATAGTAATTGTGCATCATCTACACACTCATGTAATAGTTTTGTTGGTTTAAGGAAATGCCTTTTGTGCGAACCAAACTGAAATATTTTTAATAAATTTAGAATGAACCGAGAATGGTCAAAAGTTCGGAATGAAAACAAAATAATGTTAAAAATATTATGGATTGATTGCATAATTTGCCCCACATAAATCTTGAATATTGAAGGATTTTAATTTTTAATATGTAATTTAATTATAACTTTTAATCCTATCTACTGTCAAACTTTTTCCCTTATTATTTTTAAACCATGCCACAATCAAAATTTTTACCACAACTTCATATTGCTTTATTTGAAAGTTCTAAAAATAAAAAATTTCTAACAAATAAATTTATTTGTAACTTCTCTCTGAATACCTCTTAGACTTCTTCCATGCTATAAGCTTCTACCATAAAATATGATATTCACACAAAAGTTACTTCCAATTTGATACAATTCATAAGATTCAACTTTATTTTTACAATTTATTGAAAACCATAATTGGTACTTGGTAGAATTTCATTTTTCACAAGATTCAAGTTTTAAAGTCTTATAAAAAAATGTTAAATCTTATATGTGAAAAATCTAATATTTCAGGTAGTTATTTTAAATAATTTGAAACCTTCTAATCTAAGGGTAACAGTAACCAAATTTAAAAGTAATTAATTTGATAAAGTCTTCCTATTAAATGATCTATTTGATGGCTATTTAAATTTAAGGTCATCTTTGTTTCAAAATTTGAATATAGTGGAAGGTTAGGAAATTCACTCATAAAAGTAAAATAAAAGTTCAATAAATTTCCCACAATGCAAATAGATATTTTATTTTTATGGTACTAATGCAAATTAAATACTCAATGTCAAATTTGGTTCTTTTCAAAAGAATAAAGTAACTTATTATTTAAAGAAAAATAAGGAAATTTTTCCATAAAATTAAAACTAAAGGTTTAATTGTGATTCAAATTTAATATTTAAAAAATATATTTTATTCAAGTTATAAGGTTATTAAATTGATAAAATATTACGCTAACGGGCTTGATTTATTCTACTAAAAATTGAAGGCCTATTTACTATAATTTTTCATAAAATAAAAAGCCTATTAAAGTGAAAAATTAGAATCTATAAGTCTAATTGAATGGTAATAAATTTAGTCGCAGCTGGCGAGCTCAACTGGCCTTGAAAGACGTTAACCTAGTATGACTCGGGTTTGAATTTCCAAATACTTTGCCTAGCAAAACAAATGCTAAATATGGTTGATATTTTTTATCGTCAATAAAAAAATTTATTAAAAGTAAGTGAAGAAATAAGAGAAACATACATCATCTTAAAGAGAAAGATGATGATAGAAATACCCTAGTACGTAAGGAGCCCAACAATAAAAAATTCCTAAAGAAAATAGAACAAAAATCAGAAGCCTACAACCTAGACAACCTAAGCCAAATATTAAGCATGAACCCAATCAAATTACCCAACCCAAAACCAAAGCTCAAAACAGGTGAAAAAACCTTATAATCGGGGAAAGTAAAAAACAAGTCAGATCTCATAGTTCTTTTTCGGCGAATTAATCCCTCCTTCCAATCTTTTCAGCTCACATTTCAAAGCAGAACCTTTTGGCTTGAAGTCAAACTTTTTACGCCCCTCCTTTAAACCTTCACTTTGTCCAAATTCTCCAAAATACTTAGTGCACATTTTTCGCATCCATATAATTGCTCTTCATTAAGATTGGAGGCTTTATGTCCAATATTATTGACACATAAATCCATCCCTCTTAAGTTGCTCACACTCTTAGCAAGCCCATCAAGATCAGAAGGCCGACAAACCTTAGACCCAATAGCACAATTAAAAGGCTCATTAGTAACCTTAATTTCCTCTTTCGCTAAAATCTCTTTGCCTCCTAAATACAGCTCCCCTCTTTTTGGCACTGCGATCCATACATTCGTCTTTCCCTAGAAACATGCCTTCACCTTCCCCATGCATTGCTTCGACTGCTCCATTAAAAGACAGCACATTACTAAGACAACCTACCATCTCTGATGCATCAATGATAGATTGGACGTCAATTTGGGTGAATGGGCCTCGTCTAGTATTTACCTCGTTAACGAACTTGGTTGTTGATAAGAGATAGATGATAGACCAAATATATAGAAAAGGAAATGATTTACAAAAAATTACATCCCTAACCAGTGAGTTCTTACAAGTTGCTAGGCATACAGTAATTCAAGCTTACAATCCTTAACTTCATAGTAGAAGTATAGTGAATGTTAACCAATAAATTTTTTTGACGTCACTACAAAATTTGTTACAAGAAGCTTCATAACTCGAAAAGGAGAGGACCAGGCTCAAGAATGGGCTGAAAATTAGGGAATGGTTCTGATGATGGCCATGCTTGGATCACCTCGGCTTCATGTCACTAGACGACCCTGAAATTATTTGTTCAACAAATGCATTTAGCTCTAAACAATTCCTTCACAATTTAATACAAATAAAACATGCAACAGTACTAATTTAGACCAATTTTGTACACAATGTTCAGAATATTATTTGTTCATTTGTTCATTCTGCAACATCGTTTAAAAATTCCGGAGAGATACTACAGTATCATACCAGTTTTGTCACATACTACATCTTTTAAATAATACATAGAAACCATTTAATCTATATCATAACATTATGAACACCAAATAATGCTTTTACACATCTAGACCTTCTAAAACAACCAGCTTTACATAGAAATACAATTAAATGTTAGTTTCATACATTTGCAATCGACTTTCATATAATTAATTCCTAATTTTATACACTATCAAAACCCAAAACTCATACAATATGGGAACACAGTTTCATATAATGACATCTCAGATTCATACAACAATTAACTCAGTTTCATATAATATGAATATAGGTTCATGTGTGTATGTGTGTGTGTAAACACAAACAACAACCGAGTTTGAAATAATACTAACCATGTTTCTTACATTAGATTAAACAAATCTATAATTAGTTTAATATATACATGTGCGTACTGGTTTTGATACATGTGTGAACTGGTTTTGTACAAACAAGTTTCTAAACCATAATGCTAATATACATAGCCTGTGCGTAAATATAATCTAAAAATTAATCGGTTACTTACACTACTTTTACACTTTCATACATGGATTATTAAAATTCAATACAGCACAATATCAAACCATGAAAAACCAAATTCATTGCCACACCAGACATTAACACTTGCCAACTAAAGTTCCATAAATAAAGTTGTTGGCCCAAAAGCAACCAAAAGGGGGGTAAATTGGTTGAATTCAAAAAATTACTGAAAATGAGTTTTTAATCTCTTAAACCAAAATGCAATTTAAAAGAGCTCAAATAAATCTATTCTAACAAGAAAATGATTACCACAGTAATTCTAAATTTTGCTTTGAAAGCTTACTTCAAAGAGTTTTTAAAAGTAAACAAAATAAACCAATGAAGGAAGACAAATCACCAAGCAATGATCAAGCAAGTAGAAAGAGAGAAGTTTAGACATAAGAATTTTTTACAGAGTTTGGTCTCCCCCTTTTGAAAGTCTACTTCTCTCCTCATGTTCACCACTTGAGAGTCTTTTTCTCAACTATAAATATCAAGAATACACAAGAGCACACACTCTTTGGTAGCTCTGTTTACCACCAACACTCACTAACATTCTTAAAGGCTAACTAAAAACCTCACCAACACCCTTTTTCTCAATAATTTTCCTAAAGGCTAACTAGAAACCTCACAAATTCAATCTCATCAAATGTTGTTTACAGGGTGATAAGCTCAAAAAATAGCACTCTTGCTAGATATACAAGTAAAAGCACAATCTTACTTGGTTTGATCAATATGATAGATTTTCACTTCTAATGGCCAAGAGTCCTTTCCAAAATGCTTCTTGGTATATTTATACTCTTTTGGAAGCTAGAAGACAGTTAGACCTCTACTGAAAACTCCTAGAAAGCCTCCTTAAAAATATATGACCGTTGTCCTATTTTTGTGTGTAGAAAATGCTCCAGTGTTCATGTTAAGTTTCTAGTTTAATATGTTAAACTCAATTTTCCTTTCAATGGCCAAACATGGCTAGAGAATGGGAAATTTGTATGCCACTTTAGTACCAAAAGTGCCATAACTTATGGTGGTGGCACAAAAAATGGGCCAACGACGCATTAAGTCCACAAATGGTAAAGAAGCATCAGACGAGTCATATAACTTAACTTATGTGCAATTAAGGCATTTTCAAAAAAATGTAAAATTTAATTGTTTACAGAACTAGGATAAAAAGTGTAAACCTTGCTTATTCATAGTAAAAATTGAAGGTAATTAAAAGGAAATGGTAAATTACTTAAAAAATATAGCATAACAAGGAATTAAAAAGAAAATAGCATAAAAATAAGTGGAAAAATTGTATAATATAAGTAGTGAATTAAAAATGGTTAGAGGGTAACAAATATGGGCATTAGTAATAAATGTAGTTGTTGTATGTAAAAAAAATTTAAGGATTATCTATTAAACTGATATGACTAGAGTTGGTGTTGTTGAAGTAATTAACCTAACCAAATGGTTAAGTGGGGGTTGGAATTAATCGAGAAATGGTTGTTAGGGCTAATGTTAGTAGGCAATGAAAGAGAGGTTTGGGGGATGTATGTTTCAATGGATGAACATTTTATGTTTAGTTAAAAAGAAATGAAGAAACATTATTTGGTTCTTCTAGATGTGAAGAAGATCGTTTTAGAGTTGTGTTGTGAGATGTGATTATGATTGGAATAAGGTATTTGAAAATAGGAGCAAAGAAAGAATTATAGAGGTCAGTAATTTGATGTTTAGCTTATAAGTGTTTAAAATTTTAAGGTTGAAAAAAAGGAACATATTGAAAACATTGTTCATCACTAATTTGGGGAAAATAATGCTTTTGTCAAGAAATGAATGCCTTTTGATTGCACTAAAACGCTTTTCATTTGTATTAAATTGCTTTTGTTTGAAATAAGATGCATACGGGAAAAGCATTTGTGATAAAGCTATGAATGCATCCAAAAAAGCGATATAGTTATAAACAAAAGTGTTGAGTAAAAGAGTGCAAAAGCTTAACTATAAACACCATGCAAGCTACTAGAAGTGATAGATATTCTATGCTATTCTAGAAAAGCGATTTAACATTCCATAAAAGTGACGTGCATGTCACTATTTAAGAAATATGTTACTTTTATCATTACTGAAATTTTTTTTGGTAATGTAACTTCGTAATGTGGAATCACATTATTGTTAACATAGTGATGGAGACATTCAATATGTCATTGGAGATGAATGCGTCAGTGACAGAGGAGGATAATGTTGATGGAACTATGTGGGATGTATCTGGACTACCTAGTTGCATTGGAGTAAAAGTAGATGTGATTACAATACTTCTTTTTGCATGAATTATGATAGGAAAGATGAAAAGTATGTGTAAAAAGAGTTTAATGCCAAATATAATCATATATTGGCTGAAGCTGCTGGGGTGCATTATATACCATCACATAAAGGGTTGAGCGAAGCAGACAAAGAACAAACTAAGGAGATGAAGAGGGTGAGGATAAGGAAAAGTCAAATAATGGACTATATGGTGTAGCAATAATGAGTATAAGTTGCCAATTGTTGTGTTTTCAAAAGTATACCACCATTATTGTACAACTATATTTGGGTGTGCTCTTGCTACTGATCAAAGTGTGGGCGGCTTTGTGTGGTTGTTGGAGAGGTTTTTGGATTGTATAGGAGGTAAGGCACCGATCACAGATAGTGATAAGGCAATGAAAGCGGCAAGAAGCAAGGTATTTCTAGACGTAAGGCACCATTTGTGTTTATGGCGCATACAGATAAATTGTGTTGAGCAAGTGAATGTTGCCAAATTTGCTGTAGAATTTGCTCAAGTGAAGAACTATGTTGATGATGTGGATGAGTTTGAAAGACAGTGGGAGGGAACAATTGAAGAGTATAGACTACAAGACATGTTTAGGTGAATTATGCTTATGAAAGTCATAAGATGTGAGCTATATCATACTTAAAAGAGTGTTTGTGCCTACTTTTGTATAATATGCAACTATATGGGCAAGCAGAATAGATTAATGAATACTTTGGAGCATGAAAGTGAATATAAAGGGTGCATATATATAAAATGATTAGCAAGAAAAATAAGGTCTTATCTAACATGTCCTAGCCAAGCATAAAAAAAAATGACATACCCCTAATCAAGTATAGGGCCTTTTCCTACTCATAGTCTCAATAATCCGATATGCATTTAAGTTAACTTTTTTCTTTGTGGCCTATTTGTCATCCTTCCCATCGTCATAGAGTTACTAGTGTCTCCATCCTTCTTTCCCTCCTCATCACTGTCCTCATCACCCTCATCCTTTCCTTCCTCATCTTCCTCCCGCCTTCCACCTCATCACCTTCCTTGTCAATCGGTGGAAGGAAGTTCGGTAATAACAATGAAGTCAATTGGTGTCATTGTCATCTCCCTAAGGTTTGGGAAATGGAAGGTATAAGTTGTATCCTACCAATAATGACTCAGTGTACATATGAGCATGTTCACAGTAAGTTCACTTAAAAGCCTTCATCTCATTTCTTAACCCATTTAGTCTTTTGAACATGTCTTCAACTATTTTTGTGAGTTTATTGTATCATTATAAAGTTTTCCTCACACTTCCATGCCCGTAGAATGGGGAAAAATGATCTTACCATGGCCAAAAGTATGAATAAATCAATATAGGGATTTGAACAATAAACATTCAGGAAACAATGGTTAACATGGCTAGAAAAGTAATAAGGGTTCAAAACAGTGAATAATCGCGAACAAAAACGATCGCCATTTCAACAGAGGTGATTGTTTTTTTTTATAGTTCTATGCCTTTTTGGTTTCAATTTTTTGCTTTTCTGGGCATATTCGCGGCTTGTTTTAGTCACATTACACAAATATAGGCTGAATGCCTTCCAACACTCCAATACATAATAAAAATAAACATACTATCGTTGCTAGTTAGAACTCGCCTCTCGGAATGCTGTATGTAATCTTGCCTTCATTCCTGCCACTTAGCATGTCCTTAACGTAGCTTGCCCCCGCAATGACTAGTTTGCAAAGTGGAAGGGATAATTTAAACAGGGGAGAAGAGTGAAAGTGTTGTAGGAGAAGAAGTATGGCTAAGTGGAAAACTTGATACTTTTAATTAACACTTCACCAAAATGACGTAGTTTAAGTTTTGGTACCTTTAAGGCCATTCAGAGGTACTTCACAGTACCTGGTAGGCACTAAAGGTGCCGGCTAGTACAATTGAGGCCCTCAAAGGTACCACATGGTACCTAATAGGCCCTAAAAGTACTAGCTAGTACCTTTGAGGCCCCTTAGATGTACCTCCCAACATCTGGTAGGCCTTAAAGGTATCACATGTTACCTTTGAACTCTCTCAGAGATACCACATTGTACTTGGTAAGCTTTAAAGGTACTAGGTGGTACATCTGAGAGGCCTCAAAGGTACCAGCTAGTACCTCTAAGAGGCCTTAAAGGTTCCAGCTGGTACGTTTAAGGCCTTCCAGATAGTACCTCTAAAGGCCCTCATAGGTACCAACTAGTACCTACAATGGCCTTTATGGTAGCAATTGATATTTTCCAATGGCCTTTCCAATGTCTTCATGTTAAAAAATTAGTGTTTTACAAAAAAAAGCGAAGAACAGTGAAAAAAGGCGTTCGCCTTCCACAGAAGCATAGAGGGATATAGAAAGGCGTTTGCTTTTGTTGTAGATTAATCATTTTTGTAGAAGTACTATCATTTTTTCTGACAAGTTGGGGGCCTACACCTTCACATTTGTCTTTTTCTATTTTGTGGCTGCCATAAGTTATAGTAGTTTTAACACTACCGTAATGTAGTAGCTCTCAAAGAAAGGCCATTAAATGATTTACCAGACTGTCCAAGTGGTGTCCTCGGATTCATTCAAATTATATTTCAAATTTAGGCTGAAATTGCTCTAATCGAAAAATTTAGATGAAAGTTTTTAGACTTGCGATTGACAAGTTAAACTAAGAGTTTAACATATTAGCTGATATCTCGAAAAGAAACTAGGAGCTCCAGACTTCGAATGAAGTAGTTTAACGAATTAAAACACAGCCTTGGGAGTTGAGTAAATTTAGGTTGTGAAAGAGACATGTCAAACTATTTCTTTGTTGGATCAAACTTAAAACAACTTAGAAAAACTTATCATTTGGAAATCAAACTTGATTTAAACACTAATATAATTTGATGACCTACTAACTTCTATTCAAAAACAAGTTTTCTCAACAAACTTAAAACATATTTTTTGAAATAACACTTGAAATACTTAGAAATTAAACACAAATTTAACAAATATATTTTGACCAAATAAAATAAGATTAAGCACACTAAAAATGCACCTGTCAACATCAAAATTAAAGATTAGCTTGGAACAAATTCAACAATTTCCCCCCTTTTTGATGATGACAAAACCTTTTAGAAGTAGATATTAGAGAAAGCTAAGTGTAAAGATTTTTGGAAAAATCTTGCCGTAGTCTCCCCTAAAAAATTAAGAGTCTTCTTTCTTCAAAACAATAGAACAACCACAAATATCCAACCTATATATAGATTCAATCACTTCCATAGGCAACAACTAAAAAATATAGTCATGCTCCCCCTTACTCCAACATAAATTAATAACACTCCCCCTCATTTCTTGCAAGCTACTTTCAAGAACAATTAAAGCTAAATCAAGACAAAGTAATAACAAGCTTTCCACTCAAGTTTTCAACCATCCAATGCATAGCATAAAATTTTTCATAACAGTAGCTAATCAATATAAGTATTATTTTCTCCTTCATTTTGTCATAATAAAAAAGATCATGAAGGAATAAAAAGGCAAAGATCACAAACAACATCATGAATTATTGCTATAAACATAAATAATTAAGCATGAACAATTAGGCCCAAGTTTGAAACAAGTCCACAATGATAGACAACTAATCTGAATAGTTGCAAATGTATATAAAATAGCAGGAATATGCAACCCAAAATTCAAAAGACGCTTAAAACATTTAGAAAACATGTTGATATCACTACTAGATCCTTCCAACTAAAAATCAAAGACTTTTGGTTCATCTCAAAATAGGAGTGGAGGAGACAATAGTGGTTGGATTTGAAGGAGGGAAAAAGGCATGAGAATTGCAGGTCATATGGGCAGCAGGTGGTGGTGGAACTAATGTAGGGGCAACTGCAACATTCTCATTCCCAACTGGAATATCTTGTGCATCTCGAAGTCCAAACTTTCGTAAAAGGAGACCTACTTGCCCTCACAATTCTCTGATTTCTTGGTGGAACATCTCATAGTGATTTGGTGTATTTGAATTTTCCATAGTTTCTTGATCTAAGGGCGGTATGGATGTAAAAGCTTCATTTGTTGCAGTTTCAGTATTGCCATTTCTTCTTTCAATAGCTTCCTGATCTGAGGGCGGTATGGATGTAAAAGGTTCATTTGTTGCAGTTTCAATATTTATACTTCTTCTTTCAATAGCTTCCTCATAAGGAGGTTCTTTCAAATTATCATAAAAAGTAGCACCAAGAGTAGCTTGGGAACACTACTAAAAAAATGTCTTTTCCCAACTGTCTTTTCCCCAATATACCTGAAAATAATCAAAAAAATATTATGATACATTATATTATATGATGCATTATATGATACATTATAATATATATGATACATACATTATTATTATTATTATTATTATTATTTTAAAAATATTACTTTACTTTCTAAAATTATAAAATTATATTAATTGAATAGCTCCCATTTCCAATGGCTTTTACATTGGAAATTTTGAACTACCTAACGGTTGGAAGTAAAAATTTTAAAATTTCCAATAGCCTAGGTCTCTAAAATTTCCAATGTTTGGCCATTAGAAAATCTTCATTTTTTTTTCAACGGCTTATCGTCTTGGAAATTTCTAATGGCTTGGCCATTGAAAATTTGGCTGTTAGAAAATGCATATTTTTTTAATAGTGTAAGTACTAGGAATCCTTTGCCAAGTATCACCATTCCACTTAAGAACACTTTTTTCCAACCTTTTGTTGTCCGTGAGGGAGATTTCTTCAATGGAGGTAAGGGTATCATCGGAGCTATTAACCTCAAAAGTTTTAAGGAGGTGAAAGATGAGGTGGAAATAACGAAGAAATAGCCATTGTCTTGTATTGTTCTGATCTTAAGTCATGTGCTTGATAACTCTTCCACCAAAATCAATAGGATAACACTTCACCAACTTATACATTAAGCAAGAATCCTTTTTTGTGACTGTGCTAAAATTTGTTCTAGGAAGGAGAATGCCACCAACAATCCCATGCAACATTCTATGAACAATGGTGAGTAAGTTAGGAAAGGGATGTGAAGAAAAAACCTTAGCTTTTCCAACTACTTCTTCAAAGAAATAGATAAGAGCCTCTGATTCAACTTCTGAATCCTTAGATTCTAGAACACAATGCACTCCAATAACTTGAAAAATTAAGGCAGGGGTAATTTCAACCGTTTTTCATTTCACAAAGCTTGTTAACAAAATCACATCCCCTATTTTCTTCACTCTTAAGTTGCAGTAGAATTCTTTTATTAGAGATGAGTAACCTTCTGGCTTTTTCTCACAAACAGAGACCAAATTATTTCCTTCAAGCCAACCTATCATTTCCAAAAACTTCTCAAGATGTAGAGACCATGTATCCAAAAGAATTCCTGGACAGAATTTTCTGCCCCTAATATCTTCTACTATCTCCTCAGATGTGTCTATCAAGTAAAGTATAGTAGGAGAATGAAGTACCCCAACATTAGTTTGGGATTTTTCATTTCGCTTTGGAACATCTTACTTATTTCTTGGAGGGGCAGCCCACCTACTAAGAAGATGGTTCGGTCTCATCTCCTTTTTGTGTTTGTTCTTTGACCTAGAGCCTTTTGTGCATGACGTTGTTGGAGAGCGATGAAAATCAAAAGAAATTCAGGAACAAGGTGTTAAGGTTTCAGATTCTGAATTTTTTGTTAAGGATATGAACAACCAAGCCAAAGATGAAAAATGAAGTGTTGTCAGTCAGAAAAACTCATCATTGATTAGAGGAGGAGAGTGACAGTCGAAGGATATGACAGGCGAGAGTTCAGAAGAGGCAAAAACAACAAGTTGCTGATCTATTGGTGGAGGATTCAAAAACTAGAAGACAAGTTTTGTTTTGATGCACAAGAGTTTTCAAATGACAATGTTTTGTTTGTTTGTTTTTTTTTTAAATGCAACATATTAAAGAAAAAATTTAACCAATTAAAAACCAAAGCAATAGGGACAAGAAAACTAGCCGAGAGCAAACTTCTTCAATTAAAACAATTTAACAGATTAAAATAAGAATTTAACATGAATCTACATGCTAGTCAGATTAACCTCTATTTTAACGAGTTAAACTGAACCCAAAAGAGAAACAATTGTTGGACATTCATTGAAAACACATTTGAAAAAGAGGATTTTGAATACAAACTTAAAGATGAAGTGACACACTTTAATTTTTGAATAATTGAACCTTATGAACATGAAATTAATCTTCATGAACACATAGCTCCATTCTCTATGAGTAATTCATACTTAACAAGCAATCAACATATCACAAATAAGTAACTCAAATCAATAATCACAAATAACCATTGAAAAGTCAACAATGTTTCCATATTTGAGCTTTAATCTCAAGTAGTTGCCATTGTGCTCTAAGTTACTTCCTTACAAGTGCTTAAAGCCTCATATAGAATCATTCTTTAATTGCTCCATGCTCTAGCACCCTCCATGAGATTTTCAAGCTTTGATTTTTTGTACCCAAATTTTTTCGAGCCCTTGATAGCTAGCTCTAATAATTTTAGTTCCTTTAAGAACCCAAATCATTTTAAAGCCAATTTGTGCATTTAGTTTGCTAGTTATGCAATTATAAGCATAATGACCTTTTCCACCACAAGCACAACAAGTTGTGAATGGGCTAGACATGGTAGATGAAGATGCACCGACAAATCTATTGCTAAATTTCTTTTCTTTAAATAAAGGATCATAGCCTATATGCGCTCTATCATAAACACATTTTTTAGCACTAAGCAACAAATCAAAGTTGTTTTCACCTTTAACAAACCTAGACAAAGATTGGGTGAGATAAAGTTCTCCTTTTTTAGTTCATCTTTTTCTTTAGCCAAGGAAGCATTTAAAACTTTCAATTCACCTACTTTTTTAACAAGTTTTTGGGAATCCTTGTAAAAAGCATTGAAAGCATTTTGTAATTCTAAGCATTCACTACCTACGGATTTATATAAGCTAAAAGAGTCACTTGAGTAATTGTTTACCTCATCTTCCTTTTTTTGCCATAAAATATAGATAAGAGTGACTTTGATTTGTTGAGAAGGCTTCATCTTCATTTATCGTCAAGCACAAGTTGACATCTTCACTTGAATCACTTGAAGTTGAGCTCTCCCTTGAAGATTGATCACTCTCACTCCATGTTTGCATGGACTTTTCATTTTTTTTTCTTACGTCCTTTCTTTTCCTTCTTGTGTTTCTTTCTTTTGTTCAACGTACAATCAGATTGTAAAAGCCCAGGCTTATTGCAATTTTAGCAAACTATATCATTCTTTTTCTTCTCATGTTTCTCTATCTTGAAGTTACTTTTTTTGCTAAAAAAATTCATCAATGTCTCAATCTTCAATTGATGATGAGTTGTCCTCTTGAGTCTTCAAGGCCATTGATTTATTATTCTTCTTGATGAATCTTTCCTCAACTTGCTTTTTCATCTCATAAGTCAACAACTTTCCAAAGAACTCATCCACATGCATGGTTTTTATGCTTCATCCTTCATTGATGGTTTCAACTATGCTTTTCCATGAAGGAGGTAAGCTTCATAAGATTTTCCTCACCAACTCCTTTATATATTCATTCCTAAGCCATTTTTATAAGATTTCTAGGACCATCCCTAATGATACTCCAAAAAGCATGATCCATTGCTTAGATATGAATCTTTATTTTAGTTTTCCACCAACTAAAATTTGTAAAGTCAAACAATGGTGGCCTACATGGGTTTTGTCTTTCAAGATGCATATTAAAAGTTGCCATGGATCTTTTAGCTTAAAAATTGTTAGATTTTGTCAAAAACATAGCCACTATCTCATATACGAATTGTTGGCCCAAGAGCAACTAAGAGGGGGTGAATTTGTTGAATTCAAAAAATCACAGTAAATGAGTTTTTAATCTCTTCAGCCAAAATTCAATTTAAGGAACTCAAATAAACCTATTCTAACCATAAAATGACTACTACAATGATCCCAACTTTTCTTTGAAAGCTTGCTTTGAAGGTGTTTTGAAAACAAATAACTTCAACCAATGAAAAAAGACAATTCGCCAAGCAATGATTGGACAAGTAGAAGAAGAGAAGCTTGCACACAAGGATTTTTATAGAGGTTTGGTCTCTCTTCTTGAGAGCCTATCATTTTTCTCAAGTTTAGCACTTGAGAGTTTTCTTCTCCATAATAAATATCAAGGTTACAAAAGAGCACATACTCTTTGGTAGCTTTCTTTACCGCCAGCGCTCACTAGTTTTCCTAGAGGCTAACTAGAAACTTCATCAACTCAATCTCATCAAAAGGTGTGTACAGGGTGACAAGCTCAAAGAACAACACTCTTGCTAGATATACAAGTGAATGCACAATCTCTCTTAGCAAATCTCAAATTGAGCACACTTGGTTTGATCTAGATGATGGATTCTCACTTCTAATGGTCAATAGTCCTTTCCAAAATGTTTCTTGGTGTATTTATAATTTTTTGGAAGTTAGAAGACCATTAGACCTCTGCTAGAAATCCCTGGAAAGCATCCCTAAAAACAGGTGATTGTTGCTCCATTTTTGTGTGCAAAAAAGGCTCCAATTTTCGTGTTAAGTTCCCAGTTTAACATGCTAAACTCAATTTCGCCCTTCAATGGTCAAAAAGGGCTAGAGAAAGGCCATTAAATGCTTTACCTAACTGTACAGGTGCCGTCCTCTAATTCTTCTGAATTATATTTCAAATTTGGGCTTAAATTGTGCTTGCCGAGAAATTTGGACAAAAGTTTTCAAGCTTACGATTAACAAGTTAAACTAAGAATTTAAGAGATTACCTGACATCTTAAAAAGAAACCAGGAGCTCTAGAGTTTGAATTAAAACAGTTTAATAGATTGAAACAAAAACTTGGGGGCTGGGAAAATTTTGGTTGTTATAGAGATATGTTAAACTATTTCTTTGATGGATTAAACTTGAAACAACTTAGAAAAACTCATCATTTGGAAATCAAACTTGATTCAAACACTAATATAATTTGATGACCTACTAACTTCTCTTCAAAAGTAAGTTTTCTCAACAAACTTAAAACAGATCTTTTGAAATAGCATTTGAAATACTTGGAAATTAAACACAATTTTAACAAATCTATTTTGACCCGATAAAATGAGATTAAACACAATAAACAATGCACTTGTCTTCATAAAAAATAAAGATTAGCTTGGACCAAATCCAACAAAATTCTATAATTTGTTTGGTACATTTGGGCTCCAGGTTTGTACAATCATGTTTCTAAACCATACTACTAATATGCATAAATAATCGTTAATACTCTCTCCATCCTAAAGCTTTTGTTTCATTTATTTTTGGCAATTAATCTAGAATTTTTTATTTTTAACATTGTAATATAAAAATGAAAAATCTTTATATATAAATGATAAATCAAAACATGTAGTTTATATATATATAAATTCAAATCAAAATATAATAAAAAGTCAAATGAAAAAAAGTTTTGGGACGAAGAAAGTATATAGTTTGCTTCATCTGCACATTAGATTAATACACACATGTTTCCAATCCACAAAGTGAAAATACTTCACCAATGGATACATAAATCAAACATTGATCCCCTTTGTTACGTCACCTCCTTAAATAGTTACGTACGTTCATTACTTAATTTCATCAAGTACAAAATCAACCGATGGAAAATCAGACGCACAAACAAATGACCCCCAAGTTTACCCATAAGCATTTTCCCCCACATCAGTAAACTACAAATACCCAAATCAGCAAGCAAATTCCCTTAATACATAAAAGCATACTACATTAACAAAATTACATACACGAAATTACCAGTATCATACGGCCGTTACCTAGTATCATACATTCATTACCCAGTATCATATGTTCATTACCCAGTATCATACAAACATAACAGCCCCCAAAAATTACTGCCGATGACATAAATCGCCCCTTCATAAGTCTTGTACTATTTACCCAGAAACCTACACAACAACGATCTGAACCAGAGAACAAAAAGTACCCAACGAAAAACCTATTACTTGCAAACCCAATAAGACCAGGCTACCTCCATAGAAATTTGAAACCAAAATCGGACATCAACAACTCATAATCATATATTAATCAAGCTCTACAATCACACAAACCTTGACTTAATTACAAGCAAATTAGCGTCATGCTCCACTTCCTGAATCAAACACCTTATTTCGTCGTTTGAACTCAAAGGAACAATAAAGAAGTGGTGGATTAGTAGGACGCGCGACCTATTGTGCCGGTGGAAAGATCTGAAATAGAGGCGATGTTGACTGGGGACTGAGTTCAAAGCGAGGACAGGTAGCCAAAAAAAAAAAAAGGGCGTCTGAAAAATGTCCTGCAATTCTAGGTTTTCAGGAACGAATGTTTTTTAGTGTCTAGAGTTTCAATCCAGTTGGATTGTGGGGAGAAATTTCAGATTGGATGAAATTGTGAGTTTTCCTTCCATATCCCATTTTTTTCTCCTAGATTTTACGCTCCTCATAAATTGATTGATAACTGGAACTTAGAGGGTTAGAACCGTGAGTTAAACTCTATAGCGGAGTATATACTTTGAGGGGGTAAAATCCAAATTTAGTCCTCTAACTTTGAGGTTTGTCCTAATGTGGTTCCTTAACTCAAAAAGTGACTATTAAAGTTCCCTAACTTAACTAGTGTATCCCATTTTGGTCCCTACCGTCAGTTTAGTCATTAGTTTAGACGGAAATTGTTTATGTGGCACGCCAACTGTCATGTAGCATCATCTTTTATGAAAATAAGTAATAAGACTGAAAGAATAATAGATATCAGGGTAGAACTGACATAAACAAATAATTCTAATGACCTAAAACGTACATTAACCTCAGCCATCCTATGCAACTCTGACGGTAGATGGTGGTCCTGCAATTCGGCGGTGGTGGCGTTGGAATTTGTTGGCAAGGCAAATGTTGATGACTTGAAATCGAGAGGGAGAAAAAGGGGAAATATGGACAAGGAAATTGGGATAGGGGAAGAGAGAGAAGACGAGGAAATCGGTACGGGGAAGAGGGGGAAATCAAGGACGGTGAAGAGGGAGAAACAGAGACGAGGAGAGGAATAAAAAGGAAAAGGGAGAAATTGAAGAGATACAAAGGGGAAGGGGAGAAATCGATGATGGGTAGGGGGGGAATCGGGAGGAGGATGAGGAGTTGGCGGCGGTAGGCATTGGGCAATGGTGAGATGGCTGCGAGATGGTGGTGATGGGCGGTGGCCAGATGGTGGCGAGATGGCAGGTATTCAGTAGAAGCGGCGTGAGGCAAAGCAAGGATGGTGGCTTGGGAACCGTCTGCAGCGGCTGGGCTTTGGTTAGAATTAAGGAAGAAAAACTTTGGGATATTTTTGTTTCTAATCCTTAAGATTGTTGTGTGTACCAATTTGGGTTTCAATTTTCATTTTTGTCAGTTTAGTCATCCATTTTAGTTGAGGATTGAAAGCACATGGCAGTGTGGATGCCACATAGGCAAATTCCATCCAAAATAATGCTGAAACTAACGGCAGGGAATAGAATAGGACACGCTAGTTAAGTTAAGGGACTTTAACAGTTACTTTTTGAATTAAGAGACCACATAAGGACAATCCTTAAAGTTAATGGACTAAATTTGGATTTTACCCATACTCTATGTGTCCATAGTCAAATCACTTTTTTTTAGCTTCTTGGTGGCTTTAATATGTTTTCTTCGCTGATAAAAAAAAAGTCAATTTTTCTACTGTTAAAAAATATATCTTGGAAAAAAATGAATAAAATTTTGATCCAATACATGAAGTACATGTTGGGATATGTTTTGTTATATTAAAAAAACTAATTATATGTCCTCCTAAGAGCCTTCTAACTTCTTTTTTGTCGTATAATCCCCTATTAGTTAGAACCTATGGTCACAACTTAAAAATATATAATTTAATTATAAATTTTGAACATGTAAACCACAAACTTCTCTCCAAATTATATTTAATCTAACATAAAATAAACATTTGCAATCATAACATAAAATTATTAACTTCATCTTTTAACAACTATAAGACTACTTACAGGCCATGAGTCTATCATTAAATATTCTCAAACAAAAATTACTTCTAATTTGATATAACTCATAAGATTTGATTGGCTCTAAAAAAAATAATGGAAAATGAACACAATACTTTAATATTATTTAGTATAGTAAAAGAGTTAGTTGTTAAGTATAAATTTTTGTGTTACAATAATGAAAAGGATGACCATGTGGGAAAAACAATGCTTATAATTTTTTCAACATTTTAAGGCATTGGAAAATGTTTTAAAAAGAAGTTACTGATAAGAGTCCCCTTTACTATAATATAAGCAACCAATTCTTGGAGCCTAGAAATTTTTTTTCCTATAATCTTTCACAATGACATATGATACAGGGAAAGCTTACATATCTGGTCCTTCTTAGAGCAATTACATAATTTACGTATGACTCAAACACCTATTATGCAGAAAATAAAAAAATTGTACAAAATCTATATGATGAAAACTTATATATTTGGTCATTCTTAGAACAATTATATAATTTACGTATGATTCAAACATTTATTATGAAGAAAATAAAAAAATTGTATAATTAATATGTTAAGTTTACAGTCGGATTATTTATCTAGATGGTTTTAGCAAAATAGAAATAAAAAGCTAAGCTTCTAAAAAGTAATTCCCCATTTCTCACTTGGAAGCCCAGCTGATGAGGAAATATGGGATTTTGTAATCTGAAATTTGGCGGGCCGCAGGGTGCTCCGCTTGAACCTGTAAATTGTCCAAAACATGTTACACAATATCAGACATTATAGTATTTCATCAGTTCCGCATTTTTTGTAACATTTATTTTTTTATCAATTAATCTATATATAATTTTTTATTTTTAATATTTTAATATATAAATGAAAAAATATTTATATATAAATGATAAATAAAAACTTATAATTTAATAAATCCAAGTCAAACTATTAAAAAAAAGTCAAATGTTTCAAAGAATATAATATGGATGGAGTATTTTATAAAATGTACGAAAAATTTCATATAATTTCACACATGGTCGTAACACTCCCATCCATAATATTTACTCCTACTTTATCATTAAGTTTTAAGAAGTGCTATCTTTTATTCCATTTATAGAAAAGATAAATGATGAATAATAACATATAATATAAAGACACAACTATTCACCGCTATTAGCCATTTTTCGTTTGTGCAAAACGGTTAAAAGATACAATGACCTCCTGAAACTAATATGGCACAAATTATTAGGGAGTGTCTACTGCCTACTTTAGTAGTACAAAAGAATTACTTGATGTCTTCTTCTATCCAACTCAGTTAGCAAAGGTAAAGGCACACTCCCAATCAACATCTAGGTTTGAGACACTACAGAGGCACTTCTAAGTACAAACTCGTCAACAAGCCCAAATGCAATTTGATGCCTCCTTGTGAGGCAAATAAATTACCCTCAAACTTTCCTTATAATTGTTCTCCTACATTAAATATATACATTTACATATTTCTACTTATCGAAAACAAAAAAAATTACTGGAACAAAGTGGCAAAATGGGCAGTTAGCAGTTCTGAAACTTGTATAGGAACTTTGTAATAAGTGCAATCGAGTATATACATGGACTGATGGGTACATAAATATTAAGCTTAGGATTAGCACATTAATGCATCATGCACCGACATCACATTCTCAAACAACTTATTCGAAGATTCCACATGCCAACTTTTACACATGTTACAAAAGAGCCCTTAAACTATCAAATGCTGCAACTAGGTCATTAATTTTATATTAGATGATTAACAGCCTGTTTGGCAAGTATTAACACGGGGAATTTAATGTGTTCGTTTAATCACTCTCACTTAGAAGACGTAGGGTCCAAATAATTGAACTATATTTGCCCCTAAACCTAACGGAATTTTGTAATAAGTGCAATTGAGTCTATACGTACATGGACTATTGGGCACATAAATATTAAGCTTAGGACAAGGACATTAATGCATCATGCACCGACATCATGTTCACAAACAACTTATGCGAAGATTCGACATGCCAACTTTTACACATGTTACAAAAGAGCCCTTAAACGATCAAATGTTCCAACTAGGTCATTAATTTTACATTAGATCACTACAAGGATGAGGATTATTTGCTACGAAAATTTCCTACGGAAAAAAGCGTAGGAAAATTATTCGCAGGAAAACCGTCGGACAAAATCTTATGTCCGACGCTTTTCATGCAATAAATTTCTGACACAAAAAAGCGTAGGATAAATGTCAGCGTAAAATGGCGGGAATTAATGGCGCGAATTAGTCCAAATGTAGGAAAAGCGTCGAACACATTATCCGACACTTTTCCTGCATTTTTATTCCTACGTTTTTCAGACAGAAAATGTCCGACGCTTTTCCTTCATTTTTATTTTCCTACGGTTTTTAGACAAAAAAAAAGGGTGAGTGTCTTAAAACTGTAGGAATTTTAATCCTACATTTTTCTTACAGTTTCTTTTTTCCTACATTTTTTTTACGTTAGGTACTACAACTTTCCTACATTAATCTTGCAGTTTAACTTTTCATATTATATACCTACGATATTACTACAAAATTTGGCTATAAATACCTCCCCCCCTTCTCTTCTCCACCTCGTCGCAGCAACAATTTCTACTTCAAATTTCACTTCCGCTTCAACATCTTCTTCAGCTCAATAGAGGTATTTATAAGTAATTTATAGATTAGTAATTTTTCTGTTAATTATTTATTTGTTATAAAATATGCTTATGTTATTTTAGGTAGCTGACTTTAGATGTTAGTAATTTAAATGGTAATTATTTATTTTTTATGAGATATACTTATGTTGTTTTAGGTAGGTGAGTTATCACAGCATGTAGTTGCATAATATAAGTGTTTATTTATTATACCTTAGATTCTCCATCCATGATTGTGTTGATGACAAATATAATATTGGTCCGATTCAGATTGTTGGCAAACAAGATGTATTTGATTAAGTTATATTTGTAATTAACATAATCATGGATTGTCCAAGTTGGACAGTTGAAACTTGTATAAGCAGTATTTCAGTTAATGTGTTCTTGCCGTAGTAGCAATATGTGAAATTTGGTAGAGTATTTCCCAAATTGTTCCCGTTATGTGTTTCTCAATAAGTTGATATAATTGAAAAACACTGTGAACGGGAACTGAAGAGAAATGCTGCCGAAATTTACATAAAATGCTACTAACATGGAACAGTTAAAATGGTTTACTGCTTATACAACTTTCAATGGAGTAGGGCCCTTACCTTAATGGAGTAGCTAGGTAGTTCAGTTATAGAAGGTTGACATGTATGCATGACATATATAAGTAATTCATTTACATTTTCATTATATTTATATTATATTAAATGTAATAAATATATTATGTATCTATGTTGAAGGTTTTTACTGTCTAATTTACAAGGGAAACAAAATGGCTGCTAATGGACGTGAGTGGATGTACCAGAGGACAGATACAGATGGATATATGAATTCTGCATTTATGGCTGGTGTTAATGAGTTTCTACAGTTTGCATTTAGTGGGAAGGAGTCAGAAATGATTAAATGTCCTTGTCGTAAATGTAATAACAGATTTTATCGAATAGAGCTGAAAGTGAGAGAGCATTTATTTCGATATGGATTTACGCCAAACTATTACATATGGCACTGTCACAATGAACAATATGATAGCAATCTGCACAATTTCAATATGGCCCGTAGCTATTTTCCATCGCAGTTATATGGAAGGACAGGGGAAGAATCAAGTAGTGTAAATGTGTATGAACAGATGGTATGTGAATCAATGGGTCCGTTATCATCGAATTTAGGATCTGGAAATAGTGAAAGAATGTTGGTGGATGAAGAGTTTATCGATGCTAATGTCGAAGAACCTGATAATGGCAGTGATAATAATGATAATGTGTTCGATGTGTCTGAAATGAGAGAGGGGTTACCTAATCCGACCGCACAACAATTTTATAATTTGTTGGATGATGCAAATGCACCATTGTGGGATGGGTGCACTAAACAAACACGATTGTCTGCAATGACCCAATTGTTAAGTTGCAAAAGTGAGTTTAATATGACAGATCGTTGTTTCGATAGAGTACTGGAGCTTATGAAAGAAATGTTGCCTGAAAGTAATAGACTCCCATCCACCCTATATGATGCGAAACAACTGACAAAAGGACTTGGGTTGCCATATATAAAAATTCATGCATGTGAGAATAACTGTATGCTATTCTATCGGGAAGATGAGAAATTAACACATTGTCGTGAATGTGGAAGCAGTAGATATAAAGAAAGAGTAACCTCCGGAAGGAAGACGTTGATTCCGAAAAAATTGTTACGGTATCTACCAATAACAAGCAGGTTGAAGCGCTTGTACATGTCATCAAAAACAGCGACTCACATGACTTGGCATGCTTATAATAATTCATGCAATGATGGAAGTATGGGTCATCCATGTCAGTCTGAAGCGTGGCGTCACGTAGATCGAACATTCCCATCATTCGCTGATGAAATTAGAAATGTTAGGCTTGGATTGTGTACCGATGGATTTAACCCGAATAATGTTGTTGGTGGAACATACACGATATGGCCAATCTTTATAGTTGTTTACAATCTTCTGCCAGAACTGTGTATGAAAGAACCCTTCATCTTTATGACTCTCCTAATTCCTGGTCCTAGAGCACCAGGACGCAACATTGATGTACTTTTACGACCATTGATTGAGGAGCTCAAAACTTTATGGTCGGAAGGGGTTGTTACATGGGACAGTTATCGACAACAAAGTTTTCTTATGAAGGCATGTTTATTATGGACAATTAATGATTTTCCTGCACTAGGAAACCTTTCAGGTTGAAGTACCCATTGTAAGCTTGCGTGTCCATATTGCATGGATGAAATTGACACATTTATGTTGAAGAAATGCAGAAAGCCATGTTGGTTTGATTGTCACAGGGTTTTTTTACCGCATAATCACACATTCCGTTCGAATGTAACATCGTTCATCCCAGGGAAGAAGGTTAGTGCTGTCGCTAGTCCATATAAGTCAGGTGAGGAAATACATGCTATGTTGGTTGGGTATTGTTTTCCTCCGTTTGGCTCTTCATATGATAAACACCGAGTTGCGGGGTTTGGAGAGTGGCATAATTGGTTAAAGCGGAGTATATTCTGGGAGTTACCGTACTGGAAGCATTTGCTAGTTCGCCATAATTTGGACGTCATGCATATTGAAAAAAATTGTTTCGAGAATATTTTTAATATTGTTATGGATATACGTGGGAAAACAAAAGATAACTCCAATTCTCGCCTTTCGCTTTAGGAGTTAAAAAATATGCGGCGTGAACTACATTTACGAAATATTAGGGGGAAATGTGTAAAACCAAAAGCATCTTATACGTTGAGTCGGGAACATATAAGAGATGTTACTCTGTGGCTGAGAACGATAAAGATGCCTGATGGGTATGCCTCGAACTTGGACCGTACGATTAACTTGAGTGACGGTAGATTCTATAACTTCAAGAGTCACGATTATCATGTGTTAATGCAGAGGTTGCTTCCTATTGCATTACGTGGGTATATGCCAGGTCCTATATAGGAGACGATTTCTGAGTTTTGCTCATTGTTCAGAACCTTATGCACAAGTAGGATTCGATTTGATGACATACAACAGTTGGAGCGGAATATAGTGGTTACCATATGTAAGCTAGAAAAGATATTCCCTCCTACCTTTTTTGATTCGATGGAACATCTTGTTATCCACCTCCCTCATGAGGCAAAGTTGTGTGGTCCAGTTCAATTTCGATGGATGTATCCATTTGAAAGGTAATTTTTTAATCTGCATTCATATTTCTGTCAATAATTTTCATGTATTAGATGTCGATAATTTTTGCATATTACATACAATTAATTGTTATATTTTTTTAACTTCGCAGACTAATGCGGTCATTGAAGCGAAAGGCTAGAAATAAAGCTGCAATTGAAGGATCAATTGTGGAAGCGTACTTGGTCCAGGAAATGTCTACATTCTGTAGCCATTACTTTGAAGTAAATATTCCTACACGGTTAAACAGGGTCCCACGAAATGATGATATTGCTATTCCTGTGGCTGATGTCGATGGTCAGTTGTTATCTATCTTCAATACAAGATGTCGTAACATACCCAACTGCGGGCGACAACGCCTACTTGATCCCACTGAGAAACATCAAATGCATATCTACATTTTGCGCAACTGCAATGAGATTATACCGATTGTAAGGTAACATATATGTAAAGAACTGTGAGGGTTTTTATATCAACAAGATTGCTTTAATTCATTATTGATGTAATGGTAATTTCAGGCACTTTGACTCTTATATATCAACAAGATTTCCCCAATTAGGTGAAAGTGAATTACAAAGTTATCGAGATCAGCATTTAATTGAATGGTTCTCATCATACGTGAGTTTCATGGCGTGATAATTTTTATGTTCCTAATTGTGTTTAGTTTGAATATAATGTGCAATTATAAATTGTTATATTAACTTGATATTTTCAGGTTAACCGTTTCAAGGATAAATTAGATCCCCGTATTGTTCAATTAGCCCGTGGTCCTATTCGAGTTGCCGTTTCATACAATGGATGTATTGTGAATGGTTTTCGTTTCCACACGCAATCCTACGGCAAAGACAAAATGACACAGAATTATGGTGTTTGCGTGAAGGGTGAGACTTGGGGATCCAGTATCTATGATTTTTATGGCCTTATTGATGAGATTATACGTATTGAGTACCACGGGAGTGGGTATGAAGTCATGACGCTGTTCAAATGTACTTGGTTTGATCCGACACGTGGTGTTCGAACTTGCGAACGTACTGGTGTTGTTGACGTTAAATGGAAGTCAAGATTATCACCACCTAAGCCATTTATCTTTACGACCCAGGCTCAGCAAGTTTACTACTGTGAGTACCCTAACAAGACTCTTCAGCAGTGGTGGCCGGTTGTTAAGACGAAGCCACGAGCTTTCATCGATTGTTCATCGAATAATTTGAGTATTCAATCTGACGAGAATGAGGAAATGTCTGATGAGCAAACATGTCGGTTAGAAACCACAAATGAGCCGTTCCAAGAAGTGATTTCAACTGAAGTACTAATGGTAACAACTGATAGCATTGCCCTTGATGAGATTAACATACTTGTCGATTTAACGTGTGTTCCTGAAATCGTGCAACACATGGATGAGAACAACGAGGTCACACAAGTTGATGGTGATACATCAGATGATGAAGAATCGCTCGATAGTTTAGAGTCAGATGAAGGCGATGATGTTTGATTAAGTGTAATTGTTTAAAATATTTGCATGTTTTATTTGAAATCGTAAGGTATCTTTGAATGCATTTATGTTTTGGATTTTCGGACAAAAAGTTTATGAAATGTAATCATCAAATTTCTACTTTCCGATAATTTCATCAAATTGTATTAGTAAGGTACATTACCTCTTATCACGTATCCTGTTTAACTACTTTCCGTTAATTTCAGAGTTATATCTACTAGAAATTGCGTACGTCGCATAGAAAATGAGGTGCATGGTTGATTTTATATTTTGGTCATTTTTTCATTATTAATGATTAAATTTTTTAATTGCTTATAATGAAAATTTATTTTATTAAAAAATATCTTCTAAATAAAAAATAGGGTAAATTACAAAAGCCGCATTGTGGTTTGATCTAACCTATACACTTTGCCCATCTATTTTGAAAAATTTACATTTTATCCCAACTTCTTTTAAAGTGTCCGACAATAACCTTTGAAATCATAAATTAAACTGTCTAATAATCATGTTCTAGTAATTTTAAGATTTTTGATTTTTGTTCATAGCTAGGTTACCCCCGGTGGATTTTACCCGGAAATAAATTTGGGAGATTTAATCTGACCTTACACATTAAATTTATATATTTAATTTCTAAAATATAAATATTTTCATTTATTCATCAACTAAAAAAAGTGTAATAATTAACTCCTCCAACCACATAATTAGTTCATATATAATTAAACACATTATAAATTAGATATATATATATATATATATATATATCAAATGGGTAAAATATTTGATATTTATCTGTCCGACGGTTTTAAGTCAACTGTATAAAAGCGTAGGAAATATGTAGGATATAATCACCTAGGATAGTGTGTTGTCCTACGGTTTTGAGTCAACATTTAAAAAATCGTAGGAAATATGTAGGACCATAAGCACCTAGGGTATAGTGTTATCCGACGGTTTTGAGTTAATTTCAAAAAATCGTAGGAAATATGTAGGAGTATAATGCGACGGTTTTGAGTCAATTTTAAAAAATCGTAGGAAATATGTAGGATTCTGATCACCTAGGAGAGTGCGTTGACCGACGGTTTTGAGTCCATTTTTCATTTAAGTAGTAAAAGTGTAGGAAATATATAAAAGCGTAGGAGTAAAGTAGCAAAAAAGTAGGAAATTCGTTGCAAATTCCAATTACTGGCGGGAAATTCCAATTTTTTGTGTCCTACGGTTTTCATGCATTTTGTATTTTTCGTAGGAAAAGAGTAGGAAATGTTGCTACGGTTTTCCTACAATTTTAAAAACTGCAGGAAAAGCGTAGGTCTAATTGGTAGCTAAATCGACAGACTTCCCCTTTAAATTCGTGGGAGTTCTTTAGTTTTCACAACTCCAACCCTTCGTTTCTGCGACAAACTCTTCCAAACCCTCTCCCCCAAATCTCCCCCAGAGCTATTTTAACTAGGTAATTTTTATTTTTAAGTACTTTTTCATATATAATTACTGTTTGTTATAACATATATATAGTTGTTGTTTACATTTTAAGAATCTAGTTTTTTTATTATATGTTTTATAGGTAATGTTATATATGGTGGTTAGTAATGAATATGTATGTGGTTAGTTATATGGTATTAGTAATTAATATGTATGTTTTAGGTACAGGAATAGTTTTTTATGTAATAATGGTTACTTCTATTTGTACAACATCATATTACTATATATGTGGTTAACGTAAAAAACTGTTAGTTCAATAATGTTACAGTAATATTGTTATCACTTTAATAATGTCAGTGTTTTATAATGTTACAACACTAATGTGACTTCAATAATGTAAGTATAATCAGCTAATGCTAGTTTAATAATTTAATTTTATAAATAAGAATATATCGAATAATTGGCAATTTTAAAAAGTGTTACTGCACAAAGAAAATTCAAATGACAGCAATTTCATATATGTAAATGTTAGTGACGTAATGGTAATTTAGTATTACATATATATGTAATAAACATGTTAAACTTTAATTTTAGGATGGTTCCCCCCAGACATTCTGGCTCGGGCAAAGGCCCGGCCAAGGACATACATGATCCCCGACGTAGTCGGGGTCGACGACAACCTGCTGTGACACCTACACAGGTGTCACAGACTGAGACTCAGACCCAGGTCCCAGATACCCAGGAGCAGACATCGGTGCCACAGACCCAGCTGCCATTTACTCCGATGCCACGACCTCATGTGCCACAGACGTTTGGCGCATCGAGCTCATCATTTCAGCCATTTCGAGACATGCAGACTGATGTGTATTACCCAGATATGAGCGGAATATCCGGGTCATTTCAGTTCCAGCAGACAGGGATCGGACAGCCCACATGGGACGTCGATCCTAACACATTCCTTGATCCAAAGGAGCTGGGTATATCCACTTCTCATCTACCCGGCGGACACCCGAGTTAGCAGCAGCAGCAGCAGACGCCTCAGCAGCAGCCACGTCAGCAGGGTCAGGCCACTGGCGGCCTAGCGGTCGCACCTGACGTACATCCAGCTGCTAGGCCCCTATTACCTAGAGGGCGAGGCCCACGGGTAGTTGACTTACCACCACCTCCACCTCCGCAGGACCGTCCGCTCATCGTCCCTCGAGAGTAAGTATTACTGACTCTTAAGTCATTAATTGTGATATAATTATACGTTGTTCTTAGTTACATCAGTTTATATATATATCTTACTATAATCATTATTTGTAACAGCTTACTCACTGATGACTCCGTTCGTTCCACCATATCCTTTATTCATGTGAGGTTGTGGGACGAAGGTTCTATAGCTTGGTCACATGCATCTCGAGCTGCACGAGAGGAGCACGTGACCACGTTAGAGGTAATTGGTTGTTATAAATTTTTAAATAATACTTTGTATATGGAAAAATTAATAATTTTTTTTCTTCTTTGTGAAATTGCAGAACTACTATAGATGGGACCCTAGAGACTTCGGCGCCATCCGCCGAATTGTGTTTGACTACTGTTCGCGGTCCGTGCGGAACCGCGTCTATCATTGGAAGTCTGTAGCGATTCAGAAGATCCCCGCCTTCTTCTACAACCCTGACTATAATTTGCTGCGGCCACATATTCCACCCTGCTACAGTCAGCAGGTGTGGAATCAGTTGTGTGACCAGTGGGAGCAGGACCGATGGAAGAAGCTATCGGAGGTTGGTTCCCATGCCAAGCACATTGCGGATAGCTCAGGTCTTGTTCCGAAGCACACGATGGGCTCAATCCCAGGCGAGATGCACTGGGATCGTATGGTACCAACTTGGACCTTTAACACATTATAATTTTTGTATGATTTATTAATTACATTAACTTTTAATGATATCTAAAATTGTGCAGACAAAAGCAAATGATGGAGTTGAGCCATCATTTGATGAGTGGTGGTCTCATACTCATAGACGGAAGAAGACCGGTCAGCCCATCGATCTGATTTCACAGCAGCTGCAGGTAATAAATGTTCATTTACCACTACAAACATTGTTTTAAAAATATAATATTTGTGTTACTAACTAATTTCTTTTTATTGTAGGATGAATATGTCCAGCGGGTTCAACAAAAATACCAGAATTCGGATGACCGCCCGCAGTTTGGTGCAGAGGTCTGGAGCGAGGTACGAGGCCCACAAAAAAGGGGCCGACTACCGGGTGTTCCGCGCCGACTCTCTGATCCCCAGACATTTGGACCAAATCGGGTATTTTTCATTCGTATTTAACTTTATTAATTATTTTTATCACTTTTACGTTGCTAATTGCTACTTACAAAATTTTTTAGGCTCCACGTGCTGATTCGGAGGAGATTGCTCAGCTGAGGGTTGAGAACACCTAGTTATGAAGTGATTTTACACGGCTACAGGCAGACGTTCGCACTCAGGTTCAATGAGAGACCGAGGCTGTAATGAGCGCCATGCTTAACAGGTTGATCCAGCAGGGGATTATACCTGCATCGGCGCTCTCAGACGACCTACGGACCGGATCCTTCACTCAGCATCCTGCCGACGATCGTAGCGAGCGAGATGACGATGATCAGCCCGGCACTGCATCTCATTGATTTTATATTAGATCTCCTTCAGTTCTTTGTAATTAACTCTTTCCTGTAAAAATTGATTACTTTTATGTATAGTAATTTTATTGATTACTTTGATCAATTGTTATATAATAATAATAATAATAATAATAATAATAATAATAATAATTTGTGTTTTATTATTATTATTAAACAATGCAATATAATATGATTTTATTATTGTGTATAAATTAATTTACTAAAATCTTTAAATTGTCACAAAATCGTAGGAAAAACATTAATGACAGAAAACCGTAGGAAATTTTAAAGTCACAAAACCGTAGGAAAAAAGGTCGGATATACTAAAGTCTCAAAACCGTCTTAAATAATGGGGACCACTGGCGTCATAAAAGCGTAGGAATTAATGCATCTCAAAACCGTCTTAAATAATGGGGACCACAAGCGTCATAAAAGCGTAGGACAAAGAGGTCACAAAACCGTAGGAAATAGTTTTGTCAGAAAACTGTAGGAATTAATGCATCTCAAAACCGTCGGATATAATGGGGACCACGGGCGTCATAAAAGCGTAGGACCTTTTTACGTTTATCCGACGGTTTTTATTTCCGACACTACTTTTTCCTACGGTTTTGTCCGACGATTTTAATTGTAGGAAATGACCATTTCCTACGGTTTCCCTACATTTTTTCCCGTCTCAAATGCCTTGTTTTCTTGTAGTGTAGAGAGCGGGAGCGGCTCGAAAGCGTTATATATATATATATATAAATAAAATGTTAAATGTAAACATAACAAGTAAATGAATATCCAACTTTGACATAAGATATTTCCATAACAAGTAATAAGTATCAAACTCAAGTTCAAAAACTAAACCAAATCCGACGACTACTCTAGGACTAGAAAAAACACCTAATTATTTCTGGGTCTTTTGCCACGGGCTATTTCTTCTCTACGCACTTGGGACAAGTTAGATTGTGCTTGATTAGAACTTGATACTTGGGAAGAAATCTGAGGTTCCTCATCTCCATAAAGAAATGTGTGATCTTTTCTATGAATTGCCTCCATGTCATTGTCCAGGACATCATCATATGTAAAATCATCCCAATCCTTGTATGATGATTCATAATCTTCTCTGTAACGTGTCAATAATCTATTATTGTAGTGCACATATACCAACGATTCAGCTCGATCTGCATTCAATCTATTTCTCCTTACATTGTGAATATATGAGTATGTGCTCCAAACTCTCTCAGCACATGAAGTATTAACACTTTGAGAGAGAACTTTGATCGCTAGATTATATAATTCAGGAGCAGCCACACCATACAAATTCCACCAAGCAATAGCACTCATCATTTTTCTATCTTCAATAGCCTGAGGTTGAGCAAATACTCCTCCATCACTTGTAAAGTCACTAAGCTGCTGACGAATTAATGGTGTCTCTCTCAAATCATGAACTAGTCGATCAACCACATTCAAATAAGTCCCTAAAAATGTTACAATAAATTATTCTTATTATTAGTAATAATAGAAAAAATAAATTACATGATGAACACATAACATAAATTTGGCCACTTTGTGTCAATTGTTTTTTTATCTAATCTAGTTCTTCATGTAAAATGCAATAATCACACAAAAGAAAAATTGAATGTAGAATGTAGCAACTTTACAAAAAGATTTAGAACAAAATAAACATGATTGGAAAATTATACATACCTTGCACAAATGGATTGGCATGAGGCTTGATCCTCCTCTTTCCACAAGGACCTAATTTTTGCAGCCATGCTTGTGAATAATAAAATGGAGTAAGTACATAAGCAAGTGTGTGCAGCGACAAATTCATTTTTCTCCATCTTTCAAAAACCAAATTTTCCATAGTTTTGTACAAAACAATGTCATGCTGTAAAACTTCTTCGATGGAACCTATCATATCTTCCATTCTTTGATACACCTCCCCAACAACTGCTTGATCAAAGTCACAAAAGTGAATCATGTTCCAAATTGGTTTTGTGACAGACACTATGAATTTCACTTGTCTCCAAAACTCATCATCCAACACCACTTTTTTAACTTGATCATGCTCCAAATTCGATCTAGAATTGCCCTTTTTAAGGTCTTCCCACTCCTCATTCAAAACCATGTTTATCAAAGCATTTTTCACTCGAAGAAAACGGTCTAATATTACATAATGATGGCCAAATCTGGTTTTTTTTCACTTGAATCACATTCAATGCTGAAAAGGTTCTGAAGATATGTAACACAAAAGTATGATTCTTTATGTAGTTCACCACTCCTTTTGCCTTTTCATAACAATCATTGAAAAATGACAAGCCCGGATGAGATGACTTGTCAAGATCTTTCATAAGAAGACTAAGTGTATGGGCCATACAACCAGACCAAAGAATATGGGGATGTCTAGCTTGAATGATATCTCCAGCAGCTTTACAATTAGAAGCATTATCTGTTAAAATTTGCACAACACTGTATGTCCCTATAGTTTCAATAGCCTTAAGCAAAATATCAGCAATAAATTGAGCATTTTTCTCATCACCAGAACAATCAACAGCATTCAAGAATATTGCTCTTCCTCCTGAAATAGCCAAAACATTTATCAATGGTTGGTTTTTTATATTAGACCAACTATCTGAGACTATTGAAACTCCATACTGAGGCCATTGTTCCTTAATAGGAATTAAAGCACGATCAATTTTCATCCTTTCTCTATCAAGAAGGATAGTCCTTATTTTCTCATAATTTGGAGGCTTATATCCTTTAGGAGCTTCATTTATTGCTCTGACAACATCAACCCAGAATGGAGATCTTGCAGTGTTAAAAGGGATTCCACAACCATAAAAGTATCTAGCAATAATACTATCAGTTTCTTCTCTAGAAGATAACTTAAACAATTCCCCAATATGCTTTGTTCCCTGTTCATGTGCCCTATTCATATCATGTGTTGGTGGAACAATGGGTAGACTGGGAAGAGGGGTCCTACGGGTACTACCCCCAAAAACTTTTTGAGCCTCATCTTCTTCTTTTTTCAGTTCAGCTCTTTCATGTTTTGTTATTTTATTGCAAATAGCAATCCCTTGAGCTCGTTGTCCAGGTAACAGTCCAATTAAGTGAGCTCTTATACGAGAGTAGGTTCCCGTGTAAGGTTCTGCTTTGCAACCAAAATTACAGATCCACTTGTCCTTTTTATTCTCAATGTATGTCACATACCTTCTCAAAGGTGTAGAGTTCAATTCTTTGCATTGGTCATCGGTGTCTCCAATTGAATCTTTTCTTGATTGTGAATCTCCTCTTTATTCATTGTAATTTTCTTCCATTGTAGCTACAAATAAGAAATAATAGTATTTGATCAAGATGGGATAAATGGATAAATGGAGGAAGAGCCAATAACTACAAAAATTCCAAGATGGCATGGCATAATTATTTTTAACACTTCAGTAAATTGCTTCAACTCTAGTAATTATAGATGGCCAAAAGTGTTTCCTAAACATCGCAACACAATGGCTGAAGGTTAAAAAGCCAATATATATTTTTTTATAGGCAATCAAATAATTGAGGAACAATAACACGCTAAGACTCAAGTCAACAAACAAGAAACAACACCACAAACAGTCAACACCTAACACTAATACAGGCGGCTATATTGCTTCAGTTCAACTACAAAACAAAGCCACGTTAAAATTTTACTTTCAGCTTCATGAATCACGCACAAAAGACTTGCCACACACGCACGAACAACAATCTTAGTCTCAGACGCATGATGTTCTTCTTTCACGCAAAAAACAGAGACTGTATAAGCCTAGAAAATACTAAAGACCATGCAACAGAGGCTGCCCGCTGCCTTCCATGCATAAAAAAACAGAGCAGAGATGACGCAAAAACAGAGTCCATGTTCTTCATTCACGAACAAACAGAGATCGTATACAATTTGGCACACATGAACAAACAAAGACCATATATTGCTTCACGAATCACGCATAAAACAGAGGCATGTTTGTCATTCACGAAAAACAAAGAACATTGTTAATTATTTCAAGAAAAAACTCACCAGTATATGTTTGTTGCTGCCCACTCCCAATTTTTTGCTACTGTCGAATTAAATTCCACACAGCTGCAGTTGCTGCTTCGGAATTTCTTGGCTACGATGTCTTGTTTGTGGTTTCAACGAGATCGCATGATTCGCATCTAAACATAGGATTTGATTTTGATTTTTTTTTTCCTGTTTTTAGGGTTTAGCTCCGAGTCTCTGACTTGAGTAAGAAGAAGAGACGCACACGGCAGCCTGAACCGACGTATCACGAGATTCACGACAAAACTCAAGAATTAAAGTTGAAATTCTAACTGCAAATGAAATTCGCGAACTCAAATAACCAAAGCGCGATTTCCATTTCCTTGGAGCGCGAATTTATGGCGCTTTCGCGCCGAAAGCGTGAAAACGCGCTCTGGAGTCGGGAGCGGTAATTAGGGAGGCGTTTTTATGTAACCTAGCTCAGAATCTCCTCGGCTTCAGGGTTTCAAACATGGGAGTCTTATCCAGAGAGGAGCGGCTATCTCCTGCAGTTGTGGAATTTTGTCTTAGAGAAGCGGGGCCACTACTAGTGACGCTGCCAGCGTATGATGCACTCTTTGACTACCATGGAGATGCACTCTTTGACTACCATGGAGGCCGCGCAAGGGTATATATATACCCATTCAGTACATATATATTAAAAAAAAAAAAGTTAAACGTTTACTTATTATATACATCTACTTTCTTAGGATAATATATTGGGTGGCCCTGGGAGAGTCATAGTGGATCCAGAGTTCCACGCTCTTGTGGTTGTCGGCATAGGAAAAGATGCTATGGGACGGGCTTATTTAATCGTGTTGAATTCATGGTTATGGGAGAATTTACCTAGATATCACCGTATCGTACTATTGGACACGGGACAGAAAATTGAAGATCGAGGAGCCTCTATTCACGGACCTTATTGCCCCTCGCGTTGTGCCGATTTGGTGATGTAGACTGAAAGACTTTTCATCAGTGTTAGTTTCGGGACTGACAATGTATCAGGGGTACATCTCTAACTCTGGAAATTTTTTGGAAGTTACCCCCAATTTTGACCATTGATCATGGGTGAGATAAGCAAGGGCAAAGGGCTGGGAAAGAAAAAAAATAAGGGAAAGTTACAAAAATCCCATTGATATTTGGCCTAACCTACACCTGTCCCGCTCTATTTTATAAGACCTACACTTTACCCCCCAAAATAGTTAAATCAGTCAAATTTAATGATATGCAAGTAGTTCAAATGCCATGATTGCCCAATTAGATTTGAAAATTATGCAATTCAACCACAATATCATTTCATGCCACCCCCAAAATAGTCAAATCAGTCAAATTTAATGATATGCAAGTAGTTCAAATGCCATGATTGCCCAATTAGATTTGAAAATTATGCAATTCAACCACAATATCATTTCATGCCACCCTAATCCATTTTCTCTAAATATATAATATATTTCTACTGAATTATATATTCTTGGATAATCTCTATCTTTACAAATTTACTAATAATTTCTAGATCTATAATATATTCCCATGTTTATAAACCAATAGTTTATGCTTGTGATTAACATTAATGTGCAGTTGTTTAAAATTTTATTCATTTTTTAATTATTTCAAATAAAGAAGTATCATCTTTTAGGAAAAATATATTTTATCTAATCTCATTTTATTTTGAAAACAAATTTTCACCACATGTAAGAAATATACACATTCTACAATTTTTTAGCAACACATAATATAAATAACATATTAATTTAAGTACATTATTAATTGTGTAGCATTATGTCATTTATTAAGTACATTTTTTAGCAAATGGTAATTAATGTTTTATAACTTTTTACCCTACCCAATGAAAAAATTTATAAGTTATACTTATTTTTTTACAAAAAATATTAAAAGTATAAAATTCATAAAATATATTACTTCAACAAATGTGAAATTTAGTTGTGCATTCAATAAATGTATTATGCATTTACTATTTTTTAAATTTTCATTTAGTTGTGTATTCAATAAGTTTGAGACTTTTGTTCCCTGTAGAATACCTCAAAGAGGTTTCTAGTTCAAGCCATAAACTGGATTATCAGGAAGCCATCATCAACCTTCTGGGTATAAGATTGGAATATTTGGTGGAAATTCATGGTGAATACAATCGGTGAAGCAAGGCGGAAAAGAGAGGCATAACCAAGATTACCAATATTTATAGGATACAATTGGTGGATGAAGGTGGAAAAGGGAGCCAAAACCAAAATTGATACATTTTCAAGAAAAAGGAAAAAACAAAAAATAAATATCTACCATGAAAATTTATTAATTTTAAGAAAAAAGCAAAATTGATAAAATTTAAAGAAAAAACATTAATTATCAATTTGGCACAGGGAACTTAATTCAATTTATAAAATACTTAACTAAAATAAAAAAATAAAAAAAAATAATACTTCTTTCAAATGAGTGAAAAATAAAATGAGATGAATTTTAAAAAAAATATTTGAACTTTAAAAATTTAAAATTTTAAATTTTTTGAACTATTGTAAAAAAAATAAGCACAACTTATTAATTTTTTTTTCATTGGATAGGCTAGAAAGTTACAAAACATTAATTATCCATTTGGCTAAAAAATGTACTTAATTAATGATATAATGATACGTAATTAATAATGTGCTTAATTAATATATTATTTACATTTTGCATGTGATAAAAAATTGTAGAATGTGTAGATTTCTTTCATATGGTGAAAATTAATTTTCAAAATAAAATGAGATTAGCTAAAATATATTTATAAAAAAAACTATGATACTTCTCTATTTGAACTAATTAAAAAATCAATAAAATGTTAAACAAGTAAATATTAATATTAATCACAATCATTAACTATTGTTTTATAAATATGGAAATATATTATAGATCTAGAAATTATTAGTAAACTTACAAAGATATAGATTATTTAGAAATATAAAATTTATTAGAAATATATTACATATATAGAGAAAATGGATTGGAGTTGGTTTGAAATGAATATTGTGGTTGATTTGCACAATTTTCAAATCTTATTGGGCAATCATGACATTTGGCACACTTGTATCATAGTGAATTTGAATGATGTGACTATTCCAATGGGTAAAGTGTAGGTTTTGTAAAACAGAGGGGTATAAGTGTAAGTTGGGCCAAATGTCAGGGGGGTTTTTGTAACTTTCTCAAAAAATAAAAACGAGAGAGGAAGAAGGAGAGAGAAGAAAATAGAGAGGAAAAAGACAAAAGTATGAATGAGGGAAGAGAGAGAAAAAAAAAGTAGGAAAAATAAATTTTAATTTCAAGCGCACGCATCTCCATATAGTCATAAACAATACAATAATCAATTACCCCCTCTAAAGCAATCTTCGTTCGCCAAATGCATAAACTTCTACAAATTTTTAGGGTCAAAATGCGCATTTGGCCCATTAACTTGGCCAACTCTAACGAGTTAGTCCCTCAACTTTACATAATTTAGTGAGTTCGTCCAAATTGGATGGAAAGGTAAATGAAGTTACATATGTTGCTGATGTGGCATGGAGCTATGCTGAGCTAGTATTGCCATATCATCTCTTTTTTCCACGTCAACCCGTCTTGTCTCTCTTGCTGTTCGTTTGTTCCGACGAAGCTCATTGTCTCAACCACCGAGGCTTCTTCACGTTTGGATCCTTCCCAGGGGCTATTCTTTGCCTTCGTCTCTTTCAGCTTCCCTCTCGTCGGGGCAGCGGTTTCTTCACATCATCCTCACCAATGAATCAGTCATCACCGCAGTGGTTTCTTTGCATTGATCCTCCTCAAATCGACAGACCCTTCAAACCGATCATCGATGAATCGCCGAATCACCAAATCACCAAATGAATGGATCAACAAATCGATTGATCCCGCTCGCCGAATCCAGCCGCCAAAAGACCTAATCCGTCGCCTGCCTTCATGAATCGACGCCGCCAAATCGACGGACCCTTCGAATCAATCGTCAATGAATCGCCGAATCGATGACTAACCAAATCAATGAATCAATGCATCGACGAATCGACTGACCCCACTAGCCGAATCCTACCAAATCCAGCTATCGAATCTCGCCAAAAGACCTGCTCCACCACCTACCTTCATGGTTGCAGTCGTGAAGATCGCCGCCCGAACACGCCCACCTCTATTCATTTTAATTTTTAATTCATATGCTCGCCTAATAGTTGATGTTTTCCTAGCTGGCTGCTTTTCGTTAACAGAAGAACTAAACCGTTTAGTTTAGCGAACTTTTATAGACTAAAATGCTAAATCTGAAAAGTTAGAGGACTAGCTTTGCATTAAGTTAAACAAAAAGGACTAACTCGTTTGAGTTTGCCAAATTGGAGGACCATATACGTAGTTTGGCCAATTTTTAATAGGGTTGTAATTACCATGATGAATCATAGACGTCACGGACGGCCCAGATCCGTCCGTGATATCTATGATCTGTCACGTACGCATTTTCCTTTTTAAAAAGAAGGAAAATAATTTTTAAAATATTATAGGTGTAAAAATTATTAATTATTGAACAATAAATGTAATAAAATGTTATTTCATATGCAAATGGTGCTCAAAATATAAAATATGTGTATATTGATCAAATTAGTAAAGTAAATAAAAAATATTTTACAAAGTAATTGTAGAATAGCAAGGATATTAATAAATTGAAGGCTGCTAGTGGTCTTTGCCATTTGCTTTCTCCCCATAAATATGATAAGTGTCCCCACTTTTTTAAGTAAAAATTGACAACCGGATGCATTAACTCGTTCTTTGTAAAAGGTTAAACTAGTTATTTGTCCATAATGTTTTTTCTTGCTCTGATCAGACCTATAATCTTTATTTCTATTCCACACTTCCCCTCAATATTCACTTCCTTCCTCCTCTTTCTATTGATTTTCATCACCAAATTTATCAACCCAAACCAGAAAAAAAATTCATAAAATCAGGAAAACTTTTTTTGAAAATTTGAATTTGTACTTATACTTTACAGAGAAAATATCCATATATTTAAAAAATGAAAAAATTCAAGAGCAAATCCACATAAAAAAAGTAAAAGTAATTAGACATAAATAATAACTAGGACTGACTAGAATAGAGGAACAAATTCAAGAACTAGAATTAAAATTAGCAAAATAGAAGAAGGCAAAAATCAAAAGCCAAATTCGAGATCATTGGGGATCCCCATCTCATAATGAAAAGAGAAGTCAATTTTGAGAATTGGTTGGGTGCAATTTGAACCAGACGCTGACAGACGTGTTGACTATGGCTGGTGGGTAATGGCAGAGGATAATAGTGGTTAAGGACAAGATGCAGGTGGATGTGTCACGAATAGCTCCTCTTCTAGTCGTGGCATGGCATCGCGGGTGGTTGGTTGTGCGGCACGAGGCAGAGGCTGGCTAGTTGTGGGGTTACATAGATAGTGAAAGCCGGCGCAAAGCAGAGGTTGGCATGAGGCGGAGGCCGGCGAATCATGACACATTTTTTTGTCTTAGGAAATGAAGCAAATTAAGAGCATGAAAAGGCAGTAATTGAGGCACCATAAAACTGTATCAGACCTCGATAAAACTGTTTCAGATAATAAGATATTATCCTGATGAGTTTTGTGGAAATGGCAAGGAAAGAAAGGTATTTGTTTAGAACAAGAAGAATGACGAAGGACCATCCACCAATTTAACATTTTATAAAAGAAAAACTTATTATATCCGGTTAACAATTACTGATTACACGTGTCACATATATGTGGAGATGGTAAAACACGGAGGCAAATCGTGAAGGTGGATATCATCCCTCTAATAAATTTTACTAGTGACCAGTTTTGTAATTTTTATGATGTAAAAAAATTAATAAAACCAGATACCTAAATATGATACAAGTCATAAATTTAAGAACCTAATAGGTCAGATAAATTTCAATTTCCGTTAGTTTTGGGCCGGATTCAAGTTGATGACCGGGCTTACTTGGGTTACTAGCTTGAATGACTGGATAGATTCTATTTTTTGTATGGTTTTTTAAAAATTTTAAATTAAAGAAATCAAATTTTATGTGATTTATTTTAGGTTAATTTTCCTTCTTTTAGTATGTTTAACAAAAAAAAAAGTCATAAAAAATTCTTAATTATGTTCCAATAAATTTACTACAACTTGCAACTTACTATGAAATATAAATCCAATAAAATGGGGAAAGCCCAAATAAATTTGTCAATACTTTTTATGAGAATAAAATATTTTTTTATTATTTTTTTTCTTTTTGGGTTAGTTAAATTAAAAAAAATACAAAAAAATCACTTTCAACAAAAATATCTTAAAATTAGTTTTTAGACTTTTGACATGCGAATTATCAATAAAACTACTAATTTAGGTAAATAATCACTTCATATAAGAATAATATGCAATGATATACTAAAACCCTTAACTCTTAGCCTTAACCTTAACAATTAATAAAACTATAACTTGGGTAAATAATCACTTTATATAAGAATAATATGCAACAATATACTAAATTCTTAATCCTTAACCTTAACCTTAACCCTAATCTTAAATCTTAACAATAATATTACACCCAGTCTGTTTTAACTTAAGCCAGTTAAATTTCAAATGATTTATTTTTATTCTAACATTTTTTTGCTGAGAATTAATTTTAATGAAAATTCAACATTATGTAAGTGCAATAATCCATTGTAAATATAATTTTTGTAATCTTACTAAAATTTTATGAATTTTTATATTTTTTGAATTTAAAAAAATTCATAAAATTTTAATAATATCATGACAACTTAGTTTCAAACAAATTATTGCATCTATATATTGAGTTTCAAATGAAATTGATTTCAGGTAAAAAAATATAAAAGTAAAACTAAGCCAATTGACTTAAGTTAAAATGAATTAGCCCTTAATTGTTGAATAATACACTTAATAAAATATTATTTTACACTTATGCCAATGGTACACAAAATATAAAATTTGTGTATACTAGTTGACTTAGTAAAGCAAATGAAAAGTAATTTACAAAGTAATAGTAACATAGCAAGGGATTTGAAATTGAGCACCTAATAGTATATATAGTTGATGCACATTGTTAAAAAATAATAAAGTTTACTAGTAACCAATTTTGTAAATTTTTTTATATAAAAAATTAGTAATTTAGATTAGGTACCTAAATCTGAGACATGTTGAAAATTCAAGTATTTAACTTTCACCAAAATAAGACAGATTTATATTTATCTAACTTTTAGAATAGTTTCAAAAAAATGTGATTTATGATTCTAAAAAATATTATTTAGCATAAATTGGAGATGACAGTTTGGTGGGTCAAGTCATCAGGTTTAGGTCAGACTATTCAAATTTAGATTTAATTGGCTTAACATGAATTCGGATCCAGGTCAGGTTATTTGAGTTTATGTTGAGTTTGAGTTAAGTAGAATTGCGGACTGGTTGGGTTGGGTTTGGTTTATTTATGTTCAGATTTAAAAAAAAAACTTTTTTTTTAGTATGTTTAATTAAAAAAATAAAAAAATTCTTAATTATGTTATAATAAATTTGCTATAATTTCGAACTTTAAATGTGAAATGTAGCTCCAGCTCATTATTGTCTATAATGGCTAAATTGTTAAATTTCAATATCAGTTAGTTTCAAACCCAGTAATTGAAATGTCACATATGATTCTAAAAAATATTGTGTAGCATAAAATAAAGATAACAATTAGGTAGGTCAAGTCAGGTCGAGTCCAAGTTGAATTATTTGGGTACAAGTTGAGTTTGGGCTAAGTAGATTTTGCACTCAAGTTGGGTTGAGTCAGGTTTATTTGGATTTGGGTTTAAAACAAGTTTAGTGGATTTTAATCTCAGTTAATTTTGAGCCCACATAAGGGTTGACAGTTGAGTTGCTGGTGCATAAACTAAAATAACTGGATCGATTCTATTTTTTATATGATGCTTGTAAGAATTAACCTTAAAGAATTTAATTTTTATGTGATTTAACTATTGAACAATACATTTAATAAAAGATTATTTTATAGATATGTCAATGGTACTCAAAATATAAAATTTGTATGATTTTTTTTCAAATTTAAATTAAAAATTTTAATTTTTATGCTATTTAATGTAGGTTAATTTTAATTATTTAATTATGTCTAATTAATAAATTCATAAAAATTTAGGTATTTGATCATTAAATTGTTAATTTTTTTTACATCACAAAAGTTACAAGACTGGTCACTAGTAAAATTTATTATTCTTAGCTATTAGGCCCTAAATTTTAAATTTGTTGCTATGTTACTTGAAAATAAAATTTAATGTAATTGAAATTGATTAAATGTAAAAAAGTTACACTTATTTTTTCAACTCTATATTAAATTATAATATGGAGGAAAATAAGGAAACAAAAAAAAATTAAAAAAAAAATGGGGAGATATGAGAAAATTATAGAATGTATTTTTATGGGAAAAAAATTTGAAATTGAGAAAAATCTTAAAATATTAGTCAAATGGAAATAGGGAAAAGGGAAAAAATTAGGGAGAAAGGACGAGACAATAATAATGTTATTTTTCCAACCATATTTAATGACTATGATGGATGATAAGATAAAACAGTAATAATATCATAGTTTGAGGACGATTAATGCACGTTTGATAGTTTGAAAACTATTAATGCAACAATATCATAATTAGATTTGAGTTGATAGTCAGGTTTACTTGAGTTACTGGTGCATAAGCTAAAATGATAGAATTGGTTTTATTATTTTGCATGATTTTTAAAAAATTTAAATAAAAAATTGATTTTTTAGTGGTTTAATTTAGATTAATTTCCTTCTTTTGCTACGTTTAATTAAAAAATCATAAAATTTTTCTTAATTTTGTTCCAAAGAATTCGCTATAATTTTCAACTTTTAGTATTTTATTAGATAAACTTTTTGAAAATGAGGATAATACTTTTTAAATATTAATTGTTGAATAATACACTTAATAAAATATTATTTAATGCATATGCCGATGGTACTTAAAATATAAATTTTGTATATATTAATCAACTTAGTAAAGCAAATGAAAAGTATTTAAGAAAGTAATAGTAGCATAGCAAGTAATTTAAAATTGAGCACCTGATAGGGGTAAATATCTCCAGTTATCCCTAAACTATGTCCATGTTGCTTATTTGTCTCCAAACTATTATATGTTACACTACTCGTTCTGAAGCTATTTAATTATTGCTATTTTGTCCTACCGTGAACTAAACTGTTAAATATGGACAGAAAAATGATGTGGCCACTGATGTGGCATAGAAAAATGACGTGGCTGCTAATGTGGCTCCCTTTTTTATTCATATTTAATGGTTTAGTTGATAACATGATGAAATAGGAATAATTAAATAGTTTCAGGATGAGTAGTGCAACACATGATAGTTTGAGGACAAATAAGCAACATGTGCATAATTTAGGGACAACTAGAGATATTTACCCACCTAATAGAAAATATGGTTGATGTGCAATGTTAAAAGAATAATATTTTCTAGTGACTAGTTTTGTAGTTTTTTTTATGTAGAAAAATTACTCCCTCCATCCCATTTTACTTGAAATGCATTCCTTTTTAAGATATCTCAAAAAGGTTAAAATGTTTCATCTTCTAAAAAATTTTAAACAATCAATTTACCTTTTTACGCACATTTAAACTCTCAATATACAAAACCTAATAAAGAATCTTTTTTTAATCTCTACTCAATCTCTCACTGCACAAAACCCAAAAAAATATCTTTTCTTCTTTAATCATTATTTAAACTATCACCGTAAAAAAAAAAACAAATTACATACACTTTAATCTCCGTGCCCAAACAAACATTTCAAGTAAAATGGGGTGGAGGTAATAATACTTTAAAGATCACGTACCTAAATCTGAGACAAGTTGTAAATTAAAGGATCTAAATTATCACCAAAATTGTGGCGGTCGAATATCTAGCACAATAGGTTGTGTCTAAGATGATAATTTGAATGTCTATATCTGGTTAGGTAATGTTCAAAACCAAATCTAGTAGTTGCCCAATTTTAGAGACAATTTGTATAAAAACCTAAAGCAATAGTAATATCTACTATTAATATGGAATTTTCTAAAATTGATATTAAATTGTAGTTGCCAAAACTAAATCAATAACACATTCTCCATCCCCAAAAAATTATATGTAAAAATTCAAACCAAACATATTAAAAAAAACACTTGTTTTATGCTTTTATGCAAATTAGTTTTGCATTTTTAAAATTTATTTCTTCTTTGTATTCTGGTAGATGAGAATTGTTTCATGTTAAAAATAAAATAAAAGTAATTGATTTAGATTTGTTAAAAATATAAAAAATAATGTTTACATAAAAATACCCTATAAATAGTTTTGAATTTTTTTTCTGGCAAGGAGATGGGAATCATCAAGCCTCAGAAACTAGATGCTGATTTGATAGGGAAGCTAGCCCCTTTCTGTGAGGCTTCTGTGAGCAGAGCCAATGAAAAGCTTGTAGGCTTTCTCTTCGTTCCTAATTATTTTTACGTTTACCACCAATCATTTATATATTTTAATGTATATGAGATTAATCTTAAGCTTTGTTTTTGAATTTTCTTAGGGAACAAATTTTGAATTTGTGAACATACTTTAAGGCAAATGCAGTGCTGTGCCGGGGCACAGTTTATTACATCACATTTAGGGCCAAGGATTTACTTAATGTTGTCACCTTTCGAGCAAGGGCGCATATAGATTTGTATATAAAAAACAAGCGGGAAAAGAATCTGTGTTATTGGGAAATCAAGGATATGGCTGGAGGTAATGTGTTAATATCATATCGTGTGAGCTTTGATGTATTTTAGCAATATACTATGTTAGGACTGTAGCATGTGTAGCTTTGTATTGCTAGGTTTGATTTCTTATATCATCATGATTATCTGTTTCAGCTAAGGAAGTAGTGGATCTTGTGGTGGGTTATGAGGTAGAAGGTGATCTGCAGGATGTTCTTCCAGTAGCACCGGGAGAAGCTATGGTTTTGGATTTCGATTGGGGAGGAGTTGGTTTGGGTTGTACCTGTCGCGCTCGTGGGTCAGGGTGTTCATGTGCTAGCTCCTCGAAATAGGTCTTCCGGGTGTTTGGCTTTTAGATAGTGGACAATGTTTGAACAGGTTGTTGGCCCTTTCCTTTCTTGTTTATTGTGCATGTGTTAATTAATAGATCTATTCGTCGTCGGGGATTATGATGGTAGAAAGTGTTTTGTTTTGCATGAATGAGATATTGAACTTCTTGTGGAACATGGAGAAGTGTGAACTGTTTTAGTGGTTCTGGAATGATTCTTTGTTTACATGGCAAATCAATATAATTAAAGTCGAAATAGGCAAATAATGTTTGTTTACTTTATGAAGCTTACAGTCAAAAGTAATTTTGTACATAATTTTAGCCTTTGTTTTGTTGCAATTGCGAAGATCAGCAGTTCGGGTGTTGGGTCCGCCAATGACTGGCTAAGTTGAATAACCTATCTAATTTCAGCCCCTGAGCTTTGGATTTTCACATGGGCGCGTTGTAAAATCTGCTTGTGGAGGAGGGGGTTTGGTTAGTTTTGGAGTTGAAGCAGAATTGTTCAATCTTCCCGGCCGGTTAAATTAATCCATTTGACTTTGCCATGTCCATGTAATTCATCCAAGAACATTTGATGTTTTGTCAAGGTTGGCACTTAACAAACATTACTCATCACGACACAAACCTGTCTATATTTTTCCGGGTGTTGTTACTTTATGTTTATGGTGGAAAGCCCTTCAGTGGATGAACTAGTCAAAACAGTTGTATATGGCCTTCTATCACTTCAACAAAATTAACTGCGTGATAATGAGTTAACTAGTACTTAATTTAGAGTCCATACATAACTCCACCCAAGCTTTACCACACAACCTATCCTGCTCTCCTGCGTCTGTTTTTTATCTGGTTGATACGTTCATTTATTTACGTGTAAAACAAACAGCGTTTGTCTTGCATGTAAGACCCAATCCGTTGCAGCATTTCACAACAATAGGTGGTGACATGAGAAATTAACCCATTTTTTAATTGCTTCAAGGCCCTGAAGCAAAGCTTTACTTTGTTTTACTGGTGTCTTAGCAGCCAAAAATCATTGGAGCATGGTGGATAGAGCAGCCCACTATTTCTCATTAACAACCGGTCTTGCATATGATTCATGGATCTTCACGATATAGACCTACCTAACAAAGAGAAAATACTGGTTCAAGCTATCAATTAAGCATTATGCTTTGATTTGCTGTCAGGTCGCATGCAAGTGTTGAAATTGCGGAGAGAGCGGGGAAATGTGTTGGAGAGCGAGCGCGGGATTCCAAACTTCATTACCTTGCTGATTCCCACATACGCATACACAATTTGGATGAGGCAATGGAGCCCTTTCTTGTGTTTCCTTTAGGGTAGAGCCCATAAGTTTTGGGCCAGTCCGGTTCCTGATACCACTGACCCAAAACCATGCCACTTCCTCTTACTTTTGTCACCAATGCAATGCAAGCTAGCTTTTCGTAACTTTCTCTCCTAGCGTTGCTTTCTTTGTTCATAATCACATGATTCTCTTTTGTATCGCAGTGTCTGGATTTTGAAGCATCAAGTACTGATTTTTGTGAGACTTTTCGCTTTCTATACATTCTGTCCCATCCTATCTATGCATTATGATCCACTTTAAGTTCCAAACGCGTCTGGATCCCCCTTTTCTTTCTTCCTCCCTCCCTTATTTTTTTTTTTCCCTTTTGTCTCAATTGCATAGACAAAGAGAGCACAAGAAAAAACAAGCAATATCCGATGAGGTGAGGTGACTATATATCGTTATTAACACGAAAATTATGTAAACGATTTCTTTGTTTTAATGTGGTTTAGGAAGAATGAGTTGGAGTGTAAGGTAAGCTCGCTCTATGACAATCTTATACTTCTCTTACAATATTCTGATTACCATTAAAAAGAAAAAAAAAACACGCAAGGGTTAAGTCCCAAATGATCCCCAAACTATCACAATTTTTATTTTTTTGGCCTTTAAACTAAGGAAGTTGGTTCCCGAATAATCAGGGGTGGACCAAGTTTTTTAAAAAGGATGGGCCAAAGATAAGTTTTCCCTAAACTTCAATCCCTAAAAAAGGCATTTGACCAATTTTAAAAAGGGCCAGAATATACCTTATACTAAAACTTAAGCACTAAAAATAAGATTTTACCATTTTAGGAGAACAAGGCCTTAAAATAAACCCTCATTCCCTCACCAACAACTCGCGTTGTTAGTTGGGCAATCAAAGGCTTTGTGTTGAGAACAGTTTTTGTGATTAGTGTTATAGTTTTGGATAACTTTTTTAATAATTGAAATAAAAACGCTAAAACTAAAAACTAAAAATTATCATTAAATAGCTTTTTAAAACTCTAATGCTAATCACCAACGCTAATATGAAACAATGCCTTTTTTCTATCTAGAAATTATATGTAGTTGAAATCCACCTTGGACCTCGAGCTGTTGTTTAAGAAACCCTAATACCAAATCCATTGTCTTCAAAATGGAGCCAATTGAAGCTCCAATCATTAAAGCAAACGCTCGTACTACATCAAATCAATCATTGCTAGTGAAGTTCTATGTAAACGCTTAAAAAATTTAACTTCACCGTCACATGGACCGGTTGTTGCTCTGCCTCGCCAACCAATCAACAGAAGACCAAAAAGACTAGAGAATAGAGATATGCAAAACCCTTAACTTTTCCTTTCATGCCAAACGTAGAGGCAGACTAATGGCTATAATAAAGGAAAAATTACAGAAACCCCACAATGGTTTGGTCTAATATACACTTTGACCTCTCTATTTTAAAAATTTCACATTTTACCCCATGTTTCCTTTATAGTATCTAACAACAATTTCTCAAAACTGAATTTAAATTTTTTGGTAACCATTTTCTCATTATTTTTTTATATTTCTTTAACATTTAATAGACCTTTAAAAAATACTATTCCCTTTGTTTCACAAAGAATGACCCTTTTTATTTTTTTTTTACTAAAGTTTGATTTAAATATATTCATATTAATTTGTATTATAAAAAAAATTTAAAAATTATATTTATAAACTAGAGTCTTTAAGGTACCACTTTCATATAAAAAGTTTATAATTCTATTAAAATATTTTGAAGAAAAAAAAATCATGAATTAATTCTTATGAATAGTAAAAGGGTTAAGCTTTGTGACACATAGGGAGTAATGTGTATTTATATGGAGGAAAATACATTTACAAAGAAAAAAATTGATAATTTATAATGTCTATTAAGAATAGAAAATATTAAAGAGATTGAAATTACTAAAAAATGATTATTGTATGGTTTAAATTAGAATTTCAAAAGTTGTTATCGGACAGTATAAAAGAAACATAAGGTAAAATGTAAGTTTTTAAAAACCAAAAAGACAAAGTATATGTTAGGACAAACCTTAGAGGGGTAATTATAAGTTTCCTTATAATAAAAACCTCCTAGGCCATCCTCCGATAACATTGTTCTGTTTTGGCTTAAATTAAAATTAATTCATTTTAACTTAAATCAACTTAATCTATAATCACTTATGTTTATTTTTACATCTTTTTTACCTGAAACTAATTTTATTTGAAATTATATAAATGCAATAATTCATTTGAAAGTAAATTTTTATGATGTTATTAATTTTTTGTGAATTTTTCTTTTTAATGACTAAAATTAGAAAAAAAATCATAAACATTTAGTAAGATTATAAAAATTATATTTTCAATAGATTATTACATTTACGTAATATTAAATTTTAAATAAAATTAACTTTAAATAAAAAAATATAAAAATAAAAAATCATTTCAGATTAAGCCAACTTAAATTAAAACGAATTGAATAGAGTCCCAGGACTTTGCGTACGAATGGCAATTTGTGTTGAGGATTCATGATTGTCTCGGCAAGTTATCTTGGTGCGCACGGTTTAGGGTAGCTTTCTTGGAGGTAAATGTTTTTTTGTGTGTGAACTCCTATTTCTTTTCTTAGTGCCATTAAGTTTTTTTTTTTTTTACTTTATTTAGTTTGTGTCAGACTTATAAATAGACAAGTTGTGGATGGGTTAGCCAATGTAGTAAAGGCAGGATATAAGAGTTTCTTATGCGAGAGTTTGTAAAGTGAAGATGATATATGAGATTTCAATGGAGAAAAGTGGCTTACGGTTGAGAAAGGTGATGAGAAAAAATATCTCTTCTTATTTTATTTTAATTTTTACTGTCAACATTTTAATTGTGTTTTGTTCTTGATAGGTGTTTAATAAATTTTTCCAAACGTTTTTTTATCGCATGGGAAAACGTGATGTACAACAAATCTTGTCATTAAACGAGCCAGCCATTAGGGAATGCTTTGGATGCTTTCACAAGCTAGGGGTGGTTACGAACTAGCCTATACTCTTTCTATTCTAAAAAAGATGGAGTTTTTTTTTTTTTACTATTTCAAAAAAAAAGGGATAAGTTGTTTCATTTTTAAAAAGTTTTTAACAAATAATTTACTTTATTACCTTGTTTAAATTCTCATTGCTAGGGGTGGTTACGAACTAGCCTATACTCTTTCTATTCTAAAAAAGATGGAGTTTTTTTTTTTTTACTATTTCAAAAAAAAAGGGATAAGTTGTTTCATTTTTAAAAAGTTTTTAACAAATAATTTACTTTATTACCTTGTTTAAATTCTCATTTCAAAAAACCTAAAAAAATTTTTTTTTTTCAATCCTCATGTAGACTTTGGCTACATAAAACAAAAAAAAAAAGACTTATTTTTTATTTTAGTTTCAAGCTTAAAAATGAAAATAAAAATGTAAATTACACATATTTTAATCTTCATATCTATGAAATGCATCATTCAAAATAGGACTGAGGGAGTATTGAAGTATAAACATACACTCTAAATACTACAGTACAAGTACCTATATTTAGGTGTAAACATAGTGTTAAATATGGAGTTGCATCTGAAGCACATAGCCCAAGTGGCACTATCTTCCGACACCCATGCCCCCACAGTGGTTTGATCCTTGCCAAGGGCGCATTGTGCGCCCATTTGTCAATATGCATTTTGACGCCCTCCAAGTTTCAAGAATTAAGTAAATTCCCCCTAACTTTAGCAACTCTCTAATACCCTAATATACTTGTACATACTTTTGAGTTTAAAAAAAAATTATGAAGTTGTATTTTGTGTACTGCAGTTATGTAGTATGTGGTATGCAAGTTTTCATTGTATGTCAGAATTTCACAAGAAATGCTGCAGTATTTTCATGCACTGATAATTTTCTATATGTTTTTTTTTCAATTTAATGTGGTTTGCCGCCTAGTGCGGGTTAGAGAATTTTTTTTTTTAATTTTACATCAGTGTACCACATATATGCATATATAAAATGCCAAAATATAATTAATACATATATAATTGGATTTAAATTATATTTATTTTGTTCATGTCTCAATGAAATAGTGTTTTTCTCATGTATCACACTTTTTTTTCAAGTATCAATAAATTATTTTTTTGTCAATAATATTTATTTTTTTCTATATATTCAGTTTCTTTTTATTTTTTGTATAAAATATATTACTTTTCACACACACACACACACACACACACACACACACACACACACACACATATATATATATATATGAAAATTCCTATGATTAACAATGTACAATATATCTAGCAATAAAAGTTGCTGCGAGTTGAGAATAAAAGAGGACTGAATTGTGAATACCGACAGGGTAACGGCAAATATTTTACTTTTCAAGTGTGAAGACCAAAGAATGATTCATAAGTCATAAGGAGCATTACTTCTTCTATTCCTATTTAATTTTTAGGATTATTTTCAATTAGTCCCGAAGTTTAGTTGATATTATAATTAACATTCATAAAATTTAAAAATATGCACTTTTTTCTAATTTTTTAATTTGTCCTGAAACAAACTTCTAATGTCCTAATTTAGAGTGTTTGTGGTCCTTTTTCAGTAATTTGAGTCTTTTTTTGTAGTTTTTAGTTAATGAATACTTAAAATTATCAATTTTTCTCTCTCGAAATTATTATTTTAAAAAAATCAAATACTTGTGAAAAAATCAGATAAATTGACGTTGAAAAATGATTGCTGTAGAATTTAAATTGGGATTTTAGAAGTGTTTTTCCAAACAGTGCAAAAAAAAAGTCAAAGAGAAAGTGTATATTTTCAAATCTAAGGAGTCTAACAGTAATATTAACCAAAGTTCAAGGGGTTACTATAAGTAAACCAAAATTTTAATATCTTTGTTTTCTTTCTTTTTTTTTCTAAAAAAAGGAACTGCCGTTCATAAATATTTTATTATATTTTGTAGTAAGAGATAATCCGATATTTTTATAGAAGGATAAAATAGGGATTATAAACAAGAAGAGGACGAAAGGAAATAGTCGGTGAATTGGCTTTGTTTGTTGACTCTCGCGTCAAAGTCAACGCCATGTGTTGAGATGAGTTCAGTTGTTCACACAGCTGACTCGTACTGGCTACCAATTAGCACAAATATTTTTATCTTCTGCATTTCCTCTACCAATAATAAGCGACCTTAATTTATGATGAGATGGGGTGGACCCGTCAAGTCAACTATGAGGGCGTTAAAATCAAAATGGAAGCTGATTGGAAGGAAAATTAACAGTGTTCATGTTGTTTTTTCTCCATTTTCTTTCTAATCATACGTATTATTATAACACATATTAACATTAAAGTTGTTACGATCGAGGTACATAACGCTGGTGGGTCGGCAGAGTGGGACGAAATATCAAATTGGGTATTTTATTCCTCCAATTCCAAACACAGTTTAACACCAATTCATGAAAATAGACTTTCAAAATTCGAAGCTCGCAGCCGCCATTCTCATGTCCCCACACGCTTTCGTGTTCCTCCATTTTCATGCATTCTCCTGTCCCTTTCACAGCCCTAACGTAACGTGTGCTCCATCTTTCCTCATTGTAAATAAATTATTATTCCTGCCGTAAAAATATAAAAAGATGAAACATAATTCCTTTTTTTTTGGCCCGTTCCAAGAAATATGAGGCATTTTCATTTATAGAAAATTTCTTATACTCAGTTTAATTTACTACTATCATTTAAACTATTATAATACAATACCTAAAAAGTAATATTTAACTTACTATTATCATTTAAACTCTTACAATACAAGGTACAAAAGTAATCTTTTCTTTTTCAATTTTCATTAAAACTTTCACATCACAAAACATAAAAAAAAAAACTCCATTCATCCCATATTTTTTAAAACATTTGACTTTTTTTAATAATTTAAATTAAATTTATTCATATTATTGTTTGTTAGAAAAAATATTAAAAAAATATATTCAAAAGCTATAGGTCTTTATTTATCATTTATATACTAAAATATTGAAAATAAAATTCATATGTTAATTGTTAAATAGTGAATGTTGTAAAAAACTTAAGACAGAGAAAGTATATTTTTAGTCATCATTTAAACTCTCACTATACATAACCAAAAAAAAAATTAATGGAAAATTACCAAAATCCCCCCCTGAGGTATAGCTAAGCTAAACATACACTTGTGTCCTCCCTATTTCAAATGTCTACACTTACACCCTTAAAAAATTAACACTGTAATTCACCATTATAAAAGAAAATAGCAAATACCTAACTTTGTCCTCCTAGTCTCCTTCCTTAGAATTTTACCCCCAACTTCTGCATCAATACAAGGTATTCAAATGAATAAATTAGAACCTTATATTAAAAGTTGGAAAAAGAAAAAAAAAACAAATTTGTTTAAGGAATGGATCCAAAGATCTGAAGATGAACAAATTTTGTTTCTAGGTTTTTTTCTCTAGAGATAAAAGAGATCAAACACCAATGACCATCCAATTAGAATGATTGCCTCCTATCCTTTCCACCTCTCTCATCGCCTCCCTTTTTTTTTCTGTCTCTCTCCCAACTTTCATCTCCTCAATTTCCTTCGCTCCTCAATTCCCCAACAGCTTCTCAATTCACAAGCATCCAATTCCTTCTAACCGTTCACTTTGTCACTAGTTGTTTGCACCATTTGATTGGAAATAAGCCTAGCCGTTCGCACCATTTGACTCATGGGTTCAGCTGAAATCATCTCTGATTGAGGTGGGAGTACATCGGCAAGACAGCAAGTTTAGAGAGCAAAATAAATCAAATGATTAAACGACTGATGAGTGAAATCAAGGAGCATGTAAAACTAAGGAGCACATGAAATCAAGGCCTAAAATATCCTTATTGGCGATCAGTTATTGTCTGTCAATTTGTTTAGGGATGATGGGTTCGTTAATGAATCTGAAAATAGTTGGGGGCTAAATGAGATTTAAAACTTAGAGAAATAGGAGGTGAAGACGTTGTAAGGGAAGAAGGTGGAGATTAAAGAGCGCGGATCAAATGCAGCTATGGTTTCTAGGTTTTTGCTTTTACTATTTTTTAGGTTGTCATGGAGAATAAAGAGAGTGGGGAGAGATGAACGTAGACGAGGCTTGACTTGTTAGGCACATAAGTTGGTGGAGAAAAATATTCAGTAAATAATGTTAGTGTTGTGCCCAATAGCCAATCAAGATATAATTGTATTTTATACATTAAGTCATGATATTTTTTTATGTATTTTTCCAATAATTGTGATTGTTATTTGTTTATGTATAACATAATCAAACATAATTATAACCCTAAATAATAATATTCGTAAATATCCTTAGTTTAGTATTATTGTGGAATGAGTTACAATAATACATAAAGACTAGCATATGTAGAGACTAATATGAGATATGTAATCTACATATGAGTACAAGTTGGAGAACTTGTGTACTGAACTGAAACACCATGAGAATGCTACATGGATCTATAAATGAGCGTCATGAGTGATTTTCATAGTAATCGTGATATATGTAGTTCTTTGAATTGAAGTCATCAAAGTTCTTTACATGTGAGTCACATACTTTCACACTTTTTTTTTATTGCTTGTAACTGACTGAACATGAAAGTGGTCATTGAGTATATCACATATTATACGGATGGATTTGTATGGTTAAGATAAGATTTGTTTCTTCTATATAAAGGAGTGGTATATATGGGCGATTGATTAGGTGAGACTAAAGAAATGTACAGTCATGCTCAGATGAGTTGATATAGAATATTAATGTCATCAGTTTTAATCAATTTACTCGAGAATTAATAAACCTTAGATTTAACTATACGAGAGTGACACATTTCATGTATTGTACTCGGTTTTGATATCTTAGATAAAAGGATAATGAAATGTACAAATAATGATCATGAAAATTTAGTCACATCACTGACTATCTTTTCATTTGGGTTTCCTTTTAGCTTTTACCCATAGGATTAAGGGAAATTTAAAAAAAACTGAGATTTAGTGAATACTTCACTTACCTCTTCTTGTTTGGGAATCCTCTAGTTTACCCCTTGAGGTTTAATAGAATCTTAACTTACCCCCATAATGTTGAAGACCAAAATGCTCTTTCCTTGTCTATTTAGAAAGGCTTAGTTGACCATAACGCCCTTAAAGAGTAATAACACTTTGCTAAATTAACTAAAATTTTGTATAAAATTATATATGACAAAAATCATTTTTCGTTATTATCAATAAAACTTTTTTGGTCAAACTTTGTATAAATAACATTAATTTTTCAAAATTATGTCTCAATTATAATATTTGAAATATAGAAGCTAATCATAGTATGTAATTGAATGTAAAATATGTTAGACAAATCAACAATTAAATATATTTTTTAATAACTAAAAATGTATGGAAAAATAGTTGTTACATTAAGTAAAAAGTAAATTATCTGTTAAGAGCATAACAGTAGCAGTATTAGCAGTAGCAGTAGCAATAGTAGTAGTAGTGGTAATAGTAATAATAATAATAATAATAATAATCTAAACCAATTTAATAAGGAATAAGAACAAAGAAAAATTTTCCAAGATTCAATGAAAAATAAGTTATGAAATATAAAGGACAAATGTGATGTGTCTGTTATGATGATAGAAAGTCAGACACTAACATTAACAGACCCATCTTTTTATATTCCATAACTCATTTTTTTATTGAAATCTTAGAAATTTTTTCTATGTTCTTATTTTTTTTGAATTGATTTATTATTATTATTATTATTATTGTTAATAAAAAAATGAATTTTGTCACACATAATTTTATAAAAATTTTAAGTTAATTTAACAAAGTGTTATTATCTCTTATGGGCATTATAGTTAATTTAGTTTATCTAACGAGATAAGGAAAGGGCATTTTGATCCTCACAATATGGGAGGGGGTACGTGAAAGGAATACTAAACATCAAAGGGTAAAGTGGATGATTCCTAAATGTTGCACTATAACAGTTGTAACCCAAGTGTAGGTTGTCGCAAGTAATAAAATCTCGGGAGTCCGAGTGTCGAACCACAGGGAAGTAAATTGAGAAATATAAATTACAAAAATGAAAGAAGGTTTTCATGAAATATGTGAACAAGTGTTGATTAAAAATTTAAATTCAAATAAAATAGCTAAGGTTAGGGGATCCACTTTTAGTATATCGGCTATAATTAATTTTAGCCCATCTTACCACTCAATTAGGATCAACACATAAAAGAGATCCTAATAGGGGAATTTAGTTAGTATTAACTTTCATTGATCTTAAAACGCCAACGCTTGCTAATGGGTTCAAGTATCCATTATGCCAACCTTTGTCGACAATAACTCAAGATTTTAATATAGCCAGCAGAGTCATGTTTTACAGAGGGAATCAAGCAGCTTTTGTGCCAATTATTGACTATGATGAATCAAGACTCCCACTTAACAAGGAGGGAAGTTAAATAGATTAGGGAAGAAAATACCATTAACGTTGTAATCCATTTAAATCAATCATAACTTCTATACCAAAAACTTCACCCTTGGGCAGAGCTGAAATGAACAACATGTAGAAAGATGAAATGAACATGAATTGAAAGATCAAAGGAATAACAAGAAGAAGAATGAGAAAACACTTGGGCAGAGCTTCGGTATTGAAAACAAAAACAAGAACAAGAACAAAAGAGAAAATCTAAAAATGATACAAGAACGTGAAAATGGCCTAAGAAAATGGCATGAATCTACCCTTCCCCCAAGATGCCTATTTATAGAGTTTTGGGGGTGAGTGAAATGATAAAAATAGAATGGTAAAATGTAGATAAATACAAATCAATAATGACGGGCCGCAACTTTTTTTAATTTTTCGACTATCGTAGACATCAGGTCAGCTCTTTTTCAAAGCACAAAAGTTGTAGATCTCCTCTTTAGCTTCAAATCGATAGCTTGCTCATTCAAATCGGACATTTGTAGCTCAAGTTATGATTTTTCTACTGAAACTGCTCTTCAGCATATGAAAATAAAAAAAAGTCTCATCTATAATCAGATTTCGGCAATGAAAATGATCAAATTAGCTCGCGGAATAAAGTAAAATTGAAAATCTATGTGTTGGCTTTTAGATAAATTTGGAATAGCCCAGTTCCGACATCTATAGCTCCATATATGATTTTTCTCGTAAAGGGTCCCCAAGTGATTATTTTACTTACGAAAAAAATAATTATTTAATATTAATAAATAGTGAAAATGTGCATGAACAGTAAAAGCGTGTATGAACAATGAAAATGTGTGAATAGTGATCAGGTGAATAGTCTCAGTGAATAGTAATTATGAATAGTAAAATGTGTGTGAATAGTAAAAAAGCATTAATAGTAACCTGGTGAAAAAATGCTCAGAATTTAAAAATTAATCATACTCAAAGTATATAATGATGATTTAAATCCTTAATGACAATACACTTATGAGTATTCATTACTAAACAAGGGGGTAGATGAGGTATTGGTTTTGTTGAAAATTTCCCTAGGATTGAAGGATACTTCTTTCCATTACAGTGATATATTAACTAAACTCAGAAGTAGTTCGCTTCAGATTAAGTAGAATATATATAATTATGCATTATTTTAATAATTTGATTATTTATTTAAAATTTATTAATTTATTGAAATAATTAAAAAGTCTAAAAACTAATTTTAGAAATTTTTTTCTTAAAAGCAAGTATTTTTAATTAATTTTTTATTTCTTAGGCAGGATAAGTTAAAAAAAATTACTTTAAAAAAAGTACTTCAAAATCATAATTTAGTCTTCTTAAATTAAAATTTTCAATAAATTAGAAATTTTATAAATAATCATTTTATATAAGAACAATGCTCAATAATATATTATATTTAATTTCAAAATACTTGCCCATTAACCTCCAGGATCCGAAACTGTTATTGGTATGTACTGATTTTTTTAATAATTTTTTTTTCAAATAAATAATATTTAACATAGTAATTTTTTTAAGAATTTTTGTTATATAAATAGTAAAGCATCCTACGCAAAACTAATTGGTAGTATAATTTTCCCATTTAATTGAGAGACTTCAACACTTCAACGAAGTCCTCACTAATCCTTTTGTTGACCATGTGAATTTTTTGACTTAATAATATATATTATACAATTTTAACACAAACTTTTATTACATCTACCGAAATTAAAGCGAAAACAATTGTAAATTATTGACATTAAGTACAGATGATTGGAGCAAGCATGGTCGTGACTCGTAACCATAAATGCAGGGTTAAATGCGTGTGTGAACCCTAATTTTTAATTATAATTTTTGTTCTAACCCCAATATTCATTTTATTAGTAATTTGTTTCTAACCTCAGTAAAATATTTCATTTTGACTTTTTTTTTTTTTACAAAAATCTTTATTTTGGATGCAAAACACTACATCAGCATATAATTATAGGGATAAATTCTATTTTTAACATAGGTTTTTTTTCATTTGCTAAAAAAAAACTTGAAACTTTTACATCTAATGATTTGACCACCATCTTCAACTGCCACTTATGTGATTCTCTATCTAATCCCACCTAGACCACATTGGCCACCATCATGACTTGCATAATGATCCCTGCCTTTGTACTATTGCCCATTCTACAAACACATTATATCACTCGAATCTTTGCAACCAAATTGAGGCCTTCACCACTGTGATGGCTTGCTGCTCACTCATCCCCTCCAATAACAAAAAAATATAGTTGTACCTAGCTCACAACCATTTCTACACCTAGCCAATAGGCCTACCAAATTAAAAGGGGTCACAAAATCTCATTTTTGGTCCCCCAAAACACGCAACCCAAGCTTTGCCACTTCAACCACCACTTGAACCTAATCTTCTTCCAGCCCATCATCATACCCGTCATCAATGGCCTCATTATCAACATCGAGACCACTATTGACATCGCCTTCCACCAAATCCTGTTTTTCATGCCCGCCATGGAGCGAACATAATCTAAGGTTGAACAACTCCTTATACTCATCAAATCCCACTTCGTATTCTTTAATTTTACCCATTGGATCCCCTGACATCGCTTGCAAAATCAAGATACTGAAAAGGGGTGTTTGGGAGTTCAATAAGTCAAAGCCCTTAGAAACAAAAGGTGAAAATAAGCTTGCTCGGCGTGAAACAGTGCATGAAAGTAAGGTGTAGGAAATGGATCGTGGTGACAAGGGGTAGGCGATTTGGCCAGTGAGAAATAGAGTTAATTGATTTCGTTTACATTTACATTCATTTACTTAGAATTAAAGAAAATCTTAATTGATTTAAAAAATTTATGGTTTAGTATGATGCGATGTTTGGTGGAGTAGCATCGATAATCAAATCAGCAAAGCTGATGAATAACCCAGAAGATGTAAAAAAAAGTGAAGCAAAAACTAGCTCACACCGTTAGATTTGAAAAATCTGGCTACTAATATTAAGAGTAATGATGTCGGACCTAGCAACAGCGCATGGTGGCATTGAAATGGATGAGAGAGATCTGGTTCCATTTTTGGTCTGGTTTGAGTATGCTAGTTAGATGGAGATGGATTGTGGCTGGATTATTAGATATAAAAATTTTAAGGTTTTCTTTGGCATAGGAAAAAAATTTCAAGGGTTAAAACTATCATTTATTCTACAATTATATGTCGATGATGTGACTTTTTTTTTAATCCAAGATAATGATTTCTGTCTAAAAAATAAAACAAAATAAAATATTTTACTGATTATGGACATACTACGAATAAAATGGAGGCTGAAATTAGAATATCAACAATAATTAAAATTTAGGATTCACTCCTGAATTTGACCCCATAAATGCACGTACCCTCATCAGGATTTTTTTTTCTTCGCTCACCAATATTGAAAAATGATGAGTTAGACTGTCAGTGGTCGCTTTGGCTCACAGCACTACTGTCATCTGACAAAACATGGTGGGCCACTGCTTATGCTCGTCCAGCTTGGAGTTGACCAACTACATCACTTCGTTTCTTGTCTTCACATGAGTACCACATCACATCAGATCATTCCTGCCTTCCATTCCATCCACGACCACGGGGAAGACAGAAGATGGTCAAACTATTCCCAGTTTAATTACACGGGCTATACACGTCTGCTATAGCAGTATATTATACTACTGTATTTTGTTATTCCTAAAAATGCTTCAGCTTACTTGGCTAATGTTGCCAATTGGCACACAATAAAATAAAATGAGGTATTCTTACAAATGAAATAAATGTAGAAACCCCTATGTCTGATTAGCATTCAAATTTTTACTCATATTTAATAATTTCCAACACTCTTACATATGAAATAGATGTAGATATCACTGTCTGATTAATATTTAAATGAACTCATATTTAAGGATTTGTTTCTTATAAGTAGTTGATAAATGGGTTAAGCATTTGTAAAAATTTATCATAACATCCCACATTTCAAACTTATCCAAAAAAATAGTAGGATATAAGAGCTGGATTTAAGAGGTACATCATATCAAAATACGAAACATTTAAAATTGATAAAATTATGAGTGAAGCTCTTCAAGAGTTTGCACAACATATACTCTATCACCTTAACTTTCCATCACTACCTTCTAGTTCTTGAACTTGTAATGATTTTAAGTATAAAAAAAATATTATAATATGTTTGGTACTCTTACCGTGATTTTGAACATACAGTATTTCTATACATAGATACAAAAGACTGATATTATTATGGTGGGGGCCGGGGGGCCGGGGGATTGGGGGGAATAGATGCAGTACGTTAAATTATTATTGGAAGTGGAAGGGAAGCTATTGTATACGTAGATATCATTGAGTTATTAATTGTATTACAATGGAAAAGCTGTGTCCATTAATGTGGAGTGGGGACTGGCTTTTACTTGTAGACCGTTTGTATGTGCATTGAGTTGGCTTCTTTAACTCTCAACTACAATTTTACAGAATTCAACAAGAACTTTAATTATTTTTTAAAAATATAGATGCGATGTGTTTTTCATCACTAAACGAATAATAATAATAATATTTTTTTTTTAGCATGAGAAACTTAAAGTAAATGAATGAATAATAAAAGAAATTAGTGATTTTCTGAGGGTAAGGGAACGAGGCACATCTATACTATAACTACTGCTGCTGGCTGCTGCTCCATAATAACCATAGCTGGCTTCACCCTGTGCCGGTCTCTTGTTCATCATACTTACTTCGTCACTTCACATTTCCACTTGTCTTTTTCTTTAATCCACTCTGATTTTGCTCTAAGCACTGAACTGCATGCCCGTCAGCGAGCTTAACCTTCAGCTTGATGAGACTTATACTCAGCGGAGAGCAGCAGATGGCAGCAGATTTCGCAGCAGCACCGGGCACACGCTTATTGTATTTCACCTTATTATTCAGCTCACTGCTCTCCCTTGCTAGCTCTGCTTTTGCAGCCGCAGCCACACCCACACCCAGGCTTCCTCTCGAAGAAGGTATACAAATACATAAAAGAGATTCTCAGTTTTCTTTCTCAACGCATCTGCCTGTTTTTTTCCCGGGGAATAAACAAATGGGTATATTATTGGTACATACATACGCGTGCAGTGAAGGCACTGAGAGAGATAGGGAAGAAGCTTGGGAAGAGAGATTGGGATTTTGGGATTGATCCATGCAGTGGAGCGGGGAATTGGAGGCTTTCATCAGAGTCGGACGACAGGAAAGGTTTTAACAGCAGCGTCATTTGTGATTGTTCCTTTCCTCGCAACACTTCTTGCCATGTCGTCACCATGTACCTACCTACTCTACTCTTCTTCACTCTCTTTTTTCACAGCATTCCTCTGTTTTGTGCTTGACAGTCGAAGAAAAATTGTTCTTTTTGAGATGGCATTTGATTAAGAAATAAAAATATTTGGTTCTTGTTGACTCTGGAGACAATCCAGATCAGGCTATTATCACTTCATCGAAGACAGGAAAGGAAGAAAATAAACAAATTTTGAGATAATATACGTACCGCATCCCATGGATGTTGTTCGCTCCTTTTATCCTCTTGCTTAACAATTATTGAGAAAACGTGGCATACAATGGGCAAAGTTTGGGCCTTTTTGTTGAGAGTTGCAAGACTTTGTCTGCAGAGCTTTGAAATCTCAGAATCTCTCAGGAATTTTACCGCTGGAATTGTCCAAGCTTCGCCATTTAAAGCAGCTGTAAGTAATCACGAATCACTCTCTTCTACCAGAACTGAATTTTAAGTGAATTCTGATATTTGTTCTGATGTTTTTACAGGGACCTCAGTCGTAATTGTCTCACAGGTTCTATTCCTCCAGAATGGGGCTCCATGCGCTTGGAAGATCTGTAAGAATTCACTCACGACAAACCCTTTTGCCTCTTTTTTTTTTTTTTTAAATGATTAAGCAATCTAACGCTGGGATTATGATTTGAAGATCTCTCATGGGAAATCGGCTATCTGGTCCCTTCCCAAGAGCTCTCACCCGAATCACTTCTCTTACAAATTTGTAAGTATCAGAGCTTTCATCCATGGTTTTTTTTATTTTTTATTCTTGCACCCCCGCCCCCAACCGTTTTTTTCTCCGTTAAGATGGTTTATCTAACCTGGAGGCTCGAGCACTTGAGAGCCAGTAGCAGTTGAGTTTATTTTGCTTTGATGTTACACCATTTCGGTATGATTAAATGCACGCAAGCAAATTGCAGGAGCATAGAAGGAAACCTATTTTCAGGACCCATCCCACCAGAGATTGGAAAATTGACCAACTTACAGAAACTGTAACTCCTTAAACTCTCCATTCTTATGCATATTGTCAAAGCTCTTGTGCTACGCTGTGATTTTTGTTGTTTGACAGTGTCATTGACGCAACTTTTCAGTACTCTGTCATCAAATGCTTTCAGTGGAAAATTGCCGGTGGAGCTTGGCAAGTTGGTCAACTTGCTGGACATGTAAGCTTGTATCTTATAATAACAAACCAATTCTAGTTATTGCAGTTCATCATAGTCCTCCTTGTCATACGTTCTTAAATAGTTGTTAATTAGTTTAAATCTGTGATTGCAACTGTGATTTCCTTGTTTTGCTTACCCAAATTGATGAACGACATGGACATGTCTTCTGTGACAGTCACAAGTTCTCCCGTTTTGTGTCTGCTTTCAATGTCTCAGGAGAACAAGCGACAACAACTTTTCAGGGAGAATACCTGATTTCATCAGCAATTGGACTCAAATTCAAAAACTGTGAGCCTTCTAAGTATTAAACATTATTTGCACTTTTTTTCTTTTTATGTTGTTTACTTGTAATGAACTCTTTGCTGTTTTTTTTTTTACTTGTTTTCATTTCGGGTTACAGGCAGATGCAGGGTTGCTCTCTAGAGGGGCCCATTCCTTCAAGCATATCTACTTTGACAAGCTTGACTGACCTGTATGCAACCATAATAGCTTCTTGCTTTTTTCACAATTGCTGCACAACTGCTGCTTAAAGAACTGTTATGGTTCCAATTATCAGGAGAATTAGTGACTTGAAGGGGCATGGATCTACTTTCCCACCATTACAGAAGATGGAATCATTGAAGACACTGTAAGTGAAAGTTCAATTAAAATTTCCTCTTTTCTCAAACTTTTTTATTTTGTATGTGACTGAATCTTTTTCTTAATCTAACTAACTGAATTGTGAAATGTCAAATGTAGAATACTGAGGAACTGCTTGCTACATGGAGGTATCCCGAGTTATATCGGGGATATGAAAACACTGAAAACTCTGTAAGTATCATTATATTTTTTATTCAGCCTCATCCATGCTGAGAAAACTTTGATGCTAATTGAAACGGTAATTGTTTATTGGTGTTTTGGAGATGCAATGTCCGACCTAGTCATTCCTTGATAACCAACATCTGCTCAATTTTTTTTTTTAAAAGCAAAAAGGAAATTTGGATACGGACGAGTTCCAGGTGATTAAATCTGTTGAAATAAATCTGTTGGATCATATTTGATTTGCTCATGCAGGGACCTCAGTTATAATGATTTGACTGGTGGAATTCCGTCATCATTTATCAAACTGAAAAAGGCTGATTTTATGTAAGTGGATGTTTCGTATCTAGCCTAATCAACCTACTTTATTTTGAGAATATGATTTGTATTTCATATTACCGTTGTCATGATAGTCTTGCAGTTATTTGACAGGAAACAAGCTCAGTGGGACAATACCTGAACGGTTGCTAGAGCGAAACAAAAACATGTATGCTTACTTCCTTAAGTTTTAAACATTTGCCTCTGGTTCCTGTTTACTCTTTCCAAATAGATTGAAGCATACTACAACAATTCCTTGCTTGAAATTTCTCTTCTGACTTCAATAGTTTGATAAGGAAAATCAAAGTCCTCTAGAAAGTTCAGATAATATAGGCTTGTTTCTTCTACTGTGAGAAACATCAGGACAGTACTGTAATTTTATAACATCTTTCCTGTATTTTGATCTGCAGTGACATTTCTAGTAACAATTTCACCTGGGAAAGCTCAAGTCCGACTGACTGTCCTCGGGGCAGTGTGTGAGTAATTTTTAAAATAGTCCATCTGTTGCTCAATTCATATATGATGAAATTAAAATGCTTTAATTTTCATCCTCCTTCCAGGAACTTGGTTGAGAGCTATTCCCCAGCAACATTTAAGCAGTAAGAATCTCCCTTCTTTTGTTTCCGTACTTGTTTGCCTCAGTGGATTGAGTCCAGTGTGTTTGGCCACACTTATATATATATATATATATATATATATATATGTATGTATGTATGTATGTATGTATGTATGTGTATTTGGGCGGCTGACCACTTGATTTTTTTTATTGTCTTGCAGCAGAAGTAAAGTTCCACCATGCTTGCAACAAAATTTCCCATGTTCTTCTGGCAGTAAACGTAATTCAATTTCACTGTGGACTTTATTGTGGTTTTGATATCCGAATTGCTTTGATCAAATTGCCCAAGTTTGAGATCAAATTTGGTTCCTGTCTCTTCTAGGACCCTTTCACCTCAGTAGAATGAATTCTTGTACAACCTAAATGGATGCATGTTCCTATTGCTTAATGTGTATAAAATATTGGTCCTGGTTGCAACACAAGGTTGCTGCCTTAAAATTTTGTCCTACATTAGCTTGATTGAACTAGGAAAGCGTTTGTTTATGCTAGTGATTAACATAAACTGGATTAGGTAAATCCCTAATCTTTGTATTCGCGTCAAGTTTTCTAGTAACCTTATATGGTAATTATTCTTCACCCAAAAGCTGGGGTATTAGTGTCATGCTAGAAATTGATATGCAAACAATTTGAATTTATTTCCTTTAGCTGATTAATCTACTTAATTTCTATTTGGTAACTAGTTTCACCTCATTGGCCTCATTATTCTCATTTTAATGTTGTTTGTTGACAGTTGAATACTCACTGCACATTAACTGTGGCGGCAAGGAAGTAAAGCTGAGTGATGGTGTCAAATATGATGCTGATATAGAAACAAGAGGTGCTTCTATGTTCTACCCTGGTCAGCATTGGGCATTGAGCAGCACAGGGAACTTCATGGACAATGATTTGGATGCAGATGACTATATCATGGCAAACAGTTCTACTGTTTCTAATGTCTCTGCATCAACATCAGAACTGTATACAAGAGCTCGTGCTTCGCCCCTTTCTCTGACCTATTATGGATATTGCCTCATGAACGGGAATTACACTGTTAAGCTGCACTTTGCTGAGATTGTTTTCACAAATGACAGATCCTTCAATAGCCTTGGTAAACGTCTTTTTGATGTGTATATTCAGGTTAGAATGATGATTTCGGGATATTTATTATTTCAGTGTAAATGATAAGATAAACTAATTTTCAATTGGAATATTATATTTGGAAATACTATAAACTTCAGTAATTTCTTTGAATGTAGGAGCAGTTGGTCCTCAAAGACTTCAATATTGAAGATGCAGCTGGTGGGACAGGTAGACCCATTGTAAAGAACTTCACAGCTACTGTGACTAATCAGACATTGAAAATTCATTTCTATTGGGCTGGAAGAGGGACTACTGGCATACCAATCAGAGGAGTGTATGGTCCTCTCATATCGGCCATATCAGTAGTTCCTAGTAAGTAATTGCTTACCCTTCCTTACCTTTTTAAGTTTCCCGTTTCTAGAAAATTGCTATGACTTATCAGGACAATTCACTAAATTTTTGTATCAAATGTATCTGGATTCAGACTTCTAATAGGACAGTGGTCTTATTCCTAAAATGGTATCAGATATTGGTCATTGATCTCGACTTTCATAAGCTATTAATTAAATCTTGTCATCCTATATAAATATAATTATAGACACATATGAGAGTGCCCAAATCTTTTAGTTACACATTTTGACATATTTGAAGATTCATCTTTGGTCTTCCAAATTTTGGTATCATTATGGACCTATATCTGCTGAGCTGAATAATGTGTTAAACAGACTTCAAGCCTCCAATTCACAGAAATCAAGATGGCATCATTGTCAAGGTTGTAACTGCATGTACAGCTGCAGCAATATTTCTTATCCTTTCAGTCTTTGGTCTCATGTGGAGAAAAGGATGGCTTGGAAGCAAGATTTCTGCTGATAAAGGTACCAGCAATTTTTAGATATTCCATTATTGCTTTGGAAACTATGAGCATATTTTGTGCTTAATGTATGAAAGAAACAAATTGGCAACCAGGATGCTGGCTAATCTCTTGTTTTTTTTTTTCTCAAAGAATCTGTGTCTTGTAGGATATGATTGGTTGAATTCTTCTTTGAAGCTGTGACTGCATTATATTTCACTGTTACTTTTATTTGCTGTATTTGATCCTTCATATATAGACTATATGCATCTGAAGTTGCTGTTTTGAGTGAGAAAACTTGTAGGATGCTACTACCAACATTTGACTTGTAGGATGCTATTACAAACATTTGACATAGTGCAAAATTTTCCGTCTGTTTATATTTCATAATGCCATCTTTAAAATCAAACTTTCTGTTCAATGTTTCATTCTTGCATATCCAACAGATCTTAAGGGGCTGGACCTGCAAAATGGAATGTTCACACTGAGACAGATTAAAGCTGCCACCGAGAACTTTGATGTATCAAACAAAATCGGCGAGGGTGGTTTTGGATCAGTTTACAAGGTATTCAATCTTTGTGATGTATAGAAGATCTGCCTAAAATAAAATGTGTATATTAGAAATCAATTTGATCTGTTGTTGATGCAGTCATCAAGATTTATGTGATTTCCGATTCTGAATGTAGGGATTGTTGTCAGATGGAACAGTAATAGCAGTAAAGCAGCTTTCTTCTAAGTCAAAACAGGGAAATCGGGAGTTTGTGAATGAAATAGGCATGATATCTGCCCTGCAGCATCCCAATCTTGTGAAACTTTATGGATGTTGTGTTGAAGGGAACCAGATGTTGCTAATTTATGAGTACATGGAAAATAATTGTCTATCCCGTGCTCTTTTTGGTGAGTTCAGAACATCTATTGTTCAGGTCAAGTATTTACTGAATCACGTGCTCATCCTGAGAATAAACTCAGACTTAACAATTTGCTTAATCATAGCAGGGAAGGATGAAACAGCGAAGCTCAAACTGGACTGGCGAACCAGGTGGAAAATTTGTCTTGGCATTGCCAGGGGATTGGCCTACCTACATGAGGATTCCAGGATAAAAATAGTACACAGGGATATCAAAGCAAGCAATGTGCTGCTTGACAAGGATCTCAATGCAAAAATTTCAGATTTTGGTTTGGCAAAGCTAAGTGAAGATGATAAAACACACATCAGCACTCGTATTGCCGGAACTGTGTAAGATTCATTAAACAACTTACAGGATCATTTATTGTTCCTTTTGGCCCTTGTTTCTGAACTGGTGATTATGGATCTTTCATATCTATTGACTAAGATAAGAAATTCAAGCAACATTTTTTCCTTTTAATTTCTTCCAAAAGGATTTTAGTTTCATGTCTATTTTCTTCACAGTGGTTATATGGCTCCTGAGTATGCCATGCGTGGTTACTTGACAAACAAAGCTGATGTCTATAGCTTTGGGGTTGTTGCACTGGAAACTGTTAGTGGAAAAAGCAACACAAACTACCGACCAAAGGAGGAATGTGTTTATCTTCTTGACTGGGTAAAGGATACACACCGAATTAGTGGTATCTGTTCCTTTTTAATTTTCATTCCATTAAAGCTGTAGGTTTTCCATGTTAGTATCATCTTTTCTATCTATTTTGAGTTAACTGACATCTTGAACTTTCCCCCTTCCTTTTTCTTTGCTAGCTTCTTGTTATGCAATGTTGATTATTAGTATTCAGTGACCACATATTGCAATCACTGGAAAATTGTTTACAAATTTAAGACAACTTCAGTTTGGATATGCTGATCTCCTTACTCTATTATCTCTGGTAGGGGCTATGTGTTTCATTTCCTTTAAGTGTCAAGCAAATCGATATGGACTTTCTTCCAAAGAACTTCGTTTAAGTTTTTTTTTTTTTTTCTGGATGCATATTCTGCCTATGGTTTAGTTACATGACTTGTATTTCTACTTGTTCCTGCATTCTGAATCTTCTGAATCTCGTATTAGTTGCAATGCAGTTCTGACTGCGTTTTTTATCTTCATCAGGCTTATGTTCTCCAAGAGCGGGGAAGTCTCTTAGAGTTGGTTGATCCTGCACTGGGGATACAATACTCATCTGAAGAGGCAACAGTGATGTTGAATGTTGCTCTTCTGTGTACAAATGCATCCCCCACACTAAGGCCTTCTATGTCACAGGTGGTAAGCATGCTTGAGGGTAGAACTGCTGTTCAAGACCTTCTGTCAGATGCTGGGCTCTCCATGGTAAATTCTAAGTTCAGGGCTATAAGGAACCACTTCTGGCAAAGACCAAGCGAAACAGCAAGCATGTCATGCTATGTTCCATGTCCTGATTACTCACATTCAAACGAAGAAAGTGAAGTGGGTGCTGGTCTTTTGAATGTTTGCTCAGCTCATTCTAACGAGTAGATTTTTCATATATTTTTACCAAGTATATATATGTTAGAGGGAAAAGCCCCTTCTAGTTTGGATATTAGGCCCTGTACAATATCTCAAGAATAAGATGCATAGCTTCAAGCAATGAAGGAGATAGCTCTTAAATGTGTAAACTCCGTCGTCTGAAATGTATGCATAGCTCAATAAAATCTGTCTCACAAATCTTGTACATAATAATACCAGTTCATGCAATACAAATCAAGCAGAGTAGTTAATTAATTGATCAAAACCTGGAAAGTGGTAACTGTAACTTGGAAAGCAAGTAGCTTGTCTGTCGCACTCTAGAGTTTTGGCAGTATAGGAATAGGATCAGCGAAAGGAACCATTTCGTGTAACTTTAACATGTAATCTTTAAATGCAACAAAAACCTGCCCAGTCAGTCTTATAACACGCCTGTGGTGGTGAAGCATGGAAAACTTCGGACACTAACAATGTCTTTTCGTGTAATAGTAGATCAATGACGGGAATGGCAAAGCTCGGTTCTTAAAGAAAACAAAAGCTAGATGACTTAGAAACCGCTACTTAATCAAGTAGTAGATTCCAACCCTAAAGACCAGTTCAGGATATTTGGTAAAAGAATGGGACCAGTTTAGCATTTAATTCATGGACCCAAAGTGTGACAAAATTTTTCCTAGGGGTCAAAATGACTTCTGTGGTATAACCTAGGCCCCATTTGGGCACCGGGCGGTCATTCACTCACTCCCCTGCGAACATTGTTCCTCCTCAAATAGCACCGGTGGTCGGCACGAGTCGAGTGAGTACAGTAGCCGGCTTCGAGATCATCAGTCATGGCGAGGTTTAGATTAATGTTGCTATTGGTTTGCGTGTCTTGTCTCCTTTGGTTATCTTCCGCTGATTCGTCTGAGGCCGCTTTCGTCAAGAAGACAATCTCTTCCCACAAGATCGTCATCTTCTCCAAGTCCTATTGCCCGTAATCTTCTTACTCTGGGTAGTTCCTATTTTTTTGTTTGACTTTGTTATGCTTCATGTCCTAGCTGGTTTTGTAGGATACTTGAAAGTACGAATCGAGAAAGTTCTGATCTTTGTTGATGGGTTGCTTGAATTTTTTAATGTTAGAGATTTTTGATAGATTGTTACCTTTTCAGCTGTTAAATGCAAATCAAATTATAGTTGTACCTTTGGCAAAAATTTGTTTCTTTGTTGGGCAATATGTAAGATTGGTTATACACTTCTCTTAGGCATAGATTCGAGCGTGAAACAATGTCATTTTAGTTGGATTTGTTATAAGCAATTGTCTTAAAAAGATTTGAGATTGCTGGGATTGTGAGGCATGGGATTCAAGCAAATTGCATGAATCGGAGAAGCATATCATACCATGTGATAAGGGCAGGGTCAGTTATAGAAGACTATTGGGTTGACCGACAAGTCTTTTTATTTTGTGTTGGCTGACCAGCATGAAGCATCGGTAGATTGAAGATTAATTAGTCAGTATACAACTCGGATGTTAATGGTATGGGGAAAGCGGGATTTTGCTGATTGGGGAGAGGCTGAATTACTCGGTTTAGTTTTGAGGGGTGATACTGTGATCCCTGACCCCATTAGAAGCTACGTGACGGACTGTTCATATTAACAGGGTTCAAAGGCTTGGCATGACATGGTGAGGGTGACTAGAATAATGGCCGGTGCCTCAGCTGTACTCACCATATGTAGCCTTAGATACTAGATAGAGCAATTTGGCACTAAAAGGACTGGTGTTTGGTGGTTGATGTTGCTCATGAGTTTAATTTCCTCCTTTTGGTTTTGTGCAGGTACTGTAGAAGAGCTAAAACTGTGTTCAAGGAGTTGAATCAGGTTCCATATGTTGTTGAGCTTGATGAGAGAGGTTTGTGAATGTTGGACTTATGGTCTGATCCCTTAAATTTCAAGGCAAAGTTTAGATATAATAATTGAATCGGCAGAAAGCAAATGGGTAAGTGCAAGGGAATATGACTAATTGGCTTATCAGAGTTCTCTGTACGCCCTTGCATTTGCTCCTTGAAGTGCTTGCTTGTTAGCGTTATAATTGAAATTTTTCTTGTGTTGCCACTAGCATTTCATGTCTGCAACAAATATATGTGTTCACAACTAACTTAAGCAAGTGGTTTCAGTTGCATGACTTGCATAATGCTGGTCCAAGGACCAAGATCTGAATCAAAAGCAACATATGGCACATGAATGTGTATTAGTATTCGTTTGAAAGTAATCAAATCTGTCCCTTGTATATCGTGCAGATGATGGTTATAACATTCAGGGTGCCTTGGCCGAGATAGTTGGGAAGCGAACTGTACCGCAGGTGTTCATAAATGGGAAGCACATTGGTGGTTCTGATGGTAATTTACCCTTTATATCAAGTAGCTGCAGTTTCGTGTATGGTTATTAACAATTTGTCGATTGCAGATACGGTTGAAGCATATGAAAGTGGGGAACTGGCGAAGCTGCTAGGTGTTACCATGGAGCAGAAGGATGATCTGTGAGCTGGTCACGAAAGTGTATTCTGTTGTCGGAATAACACAGAGCATTACTTGGTGATGTATCTTAGGTGCGTGAGGTGTGAGCCCTCTTGCTTGCATGAAGAGCCACACCTGCTTACGTGAAGAAAACAAACTGGTTGGAAATTTACTTTAGCGTTGCCAAGATGTGTTATCATTTTACTCATTCATATGGGCTTGAAAACTACAGTACATTTGCATGGTTACTTGACTTTGAAGACTGCTGTTCAGTTGTCTGACAAATCCGCTAGTCTTCCCGACTTCTCAACTGCGTAACCTACGAGAATGACGGAAAACCAATTTGCTAAAATGAATGTTATTGATGGCAATCCTTTTCTTTTTCGTTGGTATAGCGGTTGTATAAATTGAACCTCAAACTTGCTGGTACCAATTACTAAGCTTCTTTTGCGCTAAATAAAGCAACTAGTAACTTGTAGACAAGCTAAACCGAATTTTGCATGCATAATTATAGCATCTATAACATAACTTTTACTCACATAAAAGTGGAACAAATTTTAACAAAATATTTGTTAGTACTTCTACCATTTTCATGGTAAGGTAATGGTAATAGAAGGTCGGACGGACCCAGAGCCGAAGGCCTGTTGCTCACAGAAGGGACTAATATGCACCCGACCTTTTGTGCGCCGAACAAGCTTAATGTCCCTTCATCTCTTTCGTGTCGATTTGTCTACACTTCTCTCCTTCACCAACGATTATCTAGGCGGAGCCTTGTCGATTTTGAGAGCCCACCATCATGGAAGCTCCCCCGCTGTCGGCTGCCCCTTCACTGTCATCTATCGCACATTCGCACCTCCAATCACCGACATTGTGTCCTTTTCTCTTCCACCACTAGCTGTTTTGGCTTCACACTGTTGTCTATTCAGACACTGGAGAGGAAACTGTGGCACTCAACTGCTTCGGCTTGGTGGAGGACTACGTGGGCGGCTCCTAGGTAGTACGGTTGGACTCCAACGACGGGTACAGGTGGCGGGGTTAAGGCTGAAATTACACGGAAGTCTTAAGGGGTCTCCTCTGTCTTCCTTAATCGGCAACGTATGGCGGCTTTAGGTCCTTCGAGGAGGGTTGCGGCGACGTTTGGAGGGTAGGAAAATGGTCGACCGAGGGCGACGTGTGGTGGGAACAGTGGTTGGGTCTCAAAGCTTCTCAAAGAGTTTGTTTGTTTGTTTTTTTTTTTTTTTTTTTTTTTCTATTTTAGGGAATATGAAGTCATTTTTTTATTCTAATAGTTCCTATCTCATTCTTTAAAATTGGAAAAAAGATGAAAGAGAAATCTTATTTCCTATTTTTTCAGAAATTTCAAAAATTTTGGGGAATGAAAAAATAATACTCTCTCTGTGTCGCAAAGATTGTCCCATTTACTATTCACAATAATTAATTCATAATTTTTTAAAAAAAATATCTTATAGAAATATAAAATTTTTATACAAAAATATTAATTTAAATATTTTAGTTTATAAACATAATTTTTTAAAAATTTTCATAATATAAATTAATGTGAATATATTTAAGTCAAACTTTAGACAAAAATGATGAAAAATCATTCTTTGCAGAATAGGATGAGTAATTTTTTACATTTTCCATAATATTTAATTATACAAAAATTAAACTAGTCATTAATTTAAATTTATTTTAAATCCATAATACTTAATTGTTTTGTAATACATACAAAATTCTACAAAATAAAGAAGTTGTTGAAGTTGAAGCAAAAAAATTATTGAGATTTTATATTTTACTTCCCAATTTTGTTAAAATTATGGGAAAACTATTAGAGAACTGCCAGCGGTCTTCGCCATTTACCTTCTCCATTTGCCTTCTTCCCGTAAATGTGACACGCGTCCCTACTTTTTGAAGTGAAAATTGTTAACCGGATGGATTTACTTTCTTTTTGTAAAAGGTTAAAGTAGTTGCTGGTCTTTAATGTTTTTTCTTGTTGTGATCGGACCCATACTCTTTATTTCTGTTTCACATTTGAACATTCCCCCCCCCCCTATTTGCCTTTTTCCTTTCTCTCTCTATTTCTCTTTCTCTCTCTTTTTGAAATTGTGACTCCAGTAACTTTCCCTTGCATAGTTTCATACAAATAGTACTCCATATTTATTTGCAAGCACCATTCGTTGACTGATAGAGCCCAACGAAATAACCTCTACTCAATAAAAAAGTTCACAAATCAAAATAGGCATCCAGAGTTGGCTAATAAAATAAGGTTTACCAGTAGTGCCACTAAATTCTATTTGTAAAATTTGTCACAATTCATTGCATTCACATCCATTTCATGAAAAATATAGTTTATCACTAGATGGTGGGTGAATACTGCTTTGCTTGTAGTTGAACCCTTCTCTTATACTCATCACGATCTTGGATATCCATCGGTCTGGGCAAGATCAACAGATTTGGTTGATCAATCAAGTTTTGAATACCCACAAAAGCTTACTTCACAATTATGGGTGGTCTCCATCCATTGTCCTCATTGAGGATTGAAAAACAGACGGTTCCAGAAGGATAAAACATTAGGGTGGAAAAAACCTTGAGTAAACTTGCACTTTAGGGGTTTGATACGATAATCTTCGCTGAAATGGAGAGTATCCTAAACCCAGTACTCTATTGATTTTCATCACCAAATTTATCAACCAAACCTAGAAAAATATCCACAAAGCCGTGAAATTTTTTTTGGAAATTTTCTTTTGAAATTTGTGCTTATATATATATATATAAGGAATCAAGAGCAAAACCCCTAAAAAAAACAAAAGTAATTAGACATACTTAGACACAGACAATAACCAGAATATACTAGAGAATGAAAAGAAAAGTTAATTTGAGAATTGGTTTGGTGCAATTTGAAGCAAATGGTGAAAGATGTGGCGATGGTGGTTGGAGGGCAATGGCAAAGGATGACGGCGGATCAAGGACAAGATGCGGGTAGATGGGTCATGAACAGCTCCTCCTTTAGTTGTGGCATTGCTAGTGGTGGGTAGTGCGGTATGAGAGAGAGGGCGGCCGTTTGGTTAGATAAACAGTGAGGCTGGCATGACGTAGAGGTCGACACTTTTTTGGGGCCTAGGAAATGAAGCAAATTAAGAGCATGAAAAGGTAGCAATCGAGGCACCATAAAACTATTTTAGGTGATATCTCAGAGATATTATCTTGATGAATTTTGTGGAGATAATGAGTAGAGAGAGGGGTTGAATAAAGCTGAAGAATGGGGAAAAATGAAAAAAATAAATAAATGTAAGCCATCCATTTAGAGCAAGAAAAATGATTGAGGACCAATCGCTAATTTAACATTTTATAAAAGAGAGACTCATTATATCTAGTTGATAATTTCTAGTTCAAAAAGCGAGGACACGTGTTGCGTATATGTGGAGAAGGTAAAAGAAGAAGTTAAATGGTGAAAGTGGATATCATTCCTCAAGTTGCAATTCATGCATCTCTGTCATTAGATTAATATAAAGAATAAAAGTTAATTTAAAAAGGTATTATTAATTTTAAATATCACATAATTTGTACACCTCTCTTACAACCTTTGTAGTTTGTGCAACTAAACTATAAGGGTAAAGTAATTTTATCACTAAAGTTTTTGTGTGTGCAAATTTGTAATTAATTTTTTTGAAAAACGTAAATTTGGTATCAATGTTTTGTGTTGTGAACAAATTTGTTCCTGTCAGTTAAAATTGCTTAACATGATAAATGTGTCAATTTTAACTTTCCTTTACCTAATACTTTGGTCTTAAAGTTTGTGAATTTATTATTTTCACCATCGTTTTTGCTTCAACAAACCTCTATGTCATTCGCCACTCTCCACTTTTTACGCCACCGGCATTATTTCCACTTTTCCATACATCTTGACAATGCTCTAAGAAATAATTCTTAAAATAAACCCTGATCAAACACGGTCTAATTGATGCAGATATGATTAAATTTAGAGATATTATACTTTTAGAATAAAGATCGATGACTGTGGTGACGGAGGGTTGCTCGGTAATAATGAGGAAGGTGAAAACTAAAAAACTCAATAATGGGGGTGTACAATAAAAAGCATAGTTTTGACATATTTAGGTATTATGAAATGTTTGGGTAGTTAAGGGTTAAAGAGAAAGCTTTTAGGGACTAGTTTAAGAGTTGTGTCATAGAATATTCTTTGAAGAAAAAGAACATTACTATCATTTAATGACCAATAGCAAAATTGCCCATAAGAAAATGTTAATGACAAATTTGTCTGTAAAAAGAATTCAGCGACAAAATTACTCTATCTCTGTAGTTTAGTGACAAATTTATCCTTTTTGCCATTTTATATATAGGATTTAGTATTATTACTCATTTGTCATCTGATTTTATACATATGTATAATTTTGACGGAAAGTGTGTTTTAATGCATTCACGCTTGTGTTTTTTAAGATGGATGATGAACTCGTACATACAACTGAATATATCAATAACAATTTTATGATCAAATTTGTACTATATCTCATATAATTTATACACATCTCTCATATTTTTATATTTGAATTCATATATATCTATCAATTGACCAATATTAACACCCAATTCATTTTAACTTATGCCAATTGACTTTAACATGACTTATTTTTATTCTTACGTCATTTTTATTTTAAACTAATTTTAATTAAAAGTCAATATTATGTAGTTACAATAATTCATTGAAAATACAATTTTTTTAATCTTATTAAATTTTTTATGAAATTTTCTAGTTTAAGACATTAAAAAAGAAAAATTCATAAAAATTTAACAATATCATAAAAATTTATTTTCAAAATGGATTATTGTATCTACATAATATTGGATTTCAAATAAAATTAACTTAAAAAAAATATAAAAATAAAAATAAATTAATTAACTTAAGTTAAAACAAATTTGCCCTGAATCTTACAGGAATTGGAATTAGATGCACTTACACCTATTTAATGGTATGAATGGTACTATTAAAATATAAATAGATATAAATATGAGGGGTGGTGGCATGGTAAACTTACCAATAGCTCACGGTGACTTTAATCAAACGCCAGGCTCTTTCGTTCTTAGGTCTCTTCACCTCATTTCTCCATAGAGATCACTCGCCTCCCCAACACTGCAGAATTGGTGGATATTTGAGCGTAATGGCGGCGATTGCAGTTCACCAATTCGCTCAATGCATCACTTGCCATGCTTGGAGTCCCGATCGCGCAAGTAACTTCTCTCTTCCTTCCTCTTCTGTTTGGTTCCCATGAAAGTGCGATTTCCTGCCTCTCGCTTTTCGTTCCTTGGCTGAACTTCGGAACATGTTCCGTTCGAAATTTTGGGAGACGACCCTTTTAGGTCCAGTTGGCGAATAGATAGATCTACATACATGTACCCTGATTCGGCTTCTTTAGGAGAAATTGATACGCGATAAATCGATTTTTCGTTCGCTGCGGAGGAAGTTGGAAAGCAAATGTGTTTTTCTAAACGATGATATTATAATTATGCGGGTTTTCCATCTGTTCGGGATTAACTTTCTCATCTTCACTGCCAGAATTAGCTTGGTTCTTGAGAGGTTTACAATGTAATTCTTTTATACTCTGAGTTGTTTCTGTAATCTTAAATCAAGCGTACGCTATTGGTTTTCTGAAGGATTGTAGAATTGCTCTCCGTGCATGCATATGTTGTCTTCTTTGTTAAGATGGCTGTTGCACACAGTGCCTGATAAGCTTCTTACTTTTTCCCTTAAACTGTGAAGTTACTCATTAGGATCGTTACTATTAACCTCGTCTTTTTCCTGTGATCTATCCTATTCAGTTTATTTGGAGATGTATAAATACGTGTTTCTGTATCTTCCTTTCAGTGGTTGCCCTTTGCCCTAATAACAATGAAGTTCATGTCTATAAATTGTTGGAAGACAAGTGGGAGAAAGTGCATGTCCTTCAGAAGGTATGTCTATTCTTCTGGATAAGACTGGGGTCTGGTGTTGGGTTGCTTGCAGTGTGCAATGTATACTATGTAATGAGTCTGTTCCATCCTATGCCACCCACTTCACTTTTTAGTGTAACTCTCACTTTCACTTAAGTTGGTTTCTGATGAAGTTGATTGGCGCCCCTAAGCATGCACAGTGGGGCAATTCACTCGTTCAAGATCAAGTAGTTGCAAAACCCCATGGATGGGCCCCTTGACCTCTAAAATAAGAGAGAGTCTCAAAATCAATTGATGTCAAATGCATCAAGTCTAGTTTCATTTCTAGGGGCATATCATGCATCATGCCACTTCATTAATCTTAAAAGTCCTTTCAATAGGCATTGACCTTTTGCATGTCAAAACCTTTTGCAGCATGATCAACTCGTTTCTGGAATAGACTGGAGTGTGAAGTCAAACAGAATTGTCACAGTTTCTCACGACCGCAATTCGTAAGTGCCCCTTTTTGTCTAAATATACATTAGAAGGATGGAAAACAGTGTTATATTAACATCGTATCTCGCTTTTCAAATGATACTTTATATCATGGATTTTGTTTCCTGATGTTGTACTTCTCTGTTGCCTAACCTGTTTTCAACATTTGGGATCTTTTGAAGATATGTGTGGAACCAAGAGGGCCCAGAATGGGTACCAACTCTTGTAATCCTTAGGCTAAATCGAGCTGCCCTGTGTGTTCAATGGAGCCCAAAAGGTACTAAGACCTAAGTCCACTTTGTAGTGTTGTTTTCACCATTTTGTAGCAATTTGCATCATGTGTTATTTGTACTTAAAAGTCCTGGCAGGATAACTATCTTCACATTTTTGGATGATTTGTGTACTACTATTGCTCGATAGTCACTTGTCCATGTCTCAAGCATATAAATTGCATGATTAGATGATACTTTTAACTTAAGAAATGCAATATCTCCTTTTGCAGTGGCATGTCGGTTGTCTATTGGAAAAAATCGTGTGGTTTTCTTTGGTTAAACAAAGTGTCACAAAGTATTGGTTGGGTAGATTGATAATGAGGAATTAGTGGACCTGGGAGACTTTCTATAGTTGATAGGTATTGAACTGGGGAGTGATCTCTGTTCCTATTGTAGGAAATGAGATTAGTTATGCCTTGATATGTTAACCAAATGAAAAACTCCAAAGCATATTGATTTATTACCAAATGAAAAACTCCAAAGCATATTGATTTATTATAATCTCTTTGGCAGAATACAGTTCTCTTTTTGTGCTTGGCAGTTTGTACTTGGTTCATTGTTCACCTGTTTGACCTATCAAACTGGGGAGTGATCTCTGTTCCTATTGTAGGAAATGAGATTAGTTATGCCTTGATATGTTAACCAAATGAAAAACTCCAAAGCATATTGATTTATTATTATCTCTTTGGCAAAATACATTTCTCTTTTTGTGCTTGGCAGTTGGTACTTAGTTCATTGTTCACCTTTTTGTGACACTATAAGAAAAAGCAATTTAATTTTTCTTTGAAAATTGCAGTTAGGTGTTTCTTTGTTTTTATGCAATTCTAATTACTTTAAAACATTTCTCTTCTTTCAGAAAACAAGTTTGCTGTTGGAAGTGGTGCTAAAACAGTGTGCATATGCTACTATGAGCAAGAAAATAATTGGTAGTGCTTCCTCTCTTTTTCATTCTTCTTTTACTGTTGTTATTCTTATGGGCTAGCTTCCCAGGTTTTGTCATGGAAAAAACGATCTAATCTACTTCCTCTTACCATGCTCAACCCCAAAAAAATAGTGACTGTGTGTGTGTGAAAAATATGATTGATTGTTAAAGTTTTAGTCAAATTTTCTGTGAAAATTTTGTATAAGTCCTATGGACTTGTATTTTTTTTAAAAGATAAAAAATAAAATATCCCTCAGTTGTTATTTCATGAGAGAATGGTATATTTTATCATATTAAGTCATATTTATGATTTTTGAAGAACAAACAATAGCAGCTTAATCTCCCAAGGCCTATACGTGTATATACATATACTATAGATGTGTTCTTAATCCGCGTGTTTTATGCAGTTTTCCCCCCCATATTTTATCCCTTATCCATGTCTGAGAATGAGTGCCTGCTGTTCCCAATTCTTATTTTTTCCTCTAAGCTGAATATTTATGTTGGGAATTTGTCTTTCATACTTGCTAAAGAAAATTAGTATGGAATTTTTTATATTTTTCTCAATGAATAGAAGTATTGGTTGTTTGTGAAAGTTCACAAGTATTTTGTATTATAATCAATTGCTTTGTCTTTGGTCAACTAATAGTATGTGAGTGAAGGACTTTGTTGCTGCCTTCAATTCAGTTTGTCCCTTAAAAGATGAACTTTTCTCAGTGTTTAATTAGGTAGATTTCTTCTTACAGGCTTTGAACTCTTATTTCCACTTCAAAGTTGCTTTAGTATTTGACAATTTATTCTGGAACAATTTGGAACTTTTTATCTTTTGTGATTATCATAGAGGCTTGGGTGGGCATTATGATGTACTACAAAACCCAAATTAGTTATGAATAGTTCATCAAAATGTCATCCCAAAATTAGAAATATGCAGCTATGCAAAGGTCATCAGATTATCAACCATAATTGCCCTAAATGCGCTATACTTTTGTTGTAAAAAGAGAAGGACCCAATTCTTTTACATTCATGTTCAAATAGTGTAGAAGCCTTGATTAGATGTCTGAATAGTTTAGGGGTTTAGGATTCCTTTCTTTCTAGTTGTGCAATTCAATGCATTGAGAAGATCACTTATGTGGTTTTCAGATCCAGCCATCATTGGCAATGCTTCTCTTATCACTCTTCAGTGTTTTTTAACTGTGACATTAATGACTTTACAGTTTGTGAGATTGATTTTCGGGCTGGTTATTTGACAAATTTAAAGATGCTAAATTTTCTAGTATGTCATTTTATATTAACAGTTGATAGAAAACATTTTTGGGTTATCGTTTGCAGGTGGGTTAGCAAACTTATCAGGAAAAAACATGATTCATCTGTTACAGGGGTTGCCTGGCATCCTAACAATGTATGATAATCCAGCTTTAATGCTTTATCTAACATCTTGTTTTTCATTTTCTAAATATGTGTGCTAAAATTTGCATTAACTCAACTGTAAAACTTGACTATAATTCCGTTCCCTCAAAAGATTAAAAAAGGATGTTCATGCTTCTAACAATTGTATCTAGTAAACGTATTTCCACCTGGCTTGGTTCATATGGGATCATGCTTTTATTGTTTCAGTTTTGATTCCTGCCCAGTAAATAAAGATGGTTTCATGTGTAATATACCTTTGAAGAAAAATCTGTCCCAACAGATCTGCTGTTTGCATAATACTTGCTCCATCCCATTTTGGATGAAATGTTTGTGTATGGCACAAAGATTAAGAAAGAAGAAAAAAGTTTATGTATTATTTCCACTTTTACCCTTCTCTTTGAACATGTAAATCAAGAAAGATGGAAAAAGTGGATATTGAAATGATAGTTTGAAGGGTAATATGGTAAAATAATTTGCTAAATATAGAAATGTTGCATAGTGGAACAACCCAAAATAGAAATGATAGTTTGAAGGGTAATATGGTAAAATAATTTGCTAAATATAGAAATGTTGCATAGTGGAACAACCCAAAATAGAATATGTCGCATCCTTTCTGGGACAGAGGGATTACCTTTTTTAAGTGGTCTGTGTTATTCAGTTCGCTGGATACATGCCTTTATTTACCATACAAGTTATTCTGGATTGTTATCTTCTAATCTTTCTCATAACTGTAGATTCTACTTGCAACTACATCAACTGATGGAAAGTGTCGAGTATTTTCTACCTTTATCAAAGGTGTTGATGCAAGGTGCATTACATACAGCTATTTATCTCTCTCTCTCTCTCTTCGCCCCCCCCCCCTCCCACACACACACACACACACATCCTTTACATGAAGGGTATTTCATTTTTGTTACCTGTATGAATTGAGACAGAGAATCAAAAAAGGGTTCTTCAGATTCCAAGTTTGGAGAGGTATTTCATTCACTTTCTGATTTCCTTAAGTACTTAGGCTTGTACCATTTTTAACTTATGTCTGACCGCATGCGATTGAGAATTGTGTTTTTCTCTTAGGCCAACTTTGTAGTTAAGGCAGCTTTGGCCATGGAATTTATTTTATATATATATATATATTATTGTTGCAACAGCAAATTATTCAGCTCGATCTCTCATCTTCCTGGGCATTTGCTGTGAAGTGGTCACCAAGTGGCAGTACTCTGGCCTATGTAGGTCAGAAATCTCTCTTCACTTGCAATGACAGACAAGTCCATTGCTTTAGTTATCGTAGAATTTTATATTCCTGTTAAGTTGGAATCAATCTAACAGTTTACGTGCTTCTGTCAAAAAAAAAAAAAAGTAAAAACCATGTGATCAGATTAATGCCATTTGCTCTGAATTAGTGTGTGTACGAATACCACCATGTTACTTTGCTGAACCCCTCTGCTTTTATTCAAATTTAGTTGCTTATCCAAATCCCACATTTCTATAATTGAGGGTTCCATTTGCATGGACTGCCCTCACAGATTCCCATCCTGTGTTGTGCAGGTCATAATTCAATGATCTACTTTGTTGATGATGTTGGTCCCTCTCCATTGGCCCAAAATGTGGCTTTCCGTAATTTGCCCCTCCGTGATGTGGGTCAGCATCCATTCTTTTTAGTCTTTGGTTTACCCTTTTGTTAATCTGGATGAGTTGTTTTCATTGTCATGCTGATATCGTATTTGATATCAATTTTGAGATTTTTTCAGGTCTTATTTGTATCTGAGAAGATGGTCATAGGTGTGGGATTTGATTGCATACCAATGGTTTTTGCAGCAGCAGATGAAACGGGAATATGGTAACTGAAGACATTGCCATCATATATCTCTATATTTATTTGGGGCACTAGTTTAATATGCCTCGTGGTCTTGTTTTTTTCCTCCTCAGGAGCTTTATAAGGTTTCTTGGTGAGAAGAAATCATCATCTGCGGTTCCAAAATATAGTTCACAGGTAATTGTTTTTGTAGTCATACTATTGTTTTTGGCAATTAGCTAGATGAGGCTGTGAATTGGCCATCAGATTCTCTTAGGGCATAATATCACTTAGCAGCATCCTGAGAGTACATATGATGTCAAATGAGGCCATTTTACCTTCTCTAAACTTTTTGTGACAGATCCATAGAATTACAGAATTTATCTTTTTTCCTGTTCCAGCTTTCTGGAGCATTTGGAAAACTTTATGGTCAGTCAAAGCAAGGAGTGAGCAATGACGCAACTGAAACCTCAAAGCAACATGGAGTTGTTCATGAAAACTGCATCAAGTATTTTTCTCATGCTCTGTGTTTTCATAATGTTTGCACGCCCAACCCCTCTCCCCCTTGTTATTTCACGAAGACAGTATATGATGCTCTCTTCTTTGTTTTCCTTTGGGAACTACAGTTGTATTGTGCCTCTGAAGGAAGGAGATGGTCCTAGAACAAATAGATTCAGCACCTCAGGTTGGCGATGGAACTACTTCCCTTTTTTGTTTTCAGATGTTCTCTAGACCCATGAATCTCCTCTTTGTAGTTTTGGGGTACTGATGAATGATTTTGAACATATGATCACAGGACTTGATGGGAAAGTGGTCATCTGGGATTTGGAGAACCAAGAAGACCTTTCTAATTTTTTATGATCATATATTTAATTCGTTGCCAAGCTAGTGAAAAATCTATAGGTTTAGCTGTGCACCACACTGCCTGTAAAATTGGTGCTGTAGAACTTATGCTGTTGTATTCCATGATTCATTTGAGGAGAAAATTTGTAGGTTGCCATTTCAGGAACATGTTATAGGAGAAGGGAAAAAGTACAGTCTTCTGTGAAATATTGGATCCCGGTAATAATTGCTGAGCTTTTTATGAGGAGAGAAATTCGTTTTCATCGGGTTGGTTTTGGCCCGCTGGGTAGAGAGCTTTAGTTTGATATTGCAGTGCGTGAATGGTTCAGGCAGCTTGTTACGCTTCAGTCCATCAGCCTCGAGTTGAGATTGCTGCAGAACCGGGGCTTTTTTTTTTTGGCTTAGAGTGGAGCCACCTAAACGGTCGGCAGGTGGCCGATGTATGGGTTTTGGAGTTAGTCGTTGACGCAACCATCAGCTACTACTAGCACCACCAGGTGCCAAAGCCATTTCCATTTCCCCAGCATGTCCTCCTTGGCTTGGCTTCTCAAAAATCAATTGACATTTATTCTGTGTCTTTGCGATTTTGGAGTGCGCTAATTGAGAAGTTGCGAAGAAGCCATTTATAATACACATAATTGCTTCCTGCGGGTAGGAGTTGTAAACATGAGTTACCCCACCCGACTCAGAATTTCACAAACAGAGTCGTTCCATCTAACGGCCGAACGACTCCCCAACTTTTGTCAAATCCGCGGTTTAGCCGCCCAATAACCTCTGCAAATCCTCGTCCCCGGGCCGTCTCTCACTCTTCTCCTGTTTCAAACATGCTGCTGACTCTGCATCCTCCCCGCTCTCTCCGTCGCCTCCCTCTCTGCTTCCCTTCCCGCCCTAAATCCCCCTCTCTCCTTATTCACTCCTCGGCCCAGCCCGTCTCCGACTCAACCCCTTCAGCTTCCACCTCCCAAATCCTCTCCATCCGCCGATCTCTCCTCTCCGGCCAACTCACCGCCAACCAAATAGCCGAGTCCTATCTCGCCCGCATCCGTCTCACCGAGCCGCAGCTCAACTCTTTCCTCCACGTCTCCAACGCCGTCCTCGACCAAGCCCATGAGATTGACGAGAAGATCAAACGGAATGAGGACGTGGGTCTCCTCGCCGGGGTTCTTGTTGCCGTCAAGGACAACATTTGTACTGCTGATATGCCCTCCACCTGTGGGTCCCGAATCCTGGAGGGCTACCGGCCGCCGTATGATGCGACTTCCGTGAAGAGATTGAAGGAGTTAGGTGCGATAGTGGTCGGCAAGACTAATTTGGATGAGTTCGGGATGGGTAGCACTACTGAATCCTCCGCTTTTAAGGTCTCGTTGCCTTTTCTAGTTTTTCGTTCTGTAATCATTATCGTGCACCGCGAATCGCAAATTAATTAATTAAGCCCGATTGTTGGGATTATTGAGTCCTACGGTGGTGGAAATGGTTATAGAAGTACTGCAATTTTAGCAGTGCTCACAGTAATTGTGGTATGTGTACTTGCGTATTGGTGCACGATGTGGCCTAAAATCTGGAAACCAGTTTAATTTTCTATATTGGTGCAGCTTGAATCCTGTAGATGAGCTTGAAACTGTTTCAGGGTCCCGAGTCTCAACTCGATGACATAAGCTTCGTCAGCTTGAAAAAGCCACCATTGCTTGTTGTATGGCTGTTCTCACCAAACACTGTCAATAATGTCATGTTTCTCGCCAGACCAATTACTTGACTGTTATACTTTCCTGGCGGTGGCATGAACCTCTCAACTAACTTACTGTTTTCCTATCTCTCTGTACGCATACCGACGGTGTCTTTACCATATCTTGCTAGCTTCTTTTTCTTGTTATATATTGAGGAGTTTCTTATCAACCCCTGTGTGCACTCACACACGGGCATGTATATTGCAAGAAATTAAAGCAGCTGGTGTTCTGAGAATGTTCTGTGTTAGAGCATATCATTGAGGTCTTATAGTAAATCCTTTTTGCCCTTGTGATTTGACTTGGTTTACTCAGGTGATACATCTGTTCATTCATTAGGTCACTGCAAACCCATGGGATCTGACCCGGGTTCCAGGAGGTTCATCTGGGGGTTCAGCTGCCGCTGTTTCTGCTAGGCAGTGTGTGGTATCACTTGGAAGTGATACTGGGGGAAGTGTGAGGCAGCCAGCATCATTTTGTGGTGTTGTTGGTCTGAAGCCTACCTATGGACGTGTTTCACGATTTGGGCTTATGGCATATGCGTCATCGCTTGACGTGATTGGATGTTTTAGTTCATCAGTTGCTGATGCTGGGATTCTTCTCCAGGCAATGTCTGGTTATGATAGACATGATGCCACTAGTAGTAAACAGGTTAAGTGTTTTTGAACCTGAATGCAATGTCATAAAATGTTTTTTTCCCCTGTTTTATTTGGTATATGGTAGCAAGGCCAAGGGGACGTGGGAAATTGAACCTTGGACCTTTTGGTAACAACCATAACCTTAGCAATTAGGCCAAAGCTTGAATGTTAATGTCATTGAGCTTGTATCTTAGACATTAGTGTCTGTGTTACTAGTTTGTTCTTTTGTTGGTGATGTGTCTAGCTTTGGGACTAACTTCACAAAACTTGTACTGTGTATCAAATGCTATGTTCTGATTTTGGCATTTTTTTAGGAGGTGCCTGATTTGACTTACCAATTCACGCCTGCTGCAAATTTTATGGAATCCAGGCCATTTGAAGGACTGAGGGTTGGGCTAATACGTGAAACTGTTGGAGATGGTGTTGATGCTGGAGTAGTATCTGCTATAGAGGGTGCTGCTTCTCATCTTGAGCAATTAGGATGTACTGTGACTGAGGTTTAATCTGTTATTTTTTTCTGTTACATTTTATGTGAAAGCTTGGCAGTAAAATTCTTCCCTGAGCTTTTACATACCTTCTTAAATCTTAGTGCAGGCATCATTGCCATCCTTCTCGCTTGGTTTACCGGCATACTATATTATTGCTTCATCTGAATCATCTTCGAACCTATCACGTTATGATGGTGTCAGGTGGTCTACTGGACTCCCAAGACCCACACATCCACACACACGTGTCCTTCCCAAGCTCTCAACTTATCTTGCTTTGTTGTTACAGATATTTGTGTTCTCTTGGGTTCTTATTTTCATTCTCCCACAAATATACAGGTATGGAAACCAAGCCTTTGCTGAAGAGCTGAATGCACTGTATGAGGGCACACGAGCTAAAGGATTTGGTTCTGAGGTGTGGTTCAGATCAAGTTCAAAGTGGAGTTATGAAAAGCCAGGTTACATGATGTGTTATATTTTAAACTTTTGCAGGTTAAGATGAGAATATTGATGGGAACATATGCTCTTTCAGCTGGGTATTATGATGCATATTACAAACGTGCCCAGCAGGTATGGTAATGCTGACAGTTTGATTTTCTGTCCGATTCCAGCATCACATTTTCTTGTAGAAAGTAGAAAACTTTGCTTGTCTCACTTGTGTCCTTCCAAGATTTTTATTTTCATATTTATTTATTTATGAATGAATGAAGAGGTTTTTAATCATAATATCATTTCAGGTGAGGACTTTAATCCAGAAGAGTTTAAAGGCAGCATTAGATGAAAATGACATCCTTATATCACCTGCTGCTCCGTCTGCTGCATATAAGATTGGTATGCTGCATTATTCTTTCTTTTACTAGTCAATTTGAGAACCAATAGTTTTTTGTTTTAATCACAGGTGAGAAGAAGAACGATCCATTGGCAATGTATGCTGGAGATGTCATGACTGTAAATGTTCTTTTTTCCCTGTTTGCTTGATTTCATATCAGATCTTCGATTCTCTTGTTTGTTCCCTCTTCCTAGTTCCTTTTCCTGACATCGTATTTGGTACAGGTCAATGTCAATTTGTCAGGCCTGCCTGCATTAGTTTTGCCTTGTGGGTTCGTTGAAGGGGGTCCATCAGGCCTGCCGGTTGGCCTTCAAATGATTGGTGCAGCGTTCAGTGAGGTGAAGATTGCTAAACTTCTCTAAGTATTGCAGTATTGAGTGATCTAACGTGGTCCGCAATCACAGATAACCTTTGTAGTTCTATTGAGGTTTTGGGATTGAAGTTTAGGGAGGCTATCATATGTTTTGGAGCCCAACTAAACCAATAGTGATGTTCTCTGGAATCCTGCAGAAGGAACAAAGAGAATTGTCCTGTTCCATCGTTTAGTAATTGGAAAAAATTGAAACAGGTTGAAACATATTGGCTTTAGAGCTGCAAAGATGTCGGGGAGAGGAGGTTGCCTAAAAAAAGGCTAGATTCTAGAACTGCAGAACTGCAAAGCTTGGATGTTTTGGTTCTTGATATTCCTCTTTTATGTTTGATCAGGCGAATGGCATCTTCTTACCGTATGAATAAGCTGAGACTTGTTTTGTGCAGGAAAAGTTGTTGAAAGTGGGTCATGTCTTTGAGCAGACCCTCCAGTTGAGTAAGTTCATCCCCCCACTGATTGCAGACGACACTGCTCTGTAGCTTGCCACCAACCGATCCATCTGCCACTCCCCAGCTTGAAAGCCTGCCTGGCCAACACAAATTTGTTTATATGTAACATAGGCTGCTTGTCATTGATTTGCCTCTGTTGATTTCACTTGTCTACCATTTTTATGTTCAGAAAGAGTGTGGCACTGAGGTTTCATTGGAGGAATTATATTTATTGTCTTCAATTTCATTGCATGTATTATCATTTCCGAGTTATATGAATTAACTTCATCGTATAAAATGAAACCTCGGATAGAAATGCTTCCCGCGGCCGAAGCTATGTCTATTGTCTATAATTGTTAGGCATCTATGAGAACTTCATCGGTGTAGTGTCTGTAGACAAATATTAATTTAGCCTCAATTCAATCAAATGCACTCCAACCAATCAAAGTTACATCTTTTGTTTGGTACATCATAGGCCAAATGAGGCATGGCGTGTAGTTTGGTGGGGTATTGAACTTGTATTACTCACTAGGTCAAGACTCTAGTTGTGCTTTCATCTTTGACATATGAAAAATGTAATTACAAAGATGGTACGCCAAATCTGACCTCATATTCAATTTGGTTCTACAATTACTTTCAGGGTAAAAGAAACCATTGACAGAGCCAACCTAGCACAAGGATAATAACTGCGCTATCATATGTTTCCCTCGCTCTCGGTTGCCTCCAATTCCAAATCTGCAACACCTTCTTCTGAAAGGCGGTCTCGCCCACTTCTCCCACTTTCTAGGGTTTCCGCCCTCCTACTCCCCTCAATTCTCAAATCCCTTCCATCATGTTTCCTCCCGCTTTCTTTGTTAGTCATGTTCGTATCATATATATGCAGTATCCTTGACCTGTCGTGGTTCCGATCCGATACCGTCTGGATCCGATCCGGCCACCAACCCGCTCCTCCCCGACCCGATTTTCTCCGCTCCTTGTTGCCCGTACCCGTTTCCAGGTGAGCTTCTGCATCTCGACCCGCATCCAATTCTTCTAATTTGCGTGCCTTACAGTTTAGGGTTTGGTTATGGGTCCGACATTGCCCGACCCGAGCGTCCAAAAGTATATTTTATCGACTTCTTTTAGCTGTGTTTAGGTTTAATTTCATGGTTAATCAATGGGGTTGGATCAACCTTTGATCCGTTCGTTTGATCGAATGCATGTGTTCCTATTTGCATTTGTTGTTTTCAAGTTCGGTGCTTTGTTTTGCTTTTTTTTGTTTTCTTTCTGTTTCTGTGTTCTTGTTCTTCTGGGATGAGCGTTGGAGAAGGTTGGGGATTCTGGAAGATTTGGTTAAGTATGACACTTTAACTATGTGAGGTTGATCTTTTGGAATTGGTTGGAAAAAATTTGATGGTCCTCACACTTTTATTTCTCACCTGGGATCTAATTAGCATGTTTTTCTGTTAGTAGGCAGTCAGTTTTCACATTGATTACTAGATGAAAAAATCACTTGAAAGAAAACAGGAGACAACTTCCATACCAATTGCACATGGAGAAGGGATGAGATTAAGTTGGTCCTTTCAAATTCTAGGAAACACGTGTTAGGGGGCATGAACAACTGTTGATACCATTATTTTACGTTGTGCAAATACGTCCTCTTGTACCCTTCAAATTGCTTAAACAGAATGCTTATTTTTTTAAGTAAGTCGTGCTCAATCTCTTTGGACTAGGATAATCTTCATGTGGTACTGTTGGTCCTTCTGTACCTGCTCTTGCTCTGGGCTTTGGACAAAGTTGTAGGCCTTGGTATGCGTGTAGGTTGAAGTCAAAGATGAATGCAGCCAGTGCACCTGAAATTTTGGAGTTGTAAAGAAACAGTGTAGGGTGGGTACGAGAAAAAGCATGTTTCCTTTTCCCGGCAGACAAGATGCTGCTTTTTGAACACGGGAGCCATATATACTTCAGGGGTTGAGGAAAAGTTAAAAGAGTTAGCCCAAGGAAACTAGTGACTGAATTAGTGGGTTATGTTGAGAAGTCAATATTTCATTAGTCTCCTTCCTGATATTTTTCATGGACTTGTGTAATAAAAATGGGTCCTGAAAATGATCGCTCACACCACTGCATTATATTCTGTCAACCCATTTATTTGTCTTGCTTCATTGTCCATCCTTTATCTGGTTTGCAAAGTATATCATAAGATTTCCTCTCATAATAACTGAAACGTGCCGCTCCCTTATTATATTATTCGTATTAAAACTTAATGTACTACTGGGTTTGGATCCTTTCCTAGCTAGAAGTACTTGTATAGCAAGACATGATGTGCATTTTTGTGTGCAGGTAATCCTTTCCTAGAACTGGCTTCATGTGATGGACATGTCGGATGCAGTCTTAGTGAACACCAGCAGATTAAAATCTGTTGTGTGGAATGACTTTGATAGGGTCAAAAAGGGCGACACCTTCGTGGCTATCTGTAGGCACTGTAAAAAGAAACTAAGTGGGTCAAGCACTAGTGGGACATCACATCTAAGGAACCATTTAATTAGGTGCCAGAGAAGATCTAATCATGGAATAGCTCAATATTTTTCAGGAAGAGAAAAGAAAAGAGAAGGATCCCTTTCCATTGTTTCTGTTGATCAAGAGCAGAAAAAGGATGAAGCACTTAGCATTGTGAATGTTAGATATGAGCCAGACAACAGTAAAACAGAGACAGTTAGCAGTGGTAGCAACTTGGATCAGAGGCGCAGTCAACTGGATCTTGCCCGCATGATCATATTGCACGGCTATCCTTTGACTATGGTTGAGAATGTTGGATTTAGAGTATTTGTTAAGAATCTCCAGCCACTCTTTGAGTTAGTGACCCTAAATAAGGTTGAGGCTGACTGTGTGGAAATCTATTCAAAAGAAAAACAGAAGGTTTATGAAGTGCTGGATAAGCTGCCTGGCAAAATCAGTGTTAGTGTTGATCTGTGGACTGCTTCAGATGATGCTGAATATTTGAACTTGACAGCCTATTACATTGATGATGAATGGCAATTTCAAAAGAAGATTTTGAATTTTATTGCTCTTGACCCTTCTCATGCTGAAGACACACATTCAGAAGTCATCATGAGTAGTTTGATGGACTGGGATATAGATCGCAAACTGTTCTCTTTGATTTTCGATTGTTCTACAAGTGAAAATATTGTTGACAGAATTAGAGAACGACTATCACAGAACAGATTTCTTTTTTGTAATGGCCAGCTATTTGATATACGTTGTGCAGCAAATCTTATCAGTCGCCTGGCTCAAGATGCAATTGAAGCTTTGGTTGACATCAGTCAGAAAATTCGAGGGAGTGTACGCTATGTGACAAACTCTCAAGCAACACAGGCTATGTTTAATGAGTTGGTTCAGGAGGTCCACGGTGAGACTTTTAAGTGCTTGTGTGTAGATAATCCCCTGAGATGGAACTCTACATATTTAATGCTTGAAGTTGCGCTGGGGTATCGGCAAGCCTTCTCTCTTTTGCGAGAACGTGATCCTGCCAACGCAAAGTTCCTACCTACTGAGTTGGAGTGGGATAGGGTAAGTACTGTCGCCAGCTACTTGAAGCTATTTGTTGAAGTTACCACTGTTTTCACACGAAACAAGTTTTCAACGGCCAGCATGTTCTTTCCGGAGATCTGTAACATTCATTTACAATTGATCCAATGGTGTAGAAATCCAGATGATTTTGTTTGTACCTTGGCTGCAAAGATGAGAAAACAGTTTGATGACTACTGGGAGAAATGCAGCATGAGTTTAGCTGTTGCAGCCATGTTAGATCCTCGATTCAAGATGAAGCTGCTAGAGTACTACTACCCTCAATTGTATGGTGACAGTGCTTCAGAGCTTATTGATGATGTTTTTGAGTTTATTAAGACACTTTATAATGAACATTCCATCGGCTCTCCATTAGCCTCACTTGACCAGGATCTGGCCTGGCAAGCTAGTGGCAGTGGTTCAGGAACAGATTCGAGGGATAGGCTCATGGGATTTGACAAGTTTGTTAATGAAACTTCCCAGAGCCAAGGTACAAAATCAGATCTAGAGAAGTACTTGGAAGAACCATTATTCCCTCGTAATGCTGATTTCAACATTTTAAACTGGTGGAAGGTTCACACTCCAAGATACCCTATTCTCTCTATCATGGCACGCAACATTCTGGGCATTCCCATGTCCAAAGTCACGTCAGAATCAGCATTTGATATCAGCGGCAGTGTGCTTGATCGCAATTGGAGCACACTTCATCCGACTACCGTGCAAGCTTTGGTGTGTTCACAGGATTGGATACAGAGCGAGTTAGAGAGTTAGTTGCTCTTTGCTGGTAGCCAGTTCTGTTTTTGTCTAGTTGCATCTACATCTGTATAAGCTTTATCATTGTGTCTGTTATTTAAAAATTTTGCAGCTTTACTTGCGCCAATGCCTCCAGTCTTGAACTTTCTCGTGTTTATACACAAGAGAAGGCTATATGAACATAAGTTCTCTTTCGTGCTTAATCATATTAGTAGTTTATTCTGCACTCTGGCAAAGCTATATGGTATGAATCTTTGGGTTGAGACTTGAGAGAGTGATAGGAAAGCGTCAAACGTGTTTTCCAGCAGGTCTTGTATTGTATTATATTCTAAGTACAAAAGGGAAAAAAGTTTGGTGAGGTTTCGTTCGAAAACAATGTCAGTATTTAGCATTGGAGTTTGGAAAAGCTATTCAATAATAGTTTTTAACATTAAAGCTGTGGAAAATTTGTCACAAACGTTGATAATTTATTTCACTTTCTAACTTTAATATTAGACGTTATTTCCAAACACTTAGACGAGTTAGTTTTTCATACATGGTTCAAAAAATTGTCTACGCATGAAACAGACAGGAGATGGGCAGGTCTATAGGAAGCTGCTATTTAGTTCAAGTATTTTTCTCAACACACTCTAATTTATTAACTCGACAGGGAGCCAATGTTTTAAGGTAGTTTACTCCTTTCTTTCTTTCAACACTTAGATCCTCTGGAGAGCAGGTATTCGTGCAAAATACTTTGAACACCAAAAGAACGACATCTCTCATAAACCTCATGCTACTATTTTTAACAGCCTGATTGACTAGAAGAAATGCGTAAAAGAATGTAGAAAATGTTTAGGTGTTAATGGCTTCGAAACAGTATTTGGGGTACATTCAGCAAAGCGAGGGTATTCTAAGGGCCAATTTGTTTTAATTTAAGCCAATTTAATTCAAAACAATTTATTTTTATGTTTACATCTTTTTTATTTAAAATTAATTTTATTTGAAAGTCAATATTATTTAGGTGAAATTGATTCTAAAATTTTTATAATACTATTAATTTTTTATAATTTTTTTTTAAACATTAAAAAAAAATTTCATAAAAATTTAATAATATGATAAAAATTTTGTTTCAAATGAATTATTACACTTATATAATATTAACGTTCAAATAAAATTGATTTTAGGTAAAAGAGATTTAAAATTATTTTAAATTAATTTAATTTAAGTTAAAATAAATTAGGTGGTTGCTTTTACCATCCCGGAAATAAACCAGAAACGAATAAAAACACCACCTGTTGTGCTGTGAAGCAAACGTATTCTTTCTGGAATATGATTTCGGGCGTTGAGCTTGAGCATACTAATTAATTCCAATCTACGTGGTTGCGTCAGAATTCGTAGTTGATCTCTTTCGCATAGCATCGGCCAGCTCCCAAATCTGGTGGTATGTAATCCAGACCCGGCAGATATATGCATGCTTTATTCAGTAAAGCGCCGAATTTTTGTGTTCTTCCTTTTCTTGGCTTTGATGGATCGATGAGTTTCTTTTTCGGTGTCTTGTGTGTGGGCTTAGATTGTCAAACTTGTAATTGGTATTATATCATGATTGAATTGGTTTGAATTTTCTCCCGATTGGAGAAGAAACGGAGGAAAAGGATCTTTTGATTCTTTTCTGTTTGAATTGATGTACTGGTACCCGTTATATTTCTTTTGAGCTGGGGATCATGCAAGTCTGGGTGAAAAGTCAACACCCAAATCGTTTTTTGTGTTTCTTCATTCTTGATGTTTGATTGTCCGAGGAAAAGCTTGATTAGATATGTTAGAAATTTTTAGATTGGACGGGTGAATTTCGTTGCCCTTTCTTGCTAGAACCTTTCATCTGGAGTGACAGCCATGGAAAAGGGATGCATTATTAGTATGATTTTACTGAATTTTATCTGATTCTGCTACTGTTTCATCAGATAGCAGAGAAGAGTTCAAGTAACATGTTCAAGGGAAATGCAATTTGGGTCGGTACACCTCCTTCCTTGGTGGATCTTTGCGTTAGGGTAGCCATAAACAATGTAAGATACCTTGGAGATGTTGGAGAGACAGATTCACATCTTCTTGAACGAATTTTATCTCACTGCACTGTTGATCAGTTGATGCACGTAGAGAAATGTACTGAAGTAAGTTGAAGCTGATGATGGTTTGCATGGAAGACAAATCCTTTGAGTTTATTTCACTGAAGTATTTTTCTTTGATGATCTAGGGAAGAGATCTTAGTCCAATAACTGATAAATTGTGGAAAAAGTTCTATGAGCGTCAGTTTGGAACCAAGAGTATGAACCTTGTGATCAAGAGAATGAAGCAAAAGAATGTATCATTTAGGTGGAAACAGTTATATGATGTAAGTTGTTCTGGTCCTTCAAACACCAACAACTCCCCCAAAAAGCACACGTGTACGCCCCCATAGGTTGCTCCAGATACTTCATGACATTTTTCTTTCCCATTCCTTGAAAAGAAAAAAGAAAAAACCTTCTGACAAATGCTTATGTGGGATTCTATTCTTGCAGGCCAAGTTGAAAGACATGCATGAGGCTGAAAATAAAGCTGCTGACAGGTTGAGGCAACGATACCTGAATGAAAATGCTCGTAAGCAGAGAATGTGTCATTCATTGATTCTGCATGACATGTTTCTCTTTTATACATTTTTGTGTGATTTGCGTTCTGGTGAGGTCTGCTCATTTTCAGAACACTGACATGGGCTACCCTTTGCTAGCCATCTTCCTCTGAGAGGTGCTACCCCATGCAAAGACTGAAGGTTGATAGCTTATTGATCTTCCTTCCTTGAATCAGCAGCAGCTGAAACTCTACCATCGGGATGTGGGTTTCTCTTGGTTAACATTTCAATTCGCTAAAACTAGGGAAATCAACTGGGGATGAATGTGGAATAAAGGCATTATTGCTTCATCCTTTTCCACATGAAGTCTGGCAAAGCTAACATAGGACTCATGAAACTAGTCTTTGGCGTGCTTCTCTCACTCCTATGATTTTGTGCTGGGTGCCTTTAATCCTGGTTACAGAACCGTTCATCTTCTTTCTGATATGAAATGCTGACCAACATATATTGATTTGACCAGGCAAACAAAGCAGGCAAGTACAGCTTTGCTCAAAGGTTCCACCTTCAAGCAATAAAAGGGGTTTCTCAGGTCACTATCTTTTTTTTTCCTAATGCTGTTTTTGTGAAATGCTGCTATGGATTAGGTCTGGATATGCATAGTATGGATTTGTTTCAGGCTGTTTTCCAATATGCTGTGATTATTGTAAATGGGTATGATTGCTCAGCATTATTTCAATGGCTTTTGTAGGACCTGGGTACAACTTTTCCAATGTGAAGAGTAACATAATGAAGAAGGCAAAGATAGATCTCATTAAGAGGTAATGCCAATGTTATGTGTTATAATGGGTTTAGTATGAATGTCGAAGACAACTTGGTAGCATTATTTCTTCTAACAGCTTACAATCCAGCTTTAATTCTCCCAGTTGTCCACAGAAACAAGAAATTTAAATAGCCCAGTTCATTTCTAGTGCCATTTGAGGCCCTCGACAATGTGTTCTTTGGAGGGTTTCTCATATTGTTGTGTTGGAAATGAAGCTATGTACGGCAGTCCTATTGCAAATTCATTTTTTTGTGCTTTCCTCTCATGTTTGAGCAGCCAGGAAGTGAAAAATCTTGCAGCTATGAGGAGAAATGCAATTCAGAGGAACCACAGGTAATGTTCTTTGTTGTACATGTAAACAAATAAATCATTTCAAGGAAAAGATGCGAGAGATTAGGGTGCTCGTTGTAGTGGGAAACCTTGGGTGGAGTTATGGAGTCCAAACTAGTTCATTATGCAATAAGTTAAAAGTGTTGTCAACATACAACAGTTTTGATCAGTTCATCCACTGAAGGATTTTCCCCCTTAAACCTCACCCCGAGTCCAGACAGATTTGTGATGAATGATGTTTGTCAAGTGTCAACCTCACATGGTTTGTTCTTGGATGAATTACAGTGTTCCAGCCATGGCAAAGTCGAATGGATTAACCCGGAAGAATTCTGCTTCAACTTCAAAACTTACTGAACCCTCTACAAGGAGATTTTAACCATTTGAATTGAGCTGAAGCATGTAAAAATCCATAGCTCAGGAGCTGGATCGTGGTTTTCTTTCTTAATTTCTTGTTTTAAGTGACCCAATTTCATCTGTTGTGACATTGTTAATCATAAAAGATACTAATTTTTTGATGATATAGTGATGAGAATCGCATTCAGCTGTTGCAACTAGAAATCTGCTTCAGCTGAGCTGTTCAGTAGTCTTTAGCGGATGGAACACCAGAGGTTTTTTGTATCTGCCCAATTGATTCATATTGGTAACCAAATGACTAGTCAAATGCTTGCCCCATTATTTTTGTTTGGGCTTCTAATATGAGTTGAGCGACAGTTTGGAACTCTAGATATTATTAGCACCCACGGTCAACCGCTTTTTTTATCCTGGACATTTGAATGTGAAACGTTTGTTGGCAGCAGATTCAATTAGCTTAGCTGCTGACCTGAGCTGAGGAGGCACCCGCTTCAGTGAGACGAAGCCTTCTCTGACTCTGTGTGCATGAGTATAAAGCAACGTGAGGCAACACGCGAGAGCTCGGACGTAAAGGTAAAGCATAAGAAAAAAAGAAAGAAAGAAAGAAAAAAAACACAGTTGAAATAAATCTCATACGATGACGTCCTTAATGCTAAATTGTATGGCCTAATCGTTTGTCAATGTCAAATTCCCATTGCTTCATATTGTACAGAATATTAGTCCTGCATTAGCTGTACAAAGTTTTGAAATATTTTAAATGAACTCAATTTAGAATGAGTTTTGAACTTAAAAAGAACAAGGTATTTGCAAACCACTGTAGTTGGCTAAAGAAGTGAGGAAGTCCATTTTATAAGCTTTCCCACTCCCTAGTTTGGAGGAATACTTCCAAGAAGTTGATTTGAGCACAGTGAGAGAAGTAATGGAGGACATCTTGAAAATTGATGGATGCAGGGACAGCAGGTGCGCTGAACTCGTCTGCGCAGTCCTGGCAACTTTAAGTTCCACATTTGGCAGAAGACCCTCTGGAATAGCTTCTTCTGCGTCCAAGCAGGTTATTTACTGGCCAAGTTCAAAACTTGCAGAGATGTAAAGTTCTTTGGTAGCTCTCCTGTCGAGGAATTCTGAAAAACATTGAACATCTGGACTGGAGCTTGGACGAGGAGTTTAGATGGCCCCCACCAATTGCTTTCCGACAGGTCGAGCACCACAAGATCAGAACAAAGTGACAAGTTGTCTGGAATTGCCCCCTCAAATGAGTTTGACTTGTGCTCGGATTTAAGAGCTGCAAACGAACCAAGTCGGTGGAATCAGACCTTGGGAAGTGTTGTTATCTAGCCTAAGGAGATGAATTTAGGAAGCTGAGGTTTCCTATGCGAGTGTGAGAAGACAGTTTGCCTGTCAACTCTCAGATCTAAGATGGTCAGTCTTCTATGCCTAATGGCACACCTGACCCCTTCGCAGTCGCAGAAAAGCGAAGACTCTTTCCATGAACATAGAACGCCGTGTGGATCGTGCTGAGCATTGCCAAGTAAAGCGTCATGATCTGTTTGATTGCCGGAGAAAGTAGAAGTAGGATCTGCATAACCAAGCAGCAAGGTGAACAAAAAGGCAAAACATTCTGAAGAAACTCATTTTTTTTTCAGTTAAACTCAGAATCCCACGTATTGGGTTTTCTTTCCACTTCCTCGGACCATAAATATAGCATCTCCATGATGTGAAAGAAGAATTGCTTTATGAATCACTTTGCATAGGAGGCAGGCAACTGGTGGTTAAAGTAGTTGAATTCAAGCCCACATGCTTGTTAAATGTAAGGACAAAAGTCAAGACAAGGCAATTTTCTTCCCTTGGTCTCAGAAGCTTGTCCGTTTCAAAGAAAATGGCAGCCGGAGCCGGGTGCAGTTCTCCGAAGAAAATAAGGCATAAATCATTAGCTTTTGAACCGAAGAACAAGTGACTAACCCACAAAAAAATTGATTAACACTCATGAAAAGGATGCTCAGAACAAAGGCCTGCATACACAATGCACTAATCCCTTGCTTCTCAACAAGAGTTCCAATTTCCAAACAATATATATGCTCCTTTGGTTCTACACAACTTGTAGCTCCAACGTCTTATGCTCACTGTTTCCATGACTACTTCCAGGGGATCCTACAGGCACAACAGGTAATGAGGCCGAAGACTCTTCTTTCTCGCCAGAGCTCATCTCCTGAACCGGAGGAGGGTTCACCACCGTCATTTGCATGTCGGCATTGTCAGACAGATGGTTCTTCATCTCTCTGTGCTCTTGACATAAGGCACACCAGTGCAAGCAGCAGTGAACCAGGCAGGGGTCACATGGAGAGTCCTGCAAATCGCACAACAGTCATCGTTCTTCCAACTTGTCTAAATCAAAGCGCTATGTCATTGATCTATCAGCCATCAAGCAATCAAAATTTTCTGTTTTTCTCCCTACAATTTCACATTCCAATTCAGCAGAGAATCAAAATTAGGTTCATATAATAAGTAGAACACATTTCAAGTAGAGTTTGGAGTTTGCAGCAATAGCGATCATCAAATGGAGGGTACATTTTGATGTGAAAATGGTTCAATCACACAAAAGGTATCGACTTAAGAACAAACCTTGAGATGGTACTTCTTCTGCAGTGATTGTCGAAACAAGCCAGTATAGATGCCACACATCCACCAAGCGAAAAACAGACTCTCACATATGAGGAAGGATGTCTTCGGGTCAATGCCACCAAAGCATAATGCAGTTGTGGCAGCAACTGCCATCCCGCCTTCAACACAGAGGGCATGACATACACAAGCATTGGTCCATGGAATCTCTTCTCTCAGTGTCTCAACATTTTGACCGAATAACACGCATGGACAGAAGAGTCCAGTTCGGCCTGAAACCAAGCATCATGATAACCAAATGGTTCAAAGGTTGCAAATATGACCAAACAATCTACACCAGCAAGGAATTAAAACAAAGCACCCTAGGTCTTAGCCCTTAGTAATCAACAACAACCAAGAAGGGACTTCAATCTAAAGCTAGTCTTTTGTTGCATACCCTCATCTGGGACTAATGCATCCAACTAGTAGATTAAGCCCAAAATGGTTTTAAGAGTCTAAACTACCTTAATTCCTGCCGTTTCAAAATACTCATAAAATGGCTGCCATAACAATGGAAGAGTTTGATTCGATAACGATGAAGCAGACGGGTTCTTACAGCTCTCGAGATCTTCAGCACATCCACAAATTCCAGTAGTCCAATCTTCATCAGCAGGAGGCTCATAGCTTTCAGGTAATATTTGTCCGCATTCAAGACATCTATGAACTACAAACTATAGGATGACAATTAAAATGTAATCAGAGTAAAAGCACAAGCAAGATCTGGAATGGAGGAAAGAAAACAACACTTGATATATGGAGAAGAAGAAAAAAGACACTTGGACAATCACAGGACTCACATGAATGCACATTACTTGAGTCCCAAGATTCCAACTAGATCAGGAAATCAAGATACGAGAAACACAAAATTAAATTGGAGATTTGGAAGAGAGACCTGAGGGATTTGAACAGGTTGATTGAGCTCGCCGGGAGTGATTTCCTCGACGGGGGCTTGTTCTCTGGTGAGCTTGACGTAACGTGAAGGATTGTGACCCTCCGACATCTGATGATCCTATAGGAAATTGACGACAAAAAGATGAAAAGAAATTGACAAGCTTGGGGGGCGCTTTTTGGGATTTGCCGGGAGAGAGAGGACCTCTCATTTTGAAGGAGGAAGCGGAGAGTGAAGTGGGAGAGGCAGGAAATGTGGCCAAACGTGGAGCTCGGCTCCTTGTCCTCCCCCAAAAACAGGGTGGTGGAGTGTAGTCCTTCTAATTATTGTTTGTGTCCCTGTGAGTGACCAACACCAACACTATTCTTCTTTTCATAGGCAACTGCTGGATTTAACCCAAGACCTTTAAAACTCTACCAACCTCAATCGATTCGTTGGTAAGACATTTCAGTACCTAAGATTATCTTATTTTCCGTCTTATTTCTTTTATTTTATATCATAATATGGAGCAAAAAGCTGATTAACTTTTGTAGTATCATAAACACTAAATACTTATCTCTTATCATATGACAAATTTTCATTTTTCTAAGTAAATTAATCGAAGTGGTTACTTTTCGTTGTAGTAGCAATACCTTCTCATAAGGGGGGGGGGGGATGAAAGGCAAAAAGAAAAAAAAACTACTACCTCTGTCCCAAATAAGTTAAAATATTTTACTAGGCACGGAGATTAAGGTGTATGTAATTTGTGTTAATTTTTTATATAGTAAAAGTTCAAATAATGATAAAAAAAAATTCTTTTTTAGGTTTTGTGCAGTGAGAGATTAAGTGGATATTAAAAAAAGAGTCTTTATTGGGTTTTATGTAAAAAGATTATTTAATTGTTTAAACTTTTCCAAAAGAGAAAACATTTCAACCTTTTGGGACATAAAAAAAAAAATATGTTTCAGGTAAACTGGGACGGGGGGAGTATTATTTACTGAAGTTAGGGAGAATAGATCAATAATATACAAGTAGAGGAAAACAATATTTTATCTACTTTTTTCCCTAACTTTTCATTTTATATTATACATGGTGCAAATGAAAAGTTTTTTAATCTGCCAAGCAAAAGTTATGAAAAGAAAAGTAAAATAAGAGATACAAATATTATTTTAAAGGAAAAAAAATGATAGGAACAAACTTCTTAAAGCCCAAAGTACTCAACACTAACAAAAGCAAGAAAACATAATTAAGTCCATAACCCAACATAGAACCCTAACCTAGTACAAAGCCCACATCCAGAAACCTAGTCCAAACCCATTAAAGTCAGCTCTATCTTACGGGAACTGGCCAGTTCTCAAGACACTTTTACAGAGACCTAATTCTTCATTCCAATCTTTTCAACTCATAATTTAATATCAAACCTTTTTGTCCTAAACCCCTCCTTTTCGCCCCTTCCTCTACTTCTTTACCTTATTAAAAATCTTCAAAATATCTAATGCAAGCTCATCTCACCTGTCCAAAGACTCATCAGAAGGAATTTTACATCCAATATTATCCATATAAAAATCCACCCCTAAATCAACCTTATTATTAATTACTTTATTACTAAAAGAAGCCGACTCACTCAAGTTTAACCTATTTGACCCAATAGAATTAATTAACTGATCATCAACTAACCTTACTAGATTAGACCCATCAAACTTAGCCCATCAAATCCACTCATCCCATACCCAGCATTTTAAGAGAAACCTTACCTCCTTCAATTGCAATCTGTCACCGCCAGGAAAATCCATTATCTTATCTTCATGATGTACTGCCCTTAGCCTGCCATCATCACCCATAGCCTCGCTGCCAACTTGCTTGACTACCTCATTGGACGCTACCACCACATTTTTGGGACTCCTTTGTCCGCAGCCACCTAGACTCCTTAGTCAACTGCCTCTTGGACTACTTCCTACCAAGGCTGCCTTCTCCCCCCCTAGAACGCTTGATTGCCATCTACACTGCATCCCCAGATAAATCACCACCTAACAAAGTCAACGCCTGTTCACTTCCTTTGTTGGATCAATTCTCACTTGATGCCACTCCATTGTTTTCTTTGTCTGATCAATTCTTGACTGTCACCATAACATCTCCATTGTTCAGCCCTGTTTTCCCAAAGCCCTCCAATTTTGCTTTAGGCCCCCAATGGTGTTGACATTTGAAGTTATTTGCCAATGAGTTATGTCCCTTGCAATAGAAATGATTTTATGCAACCCCATCTGTCAAAGCATCCAACAATTGAATGAATCTCCTCCACCTAAATGAATTTCTCCCTTCAGGAAATATAATTCTCAAACACCCAGATTTTGATTCTTCAACCACTTTAAAATACCTTCCATGTTTATTCACTTTCACTCCAAAGAATAAAACCCTCCTAGATGTATTGGAGTTGCCTTAATCCCTTTTAAGCATTCATTACTAGAAAAACTGCATTTTCTAACAGCAAAAAACTATCAAAATTTTTTGGCAGTAGACTACCGAAACTTTTCCAATCAACATTTTTAGATGGTCAACTCTGGTGAACTTTCGAAAGCTCGAATGACACCCTTCATTAACTCTACAGTGGGTATTCCGGTGACAAACCATCAGTAACACTCTAGTGGGTATTCCAATAGTGTACCTTTTGAAATTTTTGACAGTAAACCCTCAGTAACTCTCAAGAGAATATTCCGATGGTGTCCCTTTGAAAATCTACCAACAACAAACCCTCATGGACCCTCCTGTGGGTATTCTAGTGGTATGCCATAGAAAAATTGCTCCACTTTTTCCTGCAAAAAATAAAAAATGTTAAAATTTAGTTTAAAATTTTGAGTTGCCTTGCCTCACCATGAAAAAAGAAAAATGAGTTTCCCTGCACTTCTCCATACCCAAGAAAGTTAAATTCCTTACTTCACCAACTCTTATTTCTCCACAAAAATCTCAATTTCACTCTCACCCTCCACACATTTCTCTTTTCACAGAAAATTTTATCCATCTCTCAACATATTTTCTTTCTTCTCCTTCATCTTATTATTTCCTTCATCTTTCTCACCATTTATTTCCTTTCTCCCTTTATAACTTTCACCATATTCGTCTTCTTCTTCTTCTTCTTTTTCCTTTTTCTTTCTATAACTTCCTTTTATTTTTCATTTTCCTTTTCTTTTTTTTTTTTTCCTTCTAGTTCTTCGTCTTCCTTTTTCTTTACCTTCTTCCTCCTCCTTTACTTTTATAAATTCCTTCGTTTTTCATTTTCCTCTTCTTCTTTCTTCTTCTTCTTCTTCTTCTTCTTCTTTCATGCCATATTGTTTATTATTGTTTTCCCCATCACTTCTTTCTTCTTCCAATTTAGTTAAATATTTTTTTTTGAAAAAAATCTAATGAAGAACTATCAGAAGATGGTCGGAGCCAAATTTAGACAGCTTGATGTCATAAAATAACTAGCCACCTTTTCAGCAGCTCACAATCAGTAAATAGCCATTACGACAGACATGACTGGACCTTTTTCGACAGTCTATTTATCGACTGTGTCACCATAAGTTCTGACTGCTAACTATCAGAATATTTTTCTAATGAACGTTTTGCTCGCGGATAGTTTTTGGTGGCCATGGTTGGCTATCAACATTGGGTTTTTTTTTACAATAGCCATCACAAAAGTACATAAAAAATAGGCTTTTTCTTGTATTGATTTCTAGAGGATTTTCTCTAATTTGAAATAAGCCGTGCAATTTCTTCTACTATCAAATCTATTGGGCCCCGTCTGGTTTCGATTATGTGAATGACATTTTAATGTTTCCTTATACTCTACTAGTAAATGAAAATATTTTTACTTGATAGAAATAAAAATTCTAGCATTAAATCTATCCCTGAAATATTTTAGAGAGAAGCCGGAGCTTTTCTCTTTAGAACTCTCTGAGTACCCCAAATTCCCCCCCACCTATATATATGTGCTAAACGAAAAATGATATGGATTGGAGCGAAGGTCAAATAATCGAGGCAATGTTCAGTTTTTTGAATTGGTGTAAATGAAAAATATATCCACCGTCAACATATATACAGAATGCTAATTCTGAAAAAATTAGGTTAGGTAGCTAATTAATAATAAACTGTTTCTTGTATTATATAATATCAAAATAAATAATAACAATATATATTATTTTTTTCATATACATACACACACATATTAAATTTTTTTTGTATTTAGCTGTTTTTTTTAATCTAAAAAATTCTCAAGAAATTTAGTCTTGCACACTATATATTTGCAAAGATGTAGTCATATAATTTCGGGGGCACAACTAGTTTTATAATCTAATTTATATCATATCTATATATCAAACACAGAGAGTTGTGTAATAATTTTGTTATTTATTAGAAATTAGTCTTGACATGAACTTGCTATACATGTACAAAATAAGGAAAGTAGAGTAAGCGTAGCTTATAATACTCTACCATTTAGTAAAGACAGGGTTATAAGCTAAGAATGACGAGGTCTTAGGAGATCGAGACACAGAAGAGAAGCCTGTCCAGGCATGAGAGGTGACACAGGCGAATGACGGGGGCTACAAGACAAGAGAGATTAACGCTCCTTCTCTCATTTTGTTCAGCCACTCTATCCAATTCCAAACTTGGTTATATAAACATCCATCACTTCTTAATTCTTCCTTCACTCCTAACCCCAATTACAACTACAATTAATTATACCTACATCTGGATTCACACTTTAACTACTATACACATCATTGGGTTACTGAGGAAGGTCAATTCGGTTCTTTAATTTGTTTTTGACTGATCAAAAGAGGATTTCATTTTCTTCCGGGCTTCGTCACAAGCGACATGGAAGGCCAAGAAATAAGCTTGGAGGAAATCAAGAAAGACAATGTGGACCTTGAACGAATTCCCATTAATGAAGTGTTTAACCAGCTCAAAAGTTCCAAAGAGGGCTTGTCTAGCGAGGAGGGACTCAAGAGGCTCAACATCTTCGGTCCCAACAAGCTTGAAGAGAAAAAAGAGAGCAAGCTTCTCAAATTCCTTGGTTTCATGTGGAATCCTCTCTCATGGGTCATGGAGATTGCTGCCATCATGGCCATTGCTCTAGCCAATGGCGGTGGCAGGCCACCGGACTGGCAAGACTTTGTCGGTATTGTGGTCTTACTTGTCATCAACTCCACCATAAGTTTCATCGAAGAGAATAATGCAGGTAATGCTGCAGCAGCTCTCATGGCCGGTCTTGCCCCTAAAACGAAGGTGCTTCGTGATAAGAAGTGGGTTGAGGATGAGGCTGCAATCTTGGTGCCGGGTGATATTATCAGCATCAAGCTCGGAGATATCATTCCTGCTGATGCGCGTCTCCTTGAAGGTGATCCCCTCAAGGTTGATCAGTCTGCCCTCACCGGTGAGTCTTTGCCCGTGACGAGAAGCTCCGGAGAAGAGGTTTTCTCAGGATCTACTGTTAAACAGGGAGAGATAGAGGCGATTGTTATTGCCACTGGGGTACATACCTTCTTTGGCAAGGCAGCTCACCTTGTTGATAGCACAAACCAAGAGGGCCACTTCCAGAAGGTAGTTACTAAACCAATCTCGCGTCGCAAGATAAGTTTCTTATGACCCCAGCTAAATCTGGCCTATTTGTTTATCAGGTGCTGACAGCAATTGGGAACTTTTGCATATGCTCAATTATGGTGGGGATAGTAATAGAGCTAATTGTGATGTATCCAATTCAACACCGGAAGTACAGGGATGGAATTGACAATCTCTTGGTGCTTCTCATCGGAGGGATTCCAATTGCCATGCCAACAGTTCTCTCTGTGACAATGGCCATTGGTTCTCACCGCCTTTCACAACAAGGTGCCATCACAAAGAGAATGACAGCCATTGAAGAAATGGCTGGAATGGATGTGTTATGCAGCGACAAGACTGGGACTTTAACTCTGAACAAGCTCACTGTCGACAAAACTATGGTAGAAGTGTTCCTAAAAGATGTGAATGCAGACGAGCTTATGCTACTCGCTGCTAGAGCCTCTAGAGTTGAAAACCAAGACGCTATAGATGCTTGTGTTGTTGGGATGTTGGGTGACCCCAAAAAGGCTAGAGCAGGCATCAAAGAGGTCCATTTTTTCCCCTTCAATCCGGTGGACAAGCGAACTGCCATAACATATGAAGACTCTGGTGGAAATTGGCATAGAGTCAGCAAAGGTGCTCCGGAGCAGATCATAGAGCTCTGCAAACTTCAGGGCGAAGCAAAGAATAAAGCCCATGATACCATTGACAAGTTTGCTCAGCGCGGACTTCGATCTCTTGCTGTTGGAAGACAAACAGTTTTATCAAAAACAAAGGAGAGCCTTGGAGAGCCATGGGAATTCGTTGGCCTCTTGCCTCTTTTTGATCCTCCGAGACATGACAGTTCAGAGACAATCCGTCGAGCACTAAGTCTTGGAGTAAATGTTAAAATGATCACGGGCGACCAGCTAGCCATCGGGAAGGAGACAGGTCGGAGGCTTGGTATGGGAACAAATATGTACCCTTCATCAGCCTTGCTCGGTGAAAACAAAGATGAAACAATTACAGCTCTACCTGTGGATGAACTAATTGAAAAGGCGGATGGTTTTGCTGGAGTTTTCCCAGAGCACAAATATGAGATTGTGAAGAGGCTACAAGCAATGAAGCACATATGTGGCATGACTGGAGATGGTGTGAATGATGCACCAGCTTTAAAGAAAGCAGACATTGGTATAGCCGTAGCTGACGCAACTGATGCAGCCAGAAGTGCTTCTGATATAGTACTCAGCGAGCCTGGTTTAAGCGTGATCATCAGCGCAGTTTTAACAAGCAGAGCAATATTCCAAAGAATGAAGAATTACACCATCTATGCTGTGTCTATAACTATTCGAATTGTGCTAGGCTTCATGCTTCTAGCATTGATCTGGGAGTTTGATTTCTCACCCTTCATGGTTCTTATTATCGCAATTCTAAATGATGGGACGATCATGACCATTTCTAAGGATAGAGTTAAGCCCTCTCCTATGCCTGATTCATGGAAGCTCAAGGAGATTTTCACAACAGGAGTTGTTCTTGGTACATACTTGGCTGTTATGACAGTGATATTCTTTTGGGCTGCAGACCAATCCAATTTTTTCTCTGAAAAGTTTGGGGTTCGATCCATAAAGAACAATGAGGATGAACTCACTGCTGCAGTGTACTTACAAGTCAGTATTGTGAGTCAGGCACTAATCTTCGTCACACGCTCTAGGGGCTGGTCATATGTTGAACGGCCGGGGCTGTTTCTTGTGTCAGCCTTTTTAGTAGCACAGTTGGTGGCAACGCTGATTGCTGTGTATGCGAACTGGGGGTTTGCTAGAGTAAAAGGAATTGGATGGGGTTGGGCTGGTGTTATATGGATATATAGCATAATCTTCTACATTCCATTGGATGTTATCAAGTTCATGATCCGGTATGCGCTGAGTGGGAAGGCTTGGGACAATGTTCTGCAGAGCAGAGTTGCCTTCACCACAAAGAGAGATTATGGGAAAGGGGAGAGGGAGGCACAATGGGCGCTTGCTCAGCGCACACTTCATGGCTTGCACCCTCCTGAGACTACAAAGCTCTTCGAGGACAAGAGCTACCTAGAATTGTCAGAGATTGCAGAACAAGCACGAAAGAGGGCTGAAATGGCAAGGCTGAGGGAGGTTGATACGCCCAATCGGTGGTGAAGCCTAAGGGACTTGATATTGACACAGAATTACACCGTTTGAGTCCAACAGGCTAAGGAACAACAATTTTTAGGTGAGTTGCTTCCCAGAAAAGAAAATTGAACAGAAAAAGAAAATAGTTTATTTGTAGAACTGGTGTTACTTGAGGAGAAAGGGAAATTAAGCAAAAAGGCATAAACGAGAAAGATAACAGAAAATTTTATAGATGGGTCCTAACCTAAATCTTGGGTTAGGTTTGATGAAATGCAGTTTTGTTATTTGGTTCGATGCTTGTCCAAATAATTTAGCTGGTGAACTAATTCGTTCGACTCATGTGTTTTGTAATTATTCTATTCAAATATGTTGCAACCGTACATACTATAATACGGATTAGCTCTTTTCATGTTCAAAGGAATATTTCATGTTTGTTTATCTTCATTTAGAATTGAAAAATGATATGACTAGTTCATCAAAATTCTTCACCAAAAATGAAGCTTGGAACCTGCAACTTCCTTGGATAGATATAGCCCTAACACCACACAATCATCGTAACATTTGGACTTATAGGTCCTAATCAAATTTTATTGCCCCCTTAAAATAAATTTGTCTTCCAAATATGATTAACCTCATTAAGTGAACATGGCCTTTATACACACGGGTCACTTTGACCCACGAAAAACCTGAAACTGACTCGTAAATAATGAGCATCGTTTAATTCAATTAATTTCAAACGAACTGCTCCTTGGTTTCATTGGTAAAACAAAATATGATAAATCGTATAAAAATCACAAACCTTTAATTTCGGTTATAAATACATCCCTAACTTTTCATTTATTAGTTAATGATCCCGAATGTTTTCCTCCATTGTAAATTTTTCCTTAGCCCCAAGTCAGACTTAGCAGGTACAAAAATCTGATTTATAGAGTGAAACAATTAATAATTTATATAGTCTATTAATTATCAACAAATTATAAAACAGTTTCAATTTATTGGAAATAGTTTTCAAATAGTTTGAATTTTTAAACTCTAACTTAACTATCTAACATTAACTTTTTAAATTATAATTTAAAATATTTGGTAACTGTGTTCTCATATTGTCTCATAATTTTTTTGTAGTAAATGAATTATGTAAATTATGAGCTTTTGCTCTTCGTAAATCAATTTTTTTTGTACCAACTCGGTTTAGCCTAGTACCCAGGGGTGAATTTGTAATAGAGGGAAAAAGTATAGGACCGTTAAACAACAACTAAAAGGTTAGGTTAGGTTAGGGATGAATTTACAACCAAATTAAATTTACTCAACAAAATAAGTTCCCTCCTTCTCAATAAAACTTGCACTTTCTTGGCAAGTATAGTTGTCTTATCATTCATCGAGTTTTCTACCCCTAAATTTAGCAAACTTGGCTCTCCCTTGTTTGTTTGTTTGTTTGTTTGTTTCTTGGCCTAAAGACACTTTCACCACCCTGAACTTTACTAACTTGAACCTTTTACTCCTTGAACATTGACTTGTACTTAAATGACTTTGGTTCATTTATCCTTCAAATTTTAGAAATTGTACCTTTTATCCCCTCATTTCACTTAAATGACTGTGTTGGTTATATGAGGACATAAAAAATAAAAAAGGTAAAGTGAAAGATAAAGGGCTAGCTAACCATTTGACTCATACTTTTATATTATTTTGATTATTTGTTTTAATCTTCTCGATTTAAATAATTCAAGGAACAACTAACTCTGTATAATCTACATGATCCAACTAGCATTCTGCATCGAAATATGATTCATAGTTCCATGGTTAGTTGCTTTTGGACACGATTGAGAAACCCGTCTGAAACACTATCCTCTTCATGATGGCAAATAACTGTGTAAGGCCTACAACCCTCGTTAGGGTCTAGTGCACTCCTCTAGCATGCTTTATTCCTTATGGTGAAGCGTGAGCCTAACTAGCTGGACCATAGAAAGAGCAATCCCTACGTCTAATCACCAAGTTCCACTTGGACCGGCTTGGGGGCTGATTGGTTCCCCTTAGGTGGATTTGTCCTTACAAAGCTATCTATCTACTTGGCTCTGGTTGTAGTCCTTTTGCTTTGGGCTATCTTCTTTCTTCTCATTCTTGGGACTTAATTCTAGTACTAAATTTGTTTACATAACTAGAGGTTTATGTGGGAAAAATGGCTAGTTAGTCATTCATCTTCCATTTCATCTTCCTTTAAATCCTCATATAACCTAAATAGCCAGTTAAATGAGCCAATGGGATAAAAGATGCCAATTTTCAAAATTTGAAGAGCAAGTGAATCTGAGTCAAAATTCAAGGGATAAAATGTTCAAGTTGGCATAGTTTAGGGGGTGAAAGGGGTTTTAGACCTTCTTTGTTTGTTTTTAGATAATCAAAATCGTACATACAAAATGGTGGAAAAGTATATAAGATAATAAGTCTACATAACATAATCATTTAAAGAATTTGAGGTCGGCCTAAATCCATAAGAAATTATGATTGTATGTGTAGCAACGTGAAAATTCATGGAGTCGCCACCAATCAGTTTACCTAGGTCGATTGGATACTTGTAATGGTCTGTGAGAGTTCTAAGATCGTGAGTCGGTTCCGCTAAAATAACTCTATTAAAGCGCCGGAAAATTGGTACCATGGGTTCAGTTTTTATCTTTTCCTAACTATTTATTTCTTGAACTGATCTTTGTTTGAGAATAAATTTAATGAATTTTATTTAATTTAATTCTAAACCGTGAATCTTATCAGATCAGCTGGATATGGAATTTTAAATCTTTGATACTTGATTTTTATAAAATAAATTTAATAAGTTCAATAATTCTGAACCGTAGATTCTATCGAACCACTCGGATACATAATTAATAAAAATTTAATTTTTTTATTATTAAATATTTTCAAAAATCACGGATCCTATCGGATCACTTGGATATGAAATTTAATGAATTTTAATTTTTAAATTTATTAATTATTTAAAAAAAATTTCCAAAATCACGGATCCTATCGGATCACTTGGATATGAATTTTTATAATTTTACTACCGTCCTAAATTCATCCTAGAATTTTCATTAAAACCCACTCAAAATTGAATTTCATAAATACGATCTTTTAGATGCGTTACGTAAACATGAGTTTTAAACTAATGCTAATTGTGAAAAGTTAAAATCAATAAATAAGTAAAAATCTGACCTAACCTAAACATGCAATTTTATATTAACTACCCAACAAATTCATGGTCCAAAATAATAAAACGAGCAATCGAAAAAAAAAAGAAAACCAAACTATAAACAAAAACAATGCTGTCAGTGATTGATTCGTCAAACAGAAAAGGATTGGATATTCAGTGGAATAGAACAGAAAGATGAGGGACTAAACGTGCATTATGCCAAAACAGAGGCCTTTCTGGGTCGGACCGGGTCGGATCGCGGGTTTTTTTCGGATCTGATCTTGATTTTTTTTCCCCCGGTGAAGGTGGGGCTAACGGGTGGAGGGAGCTGGACGTCGATGACGGGCGCGACGGCTGGGCGACCGGGAGGACGAGCTGGATAGCTGGCGCTAGAGGAAGGGCGAGGCGCGACGGCAGGGGTGATGCTGGCGCGGCGGAGGAAGCTGGAGGATGGGAGCAAAGCGTCGGCAGGGGCGGCGGGCGTGACGGCAGGGGCTGGAGGCGTCGGGAGAGGCAGAGAGAGAGGGGTCCGAAGGAGAAGAGTTCGAAGAGAAGGAGAGCGAGAGATAGAGGAGCAGAGGGAGAGAAACGTTAGTGAGCTAGAGAGGGAGAGTTGCCACTTGCCTGAGGGAGAGAGCTAATTGAGAGAGAAAATTAGTTGGGAGTTGTTGTCTTAAGGCCGAGAGGGATGAGAATTATTGTAAGAGGCGAGAGGAGAGTTAAGAATGCGTGTGTTGGTGATGGAGGAGATATTCTCCCCCTGAGGAGCAAGAAAGAGAGGTGAGTTTATAGGCGAGAGAGAGAGAGAGTGTGGGAGCAGGTGAGAGTTGGCGAGGGCAGGTGAAATTAGGAGACTAATTGGGTCCTGTTGTTGTTGTTGTTTTTTTTTTAAATTAATTTTTAATTTTTAATTAATTAATTAATTAATAATATTTTTTTAAAAAAATTTAATATAATATATATTTACTAAACAAAAATTCCCCCTTTAAACTAAAAAATTTCTATTATTATTATTATTATTATTATTTATTTTAATTTTTAATGTTTAATGGTCGGATGAAATTGGGTGTCAACAGTATGTTTATGTTGTAGTTGAGTTGATGGGTTTGAACAATTGATAGTGATGCAATACTATCACTTGGCTAAAATTTTGCAGTAATCTAAAAGGATCATTTGCTCTCAAATGGGAAAATCTTTAAAAATGTCATATAGCATTCAATTATTTGAATTCGATAAGACATTTTGCTCCCATGGTGTAGTTTGATATTGTCTGACTTTGGGTGAAGTCAACATCCTTAAAGCAACCATTTGACAGGAACAATTGTCGCTTTGCTACGGCTATATCCAAAGAACCTCATCAACTAAAGTAAGGGTTGAATCCTTTAAAATTAGTAGGACTTGTTGCTTCCATCGACATGTTTGAGAAGTTCAGTTCTTATTGAAATTTGCACCCATGATATAACCATTCAATAGGTAAAGTTGTTGATGTTTTGCCAAGAGTTGATTAGATTGAGATCTGCATTATTTGCAACCTTTGTTGCTAACTTCTAAAAGGTTAATAAAGCAATTGCTAACTATTTCCAACGAATTTTTCTCAAAGCAGGGCATATAAAAGTTGGAGCAAAAACTTAAAGCATTTGGACCATAGCCCTGAACATGAAATTATTGATTAGACAAAGTAGCAATTTCAGCTATTGCTTGCTGGCAACCTTCTTTTGAGCGTGTAGATATGCATCTTGTGATTTCAATTTTGGCTTCTTACTTATTTCATGACGACCTTGTGGCGGAGCATTAAACTAAAAATGTGCATGAAGGGGAGATGAAGCCAGCCTATTTATTTCACTATAATATTGGCTCGTTGTCACTGGAGTAGGAGAAAAACAAGCCAGGAAACGCCCTACAAAGCTTCACTAGAATATTGTTTGTTAGGACCTTTATAGATAGTATCTTGAATAACAAGTCACTCTATCCTATATCATAGGATGAGTAGAGGGCTTTTAACAAGGAGACACTCCATGAGTGGATGAATTGCACTTGAGACACATGCAACTTTTCCTCTCTTACCTAAAGCAGACAAACTATTCCCTTCTAGACTAGATGTTGTAAGAATGATCGGTGCTAATTTATTGGCTGACAGAACTTGAGAAGTACTAAAAGAGGTCAATGAACGCGCAACCATGCTTGTATGAGCAGAGGAAATTTTAATTTATTGCATCTGTCTCTTAACCACATCCAAAATCTTGCAAGAGCGTCTCCATTCTCTTTTTCCAAAAGCCTGCTGCAGCAAGGAAACTTATGGAGTAATTTGAAGAATCCAAAAGACATGAAGAACTACAATAGGTTACCAAACTTACTCATTTTCGGTCATCAAGATGCAGTGGCGGAACCAGAATGTTTGGTTCAGGGGGGCGAGCCTAAAGAAGAGTCGACCAAACCTGGAGGAGAGGGACGACATCGAGGCGGGGCAAAGCTGGAGACTAGGACTAATTCGTATTAATTCAAATATTAGGGTGCAACTCAACAAGATGAAAAATTTAGAGGACTAATAGTGCATTTAGACAATGTTAGAATATCTATTTAAGGCTATAGGGAATAATTACTCATTTGGTCACTGTTTTCTTTAGTGCCTTCCTCCCTGCCCCCCAATCTTCATATTCTTCTATTATTTCTGGGGGTAAAAATGCATTTCAAGTCCCTAATTTCTCTTGAATTAACCAATTAAGTACCTATATTTAAAATTTTTTAAAATTTTCGGGGGGCAGCAGCACGCCCCGCCCCTTAATAGGTCCACCCCTGCTAGTCCGATGCCAATTTGTAACCTTGGTGTGGGACATGATATGTGAGTGGTGGCAGGTGGATAGACTTTCTGGTTTAGAAGTGAATGAGGTGTTATGTGAAAATCCCCAGTTTGCAGTTGAATGAAGAACAAAAGAAGGTGTGGAATGCAGTGAAATGCACAACTGCATGGTGATATGGAGAAGAAGAAATGAACTGATATTCAACAACAAGACAAGATGAGAGTTTCAAATGATGTTCAGATGCTGTGCTTAGCTGATATTCAACTCGATTGATGAGAAGAAAATGGGGGAAGAGTTTGATGTGCTTAGCTAATTGTTAACCGTACATGCGCCCTAATTAACTCTGAGGTTAGAGTTCAAGCCGAGTTAATTTGTTAAGGTGGTAAAACGAAAGACAAATGACAGAAAAATATGCAAAGTTTTATATATGATGAAAATTAAGTGCGCCTCCCCCAAAAATTAATATGCCAACCGGAACCAACGCAATTTGTGTATTCCGCTTCAATATTGAACTGTGAACACTAGACAGCAATATTCAAGTTCACTCGGTCATCATTCGTCTGTTTTGAGCGGATAAAAATTCCCATTATCCTGGCGAACAAGTACTGCAGAAAGAAAAACAGAGCACCATTTTCATACACGCACTGGCCAATCTGACTGCCAACATACATGATTGTTAGTTTGGAACAATATGTAAGCAGTGCAACTTCAACAGAGCAGACACAAAACAGGGGCAACTCCAGCAACCTCAAACATAACTTGTAGGTAAGGCAAGATACAAACTAAGATAAACAACAAGCATAACTAAATATCACACTCCATGCAAGAAGAGAGCACAGGATAGGACAGGAGGCTTATTTTTTAAGTTTCTGTACTTCGTCTTCATTAGGCCACAATTTGGAATATCTTGGCGCCGAACAACTGGAAGACGAACCTCTCCACTCGAATTCTATACTCTGCTCCAGGATCATCACCATTTAGTCGATAGAAGACCACAACGTCTCCGATTTGGAGGCGCTTTGCTCGGACGAACTGGAGCCGGCCAGCTTGAAAAACAGGCTTCGGGTGCCCTCTTGCTCTTGTGCTGCAGTTGAAGATCCATAAGTGGCCACCTGAGTCCCTGACCCTCAAGTCGACAGAACGAGCACCTTGTGGGAGGTTGAAATACGGGAGAGCTTGGATGGGAACAGCAACCCGATCATTCGCGTCGTTAGCCTGGGTTTTGCCCAATCACAGTTTAGAAATCGCCCAATCACAGTTTGAAAATTTATACACAGGCTGAGCAGAAGTCGACCCAAAATCCTCTGTATAAATTTCCAATAGTTTGGAAATTATCAAAATCGGCTGAGCTCCATGGTATGGGGTCCATATGAGATAATCGCGCTTGTGCAAATTCTGAGCCGGAAAGTTATGCCAATTTTGGGTTGACTTGTGCTCAGCCTGTGCATAAATTTTCAAATTGCAATTGGGCAATTTCTAAACTGTGATTGGGCAAAATCCAGGCCTAAGAGGTAATTAATTACATGGAGGTAATTTTTTCCAAGCAGTTCTCGGCTAACGACGCGAATGATCGTGTTGCTGCTCCCATCCAAGCTCTCCTGTATTTCAACCTCCCACAAGGTGCTCGTTCTGTCGACTTGAGGGTCAGGGACTCAGGTGGCCACTTATGGATCTTCAACTGCAGCACAAGAGCAAGAGGGCACCCAAAGCCTGTTTTTCAAGCTGGCTGGCTCCACTTCGTCCGAGCAAAGCACCTCCAAATCGGAAACGTTGTAGTCAGTGGCGGACCCAAGATTTTAGACTGGGGGCCTAGAGGCAAAGCAGAGGTGAGACAAGCGGTGATTAAAACCTAAGAAAAAAAATATTTAAATAATTATTTATAAAAATTAAATTTTATAAAAAGTTATTTAAATAATTATTAGGTATATATGGTACTAAAATAATATCTATTCTAAATAAAAATTAGTAAAATAATTACTTTATTTTTATTAATCGTCACTGAAATAGCCTAGAGGGGAGAGAGAGACATAGAGATGTTGAAAGAGGATGGTTTGGGATAAATATGTAATATTTCAGATGTTAGGTATAAATTTGTAATGAAAATTAAAGATTTAGTACTGTTTGCGCTATTTACCCTTTTATATTCTTCAGCCAGTTTGGGGGGAAAAAAAACTGGTCCTTAATTTCTTCCAAAATGGCCAACCTAGTACCTTATATTTAAAAACTCACAAAAGTTTAGGGTGGCAGTTTTTGGGATGGATATGCAATGTTTCAGAGATTAGGTGAAAATTTGTGATGAAAAGTAAAGATCTAGAACTGTTTTTGCTATTTACCCTTTTATATTCTTCAGCCAGTTTGGGGGAGAAAAATACTTAACAGGTCCTTAGTTTCTTACAAAATGACCATTTAGTACCTAATATTTAAAAAATTACAAAAGTTTCGGGTAGTTCCGCCCCTGTCAAGATGTCGCCGCAGCATTTTATATGCGCCCGTGCTCCATTCAAGTTTATTGACTCATTTTTGAAAATTACTAAGCGTAGCCAAAACTGAAAATAAATCAACAAATAAACGTTTATCCTTGAATAAGAGATGCGTACAAGAGTTGATTCCAAGTGTCAGGAACTCCAGGAAGACACCAATGGGTGCAATCGTCGCCACGGTGATCCCTGCGGCCATAGGAGGAGGGGTGGCCATCTTTTCTGAGCTGTGATAATAATGTTATATTGAGCAAATGAACAGGCTCCGACATCTCAAGCAGCACTCTTTCTAACACAACTTCTGCTGGATGTTGGCCTCCTGGATAAGTTTTCCCGACCAATGGTCTTGTTTCCGCTCTGCAAGTCTTTCCTCTTTGATCCAGCCACTCATTCGAGCTAATATAAAGCACAACAGCATAATTAAAATCTCATATGATCAACTTAACATTCAATTAACTCGAGTTTATAGATTTGGTTTCTTTTCTTTAGCATTTTGGAAAAACTAATTTGTTGTTTAAAAACTTGACGGTTGTCAAATGGTGAGTTTCACAAAGATGTGTCTATTGTGAGAATTACATGACTCTTCTCTCCATCTTCATGAGATAGAAAACAGGGGGTAGAGAAAGACACAGAAATTAAAGCGGCTCCAACAAAAGTGATAGACCATCTGCTTCTTACTGGCTTTCAACATTTATTGGTGAAGAAGACCCTAAAACGCCAAGAAAAGTTGCTACACATTTTTAAAGTGAGTATACTGAGGTAAAAAAGCAACAATTCTTAGAGGTTCTATTGCCACTTTTTTCATAACCGATTAACTCAAATTAAACTTAATATCAAGTGCAAAGGGAGGAGAAGAAAAGGCTTACTTCACATGATCAGGGGATACGCCTTGGAAGAACACCTGTGTCTTTGTAGAATTAATGTTACTCTCTATCCACTGAGCCCATGTCCTTAATGCTTTCTCATAGGCAACTGTGCGCTTCATGTCTTTGTAGGTTTTGTTGGCTTCTTCAATAAAATCCCACCTATAAAAGTGAGAAATTAAACAAAATAAGAACTATACAATTTTTGTCCGTCCTATATTGCAGTTTTTTTGAACTTACTTAAAACATCTAAAATATTTATGTGGACTTAGATAGGAAGGCCTGTTAGATATTATGTAGTGTTGAACAAGTATAAATATATAGAAGATAAAGAGCACATGTACAAAAGATATATATGTAACTTAAAACGGAAAAGTTGCAAAAGGGGGTCGATTTGATTTTGAAATAAAAAAGATACTAGTATAAACAAATTAAAGAGAAAATGGGAGAGAACTTACGGCTGCTTCCTTCCAGTATGAAGCCACCAGTGCCATGTGTTGAAGACTAAAACATCAATCTGCTTCCAGTTCCAGAACTCCCCGCTGCCAATTGACGTGAGTTTTAGAACTCTCCCAATTTTTTCATGCATGATATCAACGAGGAATGCATTACGTGAGAACAAGATGGAGACATTGTATTTCTGCATCGATCAGCACACAGTGAATAAGGAATGATGGATGTCAATCAGGACATACATACATACATACATACATACACACATACAAGAGAGTAGTTGAAATTAAATGAGAGGGAGATCTTAGTTATTAGATCTTAAATATATATATGGAGCATATATATATATAGGTAACTGATCAACAGTTGTACAGTTCTCCAAACAAAACAGTAATAAGTAATTGTTGTGTTTGTTTAACTTACAAGGAATGTGAATGTGGAGACCCCTCCATTCCTTGTCAGGGAATATGGAGAAGTAGGTTCTGCTGTATGAAGCATACATGTTAATGACTGCCATTGGTTGGAGCTCAAGGAATCGCCTACAAACATGATTTTCTTCCCTTCAAATCTCCTTAAGAAATCCACACCACTGAACCTGCACATTCTTACACTAATCATCCTGCTCCAATATAAGTACAAATGGAAAAGGGAAGAACACTTTGATATGATTGTGTAAGGGGCCATGGACAACATAAATAATATTATTTTGTAAAATCTGGAGGAAAGAATTCAAGTGGTTTTATAGCGACAGGTTAACTAAAAAATCCGGGGATTTTGGCTCAAACAATAAATACCGAGATATTTAACACCCCCTTCAGCTTCAGCCTCAGGAGCATCACATATACCCTTAAGAAATCAAGAAATTTAACTGCAATTAACAGACAAGCTAGTCTTGAGTCAACCATGAGTTGGTCATCCATGACTCATCAGCCACAGGCTCGAGTGATGGAACCAAGTATTTTGTCTACTCTCGTCCTCTGAAACTGCAAAAGGAGAGCCCCTGGACGACGTCTACCTTTTTTAGCCATTTTTGTGCATGAACAACAATAGTGCATCCATCTAATTATCTTCTGAGTTTCTTTCCCATTTTGAGAAGATTAACAGAAGATGCTCTCTTTTTATTGTCTGGGAAGGAAGAGCGAGTAGAAAGAACACACCTTGGCAGTTCGCACGAAGTTGGTTGCCATCTATACTTGAGATAGAATGGATCAGGGCGGCCAAACTTTTGGCAATTGAACTCGTCTGCAATGAAGGGGCAGCCACTTGAATTATAAAGAGGATAAGAAGAATCATAGACCCACCTTCCATCATAAATATCACAATCCCCAGAGATCTGTTGGCAAAAGTAAATAAGAGAAAATATGAAAACAAAATTAGCAACAAGACCCATTTGTGTAGAAAGTTGAGGAGACCAACACCTAAAGAGTGTTGAGTAGTTAGAGCTCACAACCTATGTGACAATGGCTTTACTATTTATACTAGAAGAAATACTTGGTAGATCAATTAAAAGGTGTGGGCGCTCAAGTGGCACTTATAGAGAAGAAAAACGGATGAGAAATTAGAGAAAGGTAGGAAGCCGGCCAAGTTGGTAAATTTTTCGTCTTCTGCCTGACACTAATCTAAAACTGGACAACTGCAACTAAAATTGATGCTGAAAACAATGCAAGAATAAAACAGAACAGGAAATTGCGGATGTAACTTAAGATAAATGTCCCATATGAATTGCTTACTAGGTATGGAACAAGACAAACGCATTCCATGAAATTGTATTAATATCCATAATTTATGCAGAAAGTAACAGCTTTTCCCGTTAATTGTCCTTAATTTTCCCAATTTATGTGGAAGTTAAACATTTTACCATAAACGCTTGTTGATTATTTTAGCGGTTCTTTTTTTTTTTTTTTATTTGAAAAAAAAAACAATAAATTGGGGTAAGTTCTTTTATCTTTAAACATCCCCATCAACATCAAATTCCAACATAAGGAAGAAATTCAGCGGAAATTCAGTACGTATAAGATCTCATACGCTGTGACTTCCCGGCTATACTCTCCAGAACTTGAAAAGAGGCGGGGCTAGGGTTTGGCCTCGGATGAGCTTCGGGGTTGAGCTCTTAAGCGATCGAGTTTTGCAGCGCACTAATATCTGAAAGAAAATTTTACGAGAAAAAAAAAAAAAAGCCGATCGGATTATATTACAGAATCAAATTGAGATCAGGAAACTTGTTGGCAATTCGGATAAAGATTTCAGGATTAGAAATCTTCTCATATTAAATTGAAAAAAAAAAAAAAAGAAATCGATTATAAATAGTAAAACGAAATAGAGTAGCTTGAACGAAACTGGAGAGCGCGGGCGAAAGAGAAACAACCTATCAGTATCCCGTATTAGTTCTTGCGGGGTGAGAAAGAGCGGGATAAAAGAAAGAAGTTGCTTGCGCCCCATTGGCAGTGGGATGAAAATAGAACGGGCCACTTTTGCCTGCACTTAATGTGGGTCTGAGTTCGGCTTCATGGGCTTACATTCGCGTCTTTCGTCCATCTCATAATGTTCTGTCATTCTTTTTTTTTTTTTTCTCCAAATTGAGTTTAATGCCGTTTTTTATATTAACTGTTGTTGAAAAAACTTTGGAAGATACCATTTAGAATGATAAGATTTTATCTATCATTTTTATGCTTGTGTTTCATTTACAAAAAAAAAAAAAACGAAAGCACAATCAAGTTCGATTTTAAATATAAAAAGGTTACATATTATAGGACAAAAACAAGTAATAGCTTTAATAGATTGTGATGGATGTATCTAGTATTCACACCTATGGACTTTTGGAGAATAACAATCAAAATATAAACAAATAAACTAACATGAACCAAGCATAGGACTTAGACGAATATACAAATCAAGCATAGAACTTAGAAAATATACAAACTAACCCAAATAATAATAATAATAATAATAAGAATAATAAACAAGGTTAAGAAAGGTAGGTTGGATTTTGTCCAACTCGTCGAGTCACCCATAATTTATGTTGTGGATAGCCCTTTTGAAGAGTATGGTGCCCGGTGTGCATCAGTATAATTTACTTATAAATCATATACACTAAAACGCTAAGCGTTGAAAGAGACATTAGTAACAGTAAATTGGCTGCTACAGTAGCTACATATTTTTTGGGGGCTGTTCTCCTTTCCTTTTTTTATTTTTGTGTATGTGTTTTGGGTTTTTGGCCCATGAGGCATTAAAGACCAAATAAAGTGAGTAATTATAACATAGGCCCTCTATTGCATATGATATATCATTTGGTCCTGAAAACATTGAAATTATATACTTTTCCAACTATGTCTCAATAGACACGCAAGGTGTCCTAAACTTTTAGTTTTGTTGTTTTAACAATGTCGCTTAGTGAGTAGAAATTTTTTATCCGTAAGAACTAAGCTTGATGTTACGCTAATAACAGTAGCGTCTCTGCTACAGTAATGTTTTTTATTTGGATTACGTCCGTTTATTTTTTTTTTCCCAAAATATGTCCAATATAAAAAAAAGGTTAATATCACATAATAGATACCATATTTATGTATAATAATATCTTTTTCTCCTCAAATTTTAAAACCAGGTATTTTTATTACTCTACTCTAATAAATACAAAAAATATTATAAACTTTTAATTTTTACGTTTTTTAACCCCAAACTAAATATTAGTTACAAAACAATCAGTTATCGGTAATATTGAAATGTTCCAAGTTTTCCAAAATCTGTAAATTGATTATAACTCAATTTCAAATTCATAATTTTTTAAATATTTTTCTCACTATAGAATATAGATGTATTTAGTATGAAAAATTTGTATCTTTATTGATCAAACCGTAATGAAGTGCAAGATTTATGCAACATTTTCTCATATATTCGTACATCTTTCATGTATATTAAAATCAATCATCCTTTATATTTTCACCATTGGTCATATTCTTTTGAGATTAATCAACTCATGAGTTTGAAAAGTAAATTAATTATGAAAAATCTTACTTTATTTGAGTAAATTAATGCATACCCCGTGACAAGACGCTGGCTTGCCACTAGTATATATACTAAAGCACAAGTAGGCGAGGAGATGACTACACATGTCCTTTGCCTAGCGGTTTAATGCCAGTTTCCCTTCTCTAGTTCTATTTTTCATTTACTCAAATAGGGGTGAAATTAAAACCTGTAACTCAAATCCGATTTGAAAAAGCGGGTTAGGGTCGGTATCTTTAGAGGAAAATGTGTATTTGAACCCGACCCGACCCGACCCGATTAGTTGCTACCGATAGCAATTTCGGTTCGGGTGAAAATCCGACTAACTTGACTAACCCACCTACTTGCCTTTTACTCTAGGCCCAGCCCACCTCGGACCTCCTCCCTCTGCCTAGCCAGCTAGCCTAAAGCAACCCAGTCCCCCAAGCCAAGCCCAACTTAATTTACTAATTACTACTAGCCCAGCCCGTTTTTCCTTTTCGCAGAATCGCAACCTAATTGGCAATTGTTTCCTGCTCGGCGTTCTTCACTTCTTCAGTAGTTCAGTTCTTCGGTCCTTCTCCTTCCTCGGTTCCTCCTTCGCAATTCGCATCGCAGCGGCGCCGGCGCAGCCTGCCTCAGTTCTTCGGTCCTTCTCCTTCCTCCTTCGTCTCGCCTAGTCCTCGACGGCGTCAACACCGGCGCAAGGCTGCTTCCTCGTCGCGACTCGCGCTGCCAGCCCATATTCCCCTTTCGCCGATTGTCTGTAAGGTAATTGCCCTTTAGCAAACTGATTTCTCTCTTTATATCTCCCTTTCATCGAGCCTGTAATTATTCTCAGAGCCACTGCTCTATCCAACATCTTTTCTGTCTTCTTGATTTTTGCTTGGATACTGTAAGAGTTATTCCTACAGAAATCTTTGCTTGCACGAGCTATTTTAATTTTAGGCTTTAACTTGGACTGTGAATATCCATGCTGAAGAACTATACTTTCTTGAGTTCTATTATTTACCAATTTGGACTAAAATGGAGGGACTAGATCTAAGTCTTTTTGGAATTGTCATATTTTTTGGTTCTGGTAAGTGGGGGATTTAGAGCATTAAATGTGATGATGTTGGAAAGGTTGGAGTTGTTTTCACTGGGGAATGGTCAACTGGAAATGATATCAATCAGATGAAGCTACTAAGAATTTTTGGTACTGTGGAATGATTCAAGAGGAGGTGGAGCCAATGACCTTAATTATTAAATGTTCTACTGATAAACCTCCATATAAATTTCTTAATCTTCTTATTAGTTGGTTTAAACATGAGGAGAATTGAATTATGAAACTATGTTCTGGAAAATGCAAGACAAAAAATAAGCTTTTGGAAATTATCCAAATATTATCATTCTGGGGAGATTTATTTAATCAAATTAGTGTTTAGGAAACTTGCCCCTGTATGGTATTACTTTTCTACATTTCAAGCTACTATATAAGCGTTCTGTCAAATCATTTTTTTTTTTGGAAGGAGGGAGTGGATAGGGAGGGTAGAGAAAAACCTGGGTTGTATAGAGGAAGGTTTTATCTGCAAAAGAAATGGGGAGATTGAGTGTGGTTAGATTGAAGTCAAACAATTTGGCATGATTAAGCAAATTTAAATTTTTCTCGTTTATTTAATTTGGAGGTTAGTTAAGTAACAAGTCTTGTTAATCTATATAACACGACATTTTTATTTTTATTTTTAGCCGTCAACACTGTGGAGATAAAAATTTTGAAATCAAATCTCATAATTCCTCAAATTTTTTTTGGGTGCTCTTGGAATTTAATTGCTTCAGTATCATTCTAGAATAGTTAATTGTATTTTTTTGTTGGTATGGTTTAATGGTTTTGTTCAGGGTTCGGGAGTTTTGGAATAAGTTTTCGGGTTTGATAGATTTTTGGGAGTTTGGTGTTTAGTCATATCTTTTAGGTGTTCTTGGATGTGATTTGTTTCAGAATTTTTCTGATTCTGCATCTTTTGCTTCAAGTTTTTCTGAATTCATTTTGAATATCTTTTTTATTGTTTAATTTTCAGATGGCAACAAGCGATGTTGGTGACACTTTGATGAGTGATGCACAACAAAAAGGAACATTAACTGCCACAAATCCAGATACGGATAAAGAATCAACCACTGCTGCAGCTGAATCAAGAACTATTATTGTTGCTGGTTTTCTTTGCTTAATGCTTGTTATGTGGATTTCTTTTAGTTTCTAAGGTGTACAAAACATGTGGATTGTTTATGTTATATGTGTGATGACGTATCATGGCAAATGTAGCCATGTAACAACTTCAAACTTAGATTTGGTCTATTTATATGTTTTTGTATGTTACATGTTTGTTGAATATTTGCTTAAATTTTTTTTGTTGCAAGTAATTTTTTTTTCGTTCTAGGTGATTCCGTAGCTGTAAAATAAATCGGGTTAACCCGATTATATTCATCCTAACCCGATTTTTTCGAGTTCGGGTTCGGGTTCGGGTTCGGGTCGGTTTTTTAGAATAGTCGGGTCGGGCCGGGTTCGGTTAGCATATTTAGGAAAGAAATATGCATAATTCAGGTCGGGTTTAACCTGAACCCGAAATTTTCGACCCGACTTTCACCCCTATACTCAAAGTCCCAAGGTTTTTAATGATGCAGGTATGTCAAACATAGAATCATGACATGTGTCTTGAAGTTTTGGTCTATCTTCAACATAAGGTCTTAACATGTTGTTCTGTTCATTTAGACCCATGAGTATCTCACAATTACAGTTACATCTATCAACAAAAACTTGGTTATTTGATATTTTTTTCACATTTTTTTTCTATTAATTAACTATTCTTCCACTTTTGCCTTTGGTATGGTATTTTAGGGAGTTTATGTTGACAAATAGTTGTGTCCAGTTTTAATATTTTACATGGTCTTGCTTGAAAGGAGGAAAATTTTGGGGGCCAATAAGACATCAAACTCTTGGTTATTGGGTTAATCCAATAAAAGACCTCAACATATTTCTCAAGGTGCATGCAGACCCTAATGTTTTGTGAGGTTGTAGGTTTTCTCTCACATTCATTACCGATTCATGATTCATAATTGCCTCATGTCCATTTATAACCACCTATGCACCTCTTTGTTGCATGTTTGCAACTTGTCCAAATTTGCATAGACTTATCTCTATTTTTGCAATTATTTTAGGCAACTCTTCGAACTAGAACTCTGAACCCAAACTAACTCTTCCTTTTTTTTTTTTTTGTCTCTGATCACTCTTCTAGCATTTCTTTGATCTTCAAGTTATTCAAAGTTTTAGTCTGCCTTGAATTCTTTAGAAATGCCAATGGCTCGATTTTTTTAGAAGCAAGGATATTGGATTAGATTTTTTATGATTGAGAAGCTTTAATCTCTCAAAAAATTACCAATGAATCAGACCCAACAACATGAAAGTCCTTCTTAGAATTCGTCAATCATCCTTTTAATTAAGTGCTTGAACGAGAGCTCGAGGGCTGACGAGTGAACATGCGACATCTATACAAGGGACATCTCTATTAACTTAATGCTATTTTAATCTTCGTCATCTTTCTTATCTCACTTGGTGCGTCTTCTATGCCATCAGTCTTTAGTTTGGTTTTGAATGAATAGAAAGGAATTTCAAAATTATTGGTATGTACTTTTTTGTCGTTATGGTCATGTGAAATATAACAAGCAGTTGGAGCTAAATTTGTGTCCTAGTAAAAAAATTTGCATGAATAATATCAAGGAAAAGAACAAATTAGCACCTTTATTTAGACATTACAATTTGTAAAAGAAATGATGTTCATGAATTGTTCATCAGGTTAATTTTAACAGGTATTTTAACAACTAAGCTCCCAAACTTTTAGAATTCAAAATTTACTCATCTAACCTATATTATCAAACTGGTAAGTCTAATATTTAAATCAATACCAAGTCATACCCACAGCAAAGTGCAGGTCACACCTGACTGATCTACTTATAATAGCTAATAGTCTTGCTTGACCTCCCAAAAAAGGTAGTATGTTATGTCCAATCTTTTTCTTTATATGCTGTGTTTTGTTGTCCTAGTCTCCTAGGTGGACATATTTGTAGGGCAAATGGGCTTGATGTGGTTATAGGTATATATAAGTTGTGTGATAAATACTAGAAGAAAAAAAGGTGTTTGACTTGATAAAATCTTATTGTTTTTTATTAACTAGTTGTAAGGGAGAATTTGGTCTTAACAGAGGGGAAATACAGTAGAGAATTAAAATCAAGTTTGAGATTGAGTTAGAGCAGCGAAAAGCAGAAGGTTCCAAGTATCAGGAACACCGGGAAGGCACCAGTGGCTGCAGTCTGAGACAGTGTGGCGGCCGAAGCCATAGTAGGAGGGGTGCGCATCTTTTCTGAGCTGTGAAAGTCTGGTCACATTCAGCAAGTGAACCGGGTTTGATAAGGACTGCAGCACTTTCTCAAGCACGAGCTCTGCCGCGGGTGTCCCCGCCGGGTATCTTGACCCACTCACTGGCTCTGTCTGCCCCACGCACCCATTCCCATTCTTCTCATTCCAATCACTTGCACTAGTAGCAGTAAGCATATATGAAACAATTATATATGTGTGTATATATATCAATACTAATTCCCATAAAATTAATTAATTATATTGGGGGTAACTAAATACTAATAGTAATCCACTACTTAAATATTGTCTAGTTATTAATTCTTACTATAAAATAAAATTACTCCACTTAGGTTACACGTCCATTAATTTAATGCTAGCTAGCTAGGAAAATTATCTGAATTAAGTTAAGAATTTAAATGTGTATGGATGGAATAGTTATGATATATATATTTTCACAATTGATTTTGACTGGCGCTAATCAAAATCTAGAAGCTGGAATGACTGATTTACTTGTTGTAATTAATTGATCAATCAAGAGTCTTATCTACAGTACATGTATGACATATACAGTTAGGTTGGTGGGTAGGTCGGCAGGCAGGCAGGGAGGGGGAGGGGCACTTACTTGGCATGATCCGGAGAAACTCCCTGGAAAAAGAGTTTGGTTTTGGAGGGATCAACGCTGGAGTCTACCCATTTACCCCATGTGGTCAACGCTTTCTCGTAGGCAACAAGCCGGTCCATATCTTTCACTGTAGTGTTACCGTATCTTACAAAATCCCATCTGCCATGCATGCATCGATTAGCAAGTTAATGAATTGATTAGCTAGTAATTAAGTAAGAATTAATTTTATGTGTGAAATTAAGTAAAATAAATAAATGAATTATTACGTACGTACGGTTGTTTCCTGCCAGTGTGCAACCACCAGTGCCATGTGTTGAAGATAAGAAAATCAAATCCTTTCCACTGGTTTGCAGCTGATATGGAATCGAGCAGGAGCACCCGTCCAATGTCCATTCTCACAATATCCACCAGAAATGCATTGCGAGAGAACATAACTTTGGCATCATACTCCTGCAATAAGTAGGTAGTATTAATTAATTAGGCTAGTCAGAATTAATAATTAATTAATTAATTAATTTAGGTAGGTAGGTCACCGGGAATTCAAATGTGGAGAGGCCGTTTTGATCTCGAAAAGAGGTGTAGTTGGCAGCTGGAAGGGCGGTGTGAAGCATGCATGTTAAGGACTGCCATTGGTTGAGGCTTAGCGAGTCCCCCACGAACATCATCCTCTTCCCCCTCAGTATTCTTGACATTACGTATTCTCCATCCCACCTGCATGCATTGCAATTTCCAATTCCATTCCTTCATTCTCTCCTCATTATTATAGTTTTTTTCTATTTTTCTAAAATTTAATTTTGCATTTAAAAATTTAAAAATTTTATTTATTTATTTTATTTTCATTTAAAATTTTCATTGTTTATCCTAGATTTTTTTTCAACATATATTATTTATTACAAAAGGGGGGGGGAGAGAATATAACAAATGCAATGGATTTAATGAACTTTAATTACCTACCCATGAATATACACCAACGAAAAGAATGAAAGAGGAAAAATGATCATGAAGAAATTAATATTAACATGCAAGATCCAAAAGGTTTAATGAACGAAAGTCAGTTTGTATATATACTATATGATCAATTTGTGGTTTGGTTCAATTAAACTTAATTTGATTTATGACATAATTTTCAAATGAATATAAGTAATATACATGTATAAGCACAATGATATATTAAGAAACTTTTAGATAAAATTGTCGATAATGAAGTATTGTGACAGGGAGCAAAACTGTTTTGAGCATTAATTTTCATACGAAAAATATATTCTAATAAGACTGTTAAAAATGGAGCTTAAATGATAGCATAAACTTAGTTTGTATTTTGATTAGAAAGTTATTTTTGTCATGATATGCATGTACTGTGGATTCCTATGTCACATTTATATCAATTATGATAAAGTTTATTTATTGTTATAACTCAAATCTTATTTACCGTTAAAATCCAACTTTTTTGTAGATATAATATATAGTCAATATTTTTTAGAATGGTACTAATATTTTATTATTATTCTGTATTAGATGCTTAAGCTGTTGATCGTATTATTTTGGTCCTAAAGGTATTAAAAATATTTGATTTTGACTTTGAACTTGCTATATTAAAAATATTTCATTTTAATTCTTTATTGGGTTGAATCTATTAACTCAGAGTTACTGAATAAGTTGAATATATTATCAGTTATTCCTCTACCTATAAATTGAATTTACTTTATTTAAAATGAAAAACTAATTGAAATATATTTCTCGAAAAGGTCTTATTGGAAAAGATGTTTGATGTTTATGCGAGATTAAGTAGATAAAAGTTCCAAGTCCTTTGTGACATCTTCTAATTAGCTTTCTGGATCTTTTGGATGTTTTTTATATATGTTATAGTCTAAATATGCCTGGGTTTATTTTGTACTTTGGGCAGAGTTAATTGAAATCTTTGACTTTGCCCTAAAAAAACTAATAATTTAAATTCTCCATTACTACTAGAAAAATTATGTCATGTTTAAATTTATTGCAAGAGATTTTTTAGAAAGTTTAAATTAAAGTTTCAAAAATTGACGCTAAACAATTACTATAAGTTAATAAATTCTATTTGATGAGAGATCAAAATAAAATGCTTTTATTATGTATATGACCAAAATAAAACGTTTAATAGGTTAGGGGTTAAAACAATATGATACTTAAAGTTGAGGGCTGTCATATGAATTTACTATCTATGATATACATACATACATATATACATATACATATATATGAAATATACAAACCGAACGACCTCAAGGACACGTTGGACATAATTACTAATTAAGTACCAATCATGCATGCCTAGCCTATCTTCAAATTAATTTAATCAATTAGTTTAATTCATACTATGCAAAATCGTGCACGCATTCCTTTTAAGTGATTAATACCAATACGCTTCACAACTTTAATTTATTATTATTCTACATTAAATATTCCCCTTCCCATGAGTTATTGCATACCAAAAGAAAAAACCGTTATATACTCATCACTTATACCATCTTTGATCGAGGTTCTAGGAAAAATAACCAATTAGATGAACTAATTAAACCAAATGTTGATTAATTCACAGATTTTTCCTTTAAAAGATTAATATTAATTAAGTACTGTTCACCGTTGTGACTCGATGGACGGTCAAAAACTTGAATTTCTTCCAACACCTCTTTTACAATCGAAAAGGGAAAAAAATAAAAGAGAAACTAAACGCTGGCCGATCAAGCGGATGTGTTATTATACATTAATTTCTATATATATAAATCCCACGTACAGAAAAATTCAAGAATTACGACACACACACACACACTTATATATAATGAAAGGAAAGGAAAAAGCAAAGACGATGCCGTAGAGTATATAGATACCCATGCCATGCATGCACATATATATATGTTTGCTGGTAAATATATATATATACATATATATGTAGGTGTAGGTGTACCTTGGCAAGTTGCAGTAAGGGGGTTGCCATCTATATTTGAGATAGTCGTGGTCGGGTCTGCCATTTTTCAGGCAATCGAACTCCTTTGCTTCGATGAAGGGACACTTCTGGGCATCGTAGAGAGGGTAGGAATCATCAAACACCCATCTCCCATCGTAAACGTCGTCGCAGCGGCCTCCGCCTCCTGCTGCCGCGCCTGCATAAACCAATGCTAACACCACCAATGCTTTAATACATCTTGCAATTACTGCTGCAGCCCCAGCCATGGCGCAACCAATATATAATCTAATTAACAGAGATCAGGATCATATATATATATATATATATATATATATATTGAACCAACAAAGGCAAGCTGCTACTTCTAAAATAATAGTGCTACGAATTAATTAGTAATAAGGGTGTCATTTTCTGGAATGCATTAAATAATTGAGACTAATCTTTCCAAATACTTCTTGATTCTTTTTCTTTCTTTTTTAGCATTATTAATTAGTATGGACAGAGATGAAAATTGTGTACCAGACACGCTCTCGTTACCCACTTAGATTACGCAATTAATAGTTTTGTACATTGTGCGCTAGCTGTTTTGCTGTGGATGAATTATTGCCTCTTTTTTCTTTAAAGCAATTTGGAACGAAATATAGATATATAAAAACCAAAAACAAAAAGGTATTCCATTTTTATTAACACTAGTTAGCATGAGTGATATATAATGCATTACTGAAAAATTGCATTTTTCCAACAGCCATTTCCAACGGCCGGCAGTTGGAAATTTGAAGTTTCCAACGGTCGGCCGTTGGAACTTTGGCAGTTGGAAATCCTTTTATTGGAAGTAGAACTTCCAACGGCCCATATCTTAGCCGTTGGAACTTTCAACTGTCAGCCGTTGGAAAATAAGCATTTGGAAATTTTCCACCAGCTGTATTTATTATTTTTTTCTTTTTTGTGTTCCAACAGCCCAGGCAGTTGGAGATTTTTCCAACTGCTTAGGCCGTTGGAAATAGTTTTTTTTTTCATATTTATTTATTCCAATACTGTTTGTTCCAATAATAATAATATTTTAATATTGTTTATTCCAATATTATTATTATTATTACATAAATGATATATTATTAATATATAAATAATTTATATATCCCTAACACATTTACAAAAAATTTAAAAAATTATATCTTATATTTACAAAATAACATTCAAAAGCAGGAGGCAAAAACCACAAAATTACAAAAAAATGAGCTAATAATAACAAAATCGCAAAAATAAATAAAAGTAGATCCAGAAAATACAACAAATAGATCCAGAAATAAATACAACAAATACAACAAACCCACAAAATAAATACAATTAGATCTAGAAAATTAAAAAAATGAAAACAAACAGATCTGCAAACACAGTGAATGGTGGCGGAGCAAGCAAAATCACCGAACGGCGCGCGGCAGAGCCAAGGCGACCGGTGGACGGCGAGAGCGGATCTAGTGTGGATCTGGGCGGAGAACGCATTTTTGTTTTCGTGAATGTATTACTGCAGTAAATGTGGCTCAGAAACACTGCAGTAAATGTGGCTCAGAAACACTACAGTGAATGTAGCTTGATAACAATACATTAAATGTAGCACAATATCACTCCATTAGATGTAGTTCAGTACTTACAGTAGACCAGCAAAAAAGAAATAGAAAGAACAACAGAGGCAAATAACTCGAACAAAACACCTAGGTGCAAAACAAGCACCACAATCAAACCGACCACAGATCAACAATAAAGCAAAACAACAAACAATTCAGGGCAACTGGAACCAATAGAAATAACAATTAAACAAACAGGAACATAATTAGCAGAAAGAGCAGAACAATTAAGCAAACAGATAGAACAGTTATTCAAGTAACTAGCTGGCTTCTACTAGTTACCATGGCCCAAGAAGCACTCGCATCAATATAGAAATGGGTGTACCCTTAAACACGTGTACCCTTAAACTAAAAGATCAAAGGCAGTCTAAGCACCATCTGAAGCTCTAGCTACCAGCAGGAAGACGAAGGGGTGCACTCAAACAGCAATGTCCTTAGCCATCTTCGTTTGGCAACTGATACGTTCGAGTGATACGGATCTTAAGGAAGAATTATAAGAAAGCATGCGTATTAGAATTCAGTTCCTCCAAACAGCTAAAGTCCAAAAATATTTGTGACATGAATGTAACATGTGAACATAACAGAACAGAGACTCACATCTACAACATATCACAACTTCATCCATGAAGGACAAAAGAAAATGAGAGGCCATGGAAAGACTATGGAAGCAAAATCAAAAGATTGAAGAGTACGTTTACCTGAGAAAATGCATAAATTGCCCGCATGATTCGAGCATAATCAGTTCCAAGCATCTGAATAACAACATCGGCTAGTAATGTTCCCCAAAGCCTAAAACAAATCAATTTTATATTGTCAGTCAGCAGAACCCATAAGAAACATTACAAAAATTGGTGGAGGAAACATTAATTTTATTGCTCAGTACACCAGCATTTGCCTTAACCACAGTTCTCCACATACCAATCCTCTATTTTAACATGCTTAATTAAATCACTGACATTGAAAAGATCACTAGCCATTTAGCATATAGCCCATGATAATTTCCTGTGACTTTAGTTAAACTCAAAAGCATTCTAGAGAACAATAAATTGAACAATAAACAGTATTTTGGGCACAATTTCCAGCAACTTAACCTGCCGTTAGTAGTATGTACCAGAAGCCAATAACTAGTGAATCAAAGTTTGTTTTTTAATACCATGGTCACTTGATGACCACTATATCATACGATGCCTCAACTTGTTGAACACACACAAAGGCTAGACTTCTTTGCACCTACAGAATCACATTCAGAACAAGACAGGAACCTAATAACCAGTGGTCACTAATTCCCCCTTTCGAAACCATGATCCTTCAACAATAGTGTGTCTCCCATGGTTCCCCAACCTTCCTGATTTCAGGCATTGCCATGGACAGTAATACACTTCCATATATCCTGTTAAAAACTTAGAATAAACCTAAGAAATGTCCAAGTTCCTTACCTGTTCTTACTGCCAGAACCAGAAACACAACCTGGAACTGCCGCCCACTTGAACTCACCGCCTTGTTTGCTTCAGAAGAAACGATATTGCCTTCATTAATCCAGAAATACTCGAACCTTGAATCCTTCTGATGCCAAAGCTCTCCCCTCTGATGCATTAATCCCAACCAGAATTCATATTTTTCTGGTCAACGGCACCCAATAAACGATGAGCAAAGGGCAAGCAGATTGAAGAACGGAAATCAACTCACTTGATTCTCGACGATACCCATCTGAATGACGCCGGATTGGTTGTTGGATTCATCGTAAGGGTTTCCGTCGTAGGCTTTCCAGCCGGCAAAGTACGGCGAGTCTTCCCCGTGAGTCTCGGCGACTGCCACTTTAGAGAGGCCAATAGAAGGAGAAGCAGACGACGAGCAGAGGGCGAGCGAACGGGGAGTAGCGACGATGAACGGCAGAGCGAGGAGACGGAGGGCAGAGAGGAGACGAAGCACAGAGAAAATGGCAGAGATGAGGTGGAGCACAGAGAGGAGACGAATGGCAGAGACAGTGTGAACGGCAGAGGGAGGAAAGGGTGAAAGGAGACGGAGAGGGAGACGAAGCGGCCGACGAGAGCCTGAGATGCAGAGACATAGAGGAGACGAGGATGGAGATGAAATGGCCAGAGGAGAGGAGGAGACGAGACGGTGAGGGATGAGGGGTTAGAGTGGATGGATCAGGCGATTTGGATAGAGCACCATTTTAATGGATTTCAAGGCTACTTCTAGAGCAGCGAATGGATCAAGTGCCAAGTGGCAGTTGGAGAGGGGTTTGGCAACTGGAGTAATCAATTAGCATCGGTAAAAAGTAGTGGTACATTCCCAATCCCAGTGCCATGTGGTGGAGGGTTTCTGGCTCATCGAAATTGGTGGCTGGTAGTGACATAGGTGAAGAATGGGATATTTAAAATGTCAGACAACACTACAACACAGATTCTAAATCACGACTGAAAATCACAACTGAATTTCAGTCGTTGAGTGTTTCAATTGCTAAGTAGTCGGAAGTAAAAATGTGCATTTTTTTATTTCAATTGATAAACGAATGAAAGTTTCAATCGCCCATATATTAGTCATTTTTTAGTGGTTAAGTAGTTGGAAGTAAAAATGTGCAATTTTTATTACGACTGATAAGCGACTAAAAGTTTCACTCGTTCATATATTAGTAGCTTTTTAATCGGAAATTTTTTATAAATTTGACTGCAATCACCCTTTAGTCGGAGTTTAATCGCTCCATCTACTTCCCTTCTTATTTACCCAATTATCTTTCATCTCTTTCAACTTCCATTCTACTTCCCTTCAACTCCATCCTTTCTTCTTCACCTTGCCAGTCTACTTTGCCCTTCCTCCTCACTGTTTGCCCCTCCATCCACCTCTCTCATTCGCCTCACTCATCCTTGTGGCCTCATTGTCCATCGTTGCCCATCCATCTCGCATCTTTGGCCTCATAGCTATTGCCTCCTCAGCTTGCTCATCGTTCCTTGCCATGGCCTCCTCAACCTCTTCCTTGGCTTCAGCTCCATCCAACTCAATCTCCTCCTTGGCCTCACAATCGCCCGCCTCGGTCTCCTCCTCAACCTTGCCACCGTCTACCTTGTCTTGTCGGCCTCGTCGCCGTTTGCCTTGGCCTCCATTGCCTCCGTCTCGACCTCGTTCACCTCATCCACCTCGATTTTCTCCATATCTAAGTTTTGAAATTGTGAATTTTGAAATTTTTGAATTATTTTCTGGATCTAATTTTTGAATTTTTTTAATGTTATATTTTGGTATGTATGTTAAATTTTATATTAATGTAAATGTGTTTTATTTAAATTTTAATTTCATTATTTGATTATTTGATTACTAATATTTAAAATAAGATGAAAGTATTAATTAAATAACAAATTAAACAAATAACCAATTGAATTAAATAATATTTAATTAAAAAAATTATATTAAATAATAAAGTATTTTGTTTAAAAAAAAAGGTTTTATTGGCAGTCACTACAGTCGCATCCTATAATGTTCTCGACTGATTTTTCACTAAAGGTTTTAGTCTCTTTTTGTAGTCAAAATTCAGTTGCAATTAAAATTTGTAGTAAAGGAGTCGCTTTTGGTCAATCTCGCGATTGAAACACAACTGGACTTTTAGTTGTGATTTTGCATCTGTTTTGTAATGTAATATGGCCAATGTTCAAGGCCTTATGTTCTCTTGATTTCTATTTTTTAAAAAGATAAAAGGTCTAGGATTTCTAAAGGAGAGAAGAAGCTTCCAGGGATCAAAATTGAATTTTTCCCTACAATTTTAGGCTAACGTGGCATTTTTTTCATTTAGCATAACATTTTCCATTCAAATAGAGAAAAAATGGAATATTTTAATCGCATTAGGGATGAGAGTGAAACAATTTAAATATTTAAGGACAAAAGTGAAACAACATTTGAAGATTGGGGATTACAACATACATCCTGTCACTACAGGAAAAAATGAACAATTCCCACTTAAGCATCCTCTAATTCAGAAGTAGCTTTAGTTGTTAGTGAATCGGCTTCATATACCTCTATTAAGACTGAGTCAATTCATTTAAACTTAAGTCAACTTAATTCAAAATAAATTAATTTTATTTTTTCATATTTTTTTACTTAGAACCAATTTTATTTAAAAATCAATATTATATAAATATAATTTGAAAAGAAATTTTCACGATGTTATTAAATTTTTGTGATTTTTTTTTCTTTTTAATGCTTAGAACTAAAAAAATCATAAAATTTAGTAAGATTATAAAAATTGTATTTTCAATGGATTATTACATTAACACAATATTGATTTTTAAATAAAATTTATTCTGAGTAAAAAATATAAAAAATAAAACAAGTCATTTCAAATTAAATTAACTTAAATTAAAATGAATTGACTCTTAGCCATTTCAAGTCAACTTAAATTAACTTAATTTAAAGTAACTTATTTTTATTTTTTACATAATTTTTATCTAGAACCAAGTTCGTTCAAGAGTTAATATTATTTAGACATAATAATCTATTTAAAAGTAAATTTTTATATTGTTATTAAATTTTTATAAATTTTCTATTTCCTGTCATTAGAAAATAAAAATTCATAAAAAATTAATAAGATTAAAAAACTATATTTTTAATATATTATTATGCCTATACAATGTTAAATTTTGAACATTAGTTTCCACTAAAAAACATAAAAATAAAAAAAATTATTTTAAGTTAAATTAATTTAAATTAAAATGAATCGACCCTTCGGTTTGTTTGTGCTGAATGTAGCTTAAGTTGAAGTTATTTGCTGACCGTTTTAGGAGTGCGTGGCCCACACTTTCTCAATCACCCTCGTTCTTGTTAGTTTATTACAACACATGCCCCTCCCCCGACTTTGGTCCGAAAGTGCCACAAGGGAGAAGAAGTCTTCTGAACGAGTCGCTAGGTCCTACTCCTCCACAAGCTTAGCTCAGTCCGAAAGAAATCCTCCGTCCCCCTCCCTTACCCCTCCGACTAGGTAAGCCCGTCATCCCTTCCGTCCGCTGCCCCCGATCAGTTTTTATTCATGTAACTGGATCCCAACTCACCTCAAATTGAAAACCTTTCTCGCTGGTTTCAATAGTACTGGTACATAAAGCAATGATGAATTATGGAGGGAAAAGTTGCTAGAGAAATATTTTACCTATAACATCTTTGTATTTTCATATATACTAGTAGCTCATTCAGCGGATCAGCTCAACTTGTCTTGGGCTTTTTCTCCCAGAAGCAACGGTCCTGTCTGATCTCAGACCTTAGGAATGACGACTTGCAGTAGACCGTTTCTGCATCAGTAAGTTAAAAGATCCCGGAAGATCAGCCCCTTCCGCTTATAAATCTAACATGTATATGGCTGATGTTATAAAATTACAGGATCAAGAAACATCAACCGAAGAACTGGGCATTAGAGAAAGAGTAGCTCTATCGTGAACCCTGGCCTTGAGAGACCAGGTGTTCTGGCTGGGAATGTAATTTCAGATTCAGGCTTCAGTTTCCAAGTTAAGAATAGGCACCAGAGAATGAAATGACGATATGAAGTTCCGACTTACAGAATCTCAGCAGAGACTCTGTCCTTGTTCACATTATTGGGAAGCGGCCATACAATCTGGCATGATCCTCTTGATATCTCTCTCTTGTGATATTCAGAGACGGGCTCATCCGAGCTATCTGATATCTTCCAATACTCGGCAGGACGTTCACCCGTAATTCTCAAACTGCAACAACACAACCTTTTGTTCATCAATACAAGCATAACTGTGTTTCCTGTTTGGAAACAACTGTTGCTGTATGGAAATTTTTTATTATGACACTTGTACTAATGCTTATTGTCTAGAGCATCCAATAAACATGCAGCGGTCTGAGACTGAAGCTAATACTATCCATAAACGAAAGCACATAGTAGTATTACTGTTGTTCATCGATCTCCACTCTAATGTTGCTGGTATTGACACCTGGGATCTCTAACATCAACATATATTTGCTTCTGGACTCTGCAATGTCCATCCTTGGTAACCATTTCCCCCCTGCACGAAGGATCTAGTAAAATTAAGATATAAGAGTCACTTTTTCTTTAATGAATCAGTGGCGCAAGAAACATTGCGTGAAAACAGGAAACACACTTATGCTGTATTGGAAGGAAAAGCGAAAAAAGACAACCAGGAAATATTAGGAGCGCCCAAAGTTACAACTCAATTAACATTTCTACAGTGCCACAGAAAGCCATCAAGAGCAGGTGAATAGGCTATGCACGTTGAAAAAAAAGAGTTTATCGAACAGGATACAGTATAATGTTCCTAAATAGTAACATATTGTGTTTGGAAGCACAATTACCAACCAGTAGACTCAGAAGAACATATGCTGTTCTCAGAGCAGAATGACATATCTCGTTTATCTTGTCGAGCAAATTTGGGAGGGTCAAGCATAGATAATCTGCATTCTCTTCCCTGAGGTTGGTCCTGCAAAATTTGGTAGCAGTTTTGCTCCATCCTAGCAGGCCTAGAAAACAATGGTTGTATAATAACAGGCCTGGAAAACAATGGTTCTTCAGAAGTATCAAGTGTGAACTCTGTCACACTCTCCAAGCATTTGAGAGGTTTACTGCACTGAGTTTCAGCTCCCTGCATGAATGATGCAAGACGGCCACAGCTGAATCAGTTTCCAAGAACTATAGGAAAAAGAATTCAAGAAACCACCCAATGCAACCAGGGGATCAGGCACCTGTTCGCTTAAACTTTGCCTCATGTAACAGCCTTGAGAAGCTGAACCTTGACGTGCAAAAAACATTCTGCTGTCACACCGCGGAATCACAGAATTAAAACTTCCAGAGCAGTTCTGAAGCAGAGAGGCAGAAGAAACAAGGTCAATTAGGCACATGGAACCAGAAATTACTAACAAGAGAAATGTATTTGGGCAAATGGAATCTGATTAAACTTCGCTCAGAATGTTTGGAATCATGAAAACAGAGGAAAATGCCCATTTCCTTCAAGTAAAGGCTGCTAAGTTAGCGTCTAACAAGCCAACGAAGATGTGACATCTTCTAAATTGAAGACTTTGGTCAAATGAATTCACCTGTGGCATAAAAGCTCATCATTTTGTTCTCTCATTTGAATCTATCAGATACCAATATGACACTTGACGGTGATGAAAACATCGTAAGAAGCAAATTTGTGATGATTGATCAAGTTCCAGCGAACAGATGCCCGGGCATAAAGGGTTCCTTCCATGATTTCCTCATTACTCAAAACTCTTGAACATAAATCTGCTCATAATATCTTCCCCAAATTGAAGCATTCTACTAATCCTCCTGAATCGGTCATTTTTAGGTGTGCGTGTATGTGTGGATTGTTTTCCAGCAGTTTACCGGTTTAGAGTAAATAAGCAATTACATAGTAAGAGGAATAATAAATTAATCACTGTGGTTTTGGTCAACCACTCTATTTACATCAGGGATTTACTCTGACGTTACCAATCAGTCATATAAACAGGTAAAAGGAATCTGAATATAAATGCAGTATTTTAGCATCCCACTGAACCCATATGGTTCGTCTTTTCAGCATTGCATCTATCACCTACAAGGCCAGCTAGAAGAAATATGAAAACTTTCTCCAAACCAAACAATACCCAGAAAAGAAAAAGAAACGAAGCGCTTGCCAGAGGGAGGAGGTGGGTGGTGCATATGGCATCATCAGAGGCCGAAAAGTGGCCGGCGATCTTGCTAATCCTGCGTCTAGCAATCTCGCTCCTTTCCATTTCGCTTCTTCCCTGGTCAGAATCTAAACAGCTTTGAGCTTTGCTTTTAGCGAATTGCAAGTGTTGGACTCCGAGTGATTTTTAAGAAGCAGTTTGAGTCCATCTTATCGTTCCGAGGATTGACAAGCACGTACGAGGAGTAGGAGATTTTTTGTAAGTCCGAACAAAGATAGTATTCAAAATATCTTTCTCTACCAAAAAAATAAAAAAATCTTTCTCAAGATGCTACAATGACTGATTGACCTGGTGGGGGAAATTACTTGGACCCTGAGGTTTGGGTGAACCTACACTTGTACCCCATCTTTTTTAAATACCTACACTTACTTCCCTCAAAACTTAACTTCGTCATTCACCGTTAAACAAAAAAAAAATCTGATTTTACCTTCCTAATCTTCTATCCATAAAACGTTGCCCCCCAACTTTCGGATTAATACAAATTAGATTTCTCCATGTGGTCTTCCCATGCGGCCATGCCTTTTGCTACCTCACAGTATTTTGGATCGGCGACTTCTCTCCGGTTGCGGCCAACGCTGATCCCCATCTGGTCTTCCGATTCCTCAATTCTTCCGATTCCCATCTGGTCTTCCGATTCCTCTGTTCTTCTGCCACAGACCGATTCCTCTCCTCTCCGCCTCCGTCCTCTCTCCTATCCTGTACGCTCCACCTCCTTCTCCATCTCCCTGCTTTCCTCTCCGTGACACCGTCCTCTCTCCTCTCTTCTCCTGTCCGTTGTCCGATTCCACCGATCTTCGCTACTCGGCTGTCCGATTCCTTGAATCTGTCCCGGCCGAGCCTGCCAAGTGGCTCCACCCGCCCTTTGCCAAGGTGCGCGACACCGACGGTACACCCAGAATCAACTCTCTCGACACCGCCCTTCCCCATCGTGCGCGACACCGACGGATGGCATCCCTTCAGGCCTCAAGTGCTGTAGAATCAAGCAAAGAGAAGGGCCTGCTAGCGACGCCGCATCCATTCTGGCGACAATCGTGAGGGGGCGAAGGGCGTGTTAGTCCGACGGCGATTGTTAATCCGTGTAAATTTTAGAGTTTTTAGGGTTTTGAGGATGGAATCGGGTATGAAGTTAAGCTGGGGGACAAAGATTCTAAGGGAAAAGGTCAGGAGGACAAAAATAGGCATTTGCTCTTTTCTTTTCTAACGGCAAATTACGGTGTCAATTTTGTAAGAAAGTAAGTGTAGGTATATGAAAAATGGGGACATAAATGTAGGTTTACCCAAACCTTATGGGGTATTTGGAAATTTTGTCCCCATTAAAATATCCCGCCAAATAACAAAATACTACTCCTTCTCTGTCGGAATTCCTTGAAACGTTACGGTTTGTCCGAAAATTATGTGCCCTCTCGAAGTAAAGGGACACCCACAAAGTGCAATATAGGTCTTGGTAGTATATTCATCAATTAGCGTTAAAGTTTGAAAAAATTATTTAAGGATATTTTTTATTTTTTAATTTTAATATTTTTATTTTGATCGTTAAATAAATTATCCAAAAATTTTAACGTTAATTGTAAAAACTATTCTTAAATAAGATCATACATAAAATAGATATTAAGAAATAGGCTAATTATAGTCGAGGTCTTTCAGGGTTTGTATAATAAACCCCTTCACCTTTAAATTTAAAATTGCTCACTCTTATCTCTATTCCTGCAATCTATTTGTATTCAATTCTGTGTACAAAAAAAAAATTACCGTGTAGAAGAAAAAGATTAAAAAAAAACAGATGGTTTGAAAATTAATATGATAATATAATTTATTAAGAGTAAATTACATAGATGGTCCTTAATCTTTTATCATTATGTTTTACTTTCTAACTTATTAAATGTTCTATTTTGGTCTTAAACATATTAGAATTGTTTCATTTTGATCTCTCACTAAATGAAATCTATTAATTCAAAAATAACTGTCTAACTTAAGATTTTGAAGTTCTAACTTAAATATTCAGTACCTGTCTTGCAGTAAATTTAGACTGCTTAATAAATTTTTTGATACTCAATGGAAAATTTAAATTAGTAGTTTTTTCTTCTAGAATGAAATAAGCTCAATTCACAAAGAGAGCAAAAAGGTAACTTGAATTGTCAATTAATTATAAAAAATATTATATAAATTAAATTTATTATAAAATAGTTACCGTATAGTTTAAATCATAATGCAAAAAGTTGTTATCAGACAAATATATTTAGTAAATACATTTCATCTAACAAAGACTAAAATGAAACATTTTTAATATATTTAGAACTAAAACAAAATGTTTTTAATAGGTTTAGGACAAAAAAATATATAATAGGTTAGTGGCTAAAATAAAATGATAATTAAAGGTTATGAAATGTAATTAACTTAATTTATTAAATATAGAAATGTATAAGGATATAGAATTGCTCAAACTATAATCTTATATTAAAAATAATTTGTGACGGATGAAGTAGTACCATAAAATATTTGTAATGTTGTTTCCCTATTTAAGAGGAAATAGATTTCATTTATTTGTATCTTTTTTTGTGCTTAAATCAATTTTATTGGAGCACCGAAATGCTTTAAGGGAATTCAACATCATGAGGATCACACAACTCCTCTAAGTGAGGGAAGACGTATGTTTTTTTCCCCCATCTTTTCGAATTCATTAATCTTATATGGATGGCATTCATATTTTTTATTTTTTCTTTTGTAACATGGAGGGAAAGCCAGGGAAGGGGGAGACAGGATGTGTACAAAGAAAGGCTAATAAGCCACATTATGTGCTCTTATTGATTCTCATAGTCATGCTTGCGCCATATCATTCTGATCATTTAGCTATTTTTAGTTAGTATAAGTCTGAGTCAATCTCAATTGCCCTTAGCCAGCGTTAGTCTACTCAACTGAAGCTAGTTATCATGAGCTCAAATTCAGTTATGATAAATTGAGTTTAGCTGGAGTTAAATTAATTATGATATGATAAATAACTATTAGCTCACATCACATAAGCTCCTTTAAGCTAAACCATAATTGCAACCAAATCAATGGAGTTCATATTAGTGCGTTCGGAGAACGTCCACTACTTCCAGCATATATTTTGATAGTGAAAGAGTAATTCGGACACAAAAATAGTGTAATAGACCAAGGCAAGAAAAAAGGTTAAAAATTCAATTATAGGGAAAAAAGGGTGACGAATATGAGGGGGAGAATGTACAAGATTGCTTTTTCAGGTCCCTTCTCAACAAGTCACGGTACCGCTCCTCCTCTGGCTCCGGCTTCGTCACCCCCTTCCCTTGTCGTCGACACCGACAATTACCTCTCCGACTCCGTGGGGGTGCAAACAGATGTTGCAGAGACATGGTGGACCGGTTCGGTTCGGCTCCGTACGTTCAAAGGCGAATATCTGATGGCTGGCTGCGGTCAAACCAGTCGTCTACCAAAGAAATTCAACACTCTTTGCTGATGCAGGGAGTTAGTCAAACCAATCCATTTTCGCCTCCGGAAAAGAAGAAAAAAGAAAAAGCAATTACTGGCTCGCAATCGAATAAATTTATTAAAGCCCTGGACGAAAATTCCCAGCCTGCCTCTCTCTCTCTCTCTCTCTCCATTGCTTGCTCACCAAGTCCTGCTTGCTCAACAAGTCCTGCGATCAGGTTGGTTGGAAAATAAAACCCCACCTCGATCATTCTAGATTCATCTGCCTCAGTAATTTTTTTTCTCCGGTTTTTGTAGTTTCCTACTTTTTCACACAATCAAAGCTGACGATTCAACTCGGTTGACAATCCCACAAGCGATCGTGAAACCCTTCGAGTTCTTTCTTTGGGGTTTAAATTAGTGGGGTTTTGGGTTTTAGGAAAAAAAAACCCAAAACCTTTTTTTTTTGTCACCTGGTTGAAAAATCCGATTCTTCTTGCTGCTTTCACACTGCCAAGTTCTAAAGCTTTCGCTTTCTCACAAAGTTGGCTTATAGTTGGTGCTTTGGTTGCAAATTTGCGTAGATAAGCTGTCCAAGTTTTTTCCTTTATCTGAGAATTGAGCTGCCATGGAGGGAGCGCAGGGGAATTCGAACGCGCCACCACCTTTCCTGACGAAGACATATGAGATGGTGGATGATCCAATGACCAATTCTATGGTATCTTGGAGTGAAAGCGGCCGGAGCTTTATTGTTTGGAATCCACCAGAGTTCTCGAGAGATTTGCTGCCTCAATATTTCAAGCATAACAATTTTTCAAGCTTTGTCAGGCAGCTCAATACCTATGTAAGGTTTCATCTTTTCTCTCTGTTTCAGGGCTGAGTTTTATTTGGTTGTGTTCGATTTCCCCATCTGATTCACATGACCCCTCAATACCCTCGATCTCGGACTTGTTAGGGGTTTGTTTCGTTGTTTTGTACTAATAATCAAGTTTCATGGTTGAATTGCTCAAGTTTCAGATGGAACACAACTTTCGAGCCCTGTGCTTCTTTGATATATTTATGCTGTTGGTTTTCCTTCCAAATTGGCTTGTTTATTTGACCCAGTACTGTCCAGGTTTTGATATGGCTTGATGCATTTGCTTCTGCAAATTGTTTATTGTTTCATTTCCTCTGAAGATCTGTTTATCATGGCCATCATTAGATGTGCTAAACGTCTATAGGTGAACTTAAAACTCAGTAGAGACCTCTTTGCTAATAGAGCTAATAGAATAATGATTTTCGCTTGAAACATGAATTTATCTGCATCCCTGATAGGCTGAAAACTATCTAATTGCTTCACCAATCCAAAACTTGAGAATTCAGGCATTTATCAATGTTTAATGTTTGCGCTTTTCGACAGCTATGAGCTTTGCGTGATGCTAGCCGTACATCTAGACATCATTTTTGTGCAATACCATCTCTTTTATGAGTATGTTTATGCACCATTACTTTCTCTAATTACCTTACTTATTAAGTTGAACTTTATCTCATTACCAGGGTTTTAGGAAGATAGATCCATACCAGTGGGAGTTTGCGAACGAGGAATTTATAAGAGGGCAAAAGCATCTTCTGAAGAGCATCCAGCGGCGCAAACCTGTTCACAGCCATTCTTTGCATAATCAAGGCAATTCATACATTGCATTATCTGATTCGGAGAAGAAGGAATTTGAAGAGGAGATTAAAAGATTGAATCGTGACAAAATCCAGCTTCAGTTGGAGCTGCAAAGGAATCAAAGTGAGAATCAAGGATTTCGTTATCAGATAAAGCTGTTATCAGAGAGGTTTCAGGACATTGATCATCGACAAAGGCAGCTGGTTACCTTCTTGGCTCAACTGCTGCAGAAACCGGGGTCTGCTGCCATCCTTGAGCAGCAGTCACTACTGCATTACAAAAAGAGAAGGCTGTTGGATTCTGATCAGTTCTTTAGCAAATCAGACAAGGAAGAGTACCTCAACTTACCTGGTCAGGATGGAAGCCAGGTTTCAGTCCGTTCTCCTGCTCTGAACATGGAGGAAGTGGAGAGGCTGGAATCATCGCTGGAGCTTTTGGAAACTGTTCTACAAGGAGCTGATAATACTCTGAATGGAGCACGTGGTTTAGGAGTATCATCACAGACTTCTGAAATACTTGTTACTGAAGTGCACGACCTCTGTGGTGAACGTGACACAGATGAGGAGCAATGCTCACTTATTTCACCTCTTTCGTCTCCTCATCATCCGATGGATATGAATTCATCCCCTGATCTGGCTTGTTCAGTCTGCTGTGTCGAGAGCCCTCCTTCACCATGTCTCAGTCTTAACTTTGATGTTGAGGCAAAGTCTTCGGAAACGGATGCCAATTCACAGCCTTCGAGTGATCCCGAAGGTGAGGCCTTGAAAGAGAAATTATCAGAAAAAGCTGATTCACCATCATCACCAACACCAGCAGCAGTAAAGGAGAATGATAATTTCTGGGCACAGTTTCTGACCGAGAACCCCAGTTCAACCGATTCTAGGAGTGGTGATGGGCTGATTGATGGCAAGCCGCAGGATCACAGGAAGGCTTGGTGGAATACAGGAAACGTTGACGACTTAACAAAGCATATGAAGCACCTTTCTTCAGCAGAGAATATGGCTTAAAGTTTTGTTGTGGTTGTTGTAGGTTGTACAGTTACTTGAGACAGTATTGAGTCTGCTCTGCATCCTCCTGTCTTTTGAGGAGAGTTTATAAGGATTAGTATTAGTATTAATTTGGTTAGAGTTCATGAGACCAAACCCATTTCCAGCTTTCCCATTTTCTTTTTCCTTTTTGAGGTAAGAGTTTCAGCCTTTGGTTGTTCGCTTCTTCCCTGCAGACGTTTTTTCGTGGCCAATTTGTTGCGAATTGTTGTGCTTCAAATTTCTTTAATGCAAGCCATTTCGGCAACAAAGGGCTTACACCCTACTCATTTTAATTTTAGTCAATTGATTATAAAATTACTTATTTTTATTTTTATTTTTATATTTTTTTTGTTTGAAATTAATTTTAATTAAAAGTCAATATTATGTAGCTGCAATAACCAATTGAAAATACAATTTTTATAATCTTACTAAATTTTTATGAATTTTTCTAGTTTCAAGCCTTAAAAAGAAAAAATTTATAAAAATTTAACAACATCCTAAAAATTTACTTTCAAATTGATTATTGCATCTACATAACATTAACTTTTAAATGAAATTGATTTCGGATAAAAAAAATTAGTTGGCTTTAGATAAAATAAATTGGCCCTTATTGTTTATTTTTAGCATGTAATAGAAACTAGTGCTAGTTCATTTTTACTTTTACAATGAGTAAAGTATACAAAACTATTACGCACATTATAACTGCTAAAACAAGTTGAAGTCTTTTAGAAATGGAAACAAAATCTCAGTTTTGAGAATATTTGTCGAGTGTTATTAAACTAACCAAATAAAGTTGATGGAGAGATGTTTTTTTTTTCTATTCTAAAACGTTAAGAGTGGTTTACCAATATCTTTTGTACCATTTACTTTTGTGATGATTTTAGATATAAAAGAATACAAATTAGCCAAACAAACTGAAGAAAGAAAAAAGAAGGACAAAAAAAAGAAAAAAAAGAGAGAGAGAGTTTACTCGCGCAAGTTAATTAGATATAACATCCTCGAGTCAATTGGAGTTGGCGGTGGACACTGGACAGTGGTTGCTTGAAGGAAAAGAAATTTCTTTTCAATAGATGCCAAGTGAGTCGAGTTGGTTCAATTTGAAGAATTTCCTTTTTCTTTTTCCTGTATATATATAATTAAAAAGAGCTTTTTTAATCCGAAAGTCAAACAAAAACTAATGAAAAACAGTTTTCTAACATTACGAGAGTTTTCTTTTTTCATGGGGAAAAAAAGAAGATTATCCATCTTTTCTACTCAAAGTCTGTCTGCTAAGTTTTATAATGCACAATAAAATACATTATTTAATGGTAGAATGGAGAAATTTGTCATGTAAGTTAAAAGTTGAACAATAACTAATCACAAGATTGAGTATTATATAAAAGAGCCAACACTAAAATTCAGTGAAGCATAATGTTTTTAAAAGCGCGTGCATGATATAAAGTTGAAAAAATAATTCATGATCTTTATTATTTAGTAAGCTTTTCTATGAACCTTAATTACCAATCTTACATTTTCTTGATTTTGTTCCACTACCTCACTTCATGATCTTTTTGAATTATAAAAATTGCATTATTTTAATATATTTTTTTCATTTGTCTAGAAATAAGGCCATTATTTATCTACCTAATTATTCACTTGAGTAGTATTCCCTCCGTCCCATATTCTTTACACTATTTTACCTTTTCACTTAGTTTGACTTGAATTTATTCATATTAGTATTTGTTCACAAATTTTTTTTAAATATATTTAGAAACTATATATCTTGATTTATCATTCTCATATAAATTTTTTTTATTTATATACTAAAATGTTGAAACAAAAAATTATAGATTGATTGCTGAAAAGTGAATGGTGCAAAGAATATGGGATGAAGGGAGTATTTTTTATAAAGTAACTATAATTTTTATTATTACATTTCCTTAGCTGACTTAAAAATGAAAAAAAAAATACTTATTTTTTCGACTAACTTGACTTAAATTTATTAATATTATTGTTTGTTGGAAAAATTAATTATATATATATATATATATATATATATATATATATATATATATATATATATATATATATATATATATATATATATAAACTATAAGTCTTGATTTGTCATTCATATATAAAGATTTTTCATTTATATGCTAAAATGTTGAAAATAAAAAATTATAGATTAATAGCTGAAAAATGAATAGTGTAAAGAATTTGGAACAAAGATAATAGTTTTTATTAGTGTATAATTTGAATAGTAAATTCAATATATATAATAACAAAAATAAAAAAATCTCAACAAAAATGAACCAAAACATAATAAGAAAAATAAGCGAAAAGTATAAAAAAATCACCATAGTTATGGCCTTAGACCAATTTGGTGGCCGTAGTTTTAAGTAGTTTCAATTATATCATTGAATTCATAGTTTTTACCTAAATTGGTCACTAAAGTAATGTTACAGTTTGATATTAAATATGCCACCAGCCGTTAAAAATCTAACGGTGAATGCTATAAGCTGTTGATTTTGAAATTTTAGGGTACTAATGTATTTTTTAACAAACTTTAGAAACTTTGTATAATTTATCATTTTCATTTATTTTGTTTACCAAATACTATATCGATTACCACCATATCTATCACTAGTGATGGAGGCAATGTTGAAGGAGGTAGCATTGGACATCATTATCTGCAAACAAAAAAATTGTCATACTAAGAAACAAATGATCAGAAACACATTAATATTGGATGAATAAGCTTCATTTGATCGAGGTTTTAGTTATTTGTAGTATTAGAATGCGGTGACTAATTTGAATATCATTTCTGAAGGGACCAATGGTAGATTAGATGAAAGATAAAGGTGATTATCATACAAAAAACTGAAAATGATAAATTATACATAGTTCCTAAAGTTTGTTAAAAATTACATAAATACTTTAAGATTTAAAACCAACAATTTCTCACAATTACTTTTAGGTTTTTAACAGGATGACGGCATATTCAGTATTAAACTATAACATTAATAGCCAATTTAGGTTAAACTATAACTTTAGTGATGTAATTAGAATCACTTAAAACTATAATGACTAAGTTAACTTAGAGTCTAAACTCATAACTATGATAAGTTTTTTGGTATTTTTCCCGAAAAAAGAAATGAGGTGCCGTGGAAAGCGGAAGGTGTTGGAAAGACAGTTTTAGGTCTTAACGTAGTAATTAATTTCACGACCGATCTGGCTTTGAAACTACGTTGCTCTTCGACGGGCGAGGAAACCAAACAAGGGAAAATAACATCCAAACTGAAGCGAAAGATCGGAGAAATCTATGAACCTCTCAATCAGATCTCATACCAACCTCTTCGCCTCCAATCTCGCATTGTTCCAGATCTCTGTCTACCTCTCTCTCAATGTTTGTTAGTCCGGAAGGTTAGTTCTTTGATTCTCTCTTTCTCATTTCTTCAATTGCTCTAGAATCGATGTAGGGTGTATGTCAATAGATCTTATAGTTATGCTTTCGCTATAATGGTTTAGTCCTGGGATGGGTTTTTGTTGAATTAGAAATTAGAATCAGAAGATTTGCTTTTTCTTATATGCTGGCTCATGCTTTACTGCTTCTGAATTCGGATGCCAAACTTGTTTATAGCAGGGCAATTTTTGGGTCGTTGAATTGATCTCCGGTAAGTGGAGTGACCAAAGGAGTCGTTGTGGGGGTATCAGTGGTAGGTTCTAAGGTAGTGTGCTGATGGCGCTAACTTAGAATAAGGAAGGAGATGGTAGCGAGCGAATTGAGCTCAGAAAAGGTTGAGTGCAGGGAAACAATCTCCAGTTCTGGTGGAAGTCCGGGTTCAGGTCTTCGTAAGGATCCTTCATTCTCTGGTTGGGTGGATGAGGATGGTCGAATCCATTTGGAGCACCAGTTAAAAATTCCTGATGGTACCAAAGACGACTCAGATTTTGAGTTACCGTTGCTTCATCATAGTGAATCAGGGAACGGATTTTCTGAAGGACGTAGTTGTAACAAGTTTCCAGAGGGAAGTGTGCACTTGAATGGTGGTGGTAGTAATATGGATGAGTCATCTTTACATCACAGGACAGATGCAGGTGATAGGTTTGTCCCTTTTGATGTTGACCATGTGACACCTAGTCCCAGGAATACAAGGCCACCAAAAACTGATGCCGCTGAACCTGGTTTCACTGGCAAGCTTGCGACATTGCCATCACATGCTAGGAGCTCTGTCTCTGCTGCTGATGTTTCAAAAACATTTATTCTCATACTTGTATGGTACACTTTCAGTACATTTCTGACCTTGTAAGTCTTTCCTCAGTGCACTAAAAGAAACTTAGAACATAATTCCATTATAGTAATTTTTGAAAGACTCAATTCTTTGGCTTATTTTCTTCCTATTTCGAGCAGGTACAACAAAACACTGCTGGGAGATGACTTAGGCAAGTTCCCAGCTCCCCTGTTGATGAACACCATCCATTTTGCAATGCAAGCTGTTTTAGCAAAGGTGATTACTTTGTATTGGTCCCATAGATTTCAACCGACTGTTCCCATGTCATGGAGGGATTACTTCTCAAAAGGTAAAACCAGCTGTATGCATTTTGCCTTTTTTTGGTCCTGTGTATCCTATTTTCATTTCCCGTCTTCAATTCTCTCTTCTTTTTTTTTTCCTCTCTCTTTACATATTTATTAATATTAAGTGTCATAGTATCTGCAGTCAGGTCTCATTTCCCTCTTTTATAAAAAAAATTACTGAAATTTCTGACAAAGGTGTTTTTTTTAATTAACTTCTCTGTCAACTAATGCCACAGATCAACTTTGACTTTAACAGTTGTACCAACAGCTCTTTCAACAGCACTGGATGTTGACCTAAGCAATGAGTCCCTGGTTTTCATCTCTGTTACGTTTGCCACAATGGTTGGTGCATGTTTTTCTACGTCTTTTCATGATTTTTTTTTTCTATTTAACTGGCCTTTGTTGCGATTATTCATTGTTTAAAATAATTAGGCAATTGGCTAAAGATGCTCTTTTGTCCCTGAAACATGTTTGCAGTGTAAATCTGCTGCACCTATATTTCTTCTTCTATTTGCTTTTGCATTCAGGTGAGTTCTTTGCCTGTTACTTTCACTTTCATCATTGTAATCTCTTTATATTGCCAAGTAGAGATCTCATAGTATATCATACTATCAATGTTGGGTATTCAGAAATTCTTCTCTGTTTTTCTTCTCTCTTGCCTTTTTTTTGTTTTTCATTTTTAAATGCTTATGGTCCTTTTAAGTTAGTTTCATGGTTCTGACCTGGGGGTTGAAGCTTTCTCTTGTTGATGGGGGTAATAGTTTTCAAAAGTGCTTTCTTTTCCAGGGCCCTAAGAGTTCTTTTCAATGATAATTCCACTAGTTTAAAAATGAAGAATTGTGTTTCTGAGACTGTTTAAGAGCAATTTTAGATAGCTGCTGCTTTTTTGCTTCTTGGTAGTAGCCCACATTGTTGAAACTTGGGAGATGCCCAGCCATCCCTAATTACTTTATTTCTTGACACTAGCCAACTGGGCTTGGGTGTAACTGTCCCTGTAGCATTTATATATTGATGAACAGATGCTAAACCGAGATCCTTTGGTTTCCTACATCACCATTCCTTTGAAGATCTTAATACTGATGATTGTTTAACCTACATTTGAGCTTAGGAATGTGGAGAAATGAATATTGTAGAAATCTTGCTTGTTTTCTGGATCCTGCTATTCATCAATCTGTATCAAATTCATCTACTCGTTCTTAAAAAAATGTTAAGGGAGGTGAATTGCATTAGGTTGTAAGAACAAAATGAATGTGATGTAAATCCAGCTCATATTTTATGACGCTGGTTAATCTAAATCAACTTCATCAGTTCGTTCTGAAACAAAGAATGTTGAGGGAGGTGAAGTGAATTAGGCACTGTTTAAGGTCATGGACAATCGTTCTTAGCGGTGGTCTGAAGAAAAAATGACCTGGTAAATGATTTTTCATCTGACATAGTTTAATGGTGATAACTATTTCCTTTTGCAAACTTTTAGCCTGTTATAGACTCTCAAGTTTTGCATAATTTGTAAGAAAAAAAGATTAAATTTCCAGAAGTACTATTTGGCAACTTTTCTGAGCCAGTTGGTTTAACTTCTTTGGCAACTACTATTTTCCCCACCTTAATAAGAAAATAATCAGACTTTTTGGAGAATAGTAGTAGTAGTGCATCTCTCTGTTTCATGCATTCCGGTTAGAAGTTTTAACTCACTGTTGTTTTCCCTAAGACCTAAAGTAACAAATATAATCTAGAAGAACCGATGCTTTTGTCATGTTTGTTTCACATTGTGACTTATGAAGAAGCTTTAAACTTATTGAAGATCTAAGTAGTTGTTTTTAGTTTTTTGTTTGGACTTCAGCATGATATTCTCTCTTAAGCTAGATAGCTGTAATGGAATTTTTCTAGAGCCATCCTTTTTATTCTTTGGAATTTGTTAAGAACCAGTGTTATTTGAGGTGTAAAATTTTCGGGACATCACTGTGCTTTGTTTTTAAACTTCCAGCATGTTTTATTGCTCGTCTGATTTCATGAGTTTTTAGTTTGCAGTTTCTTTCTTGATTTCAGTTACGTACTGCCTTTTCTTCATAGGATAACATATTTATATTTTCTTAACTAAAGAATGGTTTTCTAGCAGATTTTCTCCATTGGGTTGCTGCTATCATGTAACCTTTAGATGAATTTCTGGTCATCTGTGTTTCACTGTTAGCAGTTTTAAATTTTGTTCCCTTGTTTGTGCGTATTAGTGAGTCTAACTACAAATTTGCATGCAAAATTTTCTCGCACTAAGTTTAAGTATTCATAAATTTAAAGGTTGGAAACTCCAAGCTTCAAGCTTCTAGGTATTATTGTGGTTATCTCCTTTGGGATTTTACTTACAGGTATTTATTCTTGCCAATGCCTTATTCTCCTTTCTGCAGCTTAGTTACTTGCTTTGAGAATTAGTTGTAGTTGTAACTTCATATTAGTCATTGTTGAAGGTGTTTTCTACAAGTCATTGATGGAATAATTGCATTGCTGTTTATGTGCATTGCTTTGGGTGGTCAACTAGGGGACATAATGTTGCCATCATCTCTTTTATTGCTCTATAATTTTGGTTTCTTAATTGTTTTTTTTCTAGCTGATTTGACCATTTATTTAGATTGAATCCAAGTGTGTTAGCCAATCTTTGTTACTTTTGGGGATTATGAGTGGCACAATGTGAGATAAATGGCAAGGCTTGATCTTGTTTTGGGGCCGGAGCCAGTACTTTTTATTGAGGGAGGCAAGCTGCGTAATTTTTTTTCCTTTTTTTTTTTGGGGGGGGCTGAGTCTAAGCATAGACGTAATTTTATATTAATTATGTATATATATATATATATATATGTAACTTTATCACTCTTAATAGACATAAATAAATATCATGGTTATATAGGTGGCGTAATAACATTCATTTTGAACTACAAAATTTTGTCTAAATATTTTTTTTTTTTAAATATGCATAAAATAATTTTTTGTACTAATAATAGTACATGAATCAGAATGGAGCTAGGGGGGGCCGGGCACCCCTCAGCCCTCCAACTGGCTTCGTCACTGATCTTGTTAATTGCATGAGGTCACTTGATAATTGTTGGAACAGGGAGAACTAGCGTACTACTAATTAGTTGTCACCGGAAGAACTACTATCTTAAAAATGGATTATGCTTAAGTCATAAAATAATCTATTGTCAGCTCTGTTATGAACATTTTTTGCCAACTCCACCATTGTCTCAGGACCAGGGCCTTGGTTGCTTGTTAGTGTTTCAGGTGGTGCAGGTTTTGGTGGTCATGACCAAAGCTACTGTTTTTTTTTTCAAAAAAAGAAAATATTGCTTGTTGTCTCTTCTGATCTTGTTACAAGTCGTTTTCTGCATCACTCTCTTTCTATATTGTTGTGTCTTCCCGAACATTTGGTGGAGTCATATGTTTTCTGTGTTTTCATGTTGCTTCCATTTCTGTACATTCTATAATGTCTAATATGGATGCTTTCTTTCTGTTTTATGTTGTCATCATCCTGTTTGTTTTCCTTTTTTCCCTCAGTTGCAAAGGAGACAGAATTTGACTTTTGGGGTTTTATTTTTGTAATTCTTGCTGCTGTTATGTCTGGATTTCGGTGGTGCATGACTCAAATTCTTTTGCAGGTATGGATCTGATGCATTTTATATTCACATGGTTTAGGTGCTTCAGTTAGTTGGTTTTGTATTTAGATAAGTTTTCAACTGAGAACCTCACTGATTGACTTTTTTCTTGTTCTTGACTTCCCTATGACATGGTGCGTGGAACCAAAATGCAACTTAAAGAAAGATGCATATGGTACACTCTATTTTCCTTGTCCATTTTTTAACACACTGTTGCAGCTAAGAATGCACACACTACTTAATACTTGCTCGATCATGATCAGTTCTTATTTCGCATACATTTGCTATAATCATATAAGAAGTATATTAGTTTGGTTTATATTGGTTCTATCAAAGAGCATAGATGCACTGTTCTAGCTCAAGATCCCTGAGCCAACATCTTCCTTCACTGCCTAGACGCCTAGTGACTTAACCTTTTATCATATTTGAGACTTGTATTTATTGACTATATGTATACTTTCAGGTTTGAAAAACCCACTTACTTTCATGAGCTGTGTGACCCCGATAATGGCAGTGGCGACTGCCATCCTTTCTCTCATTTTGGATCCATGGCCTGAATTCAGTGAGAACAATTATTTTAACAGTTCATGGAACATAGCTCGGAGTTGCTTTCTGATGCTTTTTGGTGGAACACTAGCTTTTTTTATGGTATTGTTCTTTTCTTCTTAGTTTTTTTTTTTTCCATAATTGTTGTAGTTATTGGCGTTAAATGGTAGATTTGGCTTATATATTTATGCTACTGGCCTAGTCCCCATTCACGAAATTTTATAACTTTTCACTACCCAAAAGTTAAGCTTGGTTCTCTTGATATAGGTTTTGACAGAATACGTCCTTATTTCAGTAACTAGTGCTGTTACTGTCACAATAGCTGGTGTTGTGAAGGAAGCTGTCACAATATTGGTATGCACTTTTTTTTCTTGATTATCATCACTGATATCAAATGGTTATCTCAGATTGTCATTTTCTACCAAGTATGGTGAGGCTGTCACTGGCTACACAAATATGTTTTGTGCCTCTATTTCATCTAGTCAGTGGTATTTTCCCTGAAAACTATAACCGAATCTAGTATTTACTTTTTACTCAAGATTGACCCTTGATCGTAGGCCTACCTTTTACCCACTCACCTCCTTTTTCTAGCAAGCCACTCTTTATATGTTGGGTTATCTTTTGGTGTATGCTGTTGCTGGATACCTCCAAACCATCTAATTTCTCATGCCCTTATTCTATCCCCGCTTTGGTAGCCTATCTTGTTTAATAACATTTAGCCTTATTTCTATTGACTTCCATGATCATGCACTGTTGATTGGACAATGAGCAGCTCTCTTCACAATAGAGATAGAAGATTGTGTGCTCTTAAAACTTGTGGCTTATCTGCATAATCTCTTTTCCAGTATTCTTGCCAGTTTTTCTTTTTCTATTTTCCTTTTAATCGTGCTAAAATTTAACTAGGTTGTTTTCCAACAAAATATAATTTACTGATGCTGTTTCTCCAAATATATGTTCAGGTAGCTGTATTTTATTTTCATGATGAGTTTACCTGGATGAAAGCGGCTGGACTTGTCACAATTATGCTTGGAGTGGGTTTATTCAATTGGTACAAGTAAGTCTTGGGCTTCCCTCTCTCTCTCTCTCTCTCTCTACCGTTTGTTTTAAGCTGGCTATATTAAGCGATTATTTTCTGTTACCCAGATACCAAAAACTACGTAAGGAACATGTGGATGAACATGACTTGGCGGTGTCATCCTCTACAGAAAGTACTGTGAAGTATGTCATCCTCGAGGAGATGGATGATGAAGATGATGCACCTTGAGGTGTTATAGGGATTACATTGTATCATTCAATGAACATAGAACATAGTAGGTCTATTTTATAAAGTTATTATTTTTATTATTATGTTTTCTCATCAACCTGTTCGGCTGAGAATTTTTTCCATATTGATGGTGGATTCAGGTTTTGTTGGGGAGACACGGGGAATGCTTCATTTGTGGCGTTCACCAGGACAGCCTTTAGTTACACATTTGTGGCGAATCTGTATCTGCTTCACCTGTGGCGTTCGTGTTGTCAGCTCAGGGGTTCACGAGGTCAATCACAGAGCCGGAGAAACGATGTGGGCACATGAAGCAGAACTTGGATTTTGTTTAAGAACATATCAAGCTCACCCAAGACAACATACTCCCATGAAATGCCTTCTCATTCTGTTCATGTTCCGTTCCAATTGCATACTGGTTTCTTTCTTTTCTTCGAAAGTTCTTCAGGGGCAAAACAGAAAGTGTTAAATGTACACTAGGATGGTCCTGTTTGTACAACAGCAAAAGTGTAATATGAAAGTTCAATGCTCGCTTCTGTTTTAGAAATTGGGGAACACGATACCTTCATTTCTTGTAGCTTCATTGTTTGAATCTCTTAAATTGAACAGATATGACTTGGGATAAATCCACTTCCCCTTCTTTCCAGAGGATTCCATCCCCAGAAGCCACCATTCCCTTCCATCGCGTCCGAACCTGCATCACCTAAAGGCAACTGCAACTGCCTTGAAAGGTGAGAACAATTCGGCCACCAACTTATATCAAAGTTCAACATTCACCCACAATATTTGATTTGTCCAAAACGTACCAGTAAGTCATAAAATCTGTTTCAACCTAGCAAATTAATCATAGGATACCCTTTTGTGCCTCGGTCTTCTTTTCTTCGTTATAGCTTCTACAAATGTGTCTCTGATGGCAAGCAGCTCTCCAACAGTGTCAGCTATTTGCATTCTGTCTCCAGGTGAATCCAGGGCCCAGCATGAAGTCTAACCCAGTGAGTTGCGTGAGTAAGTATGGAACACGTCTAACCTCAGGATAAAATAACGAATTTAAATCCAAAAACTCGAAGCTTAGATAGATCAGTAATTCTATAAATGAGTTCAGGGAAGACAGAAAGGAGTTGACAAAAGTTAGTTTGCAGGGAGATTATGGTTAAACCATAAAAGTCTTATATAATTAAACAATCAAAGCACACAGAAAGCAAGTGTCAGATGGAAATCTTTATTTTCTTTCAGTGGTTGCAAATGGCCAACCTCTGTACAAAAGAGTCAAAACAGAACAACTGCAGAGCAGAACGGAGTTCTTCAAACAGTTGTGTTTTGGAATATGTATGGAAAAGAAGTAGTCAGTGTACTAAAATGGTCCAGTTCCACAGCCATCCAAAGGACTAAAGGCTCCAGGTTACAAGTCCAACACTTGAACCGGTTAACTCACCAGGTGAAGTCAATGGTTGATGGCCAATGAACCATATACAAGGATTCAAGAACTAAAAACCTAAAAATATACATAAATATATGCATGTATTAAAATCAGGGAAACTACTTAAGAAAATTTCTGGCTGCTAGTAGAACATGTGGAAGCTCCCATGCTTTCTGAAACAAAAGATTATGCCATCAAGCGTGGTTGAACTGAGCCACAGATTCCAGGCTGGTTAAGCCACGGAAGAAGAGAGGAAGGATCAAACGACTTAAATAACTGAAGAATGATACCAAAAACTAAAAAAGATGCTAGTTTTGAAATTATTTCGATGGTCGAGTCAACCCAATTTGTGGCTTTAAACTCTCTTTCATCATGACAAATTAACACAAGATCAGGTGTTTCTTTCTTTAGTCGTTTCATCTCTTGGAAGTAAAAAATGAACAATTTCAGATACTGGGGAAAATTACTGATAAGAATATTTATGTGAGCCAAGTCATGAGATTTCTGTTATCTATTCTAACTTGAAAACAGGCAGAAAACTCACCAACTGTAAGGATAAAATCCATTTTATCAACATCACTCCATCTTTGCAGGACTTCTTCGATTCTTCCCACATCATCAGAAACTACATGCATCTGTTGCAGCTGCTGTTGCCCCCTCCCTCCTATTTTTTCAGATGAGGAATTTATAACAACAAACAAAATCCTTGGACCTCTGCATGTTTATATCATTCCACAATTAACATATTCCTTATTATTACGAGAAAAGCAAATGCATTGATATGGAGAGATGCTAAGAAACATTTATGTATATACAGAAATTAACATATTCCACAGGTCGACTCTCTCTAATTTGCTTTAAAAGTATTGCAATTATTTTTCAGTTTTTCTTCACATGCTTAAAAATAGCTTAACTAACAGAATAATTTCTATATCTGAAATATGTTATTAGAATATATCCAGAAATTTTAATATGTCTTGGTCATATTCGTTTCAGTTGCTTTTTTAGTAAATACTTATAATCCATTCAAATATATACATTGTTTAATAAATACATACTCAGTAACATGTAGAATCATTGTTTTTTTTATTTTGGAGAAACAATCATTGTTTATATATATAACAACTAGTTTTCAACCAAAATGATATAAAGTGCATAATTTAACGATAGATCAATTTTAAATATTTTTCACGCGCATCACACAGGCAAAAAATTTATTACATATATAAAATTGGGTATCAGTGCAACAAATTTGTGAGTAATTATTATTCAATTTTTTATTTGAAATTAATTATTTAAATGTTGGATACTAGAATTATTTTTAATTATGCTAATTCTTCGAATTAATAAAATACATGCATATATGTATGCAAATAAAACTTTTGACATGCCAATGTAACATTCTTTAACTTCTCAAGTGATAAATTTGGTGATATAAATTGAATGAGTTCATGCTTCTACGCAGAAATCGAATTTCCTAGCCTTTTGAGTACAGTTATAAAAATAATGACACTACTATTACTTAATTTCTACTATAGCATGCAATTAATCTATCTAAGAATACGAAAAGTTACAAAGTTGAAATGTATTTTATATATATATATAATCAGAATTAGAAAAGAGAAAGAGGGAAATAATAATATGACAAGAAAAGGGGAAATAATAAAATGGCACCTTCAAATTGAAATGTTTCAGTTGGGATACAATTGAACTGAATCGTAGTTTGAGATTTATTTCGGAGATATGGAGAGATGGAGACGGCCAGGCCAGGGACGTAGCTTTTAACCCCTCCCCAAAAATTTTTAAAATTTTTTAGTAGGATTGGTAAATGTGCCATAAGATTGTAACAGTATTAAAACTAGGTACTTATTTATAAACTTTAAAGTTGATAATGGGCAAGTATATATTTTAGCCTTTTATAAACAACAAAGAAAAACTTACAAAAACCCCTCAAAGGTTTTCCCTAACTTATAGTTGCTTGCCCCATTTTATTTTAGAAAACTTACACTTTACCTCCAATGTTATGCTAGTGAGATCAAATGTTTTGACTGCCTAATAAGGTTTGTAAATCATGAAAATCAACCACAAGGTTTATCTCTTGCCACCTCTAATTCAATTTTTCCTAAATGATTTTCTACTTCAAAATAATTTCTATATGTATAAATTTATTGATTATTTCTAAAAAATGTATAATATATTTCCATTTTAATAAATTAAGTTTATGTTTGTGATTATTATAAATATTTACTTTCTAACATCTTATTCAACTTTTCAATTAGTTCAAATAATAGGAAGAATCATCTTATTAATATTAAATTTGTAGAACATACTTATTTTTAGCCTACCTGATAATTACTATTAATATTAAATTTATAGGACATAGTTTACAAATAATGAGGGAGAATTTTCTTAAACCCATTACATTCTTCATTATTTTTACATTGAATGAAAACAATAAAAAAAAAGTCATATTAAACCAACTGTTAGATTTAAAAATCTATTTACATAGAACATGTTTGCTAACTTTTAGAATAATTAAAACTTTATATCATTTTTATTTAAAAAGTGCATATTTCTTCTTAAGTTTTAATAGTGTTAGAGAAGTAAGAAGTTACTCTCTTCATCCAAATTATATGAGCTATTTTTTACTTTGGGATGTCTCAAAGTAATGAATCATTTTCCCAAATAAACAATAAATACTCATTTGATTTCCAATATTGTCATCCAAAGGTTGATGTTTTGATGTTTGATTTTTAATTATTTTAATTTTCATTTTAATGGTTTTGAGCATGTGGTTTTGAAGGAGTGTTGTATTAAATTTTGAGTTATAAATTTTTTAATTGAACTTAATCATTATAAATTTCAAATTTCATAAAATTGTAACATTATTTAATATTTTCTATTATTAATTGTAATTTTGTACATTTTAACAACGTGTCTAATTGAGACAACGTGTCTCTCATTTGTTAGAGTTTGAATCACACTGATAAGTTTATTGCCATAATGCCATTCCATAGTTTCAAACATTTTCCTTGATTCAGTACTATTATATGTAATTAGTTTTTCCCCTTTTTTGGTATGTAATAACTAGAAGAACCAACATGTGAAGATACCACATGCGAAGGTATCCTAAACTCCAAGAAAATAAATGTATCTTATGTTATTGTTTATTTTATGTTACTTTTGCACCATGTGGAAAACAAAATTCAATTTCCACCACGTGATCATTCGTTTTAAACCTTTAACAACTTTCATTTTTCTCTCTATATGATTTTATTTATATTTAGCATCATGTTTATTTATGTTTACCTTTTTCACTTTCGTTTTTTTATCCTTTTTTGCAGCTCTCTTACTGATTTAAGATTTAAAAAAAACTGTATCCACAAAAGTTTAATCTACTATACAACTTAGCAAATCACTTGATCTAAGTTTAGGGCAAGTTCCAATACTACCCTTTATAGTATAAAAAAATGTGAAAATATCAAATCTCATATTTTCTCCCAAACTGAAGATATGTACAAACTAGATACCAGATATGTATAAAAAAAGTTATAGATATGTACAAATAATATATAACATATGTATAAATGATATCATAGATATATTACAAGTTTAACATCTCATAAAAGATAAGTGTGAACGAGTCAAATGCTGCTATCATACGTACGATATTTATATTTTTTATAAACTAAATGAAAATTAGGATAAAAATAATTATACATCAAGTTTTATAGATATCAGTTCATAATTTTGTTTTCACAAATATCTCACGTAATATGTACAAATCTCTCATAACAAATTTACATATCAGTTATTTGATTTGTACATATGTCTAAGTTTATTTGTATATCAAGTTTATACATATCAAGTGACAAATATGCACAAAACATGTGACACATATATACAAATTAGATCGTATAATTATTACTGGTATATTATTCTTTTTTGTAAATAAATTTATCACTTATTCCACTTTTTTTTTACCTTTGTACCTATAAGTGCAAGTCTTAGCTTAAAAATAAATTTTGAGTAAAATTAGGTAAAAAGAGAAAGATTGAGGGCTAAAACCAAAATAAGCCAAAATGTCTAAAAACCCTAAAAAAGTTTCTCACGTAAATAGCATCCATGGCCCTAACCTTTTATTGTTGTCCTATTTTAAACCCTAATCTCAAAACCTCATGTAGGAAGCCCCTAGCCTTAATTTTTTATTTCATTTTAGACCATTGGATGACAAAAATTGTTAAAATTGACGAAACTAGACACATAGCACGGCAACATGGGGCCATTTTCCATGGTGACGTAAAAAAATTGAAGAAAACTAACAAATAAAGGAAGAAAATGTGAAAAAAAGAAAATAAAAAAAATCAAACAAAGACTTCTGTTGGAAATCGAGGGGAAGCTTCTATGTAGTCGTTGTGGGTAGGCATAATCAAGGCTTCTGTGCTGTCATCATGGGAAGGCCAATTAAACGAGGGTAGCAAATGAATGAAAATGGTGGACAGAGGTGGGTATTGAGGATAGAGGAGAAGAGAGGTGGGTATCGAGAAAGGATGGCGAACAAAAGTGAAGGGGCATTTGAATGGTGGACAAAGGGGCACAGAAGTGGAATCGAACGGCGGAATTGCCAAAGGATGGTGGAAGAGTTGCACAAGGAAGGTGGTTGGAATGACATCGGGCTAGAATGGCGACAAAATTGGACGAAATCTAAATCAAAGCAAAGGTTCCAATGAATCGGAAGAAATCGGGCAAGGAGAGGGGAACGGTGAGGGAAATCAAGGACGGTGAAGGCGGTGAATGAAATTGGCTAGGGGGAGCGAACGGTGGGAGGGGCTGTTAGGAAGAAGAGGCGAGCAAACGAGGCGTAATCGACGGGGAACAAAGACCTGATTCGACGACGAGCAAAGGATGGGCAATTGACGGCAAGCAAAGGCCCGATTTGACGGTGAATGGGAAAAGGTGGTGAAGAGGTATTGAGTGGATAGCGGGAGGGGCCGTCAGTGATGGGTAGAGGTGCCGAAAAGACAGTGAATGTAGACCTTTTTTTTCCCATTTTTCATATTTTTGTATTATTTTTTATTTTCCACATCATCTATAGCTAGTAATTTATTGTGCCATGTGGCCAATTGTCCCAAGCTGGCATCCCATGTGGCTAGTTTCGTTATTTTTAACACTTTCCGTTTTTCAAAGGTTTTAAATGAAACAAAAAAACTGAAGTTGAGAACTTCCCATTCAACATTTTGGGGTTATGGTCTAAAATAGGAAATAATAAAATGTTAGAGGCCACAGGTGAATTTACCCAACGTTTTTAAGTTGTCGCGGCCTTTTTCCGATTCAATGATGGATGGCGACATAAGGGCAGTGCCGGCTTCGGCCGGTGACAGTGGCGATCTCTGGGTGGGGAGGAAGGCGGCGTCAAAGTCGAATCAAGGAAAGGAACGGCTGGGTGGGTCGTGATCGACCTCCCCTCTATTTCTTCGATGATGCTCATGAATGGTGAGGAACGCGAGGCGGTGCGATGACGGGCTGGATGGAGCAGCAATGGATGGTGGAGATGCTTCGGTGGAGGAGACAGCCAAGAATCAAACGAAGCTACAGCTCGGCGACGATGAAGGGAACAATAGACACGGCTGAGCGAGGGAGAGAGAAAGGACATGCAAGGGATTTCCATTTTTTTTTTTTTTAACAAGGGCAACTAACCTTTTTGCCCGTATGATGCACTTAAGCTCAGGCACAAATAGGATAAATGCTAAGTTTAAAGATTTTTATGTGAGGCTCGTTTGATATTAGTGTTAGTGATTAGTATTAGAGTTTTGAAAAAACTATCTAATGGTAGCTTTTAGTTTTTAACTTAAGTTTTTTTATCTCAACCATCAAATAAATTATTTAAAACCTTAATACTGATAATAAAAATTGTTCCCAAACAGGGCCCACGGTCAGTGGTGGAATCATATTGGGGCAAGGGTGCTGCTACCCCACTGAAAATTTTGAATTTTTGTAAATGTGAAGTGCTAAGTTGGTCATCATAAGAGAAGTTAAGAACCAGATTTGAGTTTTTCCCTCCGAACTGGTGGAAGGATATTAAAAGGGTAAATAGTGCCAGCAGTCCTAATTTTTATTTTACACTGCAAATTTGTCTATAACCTCTCCATCATTGCATATCAATCCCAAACCTTTTGTCTAATTTGCTTCTTTCTCAACATCACTCTACCTGACTCTCTTTCTCTCTCTTCTACTCTACTTTAGTGATTATTAATCAAAACAAAATAATTATTTTACTAGTTTTTATTTAAAATAGATATTATTTAAATACTATATTATCCTAATAATTATTTGAATAATTTTTTTATAAAAATAATTTTTTATAAATAATTATTTAAATAATATTTTTCTCCTAGGTTTTGGTTATCGCTCGTCTTACCTCTGCCTAGCTTTGAACTTAAAAATCTATTCTGCCATTGCATGTGGTTATTTTAAAAAAACTGATGATTTCTATGTTTTATTCTTGTCAGTATCCTATACCATTTGAAACACGATACTTCAAAACAAAAAATAAAAAGCATAAACTTTCACAACAATTTATTATGTGAACACATTATTTCCATAATTCTTTTCTGGATATACAAAATAAAAAATAAAGAAATTAATATATCATACAATTTCAAAACCATGTTTTTATTTATAGAGGGAAGTTAGCCATCCATTATTCTTTGGAAAAAAAAAATGTGATTTTTGGGTAAAAAAATTATTAGATTCAGCTTTATTTATTGTCACCAAGGAAACGAACCTGGTAGTTTGGTATAAATTTTATGTTGTGAGCAATAAAAATAATCAATCCAAGCTTGATTGCTATGGGAAAATCACTAATATATTTTTTTCTCAAGTAGAAAATCGCCAATTTATTTGGAAAAGCTCCTGGATTTTTTTAATAATTTCTCATTATATTTATTTTTAACAAGTTCCAAAGTTATAATTAATCTCAATATTCATTATAATATACATGAATATAATTAACTGAGCACAAAATGTAAAATTTTTCTTCGTCCATCTGACGGGTTAAACATCTAGTAGTTTAAGTAAAATTAGGACACAAATTAGTGTCAAACATTGTATGTTGGCGGCATTTATTTAAGGGACAAAACATTTACGACAAGACCGAGCAATAGCACCCTTATTTTTTTTTCTCTCTATGAATAGAATTTTGTGATTCAAGAAAAAAGAAAAAAAAATTGACCCCATAATTTGATCAGAATATCAAAATTCGATCAATATTCCTTGATTAGATTGATGATTTAACTTCCTTGAGTTGATAACTTGGTAGCATCCTTGTGTGCATCAGAAGGCTGCTCTTGTCACTTTGGAGCACGAATTGGATTCTTTCCTTCACATCAGAGGGCTCCCGTGTGGAATTCACAATAACAAATGGTAAGTCTAACGGAAATTTTAGCAAAAACAACACCAACGATCCTATACTTCATTTTCCTTGTAAATTCAGTAACTGTTTATCTTATTTAGATAAGTCTTTGATCATTAACTAACTTATTGATACGTGTTTGATTTACAAATATTGATGTACCTACTATGATGTGGACTGCTTATGCTTACTTGATTTGGTATTTTGTTCAAACTCTCTCTTGATTCTTGTTTCCTGGTCTCTCTCTTGAATTACTTATTGATTTGTTGATTGGTGGCCACAATTGGCAAGGTTATTTTAGGTTAGCTTGAGAAGAGCATGATTTTGTTGGATCGCTAGAGGGAAGGGTCTGAGCTTAAGGTCTAGCTAGGGATGGCAATTGGGGGGTCGGGTTAGGTTTGGATCAAGTCATTTAGGTTCAAGTTTAATCGGATTAGCATGTATTTGAGTCTAGTTCAGGTTGATTTCGGGTTAAGTAGATTTTGGGTTCGGGTTGGATCAAACTGGATTTATTTGGGTTCGGATCCAATCAGGTCGGGTTATCGGGTCTTAAACCAGATTCAACTTAATTGTCGAGTTTATTCGGTTTACTGATGCATAAGCTGAAATGGCTGAATCGATTCAATTTTTTTATTTAATTTTGATTAAAATTTAATTTAATTATATAAAAAAAATAATATAAAATTTATGAAGATATATTAACATATAATTTCTTTAATAAAATATTTTCTCTGTGCCAATTTTTTCATAACATTCATTATTTAACAATTAATTTATAATTTTTTATTTTCAACATTTTAGTATATAAATGAAAAATTATTATATTAAATAATAAATAAAGACCTATAGATTCTAAATATATACTTTCTTAATTTTTTTATAAAAAATAACCTCCCTTCATCCTCATTTTCTTTGCTCAATTTAACTTTTCTGACTAATTTAAGTTGAATTTATTTATATTATTATTTATTAAAAATTAAAAAAATATATTTAAAAACTATAAATCTTGATTTATCACTCATGTATAAAATATTTTTATTTATATATTAAAATGTTAAAAATAAAAAATATAGATTAATTGTTAAAATATGAATAATACAAAGAATTTGAGACAGATGGAGTAATATGAATAAATTTAATTCAAAATATTTGAAAAAGTCAAATATTTAAAAGAATATAGAACGGAAGGAGTACTATAATTTCTGAAACCTAATTATTATTATCTCTCTATCACCGTATTACTAATCATTTACCATAGATCACTCGTTCGCTTTACAATGCAAAAAATATCAACAGAATATAAGAAACTCATTCATATATATTAAATCATAAATTTTCTAAAGTCTTTGTCAACCATATATTTTATATTGATTTAAGTTAAAATTGGGTCTTATTGAGTTTAGTAATCAGGTCATTTTAGGTTCGGGTCAGGTCGGGTTCATACTCGGGTTTCACTTTAATTGGTTCGGGTTCATATCGTTAACTTTTCTGATCAAATCGGGTTAAGTCGGGCTTGGGTTCGAGTCAAATCTCTATGAGATCAACCCCTCACTTAATCTCTATGAAGCAGTTTATATGTAAAAACATAAAATTTACTAAACAGGCAACTACTAAACTGCCCAAAATTGTAAGAAAATAACTTGGTATTTTTTATTTAGTAATTTATTAATGTCTAAAGTAGAAACAAGAGTTGATAACTAAATTTGTAAAGTAAATAAAAAAGTGTATGACTGGTGGTGGAATTTTCACCAAAAGCTTTGATCAAATTTTATGACCATCATAAAGATAGCAAACCAAAGGCTTAATTACCTAGATGACTCATGTACTATAGTAACTCAACCAATAGCTTTCCCAAATTTTTTGGGGGTAAGATACCCAGGTGACCTATGTACTATAGTAACTCAGCCAATGGTTTTCCTAAATTTTTTGGGGGTAAGAATTGAGCTTTAAACTTTGATAATTAGGACACTTTGCCCACCTACGCGTAACTTCCGTCTATTTAAAAAGGGAAAACCTGCATAACTGCCACTTAAGTTTCCTAATTTTTATCTCTTGAACCCTAATATTTTGTCTCCTCCAGTTACGCCACTATCTCTAATCCAAGTCTCCACCGCCTCCCCTCTCCACCACCTCCACAACCATCGATACAACCTCCATTCTTGAGTTATTCACTTACATTTTATTTTTAAAATGCATATTATATAAATTATAATTAATTTGAAAATGTAAATATTTGAATTTTATTTTATTATAATAAAAATATGTAAATTATTTGGATAAGATAATTAAAAAACACTATAAAGTTAAATTTCTACAATTTATAATTTACTTGGCTAAGTTAAAAGGTAGGTTGAAATTTTTTTCAAAACTATAGTAATTAACTTGTGTTATATAAATTTGGGTAATTCCAATCTTACCAAAGAGAGAATAATACTTTGAGTTTTACCAAATTGAATATTAATACGGTTTTACTAGAGAGAAACATAGATGCAATATTCTTTATTATTATTGTTGGCCCAAGTGCAACCAAGAGGGAGGGTGAATTGGTTGGGTTCCAAAAATAAAACACAAATGAATTCTTGAACCCCCAAACTCAAATTTAATTTAAGGAACAATAGTTAACTCTATTTTAATCAGAAAATGACTACCACAATCCACCTAGAATTTGCTTTGAAAGCTATCTTTAAAGTAGTTTTGAAAACAAACAAGTTCAACCAAAATAAGTTGTATAAAACACCCACCAAAGCTCAAATATGTAAAGAGAAGGAGAAGCTTGGACAAAAGAATTTTTATAGAGGTTCGAACTGTCACACCTCACTCAGGCCCTGGCCTAAAAGTTCCTAACTAGCTCACAAGCCCAACTTCATAATTAGGTTCCTAGCTCTCGGCCTAGCAATCAAAGGCAACTTTTAAGTCTTATTTTCTTAAGTTAAGAGTCCTGGGAGGTGGCCCAGGTGGCTTTAACAAAGGTCCATTAATAACTTGCAGCAAGGGCAAGGCCCAAGACCCCTAACTTGCACAACAAGCAAGGTTTCAAATAATAACTTGCATAACAAGCAAGGCAACACTTAAATGCAATTTAAGTGCATACATGGTGTGCATCAAGTGTACTATCTATATGGCAACCAAGAAGCCCACAAGGTTGGTTTAGATTTCTGAAAACCATAAGTGTTATAAGCATGGTGCTTTCGGCCAACTAAGGTACATATACTTGTATACAACATTTTTCTGATGCAAAGCCCATACTAATCACATAAAGGTGCCAAACCTTGGCCCATAACATCCAGTATACATAACAAGCTTAATGCCATCCATAACCCATACATAACTTGGCATACAAAACCCATAAAGCATCATAAGTCTAGGTGTTAAAGACTACACATATTAACACAAAAAGGGTAGTCTACCTAGCAACCATAACATGGCTACACATGCCATGAAACCAAAAGTACTCATGCCAAGTTATTACATACTAAGGCCATACTCCTAATGGTCAAACAGAACCTTCAAAATCCCATATAGAAGTACACACTGCAGCACTAGACCTATGGCCATGTTCATGGTCATAAAGGTGAAAACCACAATCAGAGCTAAGGTCCAGGTATCCATGCTTCTCCTAGACAGTTCCCACTCTACAGCCTGCAAACTTAAATTGTAAGTCTCGACCAACTAAGAATAAGACTTGTAATGAAACCAAATTACTAAGCCAAGCACTCATTGGCACATACCTTGTAAAACAAGCAAAGTTAGTGCAAACACAAGCAACAAGCTAGTAAACTCTACTCAGGCCGAATGTCCTTGCCTGAAAAATAAAGGATGGGCAGCGAGCATATAACTCAGTAGGATTCACCTTAAACATAGACAACTCATATTGAGTCTATTTAGTTAAGCTGAGTAATCACTCAAAGCTTAACCTCCCATTAGATAGCTCAACCTGCAAAACAAACACCAAGACAAGAAAAACAGGCATATGCATATACAAGATGGGTAACTATGTCAAATAATTCATAAAGGGGTTAGCATGCACATAGAAACACCAAAGCACACAAGTACACACCCACACTCCACATTGTAGCTCTCGGCCATATAAGCCATACATGTACCCATGTGCATTTCTTGCACACAAACTCACCAATATACAATTCCATTTGGAGCTCCCAAAATGCCAAGTAAATAGGCCACATTTACTTGCATTTCTAGTACATGTACCCATAGTTAATTAGCTAATCAATAGAACAACCAAGTATAACCAATAAGCCCATCAAGTAACTAAGGTCATATGGCACATTTTACCATCACTTAGCCACTCTAGACACTTGAATCATGGTGTACATTACCAAGCAAAGTCAAGTGCCAGTGAACCCTACCTCAATAGCTCTCGGTCACACACAAGCTTTAAGTGTCCAAGTGTTCCTCAACCTCAATGCCTATCATAGTAAAACATAGGCATTAACACACAAACTCATGGATTAAACTACCATGATTCATATGAAGAACACTATGATATTCCCACACTTAAGCTTCTCGGCCAAAAGGCCCAATATATCCATACAAGTGCTGCCCATCATTCTAACATTCCATGTGATGTTCTAGTCATCAATGTACATCACCCATGGCATCATTGCCAAGTAACCAAGTGAAATGCATTATGTTACCATAAACTAAGCTCTCGGCCAAAGTACACATTTTCACATATTTGTGTCATTCATCCAACTAACCCAAAACATGCTCAAGTGACCATCAAATGACAATGTTCATGGCACAATTACCATGTAACTCATTGAAGTACATCATGATATTCCAAATCAAGTTCTCGGCCAAAGTGCACACCTTCACATACATATGTCCTCTATCAACCAACTCCACACATACACATCAAAACATCAATAACTAATGTTTCATGGCAATCATTACCATGTATTCAAGCAATGAGCACCAAATCTATGCCATTTCAAGCTCTCGGCCATAAAGCCAAACTTCACATATCAATGTTCCTCATCACTGTAAACCAACACATGTTCACCAACTCATCATTTATCAATGACCATGGCATCAATGCCATGTAAACAAATGAGGAACACACATTTACCTCAAGTGCACTTTTCAGCCAAACTTCCTTTTGTTCAACTTGATGTTCCTTGCTCAAATTTGCCTAGCACAACAACAAATAGGCAACAACAACACTTAGTCATGGATTAATTTCCATGGAAATGAAGAAGAACACCAAGAACACATTCGGCCAACAATCCACCTCCAAACCGAGACATACTTTGCTCATTTAGCTTAACATAACTTCAATTGAACACTTAAGTTCCTTGTACATGGAAGAACTACCATGAATTCAAGGAAACATTGAAGTTACCTCAAGAACCCTAGCTTGATTCCTTCTCGGCCTTGGCTTGATTCTTCAAGAACAACTTGAATTTGGAGTAGTCTAGCACTGAAATCAAACTTTCAAGCATGAATTCATCACCCAAGCTCCACACCTCTCCAATGAAGCTTGAATCCGAGACCAAGCTTGAGAGAACTCAAGAACAAGAGCTAAACAAGTTTCGGTCAAGTGAAGGAAATGAGGCCTTGACTAGTTTCGGCCGAATGGACTTGTGTTTTAGTTAGCTACAATGCTAACTTTTGCCTTCCAATAAAATGCATGGTGCAATGTAGCCCTTAACTCCATAAATACTCAAAGCAGCCACTCAAACTTGTTTTAAAATGGACACTCAAGTCTTATCTTGGCTCATAATGCCAAGCACAAGGTAACACTAGTACCAAGGTCACAAAAACTCCCATGCATAACCGGCCATAACTAGACTACAAACTAGTTAGTTTGTTTAGTTAACTAGTGAATAGTACACATAGTGGAAGACAAGATTTTGACTAGTAATCATTGTTGTCTCCCAAATTTGGGCTAGTCTTGCACTAGTCACCCATTAAACTTGCATGGCCGAAATGATCAACTTGAAGTGGATAGTTTTAATTGTACCACTCATTTAAGTGTACATTTTGGTCCCCTTTCTCTGTTTTCTGCCAGCTTTCCCATAGTATATTTTCTATGTGCAATTAAGTCCTGAAAGTCTCCAGTTTTGCACTTAAGTCACTATACCAGTCTCCAGAGCTTCTCTTACTTCCCCTTTCTATTTTCTCTCACTCTCCTTGGTTTTTCCTTGATATTCCTTGGCCTAAGCCAAGCACTTAGGAGGTACCTAACACGAACTCTCCTCTTGAGAGCCTACTCCTCTCCTCAAGTTCACCACTTGAGAGTTTTCTTCTCCACTATGAAACACAATGATACACAATAGCCTACAAGGGCACACAACCCTTTGGTAGTTTCTTCTACCTTCACCTCTCACTAGTTTTGTCAAAGGCTAACTAGAAACCCTTTTAACCCTTTCCCTTACAAGGAAATCACTCAACCACTCAAGGCAAGCTCAACAATTCGTGGTTACAAGGTAAGAACTAAGGAAATACTCAATGTTAAATAAGCCAATGAAAGCACAAGTACAAGTTCTTGGTAATCTTTCTAATTCAAGCTCTTTGATAAAATATTCTTTCTTCTAGTTGCCAAGTTAGGTTTACAACATATATCTTAGTGTAAATATACTCTTTAGGGAGCTATTAGACCATTGGAACCCTGCTGGAAATACCTGAAAAGGTTCCTTAAAAACTGGTGATCGTTTGTTCTGTTTTTCACGCAAAAAAGGCCGAGTTTCCAGATTTCACGTTAAGTTTCAAGTTTAACGGGTTACACTCGAATTCTTCCTTTAACGGTCAAAAGCTGCTGGAGACAAGGCATTTAATGTTCTGTAGGGCTATACAAGTGGCGTCCTCTGATTTTAACCTGTTAACTTGTGTAATTTGAATGGAACTTTCCAGGCTTCGACTTAACAGGTTAAAATCAAAATTTAATGCGTTAACCGATGGTTTCAAAAAGTTACAGGAAACTCAAATTACGGATTAAGCCAGTTTAACGCATTAAAGTAAAAACTTGGGAGCAACTTAGAAACACTTGTCATTTGTAAAACAAACTTGATTCAAACATTGATATAAATTAATACCTTACTAACTTCTTTTCAAAAAACAAGTTTCCTCAATAATCTTAAAGCATATATTTTTTAGATAACACTTGACACTCTTGAAAATTAATCATAAGTCCATTTTGCCCTATTTTGACCAATGAAGTGAGATTAAAGACATTAACACACATCACTTGTCATCATCAAAATTAAGGATTTCTTTGGAACAAATCCAACAATTATTAATCTTGTAACTCTAAAAACGAGATTTATATAATTCATCCAATCTTGTTCCTTAAGAGGTAATTGTTTGTGAGTTATTTCTTGAAAATTGATGATTGTGCAATACTCATAAAGGTGAAAGACTATGATAAGAATGCATCTTGATAATTAGAAGGGATTAGATTGGGAGAAAATTAAGAAATATTAAAAATTTTCACACACTATTTTGGTTTGAAAAATTTTAGCAGTAGATTAAGATATTTCAGTTAGTTCTATACTAAAATGTGATTAGAACCTAGACTTATAATATATAATTGAAACGGCCTATAAGTATACTTTAATATAGAAGACACAAATTTTGATTTGAAGGCTTGAGTAAGGAGTTATGTTGATTCTTGTAAGCAATCGTTGAAATGATGGGCATTGCATGAGTCTGAAACTTGAGGACTAAACTATATCAATTGGGTAAACGAAAAATTGTGAATAAAGTATAAATTGTAGATTGAGAAGTCTAGTTTTATATAATAATTTTATAGATTGCAATTTAGAGTTTTCTACAATGAATTATGGTCATTCTCGTTGAAATACGCAACTCTGTCAATCTTATTGGTAGCTGGTTAAGATGGATTTTATGGCATTCAAGTTGAACCAAGGTTTTTGGAATATAAACTAGGCTCTGTTGATAGTTCAAGAACCTAAGTGATCAATGGTGGATGAGATATCCGGCTCGAATCAAGGCTACTACAATTGCAGAGATGAAAAAGTGCAAGTGGGGCTACATTGAGGATGAGAACTAATATAGTAAGAGAAAAAATTTTGGGTGTAAATGATTAAAGTAAAAAACTTAGATGACTATATTTAATTTCATTTTAAGTTTCAAAGTGATTGGTTTGGATAATTAGAGGCCTGAAATTCTAAATTATGTAATCAGATGCAATTTCATTACATAATTGACTAAAAACGTTCGAGTTACTAAGTCAGATGAGTAAAATGTCCCCAACATTAAAATTCGGGGCTCGATTCTTATCCCCAAAAAGTCCAGACAAGCGATTGACCAAGTCATTGTAGTATAGGGATCATATAGATAATTAGGCCCAAACCAACTTGCAACGCCTAACAAGGATTAATAAGCTGCAAGTTTTTGACGAATTTACAATAGAAAAGAAAGGTTGGGAACTTGTAACGCAATTTACCATGTTAGTGTGCAAAATGGAGTAAGAATCCTCCAACTCCAACTTTATGAAGTGGCCCCCTAACACTAACATGTACTCCTACTGTAGAGGTAGAGCAGTACCTGAATCAAAAGCGATAGAAAAGCGCGCGCATATATTCAATAGAGATAGAGTGACAGTGAGGCTACAACAGAATATAGGCGGCCGCGGCCCCCACTCCCACCCACCTATTCAAGAAATGCATAGATTTCATGCGACTGCAAAAATGGTAAATAAATAAAAAGAGTTATTTTTCAAATAAAAGAGTTTGTACAAAGAATTATGCAATTAGTGACTCATATAAATTTTAATTATCTACTAACGACTTAGAGATCATTTAATAATAATAGGAAATTTTCGTATAATTTTTTAGTAGTATATATAGATAAAGATGAATCCCAGTCGCCCCGACCATCATCATCATCATCATATATATATATGTATATAGAATATTGCGGCGATCCAGGGAGGGCAGGGCTGGAAATTAAGGAATTGGAGAGGAAGGGCATATATGTTACATATAGATAGATAGATTGATATACCAAACTCAACCCAAGAACAAGATGAATGATAACCCCAACAACTACTACTCTCCCCCGCCGCCCCACTCCGACTGGCTCCCGCACACCCACAGCCGCTTCTCACCCTCTTTAAATCCTCGCCTCATTTCCGTCCCACCGCCTCCGCCTCTGGTACGTACCTTATTCTAGTCTAGTAGTAATTACCCAACTCATCATCTACTTGCTGGCTAACATAATAAATCACAACACCGACTTTACTTGTAGGATGATAATGGCAGAAGAGAAAGGGACCCCTGCCCCTGGACATCCTATGGTCAACACCTCCATTCTCTAACAACTCTACGACCTCATAATACCTTATCCAGGCATCCCAATTTTCTAATTTTACATCTCTAGCTCCGTCGCTTCATATTTATTTATATATTTATATATACTGCTCTTTCGTTTAACAACGCCTGGCCTTATTAATTCCCGATGAATTGAACATGGAGATCATAACTTTTTCTTTCTCAACTTACAGCCGCTTGCCAGAACAACCGGACCTCCGAGCACCTCTTAGAATGCTGGTGTTAGACAATCCAAGGCCAAGGCAAGCATCATTTCCCCATCTCATCCGCCAACAGAACACGCCCACCCCATTTCCCTCACGGCTACAAGAACACGAGCCTCCAGAATCCAGACTGCGCGAACAACAGCAGAAGAAAGCAGTCATGAACAGGCTGAGAAAGGAAATCTACAGCCCGCCGCCCAAGAAACCTCCCGCCAGGAGGCTCAGTTTGTACTACAGAGACCCGGGGCAAGGAGTGTACAGGGACAAGGACACCGACGACGGCCAACGGTGCGCCGTCTGCTTGGAAGACTTCGAGGCCGGCGAGTCCGTTATGCTGACGCCGTGTGACCATATGTTCCATGAGGATTGTATTCTGCCGTGGGTTAAATCCAACGCCCAGTGTCCTGTTTGCAGGTTTTCGATGGCAGAACGAGAAAGGGACAGAACACAGGAAACGACAGCGTATGGGGGTAACGGCGTTGGTTGGTGGACGGTGAATGATGTTTTTCCGGAGGAATTGATTTCCATCATAAGGGCCATGGAGGACTCTTTCATCTCACGCTGACTCTTTATTACTTAGCTAATTAAGCTATTTCAGTTCCGGATTCGTAAGACTACATAGAGTACTAATAATGATGCTGCAATAAAAGAATTCGTCTTTGTGTTGTCCGTTCCTTTCTCCCAAAAATCCATTCTAAAATGCATTAATTTTAAAAGACTTTTTTTGTTTACACTCATATAAAATTTAAAATTTTTTAAAGCAATGCATTATAATAGGAAAAGAATATAATTCAATCCTCGGTGGCCATCAAAGATAGCACAATGGTAATGACCTCTCTCTCTTTCTTTGTCCATTATGCCACCAATTAGAGATTGTCACCCTCTCTTTCACTCGAACTAACTATTGCAAATTGAAGTGAGCACTCTCTCTCTCTCTCTCTCTCTCTCTCTCTCATCATCATCATCATCATCATCATCTTTTTTTCTTTCAATTAGGGAGATAAGGGCCTAGGATTAGGATATTAAGAAAGATTATGATTTAGGAATTAGGAATGGGCTGAAAGTTGGGATCTTGGTGGTCAGATGGGGGTATTTCTATATCCAACTCGCTAAGTTTGAGTCCTACTCATCACTCATCAAGTGAACTATTTTCACATATATATTCTTTATATTTTTAGGTAGGTTGAGTTGGATAAAACTTATCCCCCCATTACATTTTCACAGCAACAAATATTTGAAAATATTTTAATGAAAAATATCGCATTAATAGTAATTATAGGCAACCCAAAAACTAACATTGAAGAACTAGTTGGTTGTGAATAAGCATGGCAATGGGTAGGGTGAAATTCCTAACCCGCAAATACCCGGCCAACGGGTTGCATATATTTTGTGAAAATTACACCTGTTTACTTGTCATAGATTTTGATTTTATCCCATGGGTAAACTAGTCATACCCATAACCCGCTACAAATTTTCTTTGTCTGTCAATGACTTAATTGTAACTTTTAAAAATAATAAAATAATATGAGAAAAATAAGCAACTTAAATGATTTAAGTGTAATTTACCAAACAAAATAAACATAAACCCTATATAATAAAACCCAAACCATACTTTTTACCACACCATTGCCCGTCCTCTTTCTTCATCATCTGTTGTCTTTTTCCATCTTTATTCTTTTCTTCCTCCATTTCACTATCAATAATCTTCTGACCCACAAGACATTTTATCCCATCCCATCAAGTAGGCTATTAGGCATCTAGTGGGAAGCACGAACCACCTATCTCACTTTCATTTGTTGAAGATTCTTGACTATGGATTCTGAAATTTGAAAGAAATTCCAAGGTAGCTCAACATTTTACTCACTTTTCATTATTTGATTGGCTTGAGATTTTTTTGGGTTTCTACTTGGGGTTGTTTTTCGCCCAATCTTTTTCTCAACCTTCAGATTTACTTCCGAAATCTCTTCCAAAGTTTTTGTTCATTTGGTTTTTAATGGTGTCTTAGCTGATTGGTGTCTGAAAAAAAATGGTGTGTATATTCATGAATAATCCGTGGGCAACCCGTGACCCACATGTGGCAGACGTGGGTATGGTTTTCTGCCCATCAGTCTTGGTGGGTGAGCGACAGATATGGCAAACCTGCACTCAATCCGCCCTATTGCCATCCCTAGTTGTGAATCACCCAAAACACAAATGGGAACAAAGTAAATTTAGTCGACACCTAATCAGAGAGCTGATGCTTTAAAGCAATAAACCTAAAAAAGGTCAATCGCAGTTGGCCAAAAATGATACAAAATATTGGGGTATGGCAGACAAGATAAGTCTAAACGAACAAGGAGAAGAGTTAAAATAGATGGATAGAGAAAAGATAAGATTTTCCTTTTCGTTTAATAGACAAAAAAAATGCGGTAGAATTTAGTCCAACAAAAATTAAAATTGGTTAATTAAGGATTAAGGCTTATACGAAAAAAGCATGTGTAGAGCATGTCTATATATATATATATATCATATGTAGAGCATGTGAAACCAAACCCATCCAACCCAAACCTGGTGGGTTAAAAAACCACTTTTGACCTACATTTGTTTAATTGTAAAAAAAAAAAAAAAACCCCAGACCTATCGAGTTGGATGCAACCAGATCCTTGTTAGGCCGAATGTCTACTGACATCCCTAATTGAGAAGTAAGGACAACTCGGTGAAGGAGGTTGTTGGCCAATTTGGTGAACACTAACAAGTTGTGAGCTAGGTAATAGGTTTAAAGTAGGATTGAGTCATTGGGTTGGGTAGGGACTTGAAGGTAATCAGGCTAGGATGGTGCAATGCTGGTTTTACCTATTATAAGTTTAAAAAATTGGACCGAACCTTATACTATTTATGTAACGCCCCAAATTTTATAAATCTTAATTTTGAAAATTATCTTAATTTTCAGAGTTATTAAGCAATCAATAAAAAATAATTTAAGAAATATAAGGTGAAACATTTTCTTTGAATCTATTTTTCAAATAATAAGAGGATTAAACAAAATCAAAATAATTAAGTGACAATCCCAGGAAAACTAACATATGGATAATGTGCAAATTTGAACAAACCATCTGTTTCTTTTGAAAAATGAAATAACGCAAAATAGAAATCCAGTCACAACCAGTTTTATTTTCAATGGGTTACAATGTACCCTCACTCAGTCTACTCCACATCCTAAACCTCATCAAATAGTTCAATGTACTTCGTCTCCTTATAGTACTCACCTAAGAAAATATATTAGAAATAGGGGTGAGCACCACTTTCTCAGTAAGGGAGAAATATCAGGCCCATCACGTAGGTCTTAATATTCCCTCCACAAACAACAAATAAATAATAAACTTTAGTTTACAACAATTTAACCAAAGAACAATTTTATACACATCATAGCAACAACATTAAAGTCTTACTGGCATACTTGAACTAGTATGCATATGCATAACTCCCTTTATCGATTAGATTATATCTTATTAATCAATCATTTAATCCAATACTTAAATACTGTCGGACGAAGCTAAGGTGGTGAGTGTGTGCATCACCCATTTTCGGGATAACTTTTAAGCAATGCCACTAGGGATGCCACCAAGTTAGAGCCTTTCGGGATATCTACGTTGAGGTAGAACCTCTTGTGATACCAGCAATAAGCATGGTCCAGCTATGGTTTGGTAGCGCATAAATCATATCTCCATACTCCATATCAATATCGGATTATGACTAGGGTTGGTTTACCGTCACCCTAGCATGCCTTTCGGGTTTGAATCGTCTATTCCGAACCTCTCTTCTAAATTTACGACCCGTCAGTCATACAAATATGGTCTATTGCCAACCTTGCATGCCTCGTGTTTTATCTTACTCCTCAAATTTTTTACTTAATACAGTCTTGTATATAACAAACATCAATGATATGCAACTGCCAATTGATGTATGATCGTAGCTCATTTTATTTTTGCATTTTTTTGTAAAGTGTCATGATTCTAATGCATCATATTTCTTTTATCTTATTATCTTAGCTTAGTGTTCCACGATGACATGACAATCAATGATATCTTTTTAAGTGTATTTATGATATTTGTTCATCTCCTCTCTCGTGAATTCTTTCTAAGTTTGTCATTTAGCATTTACACTCCTAATCCTTTATCTACCGGCTTATAGTAATTTATTACAGCCTTAGCATGCCACTAATAGTTACTTTCAATCTCATTAAGCTACTAGCGAGTTGGTCAGCCCTAAACATGGTACTAGTGATGTTTGTCTTACCAGCCCTAAACATAATATTAGCAAGTTTATTCAAGCGATCCTAACATACTTCTAATTTAATTCTTGTTACAAATGGTGCTAGTATGATACTTGCGCTAAACATACATCATATATCATATCATTACAATCATACAACCAACCAAAATTACATCTCAATGGAAGAGAACTAAAATAAAATAAAATAAAATTTTAGGAAAACTAATTAATTACCCAACCCATATTGCCCATGCATTTAAAGATTTTATTTAGCTCAATTGTTTACTTAGAATTTATTATTTAGGTTGATGCTTATTTTAGGCCTAGAAAGCTTACAAGAACTAACTCACTCTTCTCCCCTACCTAGTATGAAATAATACGGTGAAACGGAGTGATTTTCTAGGACGATCCTACAAAATATTAGGAAGGTAGAAAATTAGAAAATATGCTAAAATTTAAAAATTTCTTAATTGTTATTTGGAAGGTTTACATTCTTGACATTTAGGCCAAAATTTTACCTAGTAAGAAAAAATGGTCTCAGGGTGTCTCTAATGGCCTTATACTTATTCGGGATCATGTCAAGAGTCTTTTTGATATTGATCCTAAAATTACAGTGGTCAATACACTAAGTTATAAGCTCATTTAGTGGTTGTGAAAACTGAATTTGGAATGACAAAATTTGATTTTGATTATCGATGTGTTTTCGGGATCTTTGGTATTTCAAGACTTCAAAGAAGCGCTAAATCTTCAAGTAAGGATTTTCTAACCCTTTGTAACAACATGGATAGCAAGGAAAATGGACTTATTAGGGCTGTAAGACTTGAAATTGGCAACAAAAAGAATTTTAAAAATGCTACAATCGCTTATCGGGGCTTAGGAGTAAGTATGGACTCGATTGCTCCGGAAACGAGTGCAAAAAATCTAAAACTTGGATTAATGATGATCTGCAAAAAATTTACAGCAAAAATTTAAGGCCTTTAGGTGTTGGAAAGAAAAAAATTAAAAGAGTGTTATAGAAGGATTTAGACTTACACAAACAAAGTCGGAATCATCAGTACACATAGGATTACTTTTTGGTGTCCGAATAGGGTTTTCATTTAACTTAATGAACCTAAGCAATAATAGAAAATAAAAAGAAACATTCAAAATTTGCTTGCATGATGGAGAAATAAAGCCCAAAGGGCTGGACTTATGACGGTTCAACAAAGAGTGTGATTAAGATGACGACGATACACAATGGTGTAATGATGATTTTTCTAGTGCGATGACTTCTCCTCTCCAAAGAGCAAAACCAGAAATATTGGATCGATTATATGGTTATCTAGATGGAGTAAAAAAATGAAGGAGAGAAATATAGCCAAAGCTATTAGAAATAATGTGGTCATGGCACCCTTTGTTGGCTTAGCGGCTGGAGAAAAAAAAATGAAGAAAAGAGTGTGAATCTCCCTAGGTTATGATTTCTAGACACAAGTTTGGATCTTGACTTAGATAAAATTTCGGAGAAAAGCAAATAAAGGAAAATAAAAAAAAAAAAGTTAATGGGATAATGGTAAAATTAGTTTAAAAAAAAGGTAAGTAGATTAAAGAGATTTAATTTGAAAGAAATTATACACACACACACTCTAGTAAGTCATGCGCAGGAAGTTATATTTTTATCTTATGATAGAAATTAGGGTCAGGTAAGAAATTATCCCATGTAATAATAGTACGAACCCGGTTTAAATCGTATATTTGGGTGGATTAAATTTTTGGAAACTTAAGCAAATGAATTCAGAATTGAGTAAGATAAATTTCTTTTGACTCATTTTTGTAAGAAGAATCCAATGATGCTCCTAGATTTCTTATTTGATGCTCAGTTGGAAAAGGATAAGAATGCTCTTAGCTTAAAAAGGATGACTTTGATCTTCCGGCTTAGAATTTGACTTAGCGACCACTAAAGAAATTATCTAAGGATCAAGATTCTTAGTTTTACATTGATTTTTTAAATTGATAGGTAAAATTATGAAAATACCCTTGAGTGCCAAATGATAATTTTTACATTTAGGGTAATTTGGTAATTTTTTTCTCTTAATTTCTAGGGTTATTACAATTTTAATTTCTAGGGTTATTACAATTTATCTCATGATTCTTGAGACCAAACCAGAAATGTAATTGCAAAAAAACTGCACAGTATGTAGTTTGGTTGTGAATCAAATTGATCGATTTTATGAGTTAACCGGTTTTAATGAATACTCCTAATTGACTCTATACTATACACTTGACACTTCTTCAGTCTTTTGAGTAGGTTTTTGAGGCACAAGCGCTTGAGAAGATTTCGGTAAAATGGTATCAACTTTTAGTTTGACATAAACTAAAAGAATTAGAACTAATAGGTACCATAAGCATTCTTTCATGGATAGCGTTTAAAATAAAACTAAAATAAAAAAATACAAAGACCCGCTTGAGGTTTGAGGTAACCTACAGTTGGGTTCTTAGTTTTTTTTAAAAATCTACACTTATTCCATTTAAAAAATAACTCCATTAATGAATGTCGCCACAGATAAATAAAAAAAAAAACACCTTACTTAACCCTCTTAATCTTCATTCACAGAATCTTTACCCCTAAGTTAAGAAAAACGTAATTCATGAACAAAAAATAAATCCTAAGAGATTGAAAGAGCCAGATCTAAACATCAACTCTACACGTAGCAGATTAAATTCATCAACCCTAGCCTTCCCATCCGTCGCCCTTCTCCCTCCTCCCTCTTTTCCGCCTCGTCCCTCTTCCCTCATTTTCGTCTCCTCCCTCCTCTCCGTCTCCGTCTTCCTCATCTCCTTTCTGCCTCCGTCCTCTCTCTTCTTCTCTCCGCTCCGCCTCTGTCTTCTTCCTCTTTCGCCAGTTGTTGCCGATTCCTCTCTCTTCACGACTCAGATTCGTCACCCCTTCTCCCAACCGTCTCCATCTTACTTGCCCCCTACATTCGATTTTGTCTGCCTCTGCAACCGTTCGCTATCCCAATTCCAATTCTGATTTCCAATTCGAAAGAAGAGGATATCAGAGGCAATAAAGAGAACGAGGAGATTCGAGCAAATTCAGAGAAGAAGGCGGGAGGAGAGGAGGGAGGGTGGAGAGGAGGAAGGCGGATATGAGAGGAGGGAGGGCGAAGGCGGACTTGGTCTGGCGGAAGCGGCAGCGTCCGCTCGAGGTACCGGGTGGGTTTGGTTTAGAAATTTAGGTTTTGTTCTAAGGATTGGGTAAATTGTTACATGTAAAAGCTAGGGGGGAAAGTTTTTAGGGAGCAGGTCAGAGGGGCTAAGTAAGCAAATTTTCCTTTTTATGGTAACGGGCATTAACAGAGGTAAGTATAAGTTTTAAAAAAATGGGGGACACAACTATAGGTGACCCCAAACCTCAGGGGTGGGTCTTGGTATTTTTCCCCTTTCAAAAAGATAACTTTAAAATTAATTAGTGCGGTAAGTCAGTACTTTTTAAAATTAACTTTAAAAATTGATAGAGCCCATTTAGTAAGTAGATTTTAGGATTGTTATCATTAATTTTAGTTATTTAGTAGATGATTTTGATAAGTATTTTATAGTTATTTTGTAGGTTGGTGTGCTTTTAGAAATTGATTGGAAAATTGACAGAGAAGGAAAACATCAACCCCAGCTTGGCATCGCATGTACGAGTTCATCAACAATAACACTGGTTTGGCATGGACAAGAGGATGAATCACATAAAATTCCAAAGACATAACACAATGACGCCAAAATCATCACCATCAATACCAAATTGGCATTGCAATGTTCGTCAGTTTCCAACTTCAAACAGGAGACGCACATATAAAAAGGAATGGGGGCTTCCAGCGAACAACAACAACAATTTTTAGATGGGGAAAAAAATAGATTGGATAGCAAGTACGGTAGGAGAAAAATGAGGCTTCAACGGGAAGATTGAAGAAATTCATCCGGATACTTGAAAATCAATTTTCTCAGCAAAGAATTAATTTTCTTCTTCTTTTTTTTTTAATTTTTTTTTTTTCAATATCAGAATTTTGGATGATTGTTTTGAAGGGTTTCTTTTATGATTTTTAGTAGCTAAATTTCTTTACTCTCTTAGGGTACATGTGAATATTTATTTAATTTTTATTTAATTGCAATTTATTTCATGTTAATTTTCTCTCGTGACTAACGAAACTCTTTGGCCAGGAGTTATTTTTTTATATGAGTTCGTCTTCAAGGGAAGAAACTTGTGTTAGAAGATAGAAGAAAATTGGGTAGATCAACTTAATAATTAAGAGACTCAAGCATCTAAGAGAATGAATAGACAAAATTAAGTGTCAAATCTTCTAGTTTTAGGTAAAGTAAGGATAATTTATCCTCTCAAGAGAGAAAATCAAACACTAATAAATTTATCTACAATATAGGACGGTGGAAAGAAGATAAAAATTAGATAGTATTAAAACTAGACAAGAGGATCTATCCCTAAGAGAGTATTTTGAGCTATTGATTTTCATTAGTTTAACGAGTTATTAGTTAATTTGAATTTATTTTAGTTTCAATTAATAGTTTAGAATTAATTAACTCTAGTTGTTATTTTGTTTATTTTTATGTACAACTTAACTGCATTGGTTGATTTCATTCGATTCCAATTTTCAGTTTAATTAATTTTTACATATGTTAACTAAGTTTAGCTTGTTCACTCGGTTGTTATAGGGACAATAATCAAATATTCATAACTATATTAAAACTTAATGACTTGTATACTTCCAGATTCACAACAAAAATCACGCAAGAAGTATTACATCTGAAGACGTCCTTTCCCCGGATGGATTGATAAAAGAGAGAGAGAGAGAAATTTTTTCGCGAGCAATTCAAAACTACAAGCAAGCAAAGCCCAATCTCAATTCACACCTCGGATGTTAAAAAGACATGAGCACAAAGCTCACACGTCACAAAAAAAAATGCTAGGTCGAGGTCGAGGAGGCAGAAAAAATCTGGAGTGAGGGCCGAGCCGACCAAGCAGAAGCCGAAGGCCAGTGGCGCAAGAAACTAATGGAAGGAAAATCAAAGCAAAACAACAAACTACAGAGAGCCAGTTAAGTGCGGCCACGTCTACCCCTCTCAAACCACATCCACTCTGAATCGAACGCTAAATTCTCGTCCTCCCTGCCTCACTTCTCTGCGCCCCAACGGCCCAGAGCTCCTTTCTCTCTTCTCCATCTTCATCTGTTTCTGTTTCAAGGTAAACGACTTCTCGCCTGCCCATCTTTGTCTTTTACCTGTTCCAGTATTGAATAGTCGATTGAAATTAGTGGGAATTTTTCGTGCTTGTTGAACTTTGTTGGTATTGACGCTTCTGGCTTTGATTTTCTTCTTGCCCAGTTTGTCTGATGGTTTCGGGTTCTATTAACTATTACTAAATTGAACAATGGATGAGATTGGTGGGTCTGTCAGACATATCTTTTTATTTGTGGAAACCCTGAACTCTCTTTGCGGTATTCTGAAGTTAGTTACTAATTCTCTTGCTTCCTTCTCGAAAGTCAACCGAACTATGATGTGTAACGAGGAACTGGCGTTCAGTTATACGGGCGGTCTAGATTTCTGAAGGATGCTGTTTTCGCAGGGAATCCATCTTAAATTTTGTGTCTATGAAAACAAAGAAATTTTATCATTTTAGCGTTCATAAACTTGTAACTTTTTCATCGAAATTATACCGGTGTTAGGTTCCTAGTTAACCGGCGCTTTCATTTTCTGTCATCTCCTTGTTTAAAAGTTTTAAAAGCTTTGATCTTTAGCTGCTTCAAATGATATGTTTGATTCTCTTCCTAATAGAAGTTGATAGATTCATGTCTCTGAATGTATCTATTCTTGTGCAAATTCAGATGGCTGCATCGTCAGCATGTCTTGTTGGCAACGCTTTATCTACCAATGCAGGGAACCCCAAATTCAGTAAGTCATCCTATGGCAGAAATCTTCTCATTCCCACAGGCCTAGTATCCCGTGGTAAGCCAATAAAATCGATCCCTGTAAAGGCATCCTTGGTTGAAAGGAAGCATGAAGGAAGAAGGGGCTTTTTGAAGTTTTTGCTGGGAAATGCGGGGCTTGGTGTTCCTGCTCTACTGGGAAGTGGGAAGGCTTATGCGGATGACCAAGGGGTTTCTTCTTCCAGAATGTCTTATTCTAGATTCTTGGAGTATTTGGACAAGGATAGAGTTAAGAAAGTGGATTTGTTCGAAAATGGAACAATTGCTATTGTGGAGGCTGTCTCGCCTGAGCTAGGTAACCGTGTGCAGCGTGTTCGGGTGCAGCTTCCGGGTCTTAGCCAGGAACTTCTTCAGAAGTTCCGGGAGAAGAGCATTGACTTTGCAGCACATAATGCTCAAGAAGATTCTGGTTCTCTGTTATTCAATTTGATTGGAAATCTAGCTTTTCCACTCATCTTGATTGGGGGACTCTTCCTCCTTTCAAGGAGATCATCTGGAGGGATGGGTGGTCCAGGTGGCCCTGGCTTCCCACTTGCATTTGGCCAATCCAAAGCCAAGTTCCAAATGGAGCCCAACACTGGTGTCACATTTGATGATGTTGCTGGAGTCGATGAAGCAAAGCAAGATTTTATGGAAGTTGTTGAATTCCTAAAGAAACCTGAGAGATTCACTGCTGTTGGTGCTCGCATCCCTAAGGGTGTCCTCCTTATTGGCCCCCCTGGCACAGGAAAGACTCTTCTAGCTAAAGCAATTGCAGGTGAAGCTGGTGTGCCTTTTTTCTCCATCTCAGGTTCTGAATTTGTTGAGATGTTTGTTGGAGTTGGTGCCTCTCGAGTCCGTGATCTTTTCAAGAAGGCCAAGGAGAATGCTCCCTGCATTGTATTTGTGGATGAAATTGATGCCGTTGGAAGGCAGAGAGGAACTGGTATTGGTGGAGGAAATGATGAAAGAGAGCAGACTCTTAACCAGCTTTTGACAGAAATGGATGGCTTTGAGGGTAACACTGGTATCATTGTCATTGCGGCAACTAACAGGGCAGACATTTTGGACTCTGCCTTGTTGAGGCCTGGACGATTTGATAGGCAGGTAAGAGCAGTTCCTATCTTCCATCTTCTTATTGGTTAATTATATGCGGAAGCAAATCTAATATGTATGCTTATATTTCAGGTGACTGTTGATGTCCCAGACATCAGAGGCAGGACAGAGATCCTGAAAGTTCACGCCAGCAACAAGAAATTTGATTCAGATGTGTCACTTGATGTGATAGCCATGAGAACACCTGGTTTCAGTGGAGCTGATCTCGCAAACCTCTTAAATGAGGCTGCTATATTGGCTGGGCGGCGTGGCAAGGCAGCAATCTCATCTAAAGAGATTGATGATTCAATTGATAGGATTGTGGCTGGAATGGAAGGAACAGTTATGACCGATGGGAAAAGCAAAAGCTTAGTTGCATACCATGAAGTTGGCCATGCAATATGCGGGTAAGTGCTAACTGATAGGAGGCCTTAAATTCACTCAGAATGCATCTCCTTATAGTAGCTAATAGCTAGCTACTGCTTTTACAAGGAAAGATGGAAGCTTGTTGTTCTGGTTGATGCAATTTTTTTCATGGATTCAAACAATCCAATGAATGTCAACACTATTTTGTATTACATTTTCACACACCTGCTAAACTAGCTACTCTTCTATTGCCCTTTCTATTACTTTTCATTGCCATATGCTGTAGTTAGATATTGACTACTCTCTATCTGTCCTGATTTTTTCTTTGATGTTTTGTTACTTGTCTATGAAATGAATTTGCTTGTTTGGGTCTTACAGCATTAAGTTTGTCGAAATTGTGTTTGTGTCAGGACTTTGACACCAGGGCATGATCCTGTTCAAAAGGTCACTCTAATTCCCCGTGGCCAGGCACGAGGGCTTACCTGGTTCATTCCTGCAGATGACCCCACATTGATATCTAAACAGCAGCTATTTGCCAGAATTGTTGGTGGATTGGGTGGCAGGGCTGCTGAAGAAGTCATTTTCGGGGAGCCTGAGATAACTACAGGTGCAGCTGGTGATCTGCAGCAGATAACTGGTCTTGCAAAACAGGTACCTTTAGGATTTTTCTGGTTATTCTCTTTGAGGGAAGCTAGAAATCCAAATTCATGGGTATATATGCCGGGAGATTCACTCTTGTGACTTTGTATTCAATATGTATGCAGATGGTTGTTACATTTGGAATGTCTGAAATTGGCCCATGGTCACTCATGGACTCGGGCGCCCAAAGCGCAGATGTGATCATGAGAATGATGGCAAGAAATTCGATGTCAGAAAAACTTGCGGAAGACATTGATGCAGCTGTGAAGAGGTTGTCAGACAGTGCGTACGAGATTGCGCTGAGTCACATAAGGAACAACCGAGAAGCTATGGACAAGATTGTGGAAGTGCTCCTTGAGAAAGAAACAATGTCGGGAGATGAATTCAGAGCCATATTGTCGGAGTTTGTCGAAATCCCTGCTGAGAACCGAGTCCCTCCTTCAGTGCCAGTGCCCTCTCCAGTTGCTGTTTGAGTAAAGCAGGCAGATGCCAGTACACTTCCATCAGTCATCGGATACATCGTCAAATTGTTAAATTAGATGTACCATAGTCTTGACCCTTGGATATAATGTAATGTAAGTAGGGCTCTTTTCTTTGTGCTTTTTTTTTTTTTTTTTGTGTTTTGTTTCCCTCAGTTCAACTCGAGGATATGTAAAAATTGATCGACATAGTTTGAGCTCGTCATATAATCGAACCACTGAAGAAAATTTTGATGAATTTTGAAGCACTCCATTAAATTACAAGCAATGGTCGATGTTTTATAACGGGATTGGGCGCTCTTATGCATGAGTGTGATATATTTGCACGATGCTTTACATTTGTTGAAAGTGACTAGAAGTTTTTATTTGAATTCGACCCAGGATAAAACGTTATAATTGGGTAAATTTCACCCCGGGTCATTTAACCTACTTTTATATCTTAAAATGGTACTGATCTTAAATTTGTTCTATTAAAGTATATTATATCATTATCACATCCTAATTAGATTATTTATGTCAATTTTACCGTTAAATTGAATTAAAATTATTGATGTATCACTAATTAACATTAAAATAAATGTAAAATAACAATTTTGGTTTATAAACTTTTCCCATAAATAATTTTAAATCATGAAATTCTAAAACTAATGTTTATACCCTATCAAAATCAATTTTACATTTCTTGGCTGATTTCTCTCCCAAGAAATTTTCGTCAAGAAAATGGTGGCCATCTGCCGGCTCCTTTATCTCCCCCAAATTAACTAACCTCAAACTCCTCTAATCCCTCATCCACTTTGTTGCGGATATTGATGAAACTCCAAGCCTGCCAATTCAGAAGCCCAAAAAGGTTAACGGGCTCTCAACTACTCTTCGTAGGAGCACCAGGAAAACCCAACCTCTAGCCAAGTTTGTTGATTACGTGTAAGGGGAGGGTATATTCGGGTCCTAGATTCTAACGGTTTACAATCTCAGTCATGTGTATTTGAGGGAAATGCATGAATTAATGGGCTAGCAAATCTTATCATCATTCTTCTTTCTCCTTTCTCCTTTCTCTTTCTCTCTCTACCCTGTTACCCATCTCAGCAAATTCTTCCTAAGATCTTTATTCAGATCTTAAAAATGTAACAATTTGGTGCTTTCATTGAGAGAGATTTGTCATGGGAGAAGGAATGGTTACTCGATATAAAGCCATAGAAGAGAACATCTCAAAGATTTTGGAGTAGATCCAGCAACATTCTTCGACTCTGCAACATCTGGAATCCGTTTGTACCACTGTGCAGCAACATGCCACGGCGATCGAGAAAAACTATAACATCACCGAGTCGATTCAGAAGTCATTATCTTCACAGCAGACGGTGCTCTCCAACATCGTCCATAAATTGGCTCAATTGGAAAAACAACCTGTCATCGCACCGTTGCTTCCTTCTTCGACCACTTAGCCCCCACTTTTACCTACACCACCCACACCTCCTGTGTTAACACACGCCCCTCTCACATTCAGTCCAGATATCTCTAGGGCTTCTTTGACCCCTAAACCCCTATCTCCTTCCTCGCATCGATTACCCAAATTAGAGATTCCCCTGTTTATAAGAGAGAATGTCCTTGGGTGGCTCTTTCAAATAGAGAAGTTTTTCTCATTTCATCGCACCCCTCCAACCTAGCGCCTAAAGACTGGCTTTTTATATGGCAAGACTTTCTCTGATGTGGTACCAATGGATGCATTCCACACAGCAACTTTCTACCCAGGAAACCTTTACCTGGAACATGGAGTTGCGCTTCGGCCCATCAAGTTACATCAATCATGAGGCGGCACTATATAAGCTCAGACAAACTAGTTTAGTGGTGGTGTATATGGCAGAGTTTGAGCTCATCTTAACTTGAACCAGAGGACTCACCAACGAGAATCTCCTTAATTGCTTCCTCTCAGGACTCATAGATGATATCCAGAGAGAGCTACTCTTATTGCGACCCACTTCACTTTCACAAGCAATGGGAATGGCGAAATTAATAGAGGATAAGGTTTTGGCATCGCAGAAATCTCAGCCATGGCAAAATCAAAATCAACAGCTTTTAGCTCTCTTCAATCCAAACAATCAACGGCCTAAGTCACCAATATAAACCAAATTTCCTATCAAGAGACTAACTCTAGTGGAAATGGCGGCGCAACGTGAAAAAGGGTTATGCTACAATTATGATGACCATTTCGTTCTAGGTCATAGATGCAAAACACCACAGTTCCTCTATTTAATCACTGATAAGCTAGACACTGACCACCAACCGAGCAAGAATCAAAATATCATACTCTTCTACAGACTCCTGCTCCGCAGGACAATTTGGAAGAACGACCATCTATCTCCCTGCATGCCCTGGATGACAGATCTTTGTCCTCGATGTTGCAGATTGAAGGATCCATTAAGGGGAAATGAGTCATGGTTTTCATTAACAACGGCTCCATTCACAACTTTATGAATAACTGATTAGCGAAGTTCTTGGCCCTTTTAATCCAGTCTGCTAATCAACTCAACGCTACTATGGGAGATGGCACTTCATTGGAGTGTACATGTAAATGTGAACAAATTCTTCTTAAAATGGTCTAATCCAAATTTATACTGGATTTTCATCTTTTACTTATTTATGAGGCCGTGATTGTGCTGGGAGTTCAATGGTTGGCCAGTTTGGGCCTTGTCCTATTTGATTATCAGAACATTTGCATGAGTTTTCTCCAGGACTTCGGACAAATCATGCTTCATGGGTTGAAGACTGATGAGCCCACCCACATTTCCTACTCCCAGCTCTTATAGGGGCTACGGTCAAATATGTCGCTGCCCTTTTCTCCATTTCTTTTGATTCTCTCCAGTAACTATAAAGGAGCCCAAAGCCGTGGTCGCCATAGTCGATGAACTCTAGGCTGTGATACATCGCTACGAAAGTGTATTTTCAGAGCCGATAAGTTTATCCCCTCCGCGTCCAATTGATCACTGAATAGCCTTGGAACTTGGAGCTAGCCCTGTGAATGTGAAACCATATAGATGCCCCCATTTTCAAAAAGGGGAGATCGAAAGACTAGTGCAGCAAATGATCAAGAAGGGTATCATACATCCCAGCATTAGCCCTTACTCCTCTCTAGTGTTACTTGTATGAAAGAAGGATGGCACTTAGTGATTTTGTGTTGACTACTAAGCTCTTAATGTGGTGACGGTGAAGGATCGATTCCCTATACCAATAGTTGATGAGTTATTAGATGAGTTATACGACGCTCACTACTTCCCCTAATTAGATCTCCGAGCAGGCTACCATCGATTGCGGATATGCCCACATGATGTTGAGAAGACGGCGTTCTGAACGCACGAAGGGCACTATGAATTTCTAGTAATGTCGTTTGGCCTTTCTAATGCTCCTTCCTCATTTCAAGTTTTAATGAACAATGTCTTCAGGGGGATTTTGAGGAAGTATGTACTGGTATTTTTTGACGATATCCTCATGTATAGTAAAATGTGGACCGAACACCTCCGACACTTACAACAGGTGCTGGAGCTGTTACAGTAGAACTCCTTACATGCAAAATTGTCCAAATGTGTATTCAGCCAACCTTTCGTTTCATCCTTGGGGCATATTATCACAGGCGTTGGAGTGCAGGTAGATCCGGAGAAGATAACTGCTATTCAGAGATGGCCTGAACATTCCAACATCCGTCAGCTCATGGGCTTCCTCGGCTTAGTAGGATACTATCGTAAATTCATGCCAAACTATGCTACAAAAGCTGCACCGCTCACTCAATTGCTGAGAAAAGATTCTTTTGTGTGGACACCCAATGTTGTTGCTGCTTTCCAAGAATTGAAACAAGTTCTGGGAATGACGCCGGTACTTAATTTGCCCAATTTTGCAGAAACATTCATCATAAAAACAGACATATCTGGTACTGGTGTGGGAGCAGTCTTATCCCAACTAGGACAACCCATAGCTTATTTCAGTAAGCAATTGGGACTTAAGCTACAGGCAGCTTCGACTTATGCTAAGGAAATGTACACAATCCTAGAGGCCATGAAGAAATGGCGACAATACTTAGTGGGCCGTCGATTTATTGTTGAAACAGATCATCAAAGCATTAGGAGCATGATGTAGCAAACTATTCAAACTCCTGAACAACAACAATGGGCAGCTAAGTTAATGGGCTACGATTTTGAAATTCAATACAAGCTGAGGAGGGAGAATGGGCCAGCAAATGCACTATCTTGACTATTTGAAAGCACTTGTCATGCTGTGCATGTTAGGCACCTCCTAAGTGCTTGGCTTAGGCCAAGGAGAACCAAGGAAAAATGAGAGAAAACATTAAGAAAGAGGACTCGTGGAGACTAAGCTCGTTTACTTTAAGCATTGATAGTATTTATCTCTTACCATGGTCCGACGGCTGAGTTACTACAATCGATTCAAAACCAGCCTATGTCCTACCCGGCCTATGGAGTTAAGGATGGCTTAATCCTCTATAAAGGAAAAATTCTGATACCAGATTAGTCAACGTTCCAACCATTAATTTTGCAAGAGTTTCACAATTCCTTAATGGGGGGACATGGTGGAATCTAGAGGACTTTTTCAAGGATTGCTGCTATTTTTATTGGCCCAAATTGCACCAACATGTCAAGGAATTTGTGACGCAATGCCTCATATGCCAGTAAGTCAAGCCAATTACTACAGCATCACAAGGCCTTCTACAACCACTCCCGATTCCAAGGTTTAGGACTTTATTTTAATGGATTTCATTACTCATTTGCCATTGTCTGGGGGGGAACAGTAATTTTCATTGTGGTTGATCGCCTATCCAAGTACGCACATTTTTGTGCTTTAAGAGCTCATGTGCCAATAGCTCAATTTGCAGAAGTTTTTGCGCAGGAGATTTCACGGTTACACAGTTTCCCTTATAGTATTATCTCGGATAGGGACCTTATTTTTATGAGTAATTTTTGGCATGAGCTTTTTAAATTGCAAGGCCCTTATTTGGCCACCAATGCAGCTTACCATCTGCAAACAGAGGTGGTAAACTGTTGTCTTGAAGATTATATGCGGTGTTTTGCCTCTGAACACCCTCAGAATTGGAAGAAATTTTTGGCGTGGGCAGAATACAACTATAACACATCGTGGCATTCATCCATTCGAATGACTCCTTTTTCATGTGCTATATGGGCAGGAACCTCCTTCTCTTCTGGATTATATCCAGGGCACCACCTCAGTGGCATCCATCGATGAACTGTTGACTAAACATGCTAATGTTCTGACACAACTTCGAACTAGTTTGGCTAAAGCTCAACTGAGGATGAAGAACCAGTTGGATACGCACCGAGTTGAGAAGCAATTTTGTGTTGATGATTGCGTTTTGGTAAAACTCCAGCCTTACCATCAATCTTCAATGAGCAAAAGAATCTCCCATAAATTCTCCAAACGTTTTTATGGTCCTTTCCGAGTAATGGAAAGGATTGGGTCTATAGTATATTGAATTGAATTATCCCCGACATAAAAAATTCACGGCGTTTTCCATGTGTCCCTCTTGAAGCTGTTTCGGGGAAGTCCAACGGAACACCATGGCCATTTTCCTGAGAATTTCCTGGGCTCTTATCCAGTTTTGCAGCCTAAGCAAGTCTTGGGATTTCGAAAGATTCTACAGCAAGGATAGTTCATACCACAAGTTTTGGTGCAATGGCAAACACAGGACCCTCAAGAAGCAACTTGGGAACCTCTGCATGAATTCACCAAAGATTTCCTTAATTTCAACCTTGAGGACAAGGTTGTGCTAGAAGAAGGGGGAATGTTGAGGATATTGATGAAACTGCAAGCCTGCCAATTTAGAAGCCCAAGAAGCTTAACGGCCCCCCAGCTACTCTTCGTAGGAGTATCAAGAAAATCCAACCTCCGGCCTAATTTGTTGATTACATGTAAGGGGAGGGTATATTAAGCTCCTAGATTCAAACGGTTAAGTCATGTATATTTGAGGGAAATGCATGAAAGAATGGGCAAACAAATCTTATCATCATTCTACCTTCTCCTTTCTCCTTTCTCCTTTCTCCTTTCTCTCTCCTACTCTTCTTACCCATTTAAGCAAATTCTTCCTAAGATCTTTATTCAGATCTTAAAAACGTAACACACTTACCATGAAATCTCCTCCCTCAAACATGTCCAATTTCTCGTCAAACACAACTCTCTCTCCATCATCCGAAAACCCATGGCGGCGGACTAGAACCTTCCACAGCAACAGATTTGGGAATTCCATGGCAACGGCTTCGCCTCTTCAGCACTACCTCCTATTCTTCTCTCCCCGATACCGTTGCTCCCCAATCTGTCTCTCGCAATGCCCAAAATTTCCTCTTCCAAAAGTTTAGATGCCACAACTGGTGAACAAATTCGGGGAGCCTCGTCAAGATTCAGCTGGATCTCCACCTTCACAGCCTTCTCCACCACCAATTTTCTTCTGTGGCGCCTCACCCACTCCTCCCCCACCTTGCCACGGCCCGCGCATTCCTCGCCGGGCCAAGAAACCCAGATGCTTGGCCATTGTCATCAAGGGGGCCAAGCGACCCACCTTCTGCAGAAAAAGGGAGTGTCTGTCGGTGGCGGCTGGGACGATGACCGCGACGACCACTATGACAGATCCACTTGGGCCGAGGGAGTGGCTCTCGGCAACTGCGATTTTGGTTTTGGAACCAGAAATTTGCAAATTTCCTAAAACTCAGGAGACAAAATAAAGATTTAAAAAAAAAAACATGCAACTTTAAGGTTTAAACAATATATTTAAAATTTAAGTTCTAAAATTCTTAATTTAAAAATTTTGAGGGCTAAAACTGATATTTTAAATTTATTTTAATGTTAATTAATAACACATTAGCAATATCTGTCTAATTTAATGGTAAAATTAATGAAAAATATTCAATTAGGATGTGGTAATGAGATATGGACTTTAATAGGAAAAACTCAAGATAGATTACTACTTTAGGACATGAAAATAAGTTAAAGGATCCAGTAAAATTTACTTTTTTATATTTTAAGAAATTGGAACAATATATTTAAAATATTATGTGAAATATGTTACTATTATGTTTCTTTTTATAGGTCGAGAATGAAGGGTTACAAAATTAATTACTCTCTTGGATTATGCTTAGTTGAATCCCTTATTATTCTCTTGTCATCGAGGGTCAGTGGAGGGGCTTTTAAAAGGAAAACATGGATTAAGGCAAGGTGAGCGACTCTATCCCAACTTATTTGTTTTAGTTGTGCATTATTTCTCATTAGAAGGTTGTCCGCACTTCGGCGTGTATATTTTCAACTTTCCTATAGAAAACCAATTAATGGATCATAGACATTTAAATAGTGAAAAACATAAACAAAAACTTATTGAGCCCATCTTATAAGTTTCCTGTATTTGTTTTCATCTCATCTATAGCTATCAAAGGGTTAGATAGTCTCTTAATTTCTTCCCGAATTCATTTTCTAGATTCTCAATTTGTCTCTCAAGTTTATTCATTAGCAAAAGAAAATCGAGCACTTACCTTGAAACTGAGTCAATTATTTTCGTAGCTCACTTTGCTCTAATTTATTTTCCATTCTCGGCGGTCTCGAATGGGTGGGCAACAAACTGAGAAAGAAGCAGTAACTTTTCTATACCAAGGAAACTGCACAAATGGTTCCTAACATTTAATTATTATTTCATTTTAGTCTTTAACCTATTGAATATTTTATTTTGATCTTAAACTTATGGGAAAGTTACAATTACCACTTGAGGTTTACCTTAAACTATACTTTGTCCCTTATTTTTTATACTGTCTGATAACAACTTCTCAAACTGTCATTTAAATTGTATGATAGTCATTTTTTAGTAATGTTGGTCTCTCTAATATTTTTTCGTAGTTAAAAAGTATTTTAAAGTATCAATTTTTCCTTTCTATAAATGCATTTTTCTTCCTATAAATACATATTAATATTTTTTTAAAGGCCGGTTAACTATAAAAAAATTATAAAAAATATTAAAATTACTGGAATATGGTTATCAGACAGTTTAATTTAGAGTTTCAGAAGTTGTGGTCGGATACTATAAAAAAAGTAAGGGTAAAATGTAGATTTTTAAAAATAGAGGGGGCAAAGTGTATGTTAGATTAAACCACAAGGGGCATTTGTAATTTACCCTAAAATTATTAAAATTGTTTCATTTTGGTCCCACAGAAATGAAATTCATTAACTCAGAATATTGTCTAACAAAAAATTTTAAAATTCTAATTTAAATATTCAATAACTGTCTTCCAGTAAATTTAAACAATTTCATATTTTTTAACAGTAAATAGATAATTCAAATTAGTAGTTTTTTCTTCTTGAAAAAAATAAGTTTAATTTATAGAGAGAAAAAAAAGTGATTTGAATTATCTATTAACTGTAAAAAAATCATTATACAAATTAAATTTATTGTAAGACAGTTATTGAATAGTTTAAATTATGATCTAAAAAGTTATTATTAGACAAATATTTTGAGTTAACAAATTTCAACCAACTAGGACGAAAATGAAACGTTTCCAATAGATTTAGGGCTAAAACAAAATATCTTTAGTAGGTTTAGGACTAAAATAGAATATTCAATAGGTTAGGAACTGAAAGAAAACAATGACTAAAGGTTAAAGACCATTCATAAAATTTACTCTTTCTATAATTAGATGAGGAAGAGAAGGCAACAACAGAAATGAGTTGACGCATGGGCATGGCTTTGGTTCCACGTCTCATCCAGCCGTGTATCACCATGCAATGAAAATTTTGAATATGTAGAGTTCTGAACGAGACGGGAAAAATATGTTGAGGACCGATTTTTGGCTTTAACCCAAAAGATGAGTGCTCATATACTTCAGTCCCTTGCCTCTTCTCCTGTTTCACGCAAAACCAGACAACAAAAACAACAATGCATATATATATATATATCCTTACGAAAGAGAAAAGTGAGAGGAAACTAAATGCGAGAAAAAAACTATGAAGATCTATTTTTTTTTTTTCAAAGGATGTAACCGAAATACTTAGGAGTCCGTATGAAACAAACAAATATATTGCAGCCCTGTTTTGGCTTAGTCCGCAAACTAAGGGACATGCGTGTTTGCTGTGTTCATGCACACATGCAACATTTGGAACTTCAGAAGTCAAAGTGAAACAAAACAAAAAACTTGAGGAATACAAGGGCATTTGTTCCCTCTCTTTTGCTTTCTCGTTTTATATAGATATGCTCTCTAAAAGCCTTATGATGAAAATTGGATTGAAGTGCAGCAAAGTTCATTTATTTCATCTTCTTCTTAAAATCTATTTAAGGGATAGTTTATTGCTTATTTGTCTTCTCAAAAGTTACTGGAATGAATGTGAACGAGCAAAAGTAAAATATCTATTTTACTCCCAGATTCTTACCTAATTAAAAATGACCAAGGCTTCCCTTCATATTAAATATCTAAGTGTGCACTTAGTTGACACTTGACGGTAGCCTTCAAGCTAAACAATTTAAACCTCTTGAGGTAAAAATCACTCAACGTCTTAATACATAGTCCGCTTAATTTTCGTCCTCTATATGCTGACCGCCTGCAATTGATTATTTTGTACCCAAACTTATTAGTCCTCAGTTTTTCCTATTTCGGAATTTGTCCTATCATCTATAAAATAGAAATGCAGATCTTTTTTGTGGTCTGGTGGATTGAATTGTGGGAATTGAAAGCCCAGGTTGCCTGGATTAAAGTTTGTGAGCATCTCTTCTTTCTCTGTCATGTTTCTAACACACAATGAAAAAAGCTTTATCTACATCAAGTTAAGATAGGTATCTGGTTCTTGGGATCAAATATGTGAATGGATGCTTAAAATTACTAAGGGGAAGGCTTTAAAGTCTAAACTCAGAATATGCATTTTTACTGCACTTATAAATGTTAGATGGGAAGAGAGAGAACGCAGGATCTTTAAGAGGTAGGCAAAGGATGAAAGCATTTGTTATATATGCAAAACAAAGGTTAGTAGGTCATTGTTTTTTATTTCATTTTGATTCAGCTTTGTGGTTTCTTTCATGTAGCCCTAAATATGAATATAAGTGACCTTAGGCTTTTCCAGTGAAATAAAATTTCAGAGATATCATCCTACTTTTCCACAAAAAAAGGAACTCCCTAATCAGTATTATTCAAACGTTGGTTTTTTGAATGCATTAATTTTAAAAGAAAAATTAAAATAAAATCACTAGAAGCTTTTAAAAGACCCACGGTGAAATGAGAGGTGGGTGAAGCTAAATTGGAGATAATCAGTACCGGTAGTAGTAGTAGTAAATTAAAGGAAAAATGTACCAAAAAACTCACAGTAGTTATCGGTTTGGACTAATTTGATTACTATAGTTTTGAATTGTTCCAATTGCATCACTGAATTCATAATTTAGACCCAAATTTATCATTAATGTTACAGTTTGGTACCGAATATGTCACTAGCCGTTAAAAACCTAACAGGAGACGTGAGAAGTTGTTGGTTTTGAAATTTTGGGGGGTACTTATGTAAATTTTAGCAAACTTCAGGAACTATATAAAATTTATCATTTTCAATTTTTTATGTGACAATCACCTTTATCTTTCACTGAATCTACCACTTGTCTCTCCAAAAATAATATTCAAATTAGTTATCGCATTCTAATATTACAGATAACCCAAACCTAGATCAAATGAAACTCATTCATCCAATATCAATGTGTTTCTAATTATTTATATCCTGGTATCACAATTTTTTTTGCTTGCAAATAGTTATATCCAATTTTACCTCATTTGACATCACCTTCATCACCGGTGGTAGATTCAGTGGTGACCAATGTAGTGACTTACATATAAAATAAATGAAAATGATAAATTACACAAACTTCCTGAAGTTTGTTAAAAATTACATTAGTACCCCATGATTTCAAACCTGATAACTTCTCGCATTTACTGTTTGATTTTTAATGGTTAGTGGCATATTTGGTACCCAACTGTAACATTAGTAATTAATTTGGGCCTAAACTAATTTGGAACCACTTAAAACTATAATGAACAAATCGGTCTAGACCCCTAAATACAATGAATTTTTTGGTACTTTTTCCTAATTTAAATATTGCATGTTTTTTAACTACGTGACGTCTACACTATACACCTCTGATTATCGGTTATCATATTTTTGGTTAGTGGCAGAAGTGAATAGAACAGGGGAGACCCCCAACCCGAACCAAATGTATGGGAAATCGTGTCTTAGTCTCCTCAACTCATCCTCAAGACGACTCATTACTACCAACACATTCCCAACTGCTGGCGACTCCACTTTAGAGCTCACCCTTCTCTGCTCAAGAGGGAGAACAGTTGAAGCCTTCGAGCGCTACCGAGCTGCGATATGGGCAGACCCTTCTCTCTTCTCTCACCTCCTCCAATCTTGCTTGCTCCAGAAGTCGCTTTGTTTAGGAAGACAGCTTCATTCTTTGATTATCACATCTGGGTGTTCGAAAGACAAATTTGTCTCCAACCACCTGATGAACATGTATTCCAAGTGCGGAGAATTAGAAACAGCCGTCACACTGTACACTGCCATGCCCAGGAAAAATATAATGTCTTGTAACATTCTAATCAATGCGCATGTCCAAATGGGTGACTTGGACGGTGCTAGGAAGGTGTTTGATGAAATGCCTGACAGAAACGTTGCTACCTGGAATGCCATGGTCACGGGGCTGATCCAGTTCGAGTTTAATGAAGATGGGTTGAGCCTGTTTAGAGAAATGCATGCATTGGGGTTTATGCCGGATGAGTTTGCTCTCGGGAGTGCTCTTAGGGGTTGTGCCGGTTTGAGAACTGTATCCGGTGGATGGCAGATTCATAGCTACGCGATAAGGTGCGGTCTTCAGTCGCATCTGGTCGTTGGTAGCTCATTGGCTCATATGTATATGAAATGTGGGGTGTTAGGAGAAGGAGAAACGGTGATAAAGTCTTTGCCTATGCGCAATGTCGTTGTTTGGAATACACTCATTGCTGGAAAAGCTCAAAATGGACATTCCGAGAGCGTCTTGGATCAGTATAACATGATGAAACTAGCCGGTTCCAGACCTGATAAGATTACATTTGTGAGTGTGATTAGCTCATGCTCAGAATTGGCCACGCTTGGACAGGGTCAGCAGGTTCATGCTGAAGCAATCAAGCTCGGTGCTAATTCAGTTGTAGGCATAATCAGCTCATTGATTAGCTTGTATTCAAGGTGTGGGTGCTTTGAAGATTCAGTCAAAGTCTTCTCGGAACGCAAAGAAGCAGATGTTGTGTTATGGAGCTCGATGATTACTGCTTATGGATTTCATGGACGGGGGAAGGAAGCCATTGAGCTGTTTGAACAGATGGGGCAGGAAAAGTTAGAGCCGAATGATGTTACTTTCTTGAGCTTGCTTTATGCTTGTAGTCATTGTGGATTGAAAGATAAAGGGCTCGAGTTTTTTGACCTTATGGTGCTGAGGTATGAGCTAAAGCCTAAACTAGAACACTACACTTGTGTGGTTGACCTACTCGGTCGGTCCAGTTGTCTAGATCAGGCCGAAGCCATGATTAGATCAATGCCAGTGAAAGCAGATTCCATCATATGGAAAACTTTGTTGTCTGCATGTAAGATACATAAGAATGCAGACATGGCAGAGAAGATAGCTCAAGAAGTGCTGAGACTTGATCCTCAGGATTCTGCTTCTTATGTGCTCCTTTCAAATATTCATGCCTCTGCTAAGAGGTGGCAAGATGTTTCTGAAGTGAGAAAAGCCATGAGAGATAGGCGAGTGAAGAAAGAACCAGGTATAAGCTGGGTGGAAATTAGGAACCAAGTTCATCAGTTTTGCATTGGTGATAGGTCCCATCAGGAGTCTGAGGAGATCGACTTGTATATGGAAGAACTAACATCAGAGTTAAAGTTAGGAGGATATGTTCCTGATACGACTTCTGTTTTGCATGACATGGATAATGAGGAAAAGGAATACAGTGTAACTCATCACAGTGAAAAGTTGGCCATTGCTTTTGCCCTTATGCACACTCCCGCGGGTGTACCGATAAGGGTGATGAAGAACTTGCGTGTCTGCAATGACTGTCACGTTGCTATTAAGATTATATCAAAAATAAAAAACAGAGAGATTATTGTACGAGATGCTAGTCGATTTCATCATTTCAACCAAGGAACATGTTCTTGTGGAGATTACTGGTAACATTGGCCATCGGTGTTAGCAGATGAGGTCTCTTTTTTTTTTTTTTTACTTGAATGTCCAAAGCTTATTCCTGCTCAGGAAAACGTGATTTGAATAAGAAATGCTTCAAGTATAAGGCATGCATAATTGGTCGTCTTCTCTGTTCATCCCTGACCGCAATATGTCTTGTCCTTCATCGTTGCTCTAGATTTGGCTTTAGAAATGGGAAAGAGAGTAATTGAACGTTTCCAAAAGTTTGTTTTCGATTTCTAGTATTGGCTGGATGGCAAGTGAAGATTCAGAGTTCAACAATTGTCTTTGGTTCTCGCTTTCCATTTGAGGAAGTTTAAAAGCTTGAAGAAATGCGTAATCTCCAACATTACAAAACTAGGTCTTACACTGAAACTGGTATCCAGACCAGCTCTGAAGTTAGCTCACTCTTCAACAGATCTATGGATGCTTCCAAATCTTGAGACCGGTGAGTGGTCTCAAGATTTGTGAAAAGGAGGACTAGCTTCACATTCGATTCTCAAATCTCCAGTCGTTCTCCAGTCAAAATTATGCATCATGAAAACAAGAAAAAGTGAAGAAAAATTAAAGCTATCAAGATATATGACTCCGAAAACTCAGCCAGAGAGCTCATATGTGACAGGGTGCCTCTAGCATTGTCCCGTACTTAACTTCCAGTAAGTGAAGGACAAAGTGAAGCAAAAAAGGAGCTGAGAAGAAACGAAAAGATGAACTTAAGAAGAGCTAGAAAAATTTTCCCCTGGGATGGAACAATCAGAGACTTCAGCCAGGGACTCCAGCAGGCTAATCACTTCACCGGTATCATCCAAATAAAATTTAGCTTTGCTCGGCTTTTGTCCAACTGTACAAGCGAATATAGAAGTGTTGACAGAGAGGAGATGACTAGAAATGGTGTAACTAATCATTTCAAACATGTCTTCATCAGATCTATCATCGCCAATACACAGAACAAAATCAGCCTCTTTGCCCTTCTCAGCCATCGATGTAAAAACCTTTTCAACAACAAGGCCTTTGCTAACTCCCTGGCCAAAAGAAAATCAGAATCCAACATCAAATGCAGAAAAGTTATATGGGAATAGATTCATAAACACCAAGAAAAAGTTAAATAATGAATGACAAGAGAACTGAGACCTCCTGAAAAATGAATATCCTGACAAACTTATAAACAGAATATCACAAGGAAAACTTGGAAATTATATAGAGAGCCTACAGTCAGCAACAAAACAAAAAATCCAAACCATGCTGGCCTAATGAATATGTTGACAGTTGCAGACAAGGCAATGAAGCACAGCAACTCTCAGGGACAGTTGCTTAAAAATAAAAATCCTTAGTGCATACCTGAGGCTTAACTTCCACAATGTACTGACCACTCTTGACAGCAACAGGTTCATTTGCCAGAACACTTTCCAAATGGTCCAGCATCTCCTTTGCCTGCGAAGATCCAAAGCCTGAGTCTGCATCTCGATATTGCCAGACCAGTGCACTTTCCTTGGTCTCAATGGAAGAACCATCAGTAGCTTCAGTATACAATTTCATCACAGGTTCAGCTATCTGCATCCAGCCAAAATCTGTGCTCTGACCACATACCTCCCATTCATCATTCTGGGACCACCTGAGTAGTATAAACAAGTAATGTAAGAATTTCATGAAGGATCTAAAATAAAGACTAGAAACTTAAAAACTGGCTTATAACTTGTAAAACTTGGTAATATGAATAAAAAGGCAGGAACTGGAAAGGTGAGATTCTGGACTTGGGAAAGATAATGCACCTCAAGAAGTAACCGTGTTCTGCAGCAATGCCAAGCTTAGTACAAGGAGAGAACCACTTGCTCAAGCTATCTCTTCCTCTTCCACTGACAATAAAGACTGTGTTTCTGGGGTCCCCGCTCAACATGTTTAGAATTGATAGTACGATGTTACTGGGGGATTTGTTGATGGAGTTCTGAGGCATCACAGTGCCATCGTAATCCAACAATATGGCTCTATTCTTTGCCTTTTTGTAATCTGATATGAGAGCAGCTAATGAAAGCTTTTTGAAATTAGGATCAAGAGCCATGACTCTGAATCCAAATCCAAATCCCATGCCCCAGCAAATTTTCTTAAAATGCTCAGAACAAACTCTCTCAAAATCTTGTAAGAAACTGTGGGACCAATAAGCCACATCATGTGTGCTGACATATCGATAGTGCTTCTCATGCCGCAACTGTTTTTCAGAGTCACTCATTGATATGGCCTCGTTCATTGCCTCGGCAGTTGCTTCAACATTCCATGGGTTCACACGGATAGCACCACTAAGTGATGGTGAACATCCAATAAATTCCGAGACAACTAGCATACTTTTCTTCACTTCGCTGGAAGATTCAGAATTGGACAATCCCTGTCTGCATATGATGTACTCATATGGAGTCAGATTCATCCCATCCCTAACAGCAGTGACAACAACACACTCAGCAATGCTGTAATAGGCAACCTTTTCAGCTGCAGAAACAAGTCTGTCTAAGAACACTATCGGTTCATAGCCAGGCTGCTGGAATTCTTTATTGATCCTTCTGCAATTTTCATGTATTTGAGCGCGTGTCTCCTCTATGTCAATCCCTTTACCCCTTGGAGGGTTCACAATTTGTACCAAGATAGTCTTCCCCTGCCACTTTGGATGTTGCTTAAGCATATGCTCCATGGCCATGACCTTCAGATCGATACCTTTAAAGATGTCCATATCATCGACACCAAGCAACACTGTCTTCCCCTCAAACTTCTGCTTCAGCTCCTTCAGTTGGCTCTCCTCAGCATGCTTCATTGTCGACTGTATCTGACCCATATGAACCCCAACTGGCATAATCTTGATTCCTATGGTCCTTCCATAATATTCCACTCCAATGTAACCCCTCTTTGATTGATATTCCACACCAAGCATCCTACTGCAACATGATAGGAAGTGTCGAGCGTAGTCAAAGGTATGGAACCCAATAATATCAGCATTGAGTAGAGCCTTGAGTATTTCATCTCTTACAGGAAGAGTTCTGTAGATCTCAGATGAGGGAAACGGGCTGTGAAGAAAAAAGCCAATTTTCACACGATTGAAACGCCTTCTCAAAAAATTGGGTAGCACCATCAGGTGGTAATCATGAATCCATATATAATCATCCTCTGGGTTGATAACCTCAATCACCCTTTGGAAGAAGAGTTTGTTTGCTAACACGTAAGCTTCCCACAAAGATCGATCAAACCGGCTTCCCTGATCACTAGTAAAGGGCAACATATAATGAAAGAGTGGCCAGAGATGCTTCTTACAGAAACCATCGTAGAATCTTGCATGTAAGTCGGGTGGCAAAAATGTGGGAACGCATTTGAACTTGTCCAGCAAAACCTGTGCAACATCATCCTGCTCCTTTGGGTCAACTTCAAACTTCAAGGACCCAATGTAGAAGACCTCTATGTCTTCTGGCAAACCATGCTTCAGCTGCAGGACTAAGGCATCCTCATTCCAGCTAAAGATCCATCCTTTATTATCCGGGCATCGTCTTGCTTTCAGCGGAAGCTGATTCGATACAATGATCATCCTCTCGGAAGCAACTGAGGATAGGTTGTCAGAACATGCACTGTATGAATGCTCGCTCTCGAGCTCTGACACAGTTCCGACCACTGTTTTTACTCTATGGAGCGACTTCCGGTCCCTGCTCATTGTTTCGAAATTGCCTGCTGCTAAGTCTAACAAATTGACATACGATCTGGACATCATCTTGAACCCACTTTTAAATGAAAAATCTGCAGGTACAAAATTTCTAATAATGTGAACCGTTTAATAAATCCCAATCCGAAAGATCAAGAAATGCACTAAAACTGGATGAAACACACATCAAACAAAAAGCAGATAACCAAAAACTGAATCAGATTCATTAATTTGAGTGCCATGAACGAAAAGAATCACTGGGACTACAGTGGAAATTTTCAGAAGAGGCTACTAAAAGCGATCACACAACCAAGATTGTTTCTTCATCATATAAAAAGCTTCCACATTTCAAACAAGAACACAATCACAACGAACACAAAAAACAGATCCAAATTACATTACCAGAAATCGTACATGAATCCTTCAGTTGCAGAGAAAAAGAAAAAAAGAAAAGAAAATCAGAGTAACGCAGAGCGATGACAAAATTCACGTAAACACACACACAAACACGCATGTATGTATCTGCACCATTTGAACGCGAAATGAGACTAACCTCAGTACAATGCTCGGATTCAATCCTTTTTATCTTCGGAAATAACACGAGGAAGATAAGGGATTTGATTTCAGAGTTGCAGAGAAGTAATTTCTTGATATTACGTTTTTTTTTTCTCTCCTCTTTTTTGTTGATTTGTTGTGTTAGTACTGAATAATAATAATAATAATAATAATAAATGTGGCTTTTACTAGAAAAAAAACGTGCAAAATTAGAAATTTCAGCGGGACTGGCACCTACGGAGCACGTCCTTAACTTGGGAGGCCTATGAGAATGATGGTAAGCTCATCGGCTTCAACCAATCAGAATCATTTGTTGAGTTGTAAGTTCGACAGTCCGGTGAGTTTATCGTTGCTTTTATGAAATCGGATAAGCTTGCCAGCTGTGACTGCCAGCTGGCGGTTACGGAGGCCCAGCCACGGGCTCTCCACGTACTCGGGACACGCTACACGTAGCTGTGATGAAACCAAGTGACGGACTAATGAGTGCTGGGTATGATTGGCAAAGTGGACTTTTGGATTCTGAAACAACACCTGGCTGGCTTTCTGAAAAAGTCCCCGCTTCTAGAGGTGAACGTGAACCTTCGCTAATTTTTTATTTTAATCGAAACCGAATTGTTAAAAAATAATAATAATAAGTTTTCTGTAGTAAGAACCGAGCTAATAAGGATCATAAACTGAGATAATTGAAAATAAGAAAAATTTCAGTTTTTTTCAGTCAATCGAATTTCATATATTTTATCTAAAATTCATTAATTTTTTTTTCTCTTTTCAATTTCAAGCCTAATGGCCGTAATTAAATTTAAAATTTAGGCCTAATTCATGTATAAATAAAACTTGGGTTTATGTTACTTTATTTTCTCTCTTTTCAGTCAAGGCCCATTACATAAATCGGCCCAATTAGTCAAATATTTCAATTATTTCTGTAATCAATTTCTGAAACACTTAATTAAAAAATTGAACAAAAAAAATCAATTACTCGGTTAATCAAAAATCAATTATTCATCTAACATTAACGATCAACACCCGAGAAACTATCGGTTATTTGATTTTTTCAGTTATAATTGAATAGTCGCTTACCCTTACTTGCTTCCAGGATGACTCGGTTGGTGGCTTCGTTTGATGGAATGGAACCATCAATGCATGGATAGACCCGTTTCAATTTTTCTTTTTTTGTTTTTGGGTGAAAAGACAATATCATAAAATAAAATAAGAATTACACAAGTAAGTTTTTACCTTTACTAAGGTAGTGCATACTGTTGTTCTAATAAAAGAAATACTAGCTATAGGGTACACCTAGTACAGCTTGCTACTCTCGTATTTTTGTATTATTTATAAAAATACCAGCACGTCCTGAGTAGTATATTTGTTTGAATGGTACACCATTATACACAATAACACATTTGTTTGAAGAGAATAACATTTCACAAAATAGTATATTTGTCTAAAGAAAACAACACTAATTACTAAATGGAACAACATTTATTACAAATAGCACATTTTATGAAATGAATAATATATTATAGAATAACATATTTATGTTAATGGAACAACACTTATTACTGCATGAAGCAACACTTATAACTAAATAGAATATTATTTATTACGACACCTTTTACAAAATGAACAGTATATTATATAATAATGCATTTATATGAATGAAATATAACTTATCATTGAATGAAACAGTACAACGGAATAAAACTATATTTGGCTTTAAACAAAAGTTGAATCCTTTAATACTACTATCAACGTACTCCTTCAGACAATTCTTGTTTAATCGAACACAATAATTTACAAATAGTAAATCTTATAAAATGAACAACATATTATAAAACAACATTTCTTATTGAACAAAACACCATAATTTATGAACAACACATATTATGAAATGAACACCATATTTCAAAACAATATATTTATATGAATAGAACAACACTTCTTATTGAACAGAATACCATTATTTATGAATAGCACATTTTACAAAATAAACATAATATTATAGAACTTCACATTTATATGAAAAGAACAATATTTATTACTAAACAAAACACCATAATTTATGAACAACACATCTTACAAAATGAGCAGTATATTAAAGAACAACATATTTGTATAAATTAAACAACACTTCTTGATGAATAGAACACCATAATTTATGAACAACACATCTTATAAAATAAACAGAATATTTTAGAATAACATATTAGTATAAATAGAACAATAATTCTTACTAAATAGAACATTATAATTAACAAACAGTACATCTTAAAAAATGAAGGGGAAAAAAAACTTAAAGGATTAAAATCAAATAAACTGAAGGGGGAAAAAAAGCGAAGTAGGTAAAGAGAGTTTAGTTCAAAGAAATGGATTAGAATAACATAAATATCAAGAAAAAAAAAGTATTTATATGAACAAAAAATTTTAAAACATTTGCAAGTTCCTTACTCCATCTTATTTTTTTTAACAAATTTTTTTTTAAAAAAAATATTTTCTCAGATGTAGTAGTCTTATTGTCCTTATTGCTGAAGGAACAAGCAATTTTACCTTTTCGGTTAACATTTTTAAATATCATGAGTTCCATTTATTTTGGTCCAACACCTAAAACATTGACTGTGAAAAGGAAAAACAAAGGTACCAACTTACTCCAAATACCAACTACTCTATTTGCTCATTTGTCTTTTTTCTTTTTGGCTTTTTTATTCTCCAAGAAATCTGTTTTATACCAAATTTGTTGAAGCCAATCTATTAACCCAGTAGAAATGGGCAAGTAAACAACAAACCATATTTCCTTTGAAGTTTAGATTTTTTAGGCGCGTCGCACTTCTTTAGTGACAATTCCCACCATCGTCAATGATAGGGCGAGATAGAGAAACAAATCAACAGTCACACCATAAGAGGAAAAAATGCCATGATAAGGTAAGAGACGACACCGAATGCAGTGAGTACTATAATTATAAATAAAATAAGAGAGTGGATGTAGTGCATGGGGCCGGAGTATTTTAACCTCAACCTAAAAAAAATACAGCACGAGGAGCAAGAAGCAGAGTGCTACTTGGTAACAAAATTTTGGGCCATTAGGCCTTAGATTGGTTAGAAATGAAGTGTAATAGTTGAAAAACTTCCTAACAAATACACCGTTAGAAATAAAACTAGTCTTCTATTTCTATGCATTGTGATTACCAAGATGTGATAATAATTGCAAAAAATAAGATTTACAATGACAAGAATAGACACATTAATTTGAGACTTTATGTTGTAATGCAATTGTTTAATGATGGGGTTATATCAATCGATTATGTGAACTCAAAAGTGAATTTGGCCAATCATCTGACAAAACTTCTAGCATGGAAAATGATATCTAAAATATCAAGGGGAATGATACTGTTGCCAATTTGAGCCAATAGTGATAAAAACCCAACATATGTGATTGGAAATCCTAAGAATTATGTTCATATGGGTACTAATGAATTTTTTTATGTCTCTTATATGGTGTAAATAATGCTAAACTACAGCAATTAGAGGATGCAAACGCTTTTAATGATTCACATAGCCTCTTTTTAGGACACTTAACAAAATTATCTATATAAATGTAGGAGTAGAGCCGGCCCTATGAGATTTGTGGCAAAATCTCCAATGCACTCATGAAAGCCAAGATACGTACATGATTGATTAGCACAACTTTGTAATGAACAATAAAAATTATGGGATTTAATGTTATCAATACGCTTGTTAAGTTACAAGCTTACAGGGATGATATTTGGTGCATAAAGGTTATGAGCTTCACTAAGTACTATGTTAGTTAAATTTCATTTACTTTAGGACTGGTTTATAGTATAAAGAACACCAGTTACGATGCATTGCACTGTTGTATAAATTGAAAATAATTTTTTTTATCCCACATTGCTTATAAAAAACATATCTTCCTCTTCACTTCTTACAAATACAGACCCTTACTTTACTTGTCTTTTATTCACAACTTGAGCTTTATCTTTTCTCTTAAAACACTACTATATGCCTTTCCTGATTCAATTGCATTTGCTTAATTTATCATAGTTGTGAGTGCATGCAACCCAAAAGAATCAATTCTTTTGTGGGAAAATTTCACAGACCTGTTCTCCTATACTACCAAATAATTATAAATTATAATTCTTAAAGACCGTGTTCACGGGCCTTAGGTTTTTCATTTTTGTCATTTGTGATCATTTGGATATATTTTCCAACATATATATCCCTATAAAATACAACAAAACAAGACTAAATAGAAGGCCAAAATGGCCAAGCAAAAATAGCCAACCCACCAACTAAAACATACAAGAAATCGCCAAAGCGCCAACTCCACCTTAGTGCTTGGCTAGGCCTGGGACCTATGCAAACCAACCATTACTGCCATCAATTACCTCCAAACCATGGGAACATAGTGTTCAATATGATGAATAATTATAGGGCTATCCATGTAGTTCGTCCAAACAAATTATACCTAGTGTATGAAAATCTTTCGTTTCATAACAAGCTTAGGACAAAAAAAATTATCAATCCTCGATTAAAAATGAAAATTTTATTTCCTAGAGATATATTATGAATGTTCCAGGTTCCAACATATACAAAAGTAGCTAATGTTGCTATATTTTGTGGATATTCCAACTTTCAATATACACAATTGACAATGAATCAGTGATAAAGCCTTATGTTTCTTGAACCCTAAAGAATATCAAGTCTCAATTGACAGTGATTGTGCTTTATTGTACTCATTGGGACTTGAATCCAAATCTTTTGGGCTAAGAATGTTCGATACTCAGCTAGCCAAAATGGCACCTATGGACACAATTTATGTTATGCAAACAAAAATATGTAAATTAATATATCATATTATCTAGTTCTACTAAACTATAATTTGAAATAATCCATGTCTAAAATAATGAAATAATATAAGCATCACATGAATAAATTCCATTTAGTAAGGTCTTTTTAACATAAAACCTCTATGTACTAGGTGCAAAGCTTCTAAATTAAAACTTAAAATATGATGTTGTAACATATCACAATAAAAGTAATAGTATTTTTCAAAATTGGTTACTACTTATAATATCATGTAATGTGATGAGATTATCATCTCAACATTACGTTTTTTTTTATTTTACTTATGTGAATAGAAAGGTGAATAGTTGAAGATAATACATTCGGCAAAAGAGGTAAATCGACCATCCATATTTGCTCAAAAGTACAGAACACCCACTATTATTTTTTACAGTTAAATCCATCATTTAAGTTTATTTTTCAGGAATATTGGCCTTTAATTGTTGCAACCAGGACACATTAGCCATTATGCAAACTAATGGCCAAAATATTTTATTATTACATGGAATATTCTATGAAATGTGGTGATGACATAACTGATTAAAAGGATAAATTACACAATTCATCCCTGAACTATATGATTTTATGCACATCAATCCTTTAAGTAAAAAATAAAGCATAATAACCATCTCCCTGTCAACCTCGACACTATTGCCTATGCCACCACTCTCGACCTGAATCCCTGCCCGAATCCGATACTAGAGTTTGGTGGGGCAACAGGACGCTGACCTTAGTCGATGAACAATCAACCATCTTAACCACATTATCCTTTCCCTTGAAGCTTCCTTAGACTTCTCCAGGCTTGTCGCTAGCACCATCCAGGCCTCATCAAGGCCATTTCAGGACCCAAATACATCATGTCTCCCTTTGTTCTTAGTTAGTGTAATTCCACACAACCACAAAGTTGCGATGTAGGCTGGGGTAGTTCCAGTTTTGTTAGGTATGGTGTGGAGCATAGAGGGGGCTACTTGGTGAAGACCTCATTGGCGATTCTAAGACTAGTAGGTAGTTTAATAAGGCATTGAAAGTGATGATGGATAGGGAGGGGATGGTGGCAGCAATAGTGGAGGAATTAAAGGTGGGTGCATGATAAGCAAGGAAGGGACAACTGAAATTTTTTAATAGGATGTTCGATGAGAGCGATGAAAAGAAAAAATCCAAGTTGTACCATTAGTTAGCACTAGGGAGAAATTCATACCAAACAGTATGACAGCACCTAAAAGAAGAAAGAATGAAAAGAAGAATATGATGGTGAAAAGGAGACGAAACAAAGTCCAATGGGGGATTTCTACCATTGGACAAATTTTCAAGGGGCTAAGTTAGGACAAATTAGTCACGTCATCATCCACTTAAACTTTCCATGTTAACAACATGTGCCACATCTTTATCTAATGTGGACATTGTAACCGTGGTTGGATAATTATTATAAAAGATTGGGGAAATTACCAAAATCCCTTCGTGAGGTCTAGTGAAACATACACTTTTGTCTCTACTGTTTAGAATACTTACATTTTCCCCCCCTCAAAAGCTGCATACCTACATTTACCCCCTAGAAAATTAACTACATTATTCATCATTACTAAAAAAATAATAATAATAAAGAGAGAAAATACTTATTTTGTCCTCCTAACATTCTTTGATAAAAACGTTACTCCCTTAACTTTTATATCTAACGAGCTACTTGAAAAATCCTTCACAGCCCTTTGCCTCTAGCTTTTCCTTTTCCCCTAACCATTTCCAATATCCCACATCTCCCTCATCCTCTTCCTTGACCACCCTGTGAGAGTATCCCATTGGTTTTGTCGCCATCTCATTCTTACTCAACCTATGTTGTGCCACCCCAGAACCAACCCCATACGATGTTGGATGTAATATCACCCTCAAATGCCAATTTTCTTCCTTGATTTCTAGCATATGATCTGACGGCTTTGTGTTTATACATCACCCCATGGGCCAAATGCCTGAAATCATTACGTCTCTCTCCATCTTTAATTTTCTTTCGATCAATATCATCACTGTCTAGCCTCAAATAGTTCAATGCCTACCAAAGAATCAAAAAATCAATAATGAGTCGGATATATATATATATATAAACAACTACTAAATTGAATCAAAGCTAAGGATTCCTAATGGGTCTAATTTTCTCCACCTTGATTGGGTACAAAATCAATTGATTGCAACAGATAAAAATATAGCAATAATAAACCCAAACGCATTTGCATATCACATGCAACACAAGTGCACAACAAAAATAACTCACCGTCACTAGAGAAATTGGAGTTGGGAGTATTGAGAGTGAACATCCAGGCGGTGCATCTAGTTTGGTGTTGTGATCAAGCATGAAGGATTAGCTAAGGGGGATAAAGCAAGAAGTGGATGGTCGGAGTTGACGAACAAGTGTTGCACCTGTGGCAGAAAAACAGGTGAAGTAGGGATTTGAGATAGGGATAGGGAATGAGAGAATATTTCTTCCTTATTAAAATCTATGAAAGCTCAAACCCTCTATTGAAAGATTTTTGGTGCCTTGTTTCTTGATGGAAAATGGTAGATGAGTTAGGAGATGGTTTTTTCATGGGAGTGGAAAACGATAGAGAGAGAAGAGGTAGCTCATTAGTAGAAGTTGGGGGTGCAAAGGGTTTATGGAAAAAGGTTAAAAGGGTAAAATAAGTATTTTCTCTTAATGGTCAATGACAGAATTAACTTTTTAGGGGTAAGTGCAAATATTCCAATTACTAGGGATAAAAGTTTTGGTTGGATTAAATCTCAGGAGAGTTTTGATAATTTTTCTTTAAAAATAACCTTGTTCACAAATTTAATTGTTTTTTAATTACAAAAAAAATAATAATGCCGATCTGCCTATTTACAAAGATGTGCGGAGATTTGCCGCTCTTGCGCATTAATGCCAGTAAAAAGGAGAAGGGGAAAGTGGATTAGCGGCACATCGCGCATCCAAGTGACTTAGGGGTTGGCCTTGTGAGGCAACTCAGCTAGATTCCAGCGAACCCGACAATCTTGCTTTCCCAACCCACAACGAGGCCCCGAGTCTCACCGATTCTCTTGCGAATCCAAGATTTCTTGTTTTCCAAATCCAACTCCTCAAGCAAAAACCCCCCTTCCTCTCCGTCTCTCTCCCTGGACCTGAAAGTTGCTTCCACTTCCCTTTCCCATGGCTGGGTACAGACCTGAAGATGACTACGATTACTTGTTCAAGCTTGTCCTGATTGGCGATTCTGGTGTGGGAAAATCCAACTTGCTTTCCAGATTTACCAGGAACGAATTCAATCTGGAGTCCAAGTCTACTATCGGGGTCGAGTTTGCCACCAAGAGTCTGAGCGTTGATGGCAAGGTTATCAAGGCTCAGATTTGGGACACTGCTGGCCAGGAAAGGTTGGACTAGATTTCCTCTTGATTGCTCTTCTCATTCTCACCCTTGGCTTTGTCTTGATCTTGTTGTCTCCAACTTTTTCGGGTTTCCGAGTCTTCAGTGTGTAGTTCTTGTGGCTTAATGGGTTTATCTGATTCATATGTTCGTAGGTTATTTATGTAATTGTTTGTTGATCCTCCTCCGCCTCTCCTCCTCCTCCTCCTCCCCCTTCTTCCTCCTCTCTCTCTATCTCTCTCGCGCGCGCGCTCGGTTCTCTTAGTTCAGGTGCTGCTACTCCTTAGTCAGTCTGGAAGGACGAACTCCAGATGAACGTATTTTTTTTCTCAATTTGATTTAGGATTTGCGGTGTTTTCTTCGTTTTTAAGGTAGTATTAACTATAATTGCCACCTTTTATGTTCAGAGTTGTATTCTTTGGCATTATGGTGTCTTATGTGAATCACTCAGTTAGTTGTATTTGATTCGAAAGCTAGTGAATCACTCTATAAGTGGAGGGACCTTTACGTGCAAGCGTAATGGCTTTAAACGTTACCATCATTCAAGCTCTTAATGCTGTAGAAATTTTCAACTTCTTGGTACCAACGTCAGTGTTGTTGGGATTAAGGCATAATATGATGACCATTGTGATTCGTGATTCTGTTGCAAGTTGAGGTGGGTAATGAACTTAAATAGAGTTGCAGAAACGTGGTGTATGAGAAACCCGGTATCACGGTTACTTTTTTCAAGATGCTCATATTGATGTAAGAAATCTGAGTTACAAATATCTTTCATATGGCTTCTAGGTATCATATGTTGCACAGGTTGGTATGTTCTTCCCTATCATCCTGCATTTCGTCCCTTTATTGCTAATTGTTTTGCCTATTTTGGGTGATGAACAGCATATAGCATCAGCTCTGCTACTTTAATATTTGAATTATTATGTGCGTGACTGTTTTTCTGTGATCTTGAATGTCTGAATTGAGCTTTCTAGTGTTCTGGAACTTGTAGTATATTTCATACGTTACATGGTTTAAAGAGGTCTCTTGACCATGAAAAGGATAGAAAGAGGCTTGTTGATACCAGCTGTCAATAGGAGCCAATTGACTTAGAATGATGACTGTTACCAGCCAAGTGGGAAATAAGCTATACGTTTTATTTGGTAAAGAATTACTTGTCAATGTAATTGTAGTGACATGTAGCTCATGTGGTAGTCGCTCCATGTATGTGAAAGCTTTTGGATGACATGGTGCTGCATATCAAAGTGTTCCGACAAGCTCAGACATTTATCCCTTTCTTGATGTGTGCTACATCAACTATTTTGAATGCCTGTAGTTCTAACATATTCTCTCTAACCAATATGACTTCTGACAATGGTTTTATATATTGCATAAGTTCTAATTTGATGATACGTGTCTTTCATAAAGTCTATCACGGGGACTTATGTTACAGTAATTTTGGTTTTTGGTTTTCCTTTAACCACAAAATTGACATTCTTCTTTCCCTGCAACTAATATGTGAGACTGGTGTCAATATTGTCAAATGATTTGTTGTACATGGCAATATTTTCCAGACTGAGTCTCTCTCTCTCTCTCTCTCTCTCTGCTTTGGACTGGCTTGGCATTTCTGTGATTTCTTTATTTCTTGGTTGATAGAGCTTTAGTCCTCAAAATTAAGAACATACTGGATTGAGATTATAATTAAATAGATTGTCCAAGGAACATGTAAAATTGGAGATGAAGCCTCCTGGATCCAACATTTTTCATTTCCTTAAATTTTGTTTTGGCAGGTATCGTGCCATTACAAGTGCTTACTATCGAGGAGCTGTTGGTGCTTTGCTTGTGTATGATGTCACAAGACATGCTACGTTTGAGAATGCTGCAAGGTGGTTGAAGGAATTGAGGGAACATACAGACCCAAACATAGTAGTCATGCTCATTGGCAACAAGTCAGATCTCCGACACCTTGTAGCAGTTTCAATGGAGGATGGGAAAGCTTTTGCAGAGAGGGAATCGCTGTATTTCATGGAGACTTCGGCTCTGGATGCGACAAACGTTGAAAACGCGTTTACAGAGGTTCTCTCGCAGATATACAGGATTGTGAGCAAGAGGGCAATGGAGACTGTTGGAGATGGGGCAGCTTCCTCTGTTCCTGCAAAAGGAGAGACAATAAACGTGAAGGACGATTCTTCGGTTTTCAAGAAGATAGGATGCTGCTCAAACTAGGGTGTTTGATTTGGGTGTTAGTTTTTACAGGAAACGTGGTTCCCTTCCTTTGTACATGGCAGCACACAATCAATCCATGGTGAAGGTAAATCAGAAGAATTGCAATTGCTTTAATAACTGAAACAGGTTATTGGTCTTTTTGTCTTGAACTCGCTTGATGTGCATGAATTCAATCGTTTGCTTGCCAGTTGTAACCCTGTTTAGGACCGTCTCTTGGAACACTTTTTTCAACATGTTGCCCTGGCCACGAAAAACTGACTGAATTAATATTAGCATCATTCTCTTGTATTTTCTGGTGGTTGCGTTTCTGAATCTGCAAATACTAGCATCATTCTCTTTCATTTTATACTTATGTTACAGGTACACAATATGGAGGAGACTCTCATCTCATGTTTAGGTTTTATGAATGAAATTTGTTTTTGTTTTTCCCTACTATACCATACGACAAGGCAAAATCATCGAATAAGAGACAAATGAGTTTAAGAGTTTAACCCGCTAATCATGTCATGTAATGCTCGTGACATTTTCCTTTCAGTCCATATGTTATTCTTGCCAAACTTAGCTGATCCAATCCAAGACTATGTTATGCTAATGATTATCAGTTTGTACCATCTGGCGGGCCAGACGTAAAATCATTTTGGACCAAAATAAAAACACTAGTATTGAATTCGTACTTAAGTGGGGTTTGGTGATTTTTTGCGTGAAATTGCAATACTAATACTAGGCCTAGGCCCATCATTTTTTTCTCCTACCAAATTACTTGACTGATCGTGATTGAAGGTAAAATGTGGTGGATTTGCGCTGTCTAATTGAACCAACATCCTGCAAGGGAAGAATAAAATAAAAAACAAGTTCATGGTCGCCAGGCAGCTTCGTTGCTACTCTTTAAAAGATTTAATAAAAAGGAAAAGGTTAATTAATAATTACAATTGTTTATTAGTGACTAACTACTTGATTCTATCAACCTTTTTTTTTATATATAAAGAGGCTCCACACAAAACCACTTCTCTGTAAGAATTTGCTTATAATAAACATGAGATTCTTTTCTATAGTTTTTCTTTTCTTTTTTTTTTTTTTCTGTGCGGGTTCTTTTCTTTCTTTCTCGGTTTTCACAGGCAACATCGATTAAAATATGCACCGAATTATTTAATCACTACATGGGATGATAGAATAGAAGTGGGCTAAAAAATAATGAAAAATAAAAACAAAAGAAACAAACGGAGGCGAAGCCGCCGTTATCTGGTGGACCCACAACACGGCACTGCAGTACTGAAACGCCACTTCCCCGGCCGGAAAACAAACGAACACTCGGGCAGCTCCCCGAGGTCGGCGAACAGAGACTCTTCGTCTTCTCCAAGGTCCAACCGTACCGCCGCCAAGTCTCCAGAGTCATAAATCGGGCGGTCGAAGACCTGGGCCGTGACGGCCACGTCTCCCAGCCAGCCGAATTCGTCGGAGTTGCCCAGCAGCGGGTCGTCGGCAAGCTCGGGGTCCAGGGGTTCGGAGGAGGGCGTGGAGTCTTCGTGGGGTTTGGGAGAAGGTGGTGGGGCGGGACGGTGGGGGTGGGGGTGGGGGAGAGGGAGAGGGCGGGGATGGTTGTGGTCTGAAGCGTAGGTGATAAGGAGCATGGTGGGGTCCAGGTGGCTTCTCTCAACTTGTTTTCTGGCGGGGCATCCCTTGGCACTGCTGCACCGATAATATCCCCTGCCATTTTTTTTCATTATATAACAGAAATGAAATGAGCAATTAATTTAATCTTACTAATTAATTACTACCACTAAAAATTAAGCTGGACTTGATCATTCCCCATCGCATTGGATTATATATCATATCATTAATCATTATCATGCAAGTGAAGAAATCTCCAATCCAATCCATTTAGCCCCATCATCTCAACTAAAAACCAAGTAATACTAATGCGCCCCTTTAACTTCAATTTTGCACAACTTCTGCTCCCCAAATGCCCATCCCTCCACTCCTCCCTTTATTTTATTTACTACCATTAATTTGTACTAGTAATATATTTTAAATATCAGCATATATGCCGAAACTTCCCTAGAAAATTAATGGTTCATTCCCCCCCGTCCCAAAACTTTTATTTTATTTATTTTCAGCAATTAATCTAAAATTTTTTATTTTTAATATTTTAATATATAAATAAAAAAATTTATATATAAATAATAAATTAAGACACGTAATTTTTAAATATATATATTTTAAATTTTTTTAACAAATAATAATATAAATAAATTTAAATAAAAATACTAAAAAAAAAATAAAATGGAGTAACAGTTTTGGGACAAGGTTTAGAATATATTAATTTCTCCCTCTGTCCACTTTAAGTGATGTTTTTAACTTGTTATAAAAGCATATCTTATAGTGCTTTTACGTATAACCAAAATGATGAATAATAGTGAATAGAAGTGCTTTTTTACCCTTTTTCAGAAAGAAATATGATCAAGTACTGTCCTAAAAAAAATAAAAAAAAAATAAAAGAAGAAGAAAGACCAAGTATTTATAACGGAGGGAGAAAAAGAGTTTTGGAATTTGGATAGATAATATTGATTGGATTTACAAGTACATTTACAACTACAAAGAGGTAAACTTTTAAGAATAAAATTGGAGCGTGATTGGCACGTATCCATGGTGCACGAAGAAGATATTTATAGGTCAATGTCTTGTGCTCCCAACTACCGCACGCCGGCTCATCCTAGCAAAGCCGCCTTTCCTGTCTAAAATGCGCCAGTCGTTTGCTAACGGCGGTTTAACAGCTCGTGCTGGCTGTTTCCGCCACTCCCACGCCGGCGGCCACGGCGAGCCGAGCCATAACAGTTGTATTTTCTAATAGTCTTTTCGAAGAAAAGAGCACTACGAAAAACTGATGGGAAATGGGAAAGGGAAGGTTTTCCAGAGAAAATAAACAAACAAACCTGGGGTAAGGGGAGCCTTTGATGGGTTTTTGGCCGTATTTTCGCCAGGTCCAAGAATCGGAGGGCGGAAAAACCTCCCCTCTGCTCCGGGATCCTTCCATGTCCCCGATCGGGATCGATACCACCCTCTTCTGCATGCACCTCCTGCATACATAACCATGAAAAATTCTCTTCATTATCTCTCTTAATATGTTCATACAGAAACCAAAATGTAACTATATATATTCAGCAAGGTCAATCGCCTGGAGGGAGAAAGCCAAGGGGAAGAAAAAAGGTTGATTATTAGGTTAAATCGAGTTGCTATATAGTTGACCTTTTCTTGGGCGACGGCTCGGCGGGCAGCTTGGAGTCGTCTCCGGAGGAGCAGTCGGGGCCGTTTTCCGACGAGGGTTCGTCTGGATCTTCGTGGTCCTGGAGGAAAGAGGTGCGTCGAAGTCGGCGCTCCATGATGTCTGACTCTGGGGAGTTGGTTGTGCTGTGCTGATGATGGCGTTGGGGAGAGTGGATAAGCCGCCGGCCGGCTAAGAGAGAGAGAGAGAGAGAGAGAGAGAGAGTTTTTGGGGCGGGCGGGGGGTTTAATAAAATGTACCGTCATGTATGACAGGTAGGCGTTTGTGTAGTTTATGTTTGAGGACGTGCCGGGCAGCAATTAATTACTCAATAATCCAAGCATCACTGCATTAATTAATTATTTATTTATTATTCCATTTTTATCTTCATCACTTAACCAGTCCAGTTCAGTCCAGTCCAGTTATTGATTGATTTGCTGCAGCTAAATTGTAATACTTCATACGTTTCATAAAAACTAACATTTTTACTATTTATAGTAATTAATTTATAATTTTATTTTTTAAAAATTTATTATAAAAATATAAATATTTTATATAAAAATAAAAATTTAAAAATTATAGTTTATAAATATTATTTTTAAAATTTTTTTTAATATATATTAATATAAATATGACCAGCCCAAATTTTAATAAAAAAAATAGAATGGTCGGTTAATGCAAAATCCAGAGAGTACTATATATTATGTTATATTATATTATATTGCTTGTCATTTTCCTCTGCTGTACTCTACTACGTTCAGCTTGGTCGAGAAAATTAAGGAGACAACGCAGCTCAATCAACCTTATAAAACACAGCTCTAGTAGCTAATTAAGCGTATTATTTTTTTGAATTGGAAAGAGCAGATGGTTATAGATAATTTCTATAATTAATTAAGCTGAAGTTGTCATGAAGTAATTAATAATTGCCTAGCTAAAATTCTTACCATATACTACTAGCATCGATTATTAATTTTAAGTATTAATTCCAGCACGCGTTAATTAACTAGTTCCATGGGCACGGTGATGGGGGTCGGGAGCGTACGAAATAAGGGCTGAAATCGCAGAATGAGCATACAACTTTTACTTTTCTAACCATCGGCCATCAAACTTTTTTTTCGCCCTTCAATTCCTGTCTTCGTATTATACCACTTGCACTTGGTGTTTAAATTGAAAATCTTCTAAAACTCAGCAACCAAGCATTGTACGGCGCCTCAACTTGGCAACAGGCAACTTTGTTGGTCATGGTCACATCACACATGAATGGGAGCTAAACACCGTGACCTTTGGTGTGTGGCGATGGCTTGGGCAGGGAAGAGTAAGACAACCCACCGCCTTGAATTCCCCCAAGTCCTCACCTAACCCAAAACCCCTCCACTTTTTCTCATCTTCAACTTCCACGCTATTTCAGTTAACGCTCGTAACCGGAGCCCTAAGTTGTACTTGTCGAGCTGGCGACTGAAGACTTAGACGACCTTTTAATTTTCAAATCATATGGAGTAGTGTACAGTAGCTAATCTTTTGCTATTTCTTCCAATAAATCATATGAAGTAGTATACAATTGATGTAAATTGTCATCCCACCACTTTGACCTAATGCCCAAAAGAGTAAAGAAATATGAGGAGGTCAGTAGTGTGAGCTCTAATCTCTTCTTTTTCATATATAATATCCTATTAGTTAATATTGGTCTAGGTGCCTTCCAGGTATTGAAAAAAGGGACATTTCCTATTTCCTTATATATGTTTACCTTTTAACCTCCTTAAATAGATAACTAGCTTTAATACCCAACACTGTCTCAGGATCAAATTATGGGAACAATATGGTTGAATTTAAAATACAAAGTATATAAATATTTAAAAAATGATTTAAATACTTGGTATTACCATAAGAACAAAAAATGATAGAAATAATAAATAACGCAATGATCACAATCTTGAACACTTTACAAGTAAAATCAAGTGGCAGTAATATGTGTCATAATAGTATACGCCATTGTTTAAATAAAAATACATGATTACACAATTAATAATCATTTGTTATCAAGTAAATTAGCAAGAAATCATATTCAAAATGAAAATAATACTCCCTCCGTCCTAAAAGTTTTGCTCCATTTGTTTTTGGCAATTAATCTATGATTTTTTATTTTCAACATTTTAATATATAAATACAAAATCTTTGTATATGAATGATAATTCAAGATATGTAGTTTCTAAATATATTTTTTTTATTTTTTTTAAAAAACAATAATATGAATAAAATTGAGTATAAATTAGATAAGAAACTATAGAATGTCTGGATTAAGATAATTATGTAAAACATTACAAAAAAAATTTAACAATTAATAAATTCTCAAGTATATTTTAGACGTTAGCATGAGGTGATACAATATTTTATCTTTATGCAATATTTACTAAGTTTTGGATTGCAAAATAAGAAAAATATATACACAAGAAAAAAAACACACTTGCTATGGTGTGTCAAGCTACTAAAGCATGTATGTAAAAAATAAGAAAAATAAAAAAAAATGAATATGAGTATTTTAAATATTAGTTCGACGAACATAGTCTAGCTAGCATCACTAGAGGACACTAACTCGGGCTGCACTTCCCGAACTGTCAATTCTATCTTACAGTCCTATAGATTTTGAAAAACATACAAGTTAGTCCACATACTTTAGAACAACTTATTAAAAGAAGAAACATAGCCACATTTAGGTGTTCAAAAGGTAGGTTTTGGTATAGGCTAAATCAAATATAAAATTAAGTACAATTGGCTTGGTTTGCCCCTACCAATGGAGAAGACAAAAAAATAACTTTATTGCCCCTACCCAACCCAAAACCGGCCACCCAAACTTGACCTTTCATTGCAAAGCTTGTTATAAGTTTAACTAAATTAACTCAAAATGCAAGAAAACAAATTTATTGTGAAGTATCAGGCTACTAAAATATGTATGGGAAAAATATGAAAAATAAAAATATGAATATGAGTGTTTTAAGCATTAGTTCCAGGAACATAATCTCGGCCCTCTAGTGCAGCTATAACAAAGGGACATGAACCTGACTGCCACTCCCCCAAATTACCAATTTTGTCTTGTATTTCTTTTAAGTTTTGAGAAACTAGCAAGTTATCAGTCATACTTTACAACAATTTATTAAGAAAATGAGCATAGCTACATCAAGATATTGAAATTGTAGGCTTTGGCATAAGATAAATCAAATATAAAATTAATTATAATTGGCCGAGCTTGGCCCCTACTAATAGGAATGATAGAATTACTCTATTGCCTCTAACCTTCCCGAACCAGGCCACTCACTCTAACTTAACCCAACCCACAAAGCTTTAGGGAGGTTATGAGTTTAGCTAATTCTCATACCCCTTATAAATTAGTATATTTATTTCTAAAAAAAATTATTTAATCTCATGATAAATTTATAATCTAGTGTAAATTTTTCTATGTTATCTTATTTTATAAATTTTTATTTATTAATTATTTGTAGACATACATATTTTTTAAAAACATATGTAAAATATATAGAAAAATGAAGTTTACACACACACACACACACACCCCAAATAGTTAAGTGTGTGTTACCCGCTTGCCCGTGGGAGCCGGGTATGAACTTACATGTTGAGAAGGTTTGGATTTAGCAATATTCTTCCCGAACCTACCTCTTCACATTTCTATCTACCAAGTAAGACTCATGACTCATGATCGGCCTAAACTACCTCTTCAATGAACACTTAAAAAAAAAATCTACCAAAATAAATGCCTACTTTGTATCAAAAGATTCGTACTCTAATGAAAATGTTGTTGTTGTTATTATTATTATTATTATTATTATTATTATTATTATTTTGCAAAGAAAAAATGTTCATTACTTTTTAAAATAATAGTATAAAAAACCAATTATTTGTTACATAGGCTAGGGTTCTAGTCAAGCAAAGCCAAGCCCAAACAGCCTTAGCTTGATCTCGACTGAAACTTTTCATAAAAATCACAGTGTGATAACAATTATATATTAGGTGAATCCCAAGTATTAGATAATTTCTATTTCAAAAAGTTGATAATGATAACAATTAATAGGTACATAAAAAATAAAGAGGAAGTTAATTTCCAACTCTATGGTTAAGATATAAATACCTAGCTAAGCATTAGTATTAATAATGAAGTTGTAAACTAATAATATTTATAGTAAAATTAATCTATTAAACATCATTATAATTAACAAAAAGAAATAAAAACAATTGACCTATTCACCAAATAAAATGACTTATTTAACTTGAAAAAATTTATTTCATGTTAAACCATCTAAGTCCTAATATAGTATTAGCCTATTTTAATTAACCCTTATTATAGTGCTAGCTTATTTCTTTAATTATTAATTTTTTTTGAAAAACTTTTAAAGAAAAAATAATGAAGGTAGTGGAAGCAAGGCATAATTTGAAGCTAACATAGAAAAGCTCCAATCGAGTATCATGTATTTTTAGTAAATAAACATGACTGGGTGATGAAAATAATAATAACGCCATCTACTGTAAAATATATTTATAAATTTAAAATAAATAATAAAATAATAATTAACAAAATAAATGATAAGAAAAAAATTAATAGTAACCAACCACACCACAAAAAATATCAAAATATTGAATGAAAAATAAAAAATGGAACAAAGAACATGTCTACTATTGTCTATTAGTTTAGATTTTTTTTTTAATATATACTCATATATATTTGAAAATTTATAATAAGAATGAGAAAGTCTAAGATGTAATAAAGGTAATAATATTAACACATATCATAATGAAATTTATTTTTTATTTTTTTATAATGCATAGTTGACCAAATTAATTTAAAATAAAAAATATTAACATTAGTTTGATGCATTGGTAAAAAAAAAGCATAATTTTAAAAATCATACAAAAATTTTAGATTGAATTCAAGTCTTTACAATTGAATAAAAAACTAATGCCTTTTACCATTGAGAATAATAAACGTATTTTTGGTAAGTGTTAAAGTATTTTCTATATTTTTCTAAAATGAATTAAATGTTTATCAATGTCAATTTGATTTTATTTTGGAAACAATTAATGTTGACATTCCCATTTATTTTAGAAAGTGATTCAGATTTGCAATTATTTGAAAAATTGTTTTATTTTTATTAAAATAGGTTCTAATTGATGTGATCTTTTTATTTTAGATAATAAAATATTTTATCATGAACAAATTATTCTTGTTATGTAAAATATTTTTCCTATTAAATTTCTATAATAGAGAAGTGATACAGAGATTTTAGAATAAATATTATAGATTATGAAATTTTGCCAAAATTAATATTTCCTTGCTAATTACATTATATGTACAGGATTTTGAAGAGCTTCCCCCTTTTTTGTGTGATGTTAGTGTGTGAATTTATGTGAGAAAATATACTATAAAAATTTATTTTAAGTATGTTAATGTGCGAGAGATTACAAGGAAAACAAAGGAATATTGAAAATTTTGTTCCCAAAAGTATTAAGATGGATATTTTCGGTACCAAAATTATAAAGTCTTAATATTGGTTAGTAAATAAAAAAGTATCGAAGAAAAATATCTTTTACAGTGACAACATGATCATTATACATTTATGAGCTTTACATAATTATATTTATCATAGATTAAATTTATTAAATAATATAATTAATAATAAGTTTTTATTACAATAATAAATTAAAAGAATAATTATATTTATCATAGATTAAATTTACTAATATAATTACAATAATAAGAATTTATAAATTTTACATAATGAAAAATGACACACTTACAAGTTGTAAAAAGTGAAAATGTAACATATTATCAAATATAAATAAAAAATTAACATATATTATACAACATAGATTTTTTTTTCTTATCTCCCATCAACTCATCTCCATGTTTTATATCGTCTTTGCATATTCCATGACATAGCTTCCAAGTTTGTCTTTAAATATGAAAATGATGAAAATTTAATATTTTTAAAAGAAGATCCAACAATATAGATAAAATTTAGTTGGAATTACAATCCAAAAGATAAAAAATTATAATTTAAATCTTGAAAACATATAAGATAAGAATTTTCATAAACTGAAATGTATCATTATATACAACAATATTGGGTCAATCAAAATAGATTTTGAAAATAAAAGAATGCATACATACATACATCCATAGATACATACATATATAGAGAAGAATAATAAGGAGAATGCTAAATCCAAGATATCAATGGCAAAGAATCATGCATAATTTCAATCTTAGAAAATGAATGAACCAATCTTTCTAGCCTATGAAAATCACAATTTCACATATTTCCTTAACATGTTCGATTGCACTTTGGATAGCGTCACAAGCATTCATACCGACCAATGCAGCAAATGGAGAGATTCAAAAATAATTAGGCCACTAGATGGAGCTATGTGCGCCTATTGGGAATAGTAAAAGAATTGAGTGCTCGATTTATATATAAAGATGGTCTACCGTAATTTATGTATATGAGATTGTGATTAAACACTCCTTTTCATGAACAAAATGAAACAGAAATTAAGATTAATTTATTTCCAAATGATCAATTTTTCAACTTATAAATTTGTCAATTCTCTGTAAATGGAATGACATTTATGATGGGCTACATACAAATTAAAGTGGATGTTGTAAATACTTCGTATGGACAGTTTTCATACTGGTTAACAACCAGGCAAGGACAATATAGGAACTGGAACTTTTTTCGACTACAAACCAATGTTATTAAAACCGGACCGGACCGGACGGCTCAACAGGTTAAACCGCGAACCGTGAATCATTATGGTCCAAGTCTCGGCTCAATCAAACAAAGGTCAAAACTAGTCAAAAACCTGTCAAAACCCGTAAAACCGGTAAGAACCGTGAACTAAAAAACCATAAAAACTGGCTGCTAGAAAAAAAAAAAAAAGAGAAGATTAGAAGAAGCACCGAAGGCATGATGGAAGATGATGGCGGTGATCATGGTCTAGCTTTTTGAAGGAAAACTACAAAAACAGAAACGAAAGAAAGAAAAGAACTGGGTAAGGAACAAGGAAAGAGATGGGGGTAAAAGAAATGGAGGTTGAAGAGGAGGAAGAAACGTAAAACTAGTAATTGGAAAAGCAAAGGCAAGGTAAAGAGATGAGAAAGATCTGCTGAGAATTGGGTGAAAAGAGAACTGAGAAAGGCATGCCCACCGTCAGTGAGAGAATGAAGGAGAGAGAAGAAATGTTGACTTTTTTAGGGTTAGATTAGATAATTTACAAGTTAGTCCTTATATTATGTCAAAGTTTTCTTGTAATCTATAATACTTTTTAAGTAATAATAAGGTCACTGCTAAGTCAGTAAATAAAAATATGTATGTGTCTTTGACCCGACGGTCTAACCAATTAAACCGGTCAGACCATGAACCGAAAGTTCTTCCGGTTTAATAAACGGTTCGGCTTTAAAAACATTGCTACAAACATAACAAAAATGTCATGTGGCACCTCCTGGCCAATTACATATAAGCAAGATTAGGGGAAAGATATCTCTATCCATGGGCATGATCATGTTTTATATATTAATAGTAGATTCTGATTACCAAAAAAAATAATTGTCTTAAACCTCTAGAAAATTTTTAAAAAACTAAAAAGTAACTAAAAAATTAATCGGAAAACATATTGCTTAACAAATATTACGAAAATCCTATTTTCCCTTTTCATCTCCCATCCATTTATTTTGCAGAAATTGAAGATGAATTTTAACAACTTGGAGATTGAGTTCAAAAAAGATTTGTTACTATTCCATTACATTCAGCTACATTTTCATAAGTTTTTCTATGAAAAATTACCAAAATCTACCCAAAATTTAGTTGAATCTACATTTATGTCTTAACTGTTTGGAATATCTACACTTACCTTCTAAAATGTTAACTTTGCTCACAATCATTTTATAAAAAAAACTCTGTTTACTCTCCTAACCTTCTTCATTCGATAACTTTGACCCTAAACTTTTACATCTAATGAACTAGTGCCCATTACCCCCAACTTGATGAACAAGGAAATCTTTCGTTGTCTTTTTCCAATTTCATGTCATCCAACTCCTCTCTACCGTCCGCCTCCTCACCCTCTCGTTGCCAAGCCCTTCACTGCCATTATCGAGTAGAATCAGATCTATGTCGCATTGCTGGAATATGGCTAACTGAAAACCAAGCTCATTCGGTCATTATTCAATTTTTTCCCCACGATAGTAAGAACTTCACTTGCTCCACAGCTTCACTTTCCCAAAATTCACTGGTTTCAATTTGAGGAATGGACTCTTGAGCTATCCGAGGTGCTTGGGACATTTCCAGATTCTCACTCCCACCAGCGATCCTCCATCCATGAACCTCCACCAAGCCACCGACGTCAACCCGCACCAGAACTAGTAAGAAGCGACACACCAGACATGAATACATGGGATAGGAGAAATCTACATAAGAACAAAGGAGAACAAAGGCTCTACAATACAAGAAGTTCACAACATAACTAATAAAACCATAACCAATAACTTTTTTCCAATCAGATAAGATCTAGGAACTTCTTTATAGGAATCAGCTTGCAATTAACCCCTATTATTCAAAAGTTGGTAATGAGTTTTTTGTCTGGTCTGTTTTAGAGAGATAAAATAAACTTTTGAGAAAGCAAGATGAGACTAAAGAGAATTTTAACATCAAGGAGGCATGACAATAACGAAGAATAAGAAGCAGAGACTTGGGTTTTATGGGAGAAATTGGAAATAATATTTGGGTGAGGGGTACGATGAGATAAGGGAAGCCTGGGTTGGGGAAAGCTAAGGACATGGATAGGGATTTCAATGGGTGGGAGAGGGGCGGCCGAGGCAGTTAGGGATGATAATGTCAGGGTCTTGGTTGCCGCGGAAAAGTTTAGGGGTGGATCTAGTTGAGGACGGGATCTAACTCTTTAGATACAGAAGTTGTTGGGGCAAAGTTATCGATGAAGAATGTTACTAAGGTAAAACAATTTTTTTTTGTCTTAACAGTTATGAATGAAGTTAACTTTTGAGGGGTAAATATAAATATTCCAAACAGTGGAGACAAAAAGTGTAGATTTAACTAAAATTGTGGAGATTTTTGTCACTTTTCCTATTTTTTATGTTTCAGCCTCCCAGCGTAGCTCCCGTCATGTAATAGGAATACCAATAAAGTTGTTAAATTGTGGCTTAAAAGTCCTATTATTCGGGAAACAGATAAGCTATTCCTCTACGTTATAAATATAATAACACTCAAATATCTTTTAAATACCAAAAAAATACTTTTATATATAAATTAAAGAACACACCATAAATAAGAATCTACGATAGAACTTGCAGAAATAATTAGCTTGTATCCCAGAAGTCTTTCTGACAGCTTTTATCTAAAACCAATTTAATACGAGGAAGTCCAAGACAATTTCGTTGGCAAGCATTAGAGTAGTGGCAGTACAAATCTCCCCGCACGAACGTGGGACATTTGTATAAAAAATAATAGCGATTATCGATTGGTTACGATTCCAAAACATGATTAAGAAAAAACAAACTCTACATAATTTCGAAAGGGTTGCATAATTAAATGTTCGTCTGATGTGGCGCCCTACGCAATTCCAACCATTTATAAACTATAGCAGCACAATATATTGGATTTATTGGCTGCTTCCGACCCTATATGCAGTGATATTCGTGGCGTGGCTTTATGCGGTTTTCTTCTAAATCTATAATTACACCAACTGTTGCACGTTGGTAAATGACAGTTGGTATTTGATACGTTGGAAAAATTTTTACCAACGCGCAATTAATAACGCGTTGGTAAATTCCAACGTGTAGAAGTTGGTAAAATTAACGTTGGTAATTACCAACGGTTATGAACCAGGCTTGGTTTCCATCGCGTTGTTGTAGTTATCAACTGCCAGCTGTTGGTAAGTAAGTTACCAACTGCCTGACGGTTGGTAAAAACCCGTGTTGGTAACCAACTTACATGGTAAGGGAGTTGTTATGAAGCTGTTGGTTATTATAAACTTGCATTCGCGTTGGTAACAAGATGACAGGCGGTAATTACCAACGCACGCAAGTTGGTAATTTCCCCGTTTGCACGTTGGTAATGTACATTAAATGATCCAGGTTTCGGTTGTTTCGTATTTTTCCCGGTTTGAATACACATTCAAAATTAAGATATCATTTCAAAAGTTTCTCCAGCTTTACTCAGCAATAAACATTACACAGCCATGCAAACGTAATTAAAATAAAATATTCTCAAAGACAGCATAATTAAAACAATAACATATATATCTGGAAGAAAGCATACAACATTCAACGGATTACACATTTCAGTAACTTCAACTGAGTCTTAATTAGGTCTAAAAATTATTATGTCAGTCTGATAACACAAGAACTTTGGAAATGCGCTAACCTGTTCATGACGCCCATCACGGAGTTCCAACTATCTCCTCATCCTCCGAGTCCGAGTCAGCAGGATACTGTGTAACTGGTTGAGCCGGCGGGCACGGAAGGTTTAGCGAATGACAAATAATCTCCAACTGAGCCCGGTTTGCCTCCAATGCGGCTCTTTGAGCCTCCATCTCTGCTCTCTGTCTCCTCTTAATTCTCTCGAGCTTCCTCTCGTACTCCGCATCCCTTCGCGCATTCTCCTCCGCCATCATCTTCTGTACTTGCTCGTTGAATTGCGGTGTCTGTGTGATGTCGATAGGCGGGATGGCACCTGGCTGTCGGCGTCCCGGTATGACACACTGCTCAGATCCTAATCCAAATACACGGCCCCTCCTTCTACCGCCAGATGCAGTACTAATGATTGCTAGTTCATCAATTGCCTCTATTCCATCCTCTTGTTGTGTTTGCTCCTCAATCTCTGCACTGATACGAGTCTACAGAAACATAATAAAATACATTTGAGCCAGTCATTATTTGTAAAACATGGTAATTTTCATAAGAATGAATTGTGAACAAACAGTTATAATACTTACAGCAACTTCTTCACAGCGCTTACTAACATATTTCTCATTCTTCATTTTATGTGTTGCTTGAAGGACTTTAAACAAGCCAGGGTCCTTCTTCTCAGGATCTCTCTCTCTCTAATTGAATGAAACGTAACATTAATATGTTATTTAATTTCATTAGTATCTTAAATGTAAAATGAAAGAACATTACCGAGATACATACCATTTGCTCTCGATGTGCAGACATCGAGATAGATCCCCCTGCATATGTCGCGCTGCAAGACCCCGACTGTGAATCCTCGTCAGTCTGTGTTGCTCGCATTGCCTTGAACCTAGCGGACTTCTGAATGAACTCCGGACTCGCCCAATATGCCTCCATTTCCGCATATGCAGCATCTGACATAAAGTTTGCCTTCACTCGACGTTTAACAGGATCTTTCACACGTCGAATTTCTGACATCATGCTTCTGTAATGCTGTGCTCCCAATATATTCCACACCCGATACACCTCATTATGGTGTACCGGATCCCACTCACAGCTCCTCTGTGAAAGTTAATATGTTTAAACTATTAGAATGGAAAAAAACAATTCTTAATCTTATAACATTATTACATCATTATCATAGTAATATTATTGTTATACCTCAAAAACACGCCACCATTGCTGCAGGTCTGATGGAGAGACGGAGGACCAATCAGAATAGGGTTTGAAATGTGTGGTGAAACATGGTGTCACTAACCGTGTCGCTGCAGCTGGAATGAATTTGCGACGTTCAAATTGTTAGTTACTGACTTGTTGATGATTCCATGTAAAGCAATTACTCTTACTATTATTAATACGTGTGTCTGGTATTTATCACTTACGTGTTACCATGTGGGGATATCCTCATCCGCGGTCGGCCTGCTGTCTGTGACATCGATGATGGGATGTCATCAATATGTATATCATCATCTGAGGGATGAGTCGTCACTATGGGGTGCCTAACGTGGCGCGCACCAGATCCATGTCCAGATGGCGTGCCTCCACCGCCGTCAGATCGGTGCTCATGTGAGTGGACGTGCGTCGCTGGCACTGTTGTGTCCTGCGTCTCTACACCGACATCCTCTTGTGCCCGGGATGAAGAACCCATCCTATGTCGTTCATTAAGTATTGGCTCCATTACCTCCTTAAACTGCGCAAATGGTCCTTTCCCAGGTCGGCGTTTATAGGTGTTATCCCTTTTACGAGGCATCTGCATTTATTATTAGCTAAGTAGGTAAATTAAACATAACATATATTGTCTGACATATATTGTGGAGTATTAGGGGTACATAAATTTACCAAATATATTCTACACATTAGAAATGACAGGTTATCATTATTCCTAGTACATGTTATCTAATCATTCATTTGACCCATTGCTTCCATTCTCGTCAAACTCCTCAGACTCGTCAGTGTCACTGTCATCGAATATAAACTCCTCCTCATCCTCTGTCTCGCCATTAGATCCTCCCTCCTTAAGTACATCTTCTTCAATATCATCACCCACACCCGGGTCAGCTAACTCCTCAACTGGGTCATCTTCAATTCTTTGACAATTCACGGATCCACTGTCTTGATACACGTCATCCTTGTCCAGAATTGCATACTGTATTATCCATCGAGGTTTTATCTTCATAACAGCTGACCACCCGTTTCTTTCACGTGACTTACTCGGATATTGTGTGTAGTAAACTTGGTCAGCCTGTGATGCTAGAATGAAAGGATCAAACTTCTGATATCTGCGGCTATTCCGGATCTCAACTAACCCAAACTGTTTATGCATTCGAGTTCCACGTTCAGGTGTTGGGTCAAACCAGTTGCACCTAAACAAGACGACATTCTTATGTGGAAAGCCCGGATATTCGAGTTGAATGACTTCTTCTAATATACCATAAAAATCACATTCAACTTCGCTTGCACCCGTGCTGCGTATGCATACTCCACTATTAAATGTTGCTTTGTCCTTCCCCCATTCACTTATGTGAAACTTGTACCCATTTGTGAAATAAACCGGCCATGTTTGAACCCGACGTGAGGGCCCACATACAACATCCCACAAGATGTTATCGACAATATTGTTACCTGGGTCATCAACCTATGTAATACATTTTCAATTTAGGACAATATATATGGAGACTTTTATAACTTAACATGTTGCAATACGTACTAACTAAAAGCACACTTACATAGTGTCGGAGCCAGATTTTGAAATTGTTTTCAATGTGTATGTCCATCTCAGACATTGTAATCTCGGGTGCAGTTTCCCTGACCATGTCCACAAACATACTGTGGCCAATAACAGAATAAATGAAAATATGTTAGTTTTCCTTGATGAGTAGTCCTGAATTTCATCATAATTCAAAGTTGGAATGCCTTTTCATGAACGATGACTTACTTTAGATATGGCCTGATCTCAACACAGTTTAGAAGAACGTATATGGTTGCAAGTCTGAGTTCATCGTCCATGAGGAATCTATATCGGCATGCACCATATGGACGTCCCGGAAAGGTGAATATGGACTACAAGTCACCATTACATGGGACAGGACCACCATCATCATTTCTCGGTACTCGGTTCATCATGGAGGGAACATGGGATTCAAAGTAATGAGAGCAAAAGATGGAAGTCTCCTCTATAAGGTATGCTTCACATATCGATCCCTCAACATGAGCAGTATTAGAAACCTTCATTTTTAGGTCATGCATGCACCGCTCAAATTTATACATTCATCGGTACTGAACAGGTCCTCCAACCCTTGCTTCAAATGGCAAGTGAACTGGGAGATGCTCCATGACATCAAAAAACCCTGGAGGAAAAATTCTCTCAAGCTTACAAATTATAATTGGAATATTGGCCTCCAACGCAAACAAGTGATTTTCATGCAGCTCTGGAGAGCACAAGTCTCTAAAGAATAGGCTTAACTCCGTTAATGGCTTCCAAATATTCTCGGGTAGCGCTTCGAGGGCAATGGGGAGAAGCCTTTGCATCATAACATGGCAATCATGACTCTTCATGCCATACATATTGCAACCAGCTGTATCAACACATCTCCCAAGATTCGAGGCATATCCATCAGGGAGTCGTAAAGATTTTACCCAAGCGATCACATCTTGCCTTTGGTTAACATCAAATGTGAACCTCGCCTTTGGTTTGAAACGAACGACCATCATCAAGTGGAACCATGTTTAACTCCGGCCGATTACAATAAATTTCCAGGTCCTTCCGTGCTTTCACATTATCTTTCGTTTTGTTCTTAACATCCATCACAGTATTCCATATATTCTCAAACACGTTCTTCTCAATATGCATAACATCAAGATTATGTCGTATTAAGTTCGTGGCCCAATATGGTAACTCCCAGAAAATGCTTCGCTTCGTCCAATTATGTGATTTCCCATAATCGCACGGGCGATGTTGTGGCCCATCGTTACCAACTGATGGAATCCATGAGATTCTTTCAAATATATCTTCACCTGATAAGCGCGGAGGAGGCAATGACTTCTCTGATTTCCCCTTCTTAAAGCAAGTACAATTCCTTCTATATGGGTGGTTCCGGGCAAGGAATTGCCGATGACAGTCGAAAAATGAAATTTTCCCGCCATACTTAAGTTGGAATGCCTTACTTTCGCCCATACAAATAGGGCAAGACAATCGCCCATGTGTCATCCACCCTGATAGCATGCCATAAGCCGGAAAGTCATTTATGGTCCACATTAATGCTGCTCGCAGAATAAAATTTTGTTTCAATGACACATCCCATGTTTCAACGCCATCAAACCACAGATGTCGTAGCTCGTCTATTAGAGGTTGTAGATAAACATCAATCTTATGATTTGGGCTACGTGGACCTGGAATCAGCAACGAAAGGAACATATAGGGTTTTTTCATGCACATCCAAGGGGGCAAATTATACGGAGTAACGATCACAGGCCAACAAGAGTATTGTTTCCCAGATGGTCCAAAAGGTGTAAATCCATCGGCACACAACCCCAATCTGACATTTCGTGCTTCCGAAGCAAACCATGGGTAGGTCTGATCAAAATGTTTCCAAGCTTCACCATCTGATGGATGTTTTATAACACCTGGGACCTGTGTTTGCTCCTTATGCCACCTCATCTGCTCAGCTGTTGACAATGACGCAAATAAGCGTTGCAGACGAGGGCTTAGTGGTAAATAATGCATGGTTTTTCTCGGTCGATCTTTACCACGACCTCCCTTTTTTGGCTTATATCTCTCAGCTCCACAGTACTTACAAATACGCACACTACTGTCATCTTTCCAGAACAACATACAATCATTCACACAGACGTCAATCTTCTCGTGAGACAGACCCAACTGGGAAACTAATTTCTTAGTTTCATACCAATTTGATGGCATCTTACTATCTGTTGGTTGAGTCTCCTTCATCAGTTGGGCAATGCCATTAAAGCATCCTCGTGACATGTGATACTCAGACTTAAGGTTGAGAAGGCGAACAACAGCAGATAACTCAGAATGATTTTCGCACCCATCCCATAAAGGAGTTGATGCTGAATTCAAAAGATTAAAAAATTTCTTTGCATTTTCATTCGGCTCTACAACATTGTCTTCCGGAAATTGTGAGTAAGTAGGGGCAACGGCATCTAATACCATCCTTTCATATGGATTCGTCGAACACCCCTGGTTAAACTGATCAAACCCACCCACACCCGGAGCCGTATCTGATGCTTCATTAAATGGCTCACCATGAGCGGTCCAATTCAAGTAAAAAGGCTTAAACCCCCATTTGTACAGATGAACTCTGACCTCATCAGACTGATTAAACCGCAAATTCTTACATTTCCGACAAGGACAGCGAATGCATAACCCGCTCATAGTTTCGGGGTGTGAGACAGCAAATGATATAAATTCTTCGACCCCGGACTCCCACTGTTGTGTGTAACCCGTTCGGCCAGGCAAGAAACGGTTACTGTACATCCAACTACGGGCGGATTCCATTACAAACAAAATCTGTTCGTAATCATAAACACCTCAATCTATTAAATGATATACGTAGTCAAGTTTTATATTGAGTTAATAAAAATAACAAAAGTTCATTAATGTTTACGTAAGTAACTTAAAAAATTGTTAGATAAACAAAGTTTATTCTCAATCTTATTGTTCTTATGATTAACGTACGGTCACGCTTATTGTTCTTATTGTTCTTATTATTCTTATTGTTCTTAGTATTTAAATTAAAAATTTTCTTCATTATATTTTATTACATATAGGCTTTACTAAGTAAATAAGGTAATGAATAAAGAAAGTTAATGTTTAGGTTGATGGTTTAAAACTGTCCTGATCATTCCTTTACGATTTAGGGTTTTAAGGTTAGAGTTTGAGGGTTTATGATTTGGATTACGAGCTTATAGTTAAGGTTAAGGTTAAGGTTAAAGTCTTGGGTTTATGGGGATTATTTGGGTTCAGTTTTAGTCTATAGCGTTTATGGTAAAGTTAAAATTAGTGTTAAGATTAGGGTCTAAGTTTATGTCTATTAGAGTTTAGATTTAGGTATAGGGTTTATACTGCTACGATTATAGACTTATAGTTTAGGTTAGATTTCGCTATTCTCCTACTTTTACTTTTCTTTTTTGTGAAACACATTTCCAGTCCCTATATTATTTTCGTTTCTGATATTAGACCATAAGTTTAATAAATTATAGTGTTTTTGTTTAGTTCCTTGGTTATTTTTTTTAATGTTTTATTTTCTAAACTAAAATATCCGTCACCATGGTTTATTTATTTTTTTTAGTGAAATAAGACTTTTTTTTCTTAACTTTTCCAAAGTCAATTGTTAAACTCGTAATACCTAAAGTTTTTACATTTTCTCTATTGGTCTCCAAATTAATTTTTTAATTTTTCTGCATTATTATTGTCATATTATTGCAACATGGTTTAAACATATAATAATAATTTTTATTATCATTAGACCATGACATAATATAACTATTTACACTAAAGCACTCCAACTAAACCATAACTATACCTATTACCATCAACTTATACAAATAATCATTCCATAAAATAATATATACAACGCACAAAGAAATTACATATTGACTCTAATCCATAAGAAAAAATATCCACAGATAACAAATAATTAACATAAATTGCATATTCAAATATCAACAACTATGTTCAAACCACAGTGACAACACATAAGTTTTATTATCAATATTAATAATTAAAAACAATTTCCCTTAAAAAATCCCGTTTTCAATTAGAAAGGAAAAAAAAATTGAAACTTACCTCGAACGACTTCGAACGGAGAGGAAAAACAATGGGTACGTCTTCAGGCTCACAGATGCAGGGAGGAACTGAAAAAAGGGGGGAAAAAAACTTAATATCCTGGTAATATAAGAAATTTCTGCAAATGAAACAAAGAAACGTTAATCTACACGAGTATTTTAAACAAAATACGTTATAAAGATTATTATTAGTTTCATTATTGTTATTATTATTATTATAATAATAACTATTATTATTCTTATTATTATTGTAATTATTATTGTTAAGAAGTGATCAAAGGTTGATATTAACAAGTTGTCTTTTCTCTCCTAGAGGGAAAGTTTGCTATCCAAACATTTACTTTGCCAGTAATTTTCTTTATCAAAGTATCATTGCCCCTCATCGTTCATTTTGACGAATTGATATACTCCCATATATCTAACAAACATTGATTTTCTTGAAATTTCATTGTTGTCAACATTCCTAAGGGACAGAGTGGCGAATGATGCATTGGCTGTGATTCCTCCATAAAGATGAGGAATCCTCACCTAAGCACCCTTCCTCCTAGAGATTTTGTGAGAGTTTTGAGGAAGTAAATTATGCCCATTTGAAATTTGAATGTGTAAAATCGGAAACATAAAATTTGTAACGATTTATTTATAAGTTGATTCCCAAGTAACTAAGTGTTACAAAAAGTTATGCTCATGTAAGTACCATTAAATTGAAATGATTATTGATAAAAAAGCTTATCACATCACGAAATGAAATATTTAATTTCAAATAAAAAAAGTGTTGCATATGCAACTTTTATACTCTCCTACAATGAGATTATGTGGTCCTACAAGTATGTAATGATTTATAGATAGATATAAAGGTCAGCAATTAACATTAATTAGTGACATTTAAAATGTAAGAAAAATGTACTCCAAACAAAAGCGTAAGAGAAGATGACGTAATTGTCAGCTCTCAAACAGTTTTTATCCTTTGGATATGAGCATTTTCCTCATTTTTTCACAATTTGGGTTTAGGGTTTTACGGTTTATGGTTTAATTAAGCTCTAGGGTTATGATTTAGAGTTAATGTTAGTTACTTAGCTAGGGTTTAGGGATATAGAATTACAGTTTAGGGTTTATAAGCGTATAAGGTTTAGGATATTTTAGGGTTTAGGATTTAGGGATATAAAAATAGCTATGGTTTAGGGTTTTGGTTCTTAGGGTTAAGGGATATAGAATTAGAGTTTAGGGTTTTAGGCCTTGGGGTTTAATTTGGGTTTTAGGTTTTAGGTTTGTGTATTTAGGGTTTAATTTAGGGTTTTAGGGTTTACATTTAATTAACAAGGGTTTAGGTTTAAAGGGTTGTAATTAGGGTTTAGGGTTTTAGGTCTTAGTGTTTAATTTATGATTATGGGTTTGTGTATTTTGGGTTTAATTTAAGATTTTAGGGTTTTGGGGACAGTATTTAGGGTTTGGGATTTAAGGTTAATTAATGGTATATCAAGTTTAGGGTTTTACATCTTTGGGTTTAATTGAGGGTTTAGGGATATAGAATGTGGATTTAGGGTTTAATTAATTATTAAGGTTTGGGATTTATTCTTATGATTCTTACTTCCTTGTATATGATATCATGTCTTTATTAAATTTAATTTTTGAAATTATGTTTATAGAGAAAATTTAATGAACTTATATATATATATTTATGATTGTACCAAATATATAATTATATTCATGTGTGTGTGTGTGTGTGTGTGTGTGTGTGTGTGTGTGTGTGTGTAATTATATATTTATATGTACGGGGAATGCTGGTTATATAGCAAGGATAATTCAATTAAAAAAATTAAATGATAGACGATGAATAAGTAATTATTCATGACACTTTTGTTAAGGTATTCAAGTAAAGGGTAGAACTATAATTTTGTTAAGGATGCAGGATTGAGTGTAAATTAAGTTTAGGTATTGAAAAACTATGTCTAATAGCAATTTTGTTAAGGATGCAGGATTTGTTAGGCATCAAATGCATTAAAAGGCTAAATAAACAAGAAATCATCAAGTATTTTAAGTTACCTCACATAAAAACTCAGTCAAAGGAAGAAAAATGTGAATTTAAGCTTTACAAAAACAAAATCCTTTTGAAACAAGCCACCCAATGCTTGTACACCCTTGGAACCTTCAAATTTCACCAAGATAACAATAATCTATGAAACAATTCAAGTAGAAATAAAGAGGGAAAGGAGGAGCTTAGGTTTTAAGGTGAATAGTAAAGCCAAACCCCTTCCCTTACAAGTTATAAAGCCTTTCACTAATCCCTCAAACTTTCCTTAGTTTCTCGAAAAGCACCTTTCCTAAAATAGTAACCACTGGTAAAAACTTCAACACTTAATCAAATTTTGGGCACTCAGCAAGGGTTAGGTTTAAAACATGTTTTTAACACTTGGGACACGGCACTACACCTCATGATATAGAATTACCATTTTACCCCTAGCCTCTTTTTCACACATTCTTTGTTTGTATATGTTAATTTCCCTATTTTTTGCCACATAATAAATCTTTTTATTTATCCTTTTAAAATACATGAATAAAAAAATAGACAAATAAATCAACAACAAAAAATGTACAAATGAACATTACAAATTATTTACTATTTTAAATTATACTAAATAATTGCGCACATAAATATACTACCTAAACAAATCACTTAAAACTAATAATTTCATATTTTATAATTAATCCCGAAAATAAACAAAAAATTGTAAGAAAATGCACATAAACTTGCAATTGTAATGGGTAACCTCAAAACTAAATCTCCAACCAAATACAACACAAAATAACAAATATTGCACATATTTCAAACCAAATTAACATGTAATAATCCGGAAATGCGTATTTATTGGGGGGGAAATTGAAAAAATTTGAAATAAACGCGGTTACCTCAAATCAAAATGTTTACTTCCTTCAAATACCTCTAAATAACTTCAATCCTGTAATAAAAACCAAAATCTTCAACCCATTATCAACCAAGAAGCTCAAATAGGGAGAAATACCGTAAAAAGAATCAAAAAATTCTCAGAAAAAAAGTTAACTAACCTTCAGATCGTGGTAAACGACACCAGATCCACCCATTTCCGACCTGGAAGAAGCTGTTTTCGGCCCCAATCGACGACTCCACGTGAATGTGTGTGCTGTGCGAAGAAGACAAGTTGCAGGGGAGAGAGAGACGCGTTTTCGTCGCGACGAGGAAGACGACTGGCGCTTGGGGGGGGATTTAAAAACAAATTTTCCAACGGCTTTAGCCGTTGGAAACCTAAGGCCAAAATGCACCGTTTCATTAATCAGCTTCCAACGGTTGAAGCCGTTGGTAAATGTACAGGACCTTTTTTTTTTCCAGCGGCTAAAGCCGTTGGAAAGGTTAAACATTCATTTTCCTAATTATTGTATATCTTTTCCAACGTGTGACAGTAGGAACCTATTCCAACAGTCACAACCGTTGCTAACTACCAATGGCTAAACCGTTGGTAACAAAAAAAAAAAAAGCACCAACGCGTGCATGTTGGAAAATTTTTACCAACGGTTCTACACGTTGGTAATTACCAACGGCTTGACCGTTGATAATAAAACAGTTGGTAAAGAGGGATTTTTTAGTAGTGATGATTTTACAATTTAAACCATAACAGCTTTGCATATAAATTAGAAAAAAAAAAACTGCATCGTATAAATGTGGTATGAGAGTGATTTTTCACATCATAAATTCATTATACTAAATCTGGAGAAAGGCACACGGAAAGAAGAATCATAGAGCAGCATTCCAATCACCTCAGAAAAGAATTTTATGGGGAAAAAGTCATAACAAAGTCAGCGATTTTAGTCAGAGGTTGTTTCTATGCCTCAAAGTCTCGTTCTCGCTTTACACTTAGGCTTGCTTTGGGACATTAGGAATTAGCTTTAGCAAACCCAAGCAATTGCAAGGCAAACAAAAGCTGATGATGCTTACGAAAAGGAGAGGAAATTATAATGGATTGAGTTGTGATTGATGGGTTAGGATTATTATGTTATAAATTATGTGAGTTGGGACTTATAGATTTAAAGAGGGATTTGGTTTAAAGTTTAGATTTAGTGTCTAGGGTTTAAAATATATTTGGTTTAGTCAGGTCGATATGGTTTATACTGATTATGACATTCAAAAACCACAAACCGCACCATATATAGCATTTAATTTTAAGATTTCTAAATTCAGACTGCAACTGAAATCACATACCATTCAATTTAATGTGAATTGGTTCATTTCGTTTACAAGTTAACTTGTTCAAATAAATACCCCTACTTTGTCCATTTCATTTTATATACATATATACATATTATATAATGCAACGATTAATTAAAAGAATAATATTTAGGGTTAGCACACTTTCCCCGTGATCTGATAGTATATATCTACCATTTCACGCCCAATATTTTGGAAACCTATTGTTACCACTGTTTTTTTTTAAAATTACTATCTCACAACATTTTTTTTCTAGATATATAACTTAAACTATCAAATAATTATATTTCAATAAATTTACATTGTCTAAAATAGTTGATAGGTAGTCTATATTAACAAAATTTCTCCACTTTAAATGCAAAAATCTACATCTACTAGTGTTATAAATAAAGTAAAGGAAAAAGTTTAAGCTTCCAAACTTCTTTGGGATAAAAGTGTAAATAAAATCAAACTATATGTAGAATGCTCAATTGAGTCTACTATTTTTTTTTAAGTAAGCATGTAATATTCATTAAGAATCAACTTAAAGGGCCTTAAACATGCAAGGAGAATATGGTAATCTCCATTGCACCCAACTCGAAGTCCTTTAGACAAAGATACAAGAAAGTGTCTAACAGAATTCACTAAATGAAGAACAAACACAAATCTGCAGGAGTTAAAAGTTAAAGATAATGAAATAATATCATTATGGACTATATTATTCCATAAGCATAAAGGGATGATTTAGTGTAGTGCAGAAGTGCAGCTACGACAACTTGCAAGTTGGACTGGATGACGATATTGCTCCACCCCAGTGAACGTGCTTCAAGCATGCCTTTCCATACATCTAATGTCTCCAAATATGTAATATCATGAACATATGGAAGGGTATAGGAAATAGCCAACCGTACACATGAAGAGCAATCACGAGCCACAACACCAATTCTAGTTGAACCATGTGAAGCAAAAAGGCCAATGTCAACATTAATTATATACAATTAAGTGTGTTGATAGGGGAATCCAACAAGCAGGTACATGAGATGGTGGTGTCAAGGAAGTGAAAAATGTAACAACACCATTCATGTATAGCCAAGGTCACACCTGTTTTACAATGGTAAAAGAACTAGAGCAAATTCCATAAAAAAACACATCTATTGCTATTTCTTCAAATGTGTCATCTGATCGCCAAGAAGTAATCCCAACTAGGACCTGTCAAAGCATCTTTTACGGCACAAAAAATCTTAGAAAGATTAAGAATATTTATATGAAGTCCATGCAGGTCAAAGGCCTGAAAAACCGCCGAGTAAAAGGGAAGAAAAAGAGGATATGCTCGATCAATTCATTCTTTGAATCACAAACTGGACAAAGGTGATTGGTAATAATTTGACAGTGTCATAAGTTAACTCGAGTTAACAACCGATTAGAAAGAGCTCTCCACAAAAATTTTGTAGTTTTTGTGGAAACTTAAGGTGCCAAAAAGCTCACCATTGTGATTGCTCGTGAAATATGGATCTGAATGTAGGAGATCATACTACACATGGTATCCAAAATGAATGGTGTAAACTCTTTTCAATTTAGCCCCCACAAGTAAAAATATCAAGAACGTGTGTAGAACTGAGACATAAATCTTAAACAGATTGTAAAAGAGACCAACAAGAACAATAATATATATATGGCCTGGTTTCAAGTTCTTCACCTCATTATGGCCCTTGAATTGATTTATGAAATCACATGACTTTAATACTTTTAGGGAAAAATCTTGTGTGCACTTAGTACTGGCATGTACTCTATCATGGAAATCTACTTAATTATATAAAGTTGTTGGATTTTAGACAAAATTTCTGAATTTGCAGGAATGGTTGAAAAGTTTTAGAAAAATGGAAAAGGACGTGGGTTCCGATTTTCATAGCACCTTATTTTCATTTTATCTTTTTTGTTTCCTTTTTCTAACATGTGTTTTTTTGTCCCGTTTGTCTTTTTTTTTTTTTAATGCACAGAAACAAATAAACAAGGATTAAGGGAAAAGAGAATACACAATCACAAGTCAGTGAAACATGTTGGCGAGATATAACAACCACTCAGCAACAATAAAAGTTCCCTATCTTCGTTGATACATGAGTAATCATACATGCAACATTGATGCTAAAGTTAAAACTATCTTGCAATACATCCAATATTTGTGAACAGTCAGTGGGAACCATAATGCATCACAACAAAGTAGTGGAAATCACTTCCATCAAAGTTACTAGTTTTGCTTCAAGAACTTATGAACAATTTGGCCAAATATACCATTGTTTAGTTATAGGCAAAGCATTGGATCTCATCCAAACCCAAAGCTATTGCACCAAGGCCAATGGATCTGTGACATCCACTATCCAGTATAAATATCTCAGGGTTATCGATTGGACAATTAAATTTTTGAGCACCTTAGGCATGACATAATGGATTTGGAGGATTAGTAGTGAAGAGATGTAGCTTTGAAGTATTTCCTAGTGATACCAGGCTGGTAAAGCAAATTATCTCTCTTGGCACCTGGCTATAACCTATAAGAGGCTGAACATCAAATGAGGCATTTCTGAAAACACAATCATTTTTGCACAACCATCTAATCCAAAGAGTAAATACCAAATATGATGTCCAACTTAAATGCCATTTTCTGTTTATCTGTTTCTTTCCTTTTTTTTTTTTTGTTTCTCAATTTCTTTTTTTCTTTTTCTTTTCTTGCTTTTTTATTATTTTACCTCTTCACTTTCTTTTTTATTTTTTTAATTACAAAAAAAACTTGTAACATAAAAATAATAAATTTGTTAAATTTATAAAAGAATAAATAGTAAACATAAAAGAACATGGGAACTAAATAAGGACATATTTAGAAAAAAAAATAGCAATAGAAAAAAGAACATATAGAAACTAAAAAAAAATATAAACAAAAGAGCATATAAGCTTGTGAAGTTATAAAAGAACAACAACAGTGTATACAAAAACATATAACAACTAAACAAGAACATATTTATAAAAGAAAAAATAACAATACATAAAAAAACATATAAGAATTGTAAAAGAATATAAACAAATGAATATATTAGAACTAAAAAGAACAAATTTGTAAAAGAACAGACAGTAATGAATTAAAAAAACATATAAGAACTAAAAATGAACAAAAACAAAAGAACTTATAAGAAATGAAAAAGAATAAATTCATAAGAGAACAAATATTAACATATAAAAATATATGTAGGAATTGAAAATGAACATAAATAAAAGAGCATGAGAACTGGTAATTTAAGAACAAATAGAAAATTGGATAAGTTCTTTTGCTCCAAGTATATGTTCTTTCTAAACTATGCATATGTTCCTTTTGTAGATGAAGGTATGTTGGATAATAAGCAAGTAATGATTAGTCTGTAGAACAAAAGAATAGGTATTGTTTGATGATAGAACTGTGGGAAAGATAAGAATAGACCAGACATCAATGAGGACGTGTAGGAATTAAAAAAATAATGCATAAAAGAACACACAGTATTTATATAAGAATATATCCAATAAAAAAAGACATGCAAACTGATAAATTAAAGAACATGTTGTGCACGCTATGCACCATGTGTACATAAGACTTATTATATTTTTAATGGATAGTGTATTATAGTAGTTGACATGTCCTTTAGCCAATTCATATGGTATCTATCATTCTTTATGGTAGGTTGGAATTCAGGTTCTACTCTCTTTTTTTTTTTTTTAAATATGGGCTACGTAACAACAAGAGCTAAATATTGGAATTTAGCTAGCAAGAATGATTGTTAATTTTCATAGACATATTAACATATACTCCCTCCGTCCCATATTGTTTGAAACAGTTGACTTTTGGCCATAGTTTGACTTGAATTTATTTATATTATTGGTTGTTAGAAAAAATTAAAAAATATATATTTGGAAACTATAGGTTTTTATTTATCATTTATATAATTTTTTTTATTTATATACTAAAAATTGAAAATAAAAAATCATAGATTAATTGCTAAAAAGTAAGTGTTTCAAAGAATATGAGACAAAAGGAATATTTGTTTTACTATTGATTAATGTAGTCACATCATATGTTAGTGCTGCCATGCCAACTCACATCGCCACTTCTAACATTAACTAAAGATACTTAAGTGGTTATGATAATATGACACGTGTGTGATACATCATCACCTTGGAATCAATAAGAAAATGTCATGTGGCGATTATGTGATGTGTACATGTATACCTTAACATACAAGATAATTGTTTAATAACCACCCTATAACTACTCATATTATGAAAAATATATTACCTTTAACTGGAAGAATAAATACATCCCAACATATATAACCCTTGGGGTGGTAGTTATGCATGATAACTACCCTAGTTAGTGAAATAATAAGATTTTTAGTGAAGAGTCATATTTTAGGCAAATTTAACAACATTTAGAAGGCGATTATGACCTTGATTTAAGAAAACACAACTCTTAGATGGGTTGTGACTCTATGACCAAACTATTATATTCCTTCTAAGGGTGGTTATGGCCTTATTTCAAGAAATGAAGTTATGAGTTGGTAGGTGCACCTTTTGGCGAGCTAGTACAACTTTTTTTTATAAGGAATTGTGACTGTTTTATGACGGATTATGGTTCTCTATAAGTGCCAATTCTCCCATTATAAATAGAGGGAAATGAAATTGTGTAAAAGGGTTTTTTAAGAACACAACTTCTGGAGATTCTACTTGTTTTATTTCACTTTACACACTTCTCTATAGCCATAAAAAGAATTCTAGTTGAATATTGAGTGTTTACAATAAGTCACATTTTTCACAATATGCTCAAAAAGATATTTTTCATCAAGGAGATTATCACTTGATTTTGTAATAATAATTAAGTGTGCCTTAATTTCTGCTTTTATTCTATATTTTGAAAATGGAAATGTTCATCAATTGTGCACTTAAATTTCCTTCACTAAATAATTAATCTTTATGTTGTGACCATCAAATGTCAACTCCTCATGGGATTGTTGTGAGATGGTTATCTTTCCTCTAAATTTTCGTTTTTGATCGAATTTGAGGTCTTAGCCAGTGGTAAACTCACAAATTAATGATTTGAAAAAGTATTATAAGAATTGGTTGGCGAAGATTGGAAAGTGTGTTTTTTTTTTTCTTTCTCGAAACCCTCTAATTCAGCGTCCTTCAACATGACATATGATTTGATTTATTTCTTCTTCTTCTTCTTCTTCTTCTTCTTATATAAGAGAGGTCAACGGGGAAATTAAGAGTGAAGTTGAACTTGGCATTGAGATAATATATAATTTGAAAAATTCAATCATGAGGTTACTTGTAATTCAATTTTATGAAAGGAATAGACTAATTTTGTTACAATAGAAAGCATGCATGATTCAGTCCCAGTAATAAGAAGTAAGTTGAAGGGGACAAATGGTTACAATCGAGGAAATTAAAGGGTTGAACTTAATTAATTTGTAGTGTGAAATACTAGCTGAGACTGAGAGTACAAGCGTTGTTGGATCTTCATCTGCTGGCAATCCGTATCACTCTCGTGCTTTGCATGTTGTTATTAATTTCTTAAATTTAGCTTTATTCGTACAGCAGCAGCAGGCTCCGTGGGAACGCCCCACTCGTGCACAACAAACCAGAGGCCGGGGCTACCCTGTTTTGTCTGATCATCCTTTGTTTTTTCACTTGAAATGGAGCTGTTGGGTCAAATAGAAGAGTGAGAAACTTGTGTTCCAGCTCTCTATTCAAAATCATTTAATTATAAGTGATCAGGAAGTCGGTCATTGATGAATTAAAGCGCCAGGATGGAATATATTTCTCTTTGGATTGTCCTAAAAAAATTAAACTGTATTTTTAAAAAAAAATTAATTTCTAATATTAAATTGACCTTAATAATATCATTTAAACTCTTGTTACATAAAACTAAAAATTGAATTTTTCACTTCTTATTAAAAATATCACTACGCAGAACCCAAAAATATTTCATTTTTTAAATTTCAGTTTTCATGAAAAAAATAAAAAGAACAACATAAATTATATGAACATTAATCTTCATATTTAGGGAATGTTTCATCCATTATAAAAAGGAGGAAGTCATTACTCCACAAATTTTATAATAAATACATATTCTCTCTATCTCAAGTTTTATTCACAGTTTCATGTTTATAGCAATTAATCTATAATTTTTATATTTAATATTTTTAGTTTATAAATTTAAATTTTTTTGTATATAGATGATAAATGAAGACTTATAGTTTTTAAATATATATTTTTTAAAATTTTCTAACAAATAATAAATTAAAATTAAAATAATAAAATGGATGAAATAAAGTAGTGCAGAGGAGTTTATGAGGGGGAGGGATAGAGAGAGAGAGAGAGAGAGCGAGAGAGAGGTTGCCGGTTCAGGAGAACGGCAGCGGCAGGCTATGGTTCTGATTATATTCTAGAAGAAATAGTAGCAGATGTTAGCTGTACACGGCAACAAAACTACTCGAGTCGTGAAAAGGACCCGATTAACAAGTTAAGACGACATTATTTATTTGATGGGTATGATATGGGCAAGAGCAACAAGGTTCGGCTCTGTTTAAAAACAAGTTTTATAATTTGTATTAGTGTTTTAAATAATTTATTTAAGATGAAAATAAAGCTGTACAAGCTAAAAATTAGAAATTAATATTTGATAGGCTTTCCAAAATTCTAACACGTACCATTGATATTAATATCAAACGGCCGGCCTTACTACCGTATATATTGCTTAACCAATATTTTACTTAAACAGCCCTTTTCAATTAAGAATTAATATCTTTTGTAACTAAGAACCCCCTCAAAAAAAAAAAAAAACCACTTGAAAATTGACACTAATATCGCATTTCCATTCACTTGTGTGGATGTCGGGATCATTTACAGGATTATCAACTCCCCAAATCGAATATATGGATGCCGCTCCAGCATCGATCGCCGTTGAACTTGAAATTACACTGTTGCTCTGCTCTCAAACCAATCGATGCATATTAATTAGGTTCGGGCATTTATTCATATATTCTCAGTTACCCGCAAAATAAAATAATATAATAAATAAATAAATTGTAAAACCAAGACATTTTGCCCCTACTTGTTGTTACTGTCGTAGCTACTACTAATTAAATGAGTCTTCATGTCCATCACTACTATACATTGTTTTATTAATTTTATTTTAATTAGCTTGTAAGGAGTCAATTTAATTATCAATTCTCTATAACCGACTGCTTGTAACATACTAATAGCAGTTTGTATAAATGATATGCCCTGATATATATTAAATTACGTGCAAGGTGTTAAATACTACTACTATTAGGTATACTGTATCCCATATTTTTAAGATACATCGCATGGTATACCGTGCTACATATCGTTATTATTTTTATAAAAAAAATAAAAATTTGAATATTAATTTAAGATGAAATAAATTGAATAAATTTTTGTACATTTTTATATTATTCTAATTTTTCATATAAAAAATTGTCAAATATAAATAAAATATATATGATTGATGATATTTTTTATTCAAAAAAACATTAAAAAATGTTATATATAGAACAAAACAAATATTACTCAGTAAAAAAAATTAATTTATTGATACAAGAGAAAAAAAAAAAGAAACAATATTTTAATAATAACAATGTATTTTCCAATACCTAACAAAAAAGAAAGCAGAAGTAAAAGAAAATCTATCCAAAAGATAAAAGTAACTATTTATGCTAAAATATGTGTATTAATAATATTTTACTATTTTATATATTTATGTATGATATTTTGATGTAAAATGACCAAAAAAAATATTTCACACATGTCCACGAAAAAAAGAATACTACGGTATGTATCTTGCAATATTTATGGTATACTGCAGTTTTTTTTTTTTTACAAAATGTACATAAAAAATACTGCAATATTTAGTGTAAAAAAATAATAATATGTGAAAATATTTGTACTGTATACTGCTTATCCACGATAAATGATATACCATAATATTTAATTCTATGATTATGAGCCCGTAGTTGTTACCTGTTAACCTCTTTTCTTAGAATAATCCAAGATAGATGGAAAATAGCATAGTGTCTACTCCCGTGAATTAATGTATACAAAAACTAAGAAATTTAGTTAACAGTAATCTAGAATCAGATAATATAACCGAACGATTGAATAATTATAACTTTGACGGACAAGTAGAATACCTTTACATACTATCTAATTGTAATTCAGGATTTCTATAACTTGAAACACTTAACTTCGATATATGTTCACCTAGAAAATCTCCAAATAAATAACTAATACGACCTACATTAAGACTTTATACTAACGTAATAGTTGACCCATAATTTCTTTTAAATACTTTGTACTACCAAGCTCCCCCCTTGATTTGTTGCCTCTTCACCTTCTCCTTTGTCCTCATCCCTCTGCCTTGACCTCTTCCTCCGATCTCACCCGACCTTGAACTTGTTGTTTCCAATCTCCATCCAGTCTCGCCCGATCTCACACTTGTCATTTCCCATCGCCTTCTAATGTTGTCATTTATGGCCACAACCAATCAACAATGAAGGTGGAGAGAATTTGAATGGAGATTTTTATGAGATTCAGAAATATACACTACAAGAAAACAAGGCATTTGAGACAGGAAAAAATGTAGGGAAACCGTAGGAAATGGTTATTTCCTACGATTAAAATCGTCGGACAAAAACGTAGGAAAAAGTAGTGTCAGAAATAAAAACCGTCGGATAAACGTAAAAGGGTCCTACGCTTTTATGACTCCAGTGTATCCGACGGTTTTGAGATGCTTTTTGTCCTACGCTTTTATGACGGATGTGGTCCCCATTATTTAAGACGGTTTTGAGATGCCCCTTTATCCTACGCTTTTATGACGCCAACTAATTCCTACAATTTTGTGACTTTAATATCTCCTACGTTTTTGTGACTTTAATATATCTCCTACGATTTTGTGACAATTTAAAGACTTTAGTAAATTAATTTATATACAAAATAAAAACATATTATATTGCATTATTTAATAATAATAATAAAACACAAATTATTATTATTCTGTTAATATTTTATTATTATTATTATTATTATTATTATTATTATTATTATTATTATGATTATTATTATTATTATTATTATTATTATTAGGATTATTATGAGGATATTATTATTATTATTGATTATTATTATTATTAGGATTATTATTATTATTATTCGGTTAATATTATTATTATTATTATGATTATTATTATTATTAGGATTATTATGATTATTATGATTATTATTATTCTGATTATTATTATTATTATTATTATTATTATTATTATTCTTATTATTATTATTATTATTATTATTATTATTATTATTATTATTATTATTATTATTATTATTATTATTATTATATAACAATTGATCAAAGTAATCAATAAAATTACTATACATAAAAGTAATCAAATTTTACAGGAAAAAGTTAATTACAAAGAACTGAAGGAGATCTAATATAAAATCAATGAGATGCAGTCTCGGGCTGATCATCGTCATCTCGCTGGCTACGATCGTCGGCAGGATGCTGAGTGGAGGATTCGGTCCGTAGGTCGTCTGAGAGCGCCGATGCAGGTATAATCCCCTGCTGGATCAACCTGTTAAGCATGGCGCTCATTGCAGCCTCGGTCTCTCGCTGAACCTGAGTGCGAACGTCTGCCTGTAACCGCGTAAAATCACTCCGTAGCTGGGTGTTCTCAGCCCTCAGCTGAGCAATCTCCTCCGAATCAGCACGTGGAGCCTAAAAAATTGTGTAGGTAGCAATTAGCAACGTAAAAGTGATAAAAATAATTAATTAATAAAGTTAAATACGAATGAAAAATACCCGATTTGGTCCAAAGGTCTGGGGATCAGATAGTCGGCGCGGAACACCCGGTAGTCGGCCCTTTTTTGGTGGGCCTCGTACCTCGCTCCAGACCTCTGCATCGAACTGCGGGCGGTCATCCGGATTCTGGTATTTTTGTTGAATCCGTTGGACATATCCATCCTACAAGAAAAAGAAATTAGAGTTAGTAAGACAAATATTATATTTTTAAAACATTGCTCTTAGACGACCTACATTATAGTGGTAAATGAACATTTATTACCTGCAGCTGCTGTGAAATCAGATCGATGGGCTGACCGGTCTTCTTCCGTCTATGAGTATGAGACCACCACTCATCAAATGATGGCTCAACTCCATCATTTGCTTTTGTCTGCACAATTTTAGATATCATTAAAAATTAAAGTAATTAATAAATCATACAAAAATTATAATGTATGGAAGGTCCAAGTTGGTACCATACGATCCCAGTGCATCTCGCCTGGGATTGAGCCCATCGTGTGCTTCGGAACAAGGCCTGAGCTATCCGCTATGTGCTTGGCATGGGAACCAACCTCCGATAGCTTCTTCCATCGCTCCTGCTCCCACTGGTCACACAACTGATTCCACACCTGCTGACTGTAGCAGGGTGGAACATGTGGCCGCAGCAAATTGTAGTCAGGGTTGTCGAAGAAGGCGGGGATCTTCTGAATCGCGACGGACCTCCAATGATAGACGCGGTTCCGCACGGACCGCGAACAGTAGTCAAACACAATTCGGCGGATGGCGCCGAAGTCTCTAGGGTCCCATCTATAGTAGTTCTGCAATTTCACAAAGAAGAAAAAAAATTATGAATTTTTCCATATACAAAGTATTGTTTAAAAATGTATAACAACCAATTACCTCTAACGTGGTCACGTGCTCCTCTCGTGCAGCTCGAGATGCATGTGACCAAGCTATAGAACTTTCGTCCCACAACCTCACATGAATAGAGGCTATGGTGGAACGAACGGAGTCATCAGTGAGTAAGCTGTAACAAATGATGATTATAGTAAGATATATATATAAACTGATGTAATAAGAACAACGTATAATTATATCAAAATTAACTTTGTAAGAGTCAGTAATACTTACTCTCGAGGGACGATGAGCGGACGGTCCTGCGGAGGTGGAGGTGGTGGTAAGTCAACTACCCGTGGGCCTCGCCCTCTAGGTAATGGGGCCCCAGCAGCTGGACTGCGCGTCAGGTGCGACCGCTAGGCCGCCAGTGGCCTGGCCCTGCTGACGTGGCTGCTGCTGAGGCGCTGCTGCTGCTGCTGCTGACTCGGGTGTAGGCCGGGTAGATGAGGAGTGGATATACCGAGCTCATCTGGATCAAGGAATGAGTTAGGATCGACATCCCATGTGGGCTGCCCGATCCCTGTCTGCTGGTACTGAAATGACTCGGATATTCCGCTCATATCTGGGTAATACGCATCAGTCTGCGTGTCTCGAAACTGTTGAAATGTGGATCCGGAGCTCGATGCGCCAAACGTGTGCGGCACATGAGGTCGTGGCACCGGAGTATATGGCAGCTGCGTCTGTGGCTGGGTTGGATGCACCGATGTCTGAGCCTATGTCTGTGGGAGCTGGGTCTGAGTCTCAGTCTGTGACACCTGTGTAGGTGTCACAGCAAGCTGTCGTCGACCCCGACTACGTCGAGGATCATGTATGTCCTTAGCCGGGGCTTTGCTCGAGCTGGACTGTCTGGGGAGAACCATCCTAAAATTAAAGTTTAACATGTTTATTACATATATATGTAATACTAAATTAGCATTACGTCACTAACATTTACATATTAAATTTCATTATTTTAGTAAACTCTGTAATTTTTGAAATTTCAGTCATTTGAATACCATTTGTGCAGTAACACTTTTTAAAATTGCCAATTATTTGATATATACTTATTTATAAAATTAAATTATTAAACTAGCATTAGCTGATTATACTTACATTATTGAAGTAACATTAGTGTTGTAACTTGCTTCTTAATTACACTCACATTATTAAAGTGCTAACAATATTACTCTAACATTATTGAACTAACAGTTTTTTATATTAACCACATATATAGTAACATGCTGTAGTACAAATAGAAGTAACCATTATTACATAAAAAATTATTGTTGTACCTAACCACATACATATTAATTACTAACACCATATAACTAACCACATACATATTCATTACTAACACCATATATAAAATTACCTAAAACATATAATATAAAAACTAGCTTCTTAAAATTTAACCTTCAATACATGCATTATATATATATGTAAACAACAACTATATGTAATAACAAATATTAATTATATATGAAAAAGTACTTAAAAATAAAAATTACCTAGTTTAAATAGCTCTGGGGGAGATTTGGGGAGTGGGTTTGGAAGAGTTTGTCGCAGAAACGAAGGAATGGAGTGGTGAAAACTAAAGAACTCCCACGAATTTAAGGGGGAAGTCTGTCGATTTAGCTACCAACTTGACCTACGATTTTCCTGTATTTTTTAAAAATGTAGGAAAACCATAGCAATATTTCCTACGGTTTTCCTACTAAAAATATAAAATGCATGAAAAGCGTAGGAAACTAAATTTTAGAATTTCCCGTCAGTAATTGGTTTCCCGCCTTTGTTTCAACGAACTTCCTACGGTTTTGCTACTTTACTCCTACGCTTTTATGACATCTAATTTTCCTACAGTTTTACTACTTAACTGAAATATTGACTCAAAACCGTCGGACAACGCGCTACCCTAGGTCATTCTGGTCCTACATATTTCCTACGATTTTTTAAATATTGACTCAAAACCGTCGCATAACTACTACCCTACGTTATTTCCTACATTTTCCTAAATTAACTCAAAACCGTCAAACCCGTCTTATGGTCCTACATATTTCCTACGATTTTTTAAATGTTGACTCAAAACCGTAGGACAACACACTATCCTAGGTGATTATGTTCCTACATCTTTCCTACGCTTTTATATTACTAACTTAAAACCGTCGGACAGATGAATATCAAATATTTTACCCATTTGATATATATATATATATATATATATATCTAATTTATAATGTGTTTTTATATATGAACTAATTATATGGTTGGAGGAGTTAATTATTACACTTTTTTTAGTTGATGAATAAATGAAAATATTTATATTTTGGAAATTAAATATATAGATTTAATGTGTATGGTCAGATTGAATCTCCCAAATTTATTTCCGGGTAAAATCCACCGGGGGTAACCTAGCTATGAACAAAAATCAAAAATCTTAAAATTACTAGAACATGATTATTAGACAGTTTAATTTATGATTTCAAAGGTTATTGTCGGACACTTTAAAAGAAGTTGGGATAAAATGTAAATTTTTCAAAATAGATGGGCAAAGTGTATAGGTTAGATCAAACCACAATGCGGCTTTTGTAATTTACCCTATTTTTTATTTAGAAGATATTTTTTAATAAAATAAATTTTCATTATAAGCAATTAAAAAATTTAATCATTAATAATGAAAAAATGACCAAAATATAAAATCATTTTTTTATTTCTATGTACGTACGCAATTTCTAGTAGATATAACTCTGAAATTAACGGAAAGTAGTTAACAGGACACGCGATAAGGTAATGTACCTTCCTAGGACAATTTGTTTGAACCAGTAAGGTACCCATTGAGGACAAAAAAATAAGTTAGGTGACCCCCGGTGGATTTTACCCATTTATTAACATTATTATTATTTTTTTAATAGCATGCAATAATTTTTGGTGGGAAAAAAGTTAATTATTTTCATTTCAACGACAGGTAATTAATTAGATATGTGATGATTAAATTTCATAAACTTTTTTTCTTGAAAATCCAAAACATAAATGCATTCAAAGTTACATTACGATTTCAAATAAAACATGCAAATGTTTTAAACAATTACACTTAATCAAACATCATCGCCTTCATCTGACTCTAAACTATCGAGCGATGCTTCATCATCTGATGTATCCCCATCAACTTGTGTGACCTCGATGTTCTCATCCATGTGTTGCACGATTTCAGGAACACACGTTAAATCGACAAGTATGTTAATCTCATCAAGGGCAATGCCATCAGTTGTTACCATTAGTACTTCACTTGAAATCACTTCTTGGAACGGCTCATTTGTGGTTTCTAACCGACATGTTTGCTCATCAGACGTTTCCTGATTCTCGTCAGATTGAATACTAAAATTATTCGATGCACAATCGATGAAAGCTCGTGGCTTCGTCTTAACCACCGGCCACCACTGATGAAGAGTTTTGTTAGGGTACTCACAGTAGTAAACTTGTTGAGCCTGGGTTGCAAAGATAAACGGCTCAGGTGGTGATAATCTTGACTTCCATTTAACGTCAACAACACCAGTACGTGCGCACGTTCGAACACCACGTGTTGGATCAAACCAAGTACATTTGAACAGCGTCATGACTTCATACCCACTCCCGTGGTACTCAATACGTATAATCTCATCAATAAGGCCATAAAAATCATACCTACTGGATCCCCATGTCTCACCCTTCACGCAAACACCATAATTCTGTGTCGTTTTGTCTTTTCCGTAGGATTGTGTGTGGAAACGAAAACCATTCACAATACATCCATTGTATGAAACGGCCACTCGAATAGGACCACGGGCTAATTGTATAATACGAGGATCTAATTTATCCTTGAAACAGTTAACCTGAAAATATAAAGTTAATATAATAACATAATTGCACAGTATATTCAAACAGAACACAATTAGGAACATAAAAATTATCACGCCATGAAACTCACGTATGATGAGAACCATTCGGTCAAATGCTGATCTCGATAACTTTGTAATTCACTTTCACCTAATTGGGGAAATCTTGTTGATATATAAGAGTCAAAGTGCCTGAAATGATAACTAGTCAATAATGAATTAAAGCAATCAGATTGATATAAAAACCCTCACAGTTGTTTACATATATGTCACCTGACAATCGGTATAATCTCATTGCAGTTGCGCAAAGTGTAGATATGCATTTGATGTTTCTCAGTGGGATCAAGTAAGCGTTGTCGCCCGCAGTTGGGTATGTTACGACATCTTGTATTGAAGATAGATAACAATTGACCCTCGACATCAGCCACAGGAATAGCAATATCATCATTTCGTGGGACCCTGTTTAACCGTGTAGGAATATTTACTTCAAAGTAATGGCTACAGAATGTAGACATTTCCTGGACCAAGTACGCTTCCACAATTGATCCTTCAATTGCAGCTTTATTTCTAGCCTTTCACTTCAATTACCGCATTAGTTTGCCAAGTTAAAAAAATATAACAATTAATGACATGTAATATGCGAAAATTATTGACATATAATATATGAAAATTATTGACAGAAATATGAATGCAGATTAAAAAATTACCTTTCAAATGGATACATCCATCGAAATTGAACTGGACCACACAACTTTGCCTCATGAGGGAGGTGGATAACAAGATGTTCCATCGAATCAAAAAAGGCAGGAGGGAATATCTTTTCTAGCTTACATATGGTAACCACTATATTCCGCTCCAACTGTTGTATGTCATCAAATCGAATCCTACTTGTGCATAAGGTTCTGAAAAATGAGCAAAACTCAGAAATCGTCTCCCATATAGGACCTGGCATATACCCACGTAATGCAATAGGAAGCAACCTCTGCATTAACACATGACAATCGTGACTCTTGAAGTTATAGAATGTACCGTCACTCAAGTTAACCGTACGGCCCAAGTTCGAGGCATACCCATCAGGCATCTTTATCGTTCTCAGCCACAGAGTAACATCTCTTATATGTTCCCGACTCAACGTATAAGATGCTTTTGGTTTTACACATTTCCCCCTAATATTTCGTAAATGTAGTTCACGCCGCATATTTTTTAACTCCTGAAGCGAAAGGCGAGAATTGGAGTTATCTTTTGTTTTCCCACGTATATCCATAACAATATTAAAAATATTCTCGAAACAATTTTTTTCAATATGCATGACGTCCAAATTATGGCGAACTAGCAAATGCTTCCAGTACGGTAACTCCCAGAATATACTCCGCTTTAACCAATTATGCCACTCTCCAAACCCCGCAACTCGGTGTTTATCATATGAAGAGCCAAACGGAGGAAAACAATACCCAACCAACATAGCATGTATTTCCTCACCTGACTTATATGGACTAGAGACAGCACTAACCTTCTTCCCTGGGATGAACGATGTTACATTCGAACGGAATGTGTGATTATGTGGTAAAAAAACCCTGTGACAATCAAACCAACATGGCTTTCTGCATTTCTTCAACATAAATGTGTCAATTTCATCCATGCAATATGGACACGCCAGCTTACCATGGGTACTCCAACCTGAAAGGTTTCCTAGTGCAGGAAAATCATTAATTGTCCATAATAAACATGCCTTCATAAGAAAATTTTGTTGTCGATAACTGTCCCATGTAACAACCCCTTCCGACCATAAAGTTTTGAGCTCCTCAATCAATGGTCGTAAAAATACATCAATGTTGCGTCCTGGTGCTCTAGGACCAGGAATTAGGAGAGTCATAAAGATGAAGGGTTCTTTCATACACAGTTCTGGCGGAAGATTGTAAACAACTATAAAGATTGGTCATATCGTGTATGTTCCACCAACAACATTATTCGGGTTAAATCCATCGGTACACAATCCGAGCCTAACATTTCTAATTTCATCAGCGAATGATGGGAATGTTCGATCTACGTGACGCCACGCTTCAGACTGACATGGATGACCCATACTTCCATCATTGCATGATTTATTATAAGCATGCCAAGTCATGTGAGTCGCTGTTTTTGATGACATGTACAAGCGCTTCAACCTGCTTGTTATTGGTAGATACCGTAACAATTTTTTCGGAATCAACGTCTTCCTTCCGGAGGTTACTCTTTCTTTATATCTACTACTTCCACATTCACGACAATGTGTTAATTTTTCATCTTCCCGATAGAATAGCATACAGTTATTCTCACATGCATGAATTTTTGTATATGGCAACCCAAGTCCTTTTGTGAGTTGTTTCGCATCATATAGGGTGGATGGGAGTCTATTACTTTCAGGCAACATTTATTTCATAAGCTCCAGTACTCTATCGAAACAACGATCTGTCATATTAAACTCACTTTTGCAACTTAACAATTGGGTCATTGCAAACAATCGTGTTTGTTTAGTGCACACATCCCACAATGGTGCATTTGCATCATCCAACAAATTATAAAATTGTTGTGCGGTCAGATTAGGTAACCCCTCTCTCATTTTAGACACATCGAACACATTATCATTATTATCACTGCCATTATTAGGTTCTTCGACATCAGTATCGATAAACTCTTCATCCACCAACATTCTTTCACTATTTTCAGATCCTAAATTCAATGATAACGGACCCATTGATTCACATACCATCTGTTCATACGCATTTACACTACTTGATTCTCCCCTTGTCCCTCCATATAACTGCGATGGAAAATAGCTACAGGCCATATTGAAATTGTGCAGATTGCTATCATATTGTTCATTGTGACAGTGCCATATGTAATAGTTTGGCGTAAATCCATATCGAAACAAATGCTCTCTAACTTTCAGCTCTATTCGATAAAATCTGTTATTACATTTACGACAAGGGCATTTAATCATTTTTACTCCTTCCCACTAAATGCAAACTGTAGAAACTCATTAACACCAGCCATAAATGCAGAATTCATATATCCATCAGTATCTATCCTCTGGTATATCCACTCACGTCCATTAGCAGCCATTTTGTTTCTCTTGTAAAATAGACAGTAAAAACCCTCAACATAAATACATAATATATTTATTACATTTCATATAATATAAATATAATGAAAATGTAAATGAATTACTTATATATGTCATGCATACACCTCATACATTCTATAACTGAACTACCTAGCTACTCCATTAAGGTAAGGGCCCTACTCCATTGAAAGTTGTATAAGCAGTAAACCATTTTAACTGTTCCATGTTAGTAGCATTTTATGTAAATTTTGGCAGCATTTCCCTTCAGTTCCCGTTCACAGTGTTTCTCAATAATATCAACTTATTGAGAAACACACGACGGGAACAATTTGGGAAATACTCTACCAAATTTCACATATTGCTACTACGACAAGAACACATTAACTGAAAATACTGCTTATACAAGTTTCAACTGTCCAACTTGGACAATCCATGATTATGTTAATTACAAATATAACTTAATCCAATACATCTTGTTTGCCAACAATCTGAATCGGACCAATATTATATTTTTCATCAACACAATCATGGATGGAGAATCTAAGGTACAATAAATAAATACTTATATTATGCAACTACATGCTGTGATAAGTCAGCTACCTAAAACAACATAAGTATATCTCATAAAAAATAAATAATTACCATTTAAATCACTAACCTCTAAAGTCAGCTACCTAAAACAACATATGCATATCTTATAACAAATAAATAATTAACAGATAAATTACTAATCTATAAATTACTTATAAATACCTCTATTGAGCTGAAGAAGATGTTGAAGCGGAAGTGAAATTTGATGTAGAAATTGTTGCTGGGATGAGTTGGAGAAGAGAAGGGGGGAGGTATTTATAGCCAAAATTTGTAGCAATATCGTAGGTATATATGAAAAGTTAAACTGCAAGAATAATGTAGGAAAGTTGTAGTAACAAACGTCAAAAAAATGTAGGAAAAAGAAACTGTAGGAAAATTGCAGGATTAAAATTCCTACATTTTTAAGACACTCACTCTTTTTTTGTCTCAAAACCGTAGGAAAAAAAAATAAAGGAAAAGCGTCGGATACTATTTTGTCTCAAAACCGTAGGAAATAAAAATGCAGGAAAAGCGTCGGATAATGTGTCCGACGCTTTTCCTACATATGTGGTCCCTACCCATTTATTTCCTACATACGCGCCTCAAAACCGTCGGACAAGTTGGCGCCATTAATTCCCGCCATTTTACGCTGACATTTATCCTACGCTTTTTTGTGTCAGAAATTTAGTGAATGAAAACCGTAGGACATAACATTTTGTCCGACAGTTTCCCTGCGAATAAGTTTGCTACGTTTTTTTTCGTAGGAAATTTTCGTAGCAAATAACCTTCATCCTTGTAGTGATAGGCATAATTGTCATTTGAATTGATGAAATTTACTAAAAAGAAAAAAGAATGATGTAAAAAAAAATTAAAATAATCTAAAATATAAATATTAGAAAGAATATGAAAGGAGAGAATATTTTCATGAATTGGTCATTTTATATACTTGAGCTCACCATTTTGGCGATCTGAGAGTGCATGGCATAGGGCATATGAAGCTTTAGTTTAGCGGTTTGGGTAGAATCATAATGCATTGGTGGGGACATATTAGGTATGAAAGGACGAGCGTTACCTCAAATTTGTTGGCACTTTTGAAATTGAAATGCTCCCATCCGATTCAAACACTGCTAACCTACCATACCATCGGTCTGATTCTGACCCTTGCTTCAACCTCAAGCGATTTTAAGCACCCTTTTCTTGAACAGAAAACTATTATGGCCTGGGGCTGGGAGGAGACTGTCTGGGACCCTTGAAATAATGAGCTTTGCCCTCCTCAGCATCCAAAGATTCGAGGTTAGTTGCGATATGCAAAATTTTAAAATTACCTAAAACCCCTTCATTCCCCCCTTTTCTTCCGCAGGACCATTTGGATTGGATCTACGCCTGCGGAGCTTAAATAAATTTTGTTTCTCGAGTCGCGTTTCTTTTTTCCTTTTATCACGTGAATGAATAATACTCCATCCATCCATCCCCTTTTTTTGCTTTATTTAATTTTTTTAAAAATGATTTAACTTAAATTTATTTATATGATTATTTATTAAAAAAATTAAAAAATATATATTTAGAAACTATAACTCTTAATTTATCATTTATCTATAGAAATTTTTTATTTAAATATTAAAATATTAAAAATTATAAATTATAAATTAATTTCTGAAAAATGAATAGTACAAAAAATATCAAAGAGAGAGTAGTTGTTACCGTTTAGATACGTTAATCACCGAGCCGAGCTAGTTCCTCTTATTGAATTTCGCTCTTGAAAGAGAATATAAAACTTAACCACTTGAGGCTTACTGAGTTTACGTCTGGTATTATATTAGTATTAATTAGGAGAAAAACATGGTGTTAGAAAATGCAAAGAGAATTTAGGGATTATGGTAGTAATGTAAATGGTTACATGCTTAAGGCCAAATTTTTTTCGATTAGTTATCCGATTTCTACAGGTCGTCCATCGTCCTCTAGCTGCTACTGAATTTTAGTTGTATTAAACATTAGGCGCTAGATTAAACAGGTGGGAGAAATTGAAGTGTGAAACCTATAACAAACAGTAAATGATTTTGTTTTGGTTCAGTAAATTTAATAAAATGTTGATATTAATATATACATCTAAATCTATTACATACACACACACATAAAGCAGAAGCTAAGGGTAATTTATTAATTATAAATTTAATTAATACATTAACTATGCGTCACCTTAAACTTTTATATAAACTTCAATTACCTTTTATTTATTTATGAGTAAATTACATAAATGGTTTCTAACCTTTAGTTATCATTTTATTTTAGTTCTTGTCCTATCGAATATTTTGTTTTGGTTCTAAACCTATTAAAATTGTTTTATTTTGGCTCCACAAAAATAAAATTCATCAACTCAAAATAACCGTTTCACACAAACTTTTAAAATTTTAATTTTAATATTTGGTAATAGTCTTTCAATCAATTTAAAAAGATTAATATTTATTGACAATAAATAGATAATTTAAATTAGTATTTTTTTTCTTCCTAAATAAAATAAGTTCAACTTATAGAGATAAAAAAATTAATTTTAATTTTTCATTAACTATAAACAATTATTGTATAAATTAAATTTATTGTAAAATAGTTTATCATATAGTTTGAATTATAATATAAAAAATTGTTATTAGACAAATACTTTAAGTTAACAAATTTCATCTAATAAGGACCAAAACGGAACGTTTTTAATAGATTTAAGACTAAAATGAAACATTTTTAATAGGTTTAGAACTAAAATAAAATATTTAATAGGTTATGGATTAAAATAAAATAATAATTAAAGGTTAAGACCATTTATTTAATTTAATCATTTATTTACTCTATTTTTATGACTTTTCAAATTTTACATTTTGACAAAAAGTTTTAGGCTCCTCCCAATTTTCTTTTTTCACAACTGGTTCTTCTATTTCCAATCATAAAATCTTTTAAATATGGAATTACTCATCTATTTAGTTGATCATTTTGTCTAAAGAAAGTTGACTCAAAGTATAATAAAAATAATTATTTTGTTAATTGTAGATTTCACTTAATATATTGGCGGTTCATTAACTTTTTAACCAATAAATTATGTAATTTTCTTTAAATTGCAGTTACATTTTTACCCAAAATAAAAAGTCCATGATTTTATCTCAATTTCATTTCATAATTACAAAAATATATTTTTATTTCATTTTTTATTTTATCCTTTTTTCTTATGTTTTTTTTAAATGTGGACAAAAATATTTGTTTGTAATTAAGAGTCAACACAAGCTTATTATTTTGACATTTTAAAATTAAAAATAAATAAAATTTATATATTAAAGTTTGTAATAAGCATGTATGACAAGTGGAGTGATGATATTACAAAAATAAACAGGAGTCAAGTAATTAGGATAATTAAAATAAAATGAAAATTACAACATTGTTAAAATTTCATGACTCTAGTTGTAATTAATTATATTTTTTACTTAACCGAATTGAATATATCGTAATAAATTATTTTACATAATATACAATAAGAAAATTACATTTTTTAATAATAATAGTAATAATAATAACAACAATAATAATAGTGATAATAAATGTTATTTATTAGCACTTTGTATCATTGGGAGAGTTATTTCCTACTTGTGGGACTAGAATTCTGTTCAAATAAGTAGAAAAATATTATTAAAATAAAATTACTTGATATATATTTCCTAAATGAGTTGCAAAAAAATTATTAGTATGAATAAAATTATAATATCAACATCTAATCTCTGTTTTAGTTTTCAACCAATGGTTCCTACTACTAGTTTCTTAAATGAGGAAATATAACTAGGATATTAAATAGAGTTTTAAAAAGAGATGTTTACTTAGATTAGCCAGACAATGTTATCATTGTTTGAATAGAAGAAAATGAAGTTTTGGAATTTTTTAATCACAATGCCAAATTAGACATATCTGTCTATGATGGTATGCATATGAGTGTCAAATATAATAAGGTTGGGTTTATGACTTTGATTTGTACATATGTTTGTACAATCATAGTAAAAATAATTACATGAGATGATGAATGGATTTAGTTTTTTCTTTTGTATTGTTCATGTGCTATATGTATCAATATTTCATTAAGAGATCATACTTTATATTATGGAATAAAGAATTAAAATTTAAAAATATCATAAATAACGAATAAAAAATAAAATGGCCTTTTATGCGTCCATTAAATTCCCAGCTATAAAATTTTGTCCACAGGAGAGGTATAGGACTAGTTTGTCTAGAAAATTGATCAACTAACGAGAAATTAAAAGCAGTAGTCAGCGTGGGGGAAGGAAATTCAAATTAGTCATCAAAGAGTGGCGTGTAGGGAATTGGAGGATCCCGCAATATGAGCATGGAATCAGGGGCTTTAAAGTCTATCAGCTACTCTATATAACCTAACTCCCGAACTTCCCTTCGGAACCATCCATCTCTGCACCCTCAAGGCTTAAACCCCAGACCTTCCTCCTCTTAACAGGAGCAGAATGGCTGCAGAGGAGGTTCTCAAGCTCTTCGATACCTACTGGTTCCAATACCATGTTCTTGGTTTTGGCCTCAGACCAAACGAAACTGTGGAGGATTTTGAAGCGGAAGCTCAGCCAAAGCTCTCGCGAGATCAAGACACGGAGCAAGTCCTACAAGAAGAAATCCAAGTATCCAAATCGTCCCACTTCTTGCCTCTTCACGTCAGATCTTTCAGCGACCAGAATCTGAGCAATTCTTCATCTGATCTTTTCTCCCTAGACTCCTGTCTCTCCCCACCGAAACTCAAAGCCATCGTTTCCGGGAAGGAAGTCACCGAATTTTCTTGCGAAGATAACGCCATCGCCGAGCCAGAAGAAACGGAGCCTTCGTCCTTCGATGTTTCGTCCAAACAAGAGGGGATTGGGAAAAGGGGAGGCAGGAGGAGAAAAAAGGGTGGCAGCAGGAGCTTGTCAGAGCTTGAATTCGAGGAGCTAAAAGGGTTTATGGATCTGGGTTTTGTGTTCTCGGAAGAAGATAAAGAGTCGAGCTTGGCGTCTATCCTTCCCGGGTTGCAGAGACTGGGCAAGAGAGAGAAAGGAGAAAGAGAGGTAGATCAAGCACCTGTGGTATCGAGGCCTTATCTCTCTGAAGCATGGGAGGCTTTGGAACAGAGGAAAGTGGAGCTCCCGATTATGAATTGGAGAATTCCAGCTCTTGGAAATGAAATGGACATGAAAGATCAACTTAGGTTCTGGGCTCACACTGTCGCTTCAACTGTTAGATAACACGAGACAGAAGAGAACTCGTTTGGGTATTTGGCGCTGAGGCTGTCCCTGATTGGTGAGGTTGTAAATGTAAATAAAGAGAGGGAATAATAGAATAGTTGAGGCAATTTCTCATTTGAGATTCATCAGGAGAATATGTTGGCCACTCCTGTGCGGAGTGGAGTAGCTTGTTTGTTCGATACCCCAATCCCGGATGAAGAATCAATGGACAAGTGAAAAGCAAATCGAGTATTTGGACCAAATTGCCAAAATGGAATGAGTCTAGGGGCCTCCAGTGCAGCAATAATTAATGGCATGGCACTTGAGTTGAGTTAGGTCCCGTTAGGGAACAGCTTTTATTATCAGCGTTAGAGTTTTGGATAAATTATTTAATGGTTGAGATGAAAACGCTGAAGCTAAAAGCTAAAAGCTACTCTTGGATAGCTTTTTCAAAACTCTAACGCTAATCGCTGACGCTAATGCCAAACAGGGCCTTAGACTCCTTTAGTGCAGCGGTTTTAAAAGCAACGTGATTGTTAGATTGCTGCGCAGCAGAACAAGATCTCCATCTCCCAGCTAAAGAAGATCTCCAATCCATCACCTTGCTCAGCTTTCCAATTATTCCCCCACTAAATCTGTCTTTAACTCGAAACATGTGGCTCCCGCTCCCCCATCCTCCCACGCAATTGCATTTGATTCGTATTGCAATCTTGATCAAATTTGGTACCAGGAATATTTGCTTCCCCATAAGAGAATGAATCATTTCCTTTTAACATCCAATATGCTTTATTAACTTTATTTAAACTCTTATTACATAAAATTTAAAAATAATTTTTTAACCCTTATTTAAACTCTTACTATATAAAACTAAAAAAATTTACAAATTTAAATTTTTGAAAAAAATAAGAAAAAAATAACATAAATTACTCTTACCTTAATTTTCATGTTCAAACAAATGGTTCATTTGTTGTGAGATGGATGGAATATATTAGTGATTTGATTTGGCAAGATTTTCAAGTTTCAAAGTCATTCATCAATGCAAACTACTTAACACTCTCTCCATCTCATAATGGATGAAGCATATTAAGGTGTGGTGTAAATTATGTTGTTTTTTTCTTTTTCTTTTTCTTTTTCTCCTAGACTGAAATTAAGAAAAAGAAAAATAGATTTAATGTATTGAAAGTTTAAATAAGAATTAGAGCAAGAAAAGATAACTTCTGAGTTTTGTATAATGTGATTTTAAGTGAACACAAAATGTTAAAATCTGTATAAAAAGGGTAATGCTCTAACTTTTCAAACCGCCAAAAAATAAACATGTTTTGTTCGTTTTTGAAAGGTGAGAGTAGAAATTTTAGCTTCATGAACTAAAAATACATCATCTATATAACTAACAGATTATTACCACCAATAGATATTTAACCATAAATATTGCTGCAAAATTAACTCATTGTTTCTGATGTTAAAAAGAATTCATTCTGCAATATATATGTTTGATAGGGGAATACTAATTGATACATGCTTCACACTCAAACTCAAATGTTTGATTTAGATGAACCAGAGAAGGTTGAGAATTCATTTGCCGATACATTGGAGACGCCATAAGTGGACTTACAGCTGTACATTAAAGCCACTCCACTCCACTTGCGTGGCAATAACTCTGATGGTATATTCTTTATCTACTAAAAAGGCGCTAGTATAAGAAATTGTGATAAGTTTTTTTATTTCATGAAAATCACCAAGAAACCTCATCCTTATTGCTAGGTCTAGAACGAGCCAATAGATTCAAAGGCGGCATCCCATTTTGGTTTCTTAGTTCCTAAATGGACATGGGTATGACAAAATTTAAACATTAATTTATATATGTGTAAATTTCACTTATGGTCCCTAACCTTTTTGGGTCATCCTAATCAAGTCTCTAACTTTTATTTTGTCCTATTAAATCCCCTAACCTCCCAAATCGTGTCCCAGACATAGTCATTCTGTTAAATTCTCAGTTAATCTAACAGAGAAAGGCATACGTGGCCACTTATTGGTTTCCACGTGTTGTCTTATCCACGCTGGCGTTAGACTGGGTGAAGTTTCGCTTACATGGCCAATATGTCACAGAGGGAAGTTTGCAAAGCGAGTAAGGAGAGCATTTTGATTTTGGTTGAGTGTCCTAGGGTCTAAAGAGTACAAAAGATTCTAAATTCTCGGTCGAAAGTGAAAAAATTTCTGTGATTCTCCTTATGATTCTGTCTGGAACGTGATGAAAGTGAAAGATTGGACAATGGCAAAGGGAAGTAAAAATGGCAACAATGGTCCTGAAGAAGCACTTAGAAGTATTGTTCAACAAAATGTCACATTTTGGATACCCCCTAAAATTTGATCTAGACCAGTAACTGGGATGAATTCCTCCAATCCATGCCTATGCATCAGCATTAATAGACCTCAATTTATCCATGTGTTTCATAAACTCACCAGGATATGTGCTTCTGGCTGCCACAAAAAAAGTATCTTTTACCATTCTAGTAGGGTACTCTTCTTGAAATTTGTGTACAGATGTCTCACACAAAAACGATACTCAGTGTCTGGGAATAAGTTCTACACAGTTGGAATAAGACCCTGAAGCAAGTTAAAAACAAGTAGATTGTTAGCATTTTCAATACAAATGTGAACCTTGAAAATAAATTTTTGCTTAGAGGCTTACCTTTTGTTTGTCAGACATGAAAGTCCATGTCTTAAAATCCAACATGTTAAGCTCAGATTGAAGGAGCATCAGGAACTATATCCAACTTTCAGTTGACTTCACTTCAACAACTGCATATGCTATTGGCCATATACAGTCGTTTGCATCAAGCCCTACAGCTGTAAGTAACTGGCCACCATATATACCCTTCAGGAAGCATCTATCAACGTAGATAATGGGCTTACAACCTGATAAGAATACCCTTTTACAACCAGATAAACAGACAAACATCCTCTGGAACATAAACCCTTCATCCAAAGTCAAAAACACATTAGATCCAGGGTTTGTTCTTTTCAATTCCTGCATATAATTAGCAACTCTCATATATTGATCTTCTTCACCCCTTCTTAGACGGTCCAATGCTAACCGCTTTGCTCTGTGAACCTTTGACCTATGAACTTTTAAGCCAAAGTCCCTTTTAACATGGTCAACCAAAGCTGAAACAGAGATTTCTAGATTTGATCTAATAATCTTCATATATTCATCAGTAATCCAAACATAAGATGAGAACTTGCTATGGAACTGCCTACTACAATTGTGCTTTTTATTATAAGTCCTAATCTGTACCTTCCCTTAAACTCCCATTGTAGTAGTGTATACAACCCAGGGACAACCTTTCTTGCAACATGCTCTGAGTTTTGTTTTGTTATTTTTCACAAACTCCACTCAAACTGTATTATTCACAGCATATATCCTCACAGCTCTATTTAGAATGTCAAAGGAGGAAATTATCATGAAAAGCTTAAATTTAGGATTGGCCATGTCATTTTTTGCTTTGAACACTGGAAACCTATCACTCTCTTCATCACTATATGAATAGGCACTGTTAAGTTCATCAGACTTAGATTCATAGTCTGACTGAACTTCGAATGTTTGTCCTATACATTTATTGGCAGCCCCACTTTCATGCAAACCTTAACTCTGTGTCTCACTTGACTTTGTGTCACAATTCACACCTACGGCCCTACCTTGACTTGCCCTTAGTTCAGCTTCAACATTAACCTTCAACTCATCATCTTCATTTTGGATCTCATTGTCAAATTCAACAAATTTTGTTGAACAAGTACCAGAGTCAGATTCTTAATCATTGGCACCAAGCCTAAAATCTTCATCATCATTATCATCTCCACTATCTGTCTCATTACCATCATAAACTTCTTTGTTTACATTCCTTTCATTTGAGTTACCACCCTAATTATCAACCTGTCCCATAACATCTGCAACAGCCTCAGCCTCTAAAGGAGTGTCCCCTACATTGCTGCCCAGTTTATGATCAGCACCCTTAACCTCATATCTACAAACTTCTGTTGGTGCTTCTCTAAGGGTAGGAGACTAAAAAGCTTCTTCCTCAGTTGTCCCCCATGACATAAACAAGTTCCTGCACAGCTCTGTTGTTTTTTCCTTCACCTTACCCTTACCCTTTAATGTAACACTCACTTTTTCACACTGATGATTTTCATCATCAGAACCATCCAGATTTACTATTTTGGCAATTTGCAGCAAGACTACATAACTTTGCCATCTCCTTCATAAACTTCATTTCCTCTTCAGTTACTTCTTCTACTGTCTTAGATACTAGATACACTTTAATCACAGTGTTATCTGGAAAGTTCCTTGCAATCATAACCATAACATCATCCCCACTCTTCAAAGGATGCAATGCATCTTCTTCATATAAGCATTTAGACCCTAACCTCCAAAAGTACCTCATAAATCATTTGTAGCCAAAATCTTGCACAAGTTTATCAATAACAACCAGGGCCATCTTATCCTCATGACAAATAGTCAACATAACTCACTTGACTGTCTATATATGCTTTCATGGCAACTTAGCAAGATAACCACCATGGTAAAACTTTAATGTGAAAAACCCTAAACCTTTCACTATACACATGTGAGATGAGAACAAAAAGACATGTTAAAAACACTTCTTAATCTCCGCCAACCACCACAAGCAACAAAGCAAATAAAAATAAGTGGGAATGGTCCCCCACATGCACAATGACTCCACTACTATACAATAACAGTCAAATGGCCCCATTCAAACACACAAATTGTATATTAACTCCAAAACAAAATAGAGTCAATGAAAAAATGGACTGGGCCTTTATGCCCAAAAATTCATAAGAAGTTGGAGAAAAATAAAGATAAGGCAAGACACTGCTGGCCATTATCTTCTAGGGGGAAGAGTATCAAATTAATTGCCCAAATGGACAGTTTGTAGTTGACATAAGATGCTCATAAGATGTTGGACGTGTTCATATCGAAAGTGGCAGTTAACTGGGATTCCTTACCCCCATGCATATGCTGCATTATGCCATAATAGAATGAATCTAGATGATTATGTACATGTTTGTTATAAGTTAAGCACATATAAGATGATTTATGACAATATTGTGAAACCAATTACAAGCATGGAGCAGTGGGAAGTTATGCATCACACTCCTATTAAGCCACCAAACTATACTCCAGTAAAGAGAATGATGCCTAAGAAGAAGAGAATGAGGGAAGCAGGAGAAGCAGCCCCCAATGGGAAGATGAGGAAATTTGGCATGGTTATGCATTGTAGGAAATGTAAGCAGCCTGGACATAACTCCAAAACATGTACAGGGCCATCTTCTAGTTCACAAGGACATGACACTATGTCAGTTTAAAGTCTCCCTTGCAGATGAAGCAATCCTACCATGGTATGTGGATTTGTGTAACAGAAATACTTTGTTTTCAAAGTTGTATACAAATCTAATGCTGCAATTCAACAAGAACAAAATGTTAGTGTTGCAGCAACACAAAACTCAGCAGTTGCTAGTTAAGAAGAATCTAGAAGAACACTGCCTGATGTAAGTAAATTCATCTGAGTTTTGATTCTGTCTATGTGATGCCAATGTCCCAAAATCATGTAATTTATTTTCCTGTGTTTTCTCAGGGGTGTTCTCAATTTGCATCAGCAAGTGGTGCTAGTACAGGTAGGAACCGTGGGCGAGGAAAAGGCAGTGGAAGGAAAATAGGCAGAGAGAAGGCAACAGCTTCAACCAGATACATGAACATTCAATGATCTGTGCAGCAGTTGAAAATGAATTGTTTTTTTATATGGCCATCTTAGAACAGTGGGACGTTTTTTGTTTGCCAGCAATGTGAAACTCAACTAACTAGTTCTTAAAATGATTTGACAATTATGGCAACTTGTATTTTATTTTGTATGCGCCAACCATGGAAGTGGAACATTTTGGCCCCTAGCTAGTTATTTTAAGTGCATGTTTTGTACAGATAGTAATGCTTAATTCTGCAGCAAGTGATGTTTGATGTTAAATGCTTATTTTATACATTGTGCATTTTTACTTTTGTCTTTCCTTTTTTGATAATTAACAACAACTAACTTAATCTAAATTATATTACCAAATACAAGTGAGGCAGAGTGGGACATACAAAATGAATTTTCATTTCCATCCTTTTCCTAAAAGCAAAAATAGGGCATTTCCCACCTATACACTTAAAAATGAGTCAATCATATTTACTTGCCCAACCAACCCCTTCTGCCCAATCTACATTCCCATTGACACAAACACAACAATAACAAACACCATAACACAAAAAAACCAAGCCACCAGCATCCAACACCATAATGCTCAGATCTTCCTTTCTGCCTTCTCGAGTTCGGTCTTTGTCTTTGCCTTCTTCTTCGGTAGTCCATTGATGACTACTCTTGCTCTCTCACCTGTTGATGGATCATGCCACTAAAAAAAACCCACACTCTGTCTCTGTCTGCATAAAACCAAAAACAACCCATATTACTCCGCTCAATGTCATGCATAACAACTTCAAAATCAAACAACTTCACCCAATAAACCTTACCCCGTAATATCTGCACCCATAGAATCGACGCCCTGGGTTCACTTCAGTCCAAGAAGTTCAAATTGCAGCTCTAATTCCACAACCGCAATAGGTTGCTTCGGTTGCAGTTGCCATTTCCTTCAGCTTTCGCACCTCAACGCGTACGTCTACTCCTTTCTTCCCACTTCTCTTTCCCTTGCCTCTTCCTTCTCTGATTTCTTTATCCGACATTATTAGCCTCCCTTTATTGACCAACACCTTCCCCCCCTTCCCCCAGGTCTACCTTCAATTTTCCCGCCCACGCCACGCGCCTTATCCTTTTCCCATGAAACTTCACCCAGTTTGGAGCCAACATAGACAAGGCAACACGTGGAAATCAATAAGTGGCAACGTAGGCCTTTCTCCGTCAGATTAACTGAGAATTTAACAAAAGGACTATGTTTGGGACACGATTTGGGAGGTTAGGGATTTTAATAAGACAAAATGAAGGTTAGGGACCCGATTAGGACGAACCGAAAAGGTTAGGGACCATAAGTGAAATTTACCCATTTATATATTGAAGCAAATTTGACCGACTATAATAACGCTAGAACCAGGCTATTGTTTTTGTTCCCCAGTTAAAATTTTCCGTTTTCCTTTTAATTTTCCGACAAATCACCTCAACCATTTTAATAGTGTAACTAGGTTATAGTTTGTTTATTGTTTTTTTGGCTTATTGATGGTTGCTAATCACTTAAAGGCCTGTAGAAGCTATGGAAGTCAAACATAACGGCAACAATTAGAAAATTTTATTAATTGGCCTCCTTCATTCATATGCATCAAAAGAAAGTAACTAAAAGCACGTTTTAGGCTGTTTAAATCAAATTAAATTAGTGATACTTACAATTTGCCCCATAATGTTTAGGTAAAATTACACTTTACCTCTAATATTTCAAAAATATATAGTTTGCCCCTATTTTTTTAATACAATCCGATAGTAACTTCTGAAATCTTAATTTAGACATTACGGTAGCCATCTTTTAGTAATTTTAATCTGCATGGTATTTTTTTAAGTTAATAAATATTTTAAATTATCAGTTTTTTCTTTATGTATTTCTTTTAGTTTTTAAAACAAAAAATTTTAAATGTCAATTAACTAAAAAAAACTACTATACAGAATAAAATTGCTTAAATATGACAACCGTACAGTCGAAATTAAGATTTTAGAAGTTATTGTTGGACTGTATTAAAAATATAGGAGGTAAAGTGTATATTTTTTAAGTAGGATGGATAAAGTGTAATTTCACCTAAACCTCAAGGGATAAATTGTAATTAAGCCATTAAATTAACAAAGAAGTTGTTAACTTTCCATTTAATGGGAGCCAGAATCATGGTGACAATTGGCGAAAAGGGCCTATATAATAGAATAGGTCAATTCGCTTTAACTTGGCCCTGATGCTGACCGTAAAGAAAGCGTTTTGCATTGCTCATTAGCTTCTAAGCAGGATTTAATTTAATTTAAGACTATGTCATAGCGTAGAACTTCCCTTGAGAAAATAATACTTACTAAAAATAAATACAAAAGCATACACGTATAGTATATTAACTACCATTCAAATATATTGTTTTCATTACGAAATCCATGATTGCTACTCGAAAATACAAGAAAGAAAAAACACCGTTGTTTATTTATTATTACATCCATTTAATTATACTCCAATATTTGCCACTTGTTAAGTTTCTGAAAGAAAAGGAAAAGCTAACAATCGCCATGCAACAATTCACAGGGTGAAGCCTTGGGCGTATGAAAGAAATAATAGATACTCCTCCTGATAAAATTGGCCCAATTTCGTACAAGCAACGGTTTTTATTTACAGAGCCTCACAATTCATAAAGCTATGGATAGATGAGGAATTAAAATGCCTTTGGTAGAAACCTGTATATATCTACTAGTGATTTGAAAATGATAGGTTGTTGGGTCAGTTGTTGAGTTTTAATTCATTAGTCCTTGGGGACCACCTCCGGAAGCTTATAGGTAGGAGGCTTGTCCACCCCCCGCCTTGTATATTCTCCCCATCTCCGAGCAGCTGCCGCTGCCCTTCTTGCTCTCTCCTTTGCTTCCTCCTCTGCAACAAACAAATGAGATGGTTAAAGGTGGATTTAGACCCCAGTTAACTAATTGATTTGATCAAGGATCTAAAGGAAAAAAGTGAATTGAAAGACGCTTCCGTAGACCACAAGAAAGGGGTAAAACTGCTCTCCCAAAAGGTCAAATTCGATTTATCAGATCATGCAAGAAGCAGTATGCAGCGAGCAATCAGCAATACTTTGAGAACTTGTCAAATCGCTCGTACCAGAAGTCTGGTAGTCTTTTGGTTTGCCCCAGAGGTTGCTCCAGTACGATTCAGAATTATCAGAACCTTTCTTGTTCATCATTCTTAATTTGGCTTGCCTCTGCAACGGCAAAAGAAGAAAAGGAGACGATGAAATCCCTTACCTTACTAACGAATATGCCATCTTCATGTATATGAGTTACATCACCGAGTCTACTAGCTAAGTTTATAAACAACAACTGAGGCAATAAATTTGACAGGCCATATGCAAGGTTTATGCATCAATGAAGCAACAAATTCATCCCGAGGGGCAAGGACAGATATATAAGAACAAAAATGTCAAACAACTTCCGTTAATGATAAATGCTCGTACCAAAACTTTTGCCTGTCTCTTCTCCCATCGAGAACTTGCCTGCAAAGCAACCACTGATCAATAAGAAGAAAATGTCTGGCAAACCATTCGGAAAGCAGGTTTCAAAGACTAAAAGCAAAATGGGGGGTGGGGGGTGGGGGGTGGAGGAGCAAAAATCTTTAACGTTATTGAAGAAATTGGGGATGTAATACCATAGTAAATACATCTGCTCCGGCACCTCCCATTCCTGAAAGCATCAGTCCAACCTGATCCTCGTTGAAAAAGATAATGAGATCGATCTTTAAGCATTAAGCCAGGAACAGAATGTGAAAAGGATTACATTACATCAACTTAAAAACCATATTAAAAAATAGAAAAAGTAGAAAAGAAAAGAAATCCCTTTGAGGCTTAGAAAAATATATTTAAGAGCAACCTAGAAAACGGAAGCATTCCTCTGCAGAGCAATAAAAGTTCAAAGTAGATGTCAAAATAGCTGCTTTAATTCATTGGAGGAAGACATTTGAACTGTGGTCTTAAGAATGACTTCAGAATTGAATCGAACATGGGCATAAACTACAAATTGGAGTCAGACCTTCCCCACATAATAGAACATGATATAAAAGAACAACTGATCAGTTCTACCAGATTTTCAAATCCTCCAACCAAACAAACGGTTTTCAGAAACTATGCGCTCCATGACATGATAGTTAATTACGTTGGAACTTGGAAGAAAAATAGCCTATATAGATAGGGGGCCTTACTGCCACTCTTTCCACCCTACGCATTTCATCTTCAAGCAAGGACAGTTGGGTTGCCGAAGTCCAGTGGATGCAATCAACCGGACTGAATAACAGAAAATCATCTTGATGAAAATGTTTTGCTCATAAATAAGGAAAATAAAACATGCTTACGGGCAAAAGCCACCCAAATGAAAAAGAAATGTATCAGCTTATTCTCTCGTAACATGATGCCATATCACAATCATCTTGTTAAGAATATTCACAACGTGTGAACCTCAACATTACCAAGTATCTATTGCTTGCTGAACTAATTCAGGATTGCCTGCTTGGCTGTATGCTCTAGCCCGTCCAAAATCTTCCTCGATTCTAAACGCACTGGGGCACATGTTGGCACAATTTTTGCAGCCTGAAAAATGCAGTAATTTGAAGGGATGTGAAACACAATATAGAACTGTAAGTACTGCTGCTTCTTTCTACATATATAATTAACCCGCTTCTTTCACTTTGTGATCCTCACAGAGAGTAAATTCAAACTACGAATGTGAAATTCTAAGTAGTTGGTGGCATTCACATTGAACATTCTGGAAGAATAACTGTCTTAGACGCAGTGAAACAAGAAAGGCATAGTCTACCTACCAATGCAAGCAAACTCATCGACAAATACGTGATCTTTGGGGACAGAATCATCTAAGAAGGGATTAATAGCTGTTAGTGCATATCCATGAATCTCATCATATACCATACGTTGCACAGGATTGCTGAGAACCTGAATAGCAAATGCTCTCATCATAACATAAGCAAACCAAAGCATCATTTCATTCACATCAAATTGTAGGAATTTAACAGAAGAAGAAGAAAACAAAGGTTTCGGATTGAGGACGCACCTCATAGACTTCATTAATGAATGTACAGAAGTTCGTTGACTCCGGATTATCGCCGCTTAAGTCCGGATGGCAAGCTTTCATGCAGTTATAATAGGCCCTTCTAATTTCTTCTTGCGTGGCATCTGGAAGCTGTGGAAACAGGTGCTTGGTTTCACCAAATTAACACCAATATATGGCTAATGATTGAAAAAGAGCTAAATTTTAACGCAGACAATTCATCATATCAATGAAGTAAATATTGAGCCAAAGCATTGGCAAATCACACGCGACAAGAGTAATTTACCAGTGTAATTAGAGATAATGAAAAGAATTCCATCTTCTACAGGATTAGACCATTAAAGAAACACAAGGACAAATTGAACATCTGAAGCCAAGGATGTTTTAAAGACGAAATAGCGGTGAAAAAGATGAGAACTTGGTTTCCTACTGCCTTTTCTGACCAGGTAAACAGGTACAGCAACAGAAAACGGAAACGGGTTACCAGGCCGAGAACGGCATAGTAGTCATCAGCAACTGCTTCTGTATAAGCAGAATCCTCTGCCGCAACCTTGACTCTACGGGAACTTCTCCGGCGACCGTGACCCGGCGAGCTCCAAGAAACGCAATTTCTTTGTAAGGGGCTCAAAGATCTTCGTTTACACAAGTTATGAAATGGGTTGTGAACTTTGAGAGCATCGGTGCAGACGGGAGAGAGCAACTGCGCCATTTTCACATCCAATTGGGTTTGGAGAAAACAGAGAGGGAAGCGAGGAGGAAGGCGAAGATTCTCGTTTAAATTTTGGAAAGTAAATAAAAAAGAAAGAAATAATATAGGAATGGAAATTATAAGGAGGGGATAATTTTAGTCGTGGAAGTGTGGAGGGCTGAGATGGCAAAACGAGAGCCATGTGGGTCAATTAGAATCACATTTGAATATTTGTTGTACTTTAAAATTCTGGAACAGTAATTGTGGAATATTTGTGGGCGCGAATTCCCGTGGTGTACCTACTAATACTATAGCGTGGTCACTTTACCGTTTGCCCCAAATTATAAAACGACCCACTTTGGTTTCTAAACTATCAACAAATACCCACAAGCTATATCGCATAAATTTTTAAGATATATCATAAGATATATTGTGCTGTATATTGTTATCATTTTTATAAAAAGTAAATGTTTAAATATTATTTTAAGATGACATAATTTATTTAATAATTTATTTTTACACATTTTATATGTATTCTAATTTTTCTCATCATAATTTGTCAAATATAAATAAAATATATATTATAAAAGAGATTTTTTAATACAAAAAACATAAAAAAATGTTATATATGGAGAAAAATAAATAATAAAAAAAAATTGATATACTATAAATATAAATAATACCATCCATATACTTTGCATATACTATAAATATAAATAATACTATCCGTTAATTTTTTATATTAATTAAGAAAATTAACAAAAAAAATTAAAAGTAAATGTTTATTTTATGATATGTGTATTATTTTTATTTTAATGTTTTATATATTTATGATATTTTGATGTAAAATAAAAAAATAAAAAAATAGGCCCGACAAATTAAATGTCGCAGTACCTACCACGCTGTATTTACAGTATACCATAATTTTTTGATAAAATACATACAAAAAAGACACGATATTCACGAAAACATTTGTACTGCGTACCCGCGATATTTAATTCAATGACTATCAATGCCATAACAATTGGTAAATCGAGCCCTTAATCCCCGATCGCTTAGAGATTGAAGTGTGCCATTTTAGTGTGCGGATGACTCGTTAAAATCAAAATAATTCAGCGGAGTATCGGGTATTCAAGTTTAGATTTTATTCAAGTATTTCCTATGTTACATGACGTGGTGAAAATTAATTAAAAAAAAAAAAAGAAGAGCCTATGCGCATGCTATACTAATTATATTTACAATTTCCAACGACTTATTGTGTCATAAAATTTTGATACACTTGTAATTTTCCTGTACATTTGTATAAGCCAAGAAGCGAGTGGCAGAGGCAGAGTGGCGTGCGTTGAGTAGAGTTTTGGTGTGACAGAACTCGTGTCTGCGTGTGGATTACTATTGCCCTACACTCCAAGCAACCTTCGTTGCTTTGTCCCCAGTCCACAATGTCGTCTCGCCTCAAAATCAACTTCAACTCACCGAATTGGACTTCTTTTTCTTTTGTTTAGATTTTTATGTCTGTTGAGTTTGTTATTTGATATGCTTGGGGTCTCAAATAATTCTCCTCATACACAATTTTTTTTTGTTTTGTTTTGCGTAATATGCCTAAGGCGCTTCAAATCACATCAACTTGGGCCATTAATGTTGTTGAGACTTCTACTTCTACTTCTACTTCTACTTTTACGGACGCAACAATATGTGAGAAATTGTTTCCATACTCTCGTCTTTTATTCAGACTGAAGAAATAGATTTGCTTCCTCGTCCTTACTCCAACCTCAAAACAAGTGTTCATATACTTTTGCGTCGATAACAAACGGTCACTTTGGCCAAGTAAGAAATACTAGCATAAACTAAAATAACTGGCGATAATTTATAAGAGAAAATTAAAAAAAATCATTTGAAAATATTGATACATGTCCATGTTATAAATATCCTATGGTTAACTCCTTTTAATTGGTATTTTTTTTTATTATGTTAGTTGATTATTTCCCTATTTGAAAAACATTAATGGCATATTTGCCTCAAAAAAATATTTTAGTGAGTAAACTGCTCATTCACCTATTATGATTTATGAGTGATATATATATATTTGCCTCTTGCGCCTATATAATTCTGTCTAATACTAATATTGCAGGGTACCTATAGCCTGTCTTACTCAACTTTATACTGATTAATTTCATTTTAGTTTTCTATTTCATTCTCTCCTTATAATAAAAAAAATCCCTTCAGAAGAAAAAGGGGGAAGCCCAAAAAATTTAAAAAAAAAAATCAAAGATCAGAGTAGAAGAGTGAAGCAAGAGAAGAATGGTTGGCTGAAGGGGGTGTTGGGAAGGCTTAAATTGGGTGGTGCCCAAGGGCGGTCCATGCCTCTAACCACGGGAGCCGAACAGTTGTAGAGGTTTTGATGAAGCTTGCTAAGGCCTTTCAAACTCAAGTGCAGATGGTCACTAACGTGGCACACATTTCATTGACTTGATGATAGCCAAATTTAAAAGCCAAAGGCGAGAATCTTGGATGCAGGCTAAGTCTGAATTCAAAGCTCCCACCCCTCGGCCAATGTTTCCTTAACGATTACAAATTCTCAAAAGTAAAGGTACCTACCACCTCATCAAAGAACAAAATTGAAAAAGCAAAATTTACCGCCAGCCAGGCCACTTGATTATTCCCTTTTATTACTGGTATCTTTGCTTCACCAGCAATGCATCGCATGCAGAATCAACTTAGAACGAGAATGAGCCATATAATTTGGCAATCTTAACTAAATTGAAAGTTGTCCACATTAACCATTTTCAACTCTCAGAAAAAAAGAACTTTGTCCTCAGAGTAAGATAACCAGAAGATAAAATAAACCCGATCTTCAACAGGAGTAATTAATTGGTCTGAATATAAACCCTACTACAGCAAAGATTAACAGAATTCTGCAGGAGACTAGGCAATCTAAGAAGCTGCTACTGTTTGAGACTTGTTGAGGATCACACCTTCATATTTCACCTGGAACCATTTCATTGCATCCTCCCTGGTAACCCTGTGCTGGATTCCAACGCGAGATTTGCACCTACGCCGACGTCCCACCCGATAACCAGGACGTTCAAGGACAACATAGAAGTCCATCCCATAAATGCCAGTAGATGGATCATACCTGAAAAAGAAAACAAATACACCACCCAAATGAAAATGTTCTAATAGAAAGATGCAGAGAAATATTAAGAAATAACGGTGAAGGAAAATAATCAACAGTGTTGCACTTTTTGCTAATGGCAGACTTTCTGTAGAAACAAGTCACACAACTCTCAGCAACTAAAGATACGAAATGTAAAGATCAGGAATTATCACAAAGAAACGTAAAAAATTACACCCATTTACTCTGACAAGTACAAACTTAGCCTTAGGAACAAGCTTAACAAATGATCTATAGCACCATGACCAGACTTGTAACTCGCACTGCAAAGAAATGCGATCTATGATCATGCCACCCAGACTGCGGACTACTTCTAACTGAGCACAAAGAAGTAGAGGCCTAAGGGGAAGAAATATGGCAAACACCAGCTTCCAGTTCAATACACAATAAACACGTAAGCAACATTTGAAATCCCATGGCTTAGATTGTTGACCAAAAAGGAAAAGCGAAAAAGGAAAATGAAGATCCATATCCATAGCTATTCATGAATCCACAACAATGTTAGAGAAGTGACAGACCAGATCAGTGGGTCAAAACCAGCAGGCTAAACAACTTTAGATTTAGGAACTTCCAAGTAGATAGTGTAAACTTACTTGATTCCAAGATCAATATGCTCCTGAATACCAAATCCAAAGCAACCAGTATCACTAAAGTTCCTCCGTAGAAGCTCATATTCTTTCACCTTCAACCCACTTTCCAAGAGCTGCATTGCCTTTTCTCCTCTGACCGTGACATAGCAAGCAATTTTTTCATTGCGTCTGATACCAAAAGACCGGACAGTGTACCTGGCTGTTCATCATAAGAATCAAAATTATCCCCAGAATACAAAAAGACAAATTCAAACTAAAATGAAATGAGACAGTTCACGCTATTGCTGATGGGTGTATGAGAAAGATGGAATAAACTAACAGCTCATTACAGCAATTCAATTTAAATCGATGAGACTCAATAAGCTGAAGTACTACAAAGTTTCCATCTTCATCCCAGTGCACGTGACTAAGTTCGTTGAATAACTCCATGGCTGAGAAGAAAAAGGTGGTAAATTTGTACTTCTCAATCAACATAAGCAGGGATGCATTTCCTGGGATTGATCATACCATCCACAGAAATGCCACATTTCACGATATTCCCAAATGGCAGTTGGACGCAACCCATTTAAAAAACAAACACGCCGAAAGAATAAAGTATTTCAAGTCATGAAAAAGGCTAACATAGACGTAACCTTTGGAGAAAACCGGTGTCTGGCCACTGAGTTGCTCCAAGACCTGTCCATCAACGGAACACAGAAATTGGTCATCCTAATTGAGGTAGAATGGAACCGGGAGGGTACAGCGAGTGAGGATAGTGATACCTTAGCGGCTCTGGTAAGACGATCTCCGCTCTCGCCCACGGAGATGTTGAGAACCAGCTTTTGAACCTTGATTTCCCTCATTGGGTTCGATAATTTCTTTTCCGATGCCTGTTACAATTCGTTTCCGACAAAAATATTACACGCCAGAAACTGAAGTTTTAAAACAAACACGAAAGACTGTTGGAAAGATCACCATTTCTCCGATGTCTGAACTCCACGGCGGCCCTCGTTAGCGCAATACGGAACAGGAGCTAAAAAGAGCAAAGAAGATAGCGCTAGGGTTTTGGAATCGACAAAAATCGAATATAAGCCACTCAAGTGAACGAATCCGAATGCATAGTGCACTGAACTTGTTTTTCTGGCACATCCACCACTCATGTTAGCATCTTGGGACAAAAGGGCCTTCCATCCTTAACAGTTAACATGCCTATGGGATAAACTCCAAATGCAAATAGAAATCCTGACATGGCTACAAAAAATTGAGTTGAGTGCAACAGTAAACAAACAGAAAAAAAAGGGTGAAATTTTTTTATTAGCAATTCACAAGTATCAACTTAGAGAAAAAAAAAATGATGACCATAAAACCCAAAGAAACAGAATCCACAAAAAAAAAAACAAACCGAAAGGAAGCTGAAAAATTTTATAAATTTCTAATTATCTAATAATTTATATTTTAATTTTTTCAGAAACTATTTCGATTGATTTATTGGAAGGCAAAAAAAAAATTATTTACTCCACTTTTTATGTTGATTATTTATTTTTTATAATTATTTTTCTCATTTTTTTTATAAAATGTGCAAATAATAGATATTTATGAATTTAGATATCATTTTATTGGAAAGAGTTTTTTTTTCTGTCTAGACTCAATTTCCAAACAATTTTCTATATTAGACTCTTTAGTTATTCTGTAATTTAGACTTAATACATCACATTATCTTAAAACTAATACATCCATTGCATTTTTCATGCTAATTAAGTTGGTCATAAAATTTCCTTGAATTTTCATCATTTTTCCAATCAAAAATTGAAAAATAAATTTTATCTAAGTATTAGAGAAAACTCTCAGTACACAAAGTCCAAAAAGAAATATTTTTGTTTTATGGGAAAAATTAAAAAAAATCATAAATTGCACATATTTAATCTCCATACTTAGGAAAACGTGTTATCTTTTATGAGGTGGAGCAAGTATTATGTAATCCATCCAAATAAAAAAAAAAACAAAATAAAGGCATGTCTCCTTAAAAAAAGAGCAATAGAAAGATTGCAATCTCAAGCTTATAATGTGTCTAAAAAGCAAGAAATCTAATGATTGCTACTAATATAAAATTAGCATCAAATCTCTATAATTAGTTTGTTTACATTTAATTTTTTTTACGGAAAAAATCAGGATTGATCAATACTAATTTAGTTTCTCTTTTTGTTAATTTCATTTTTTTGGGTGCAAATATTTTTATATTTTATTAGATTCAATAGAAGACCAATATGTGTTTTCTAATTACATGTCCAACTATTTTTGGTTTGTTTGGTTATGGCTCTACTTACTTTAGTCAAATGTAGATAGAAGTATTAAGTATAACATTCATGAAAAAATAATAAAAATATTGATTTAACTACTTAATTAGCAAGGTTGTTAAAATGCAATCCAAATCGTAGGATCTGGATTAAAAAAACCTATTTGAATCGTAATAGGATCATTGGCGTAATGGCATCGCGTTCAAAATCTTAATATCGTAGGCAAGTAAGATACCACCAATCCGAGCGTCCCTTGTGCATCTTGCTTCATCGCCGACCAATTGATCATCTTGATCTTTTTGCTCCATTGCCGGGCAATTACCATAGCACGACTAGTCCGCACATGAGTGAATGAAGGTTGAGTAAAAGCTTATAGGTCCATAAACAGAAAAAGCAACAATAATACAAAGGGATTAGGGGAATGATCTAGCTGGAATAGGTCCACAAAATTAGTAATCTTTAATTGCGTTTTATGGAGGTTTTTAATGAAAAACAAGGAACAGGGAAAAATGATTTTTTTTTTTTGGTTTGGTTGAAGTTTGTCAAAGTTTTCATTTTGAAGGATTAAAAGAGACAGAGACAGAGTGTGTGTGTGTGTGTGTGTGTGTGTGTATATATATATATTGCAAAAGAAGGAGGGAGAAAGGGGAAGAGGAAATAAGATGAGAGAGACAGAGAAAGTGGAGATAAGAGGAGAAGGAAATGCCCACATTCTCTCTTTCTTTAACTAGTACATAATTTATTTATTTTTTTTTATGAAAGTCTAAAGCAGAGAGAGAATTGCAAAAGAAGGAGAGAGAAAGAGGAAGAAGAGATAAGATGAAAGAGACAGAGAAAGTGGAGATAAGAGAAGGAAATGCCCACATTCTCTCTTTCTTTAATTGGTACATAATTTTTTTTTATCAAGTTCCAAAATAGGAGTCACATGACAAGGCAAGTCAAGAGTTAAATAGAAAATAAAATTAAAAATTAATTAGTGGGAATAAATTTTTTAAGACTTTAGCTATATAGAAATAAAAAAAATTATTAAAGAAAGAAAAAATAAAATGGGTAAAACTTTTCAAACGAGGAAAGAAAAATAAAATAGTATAATACTTTTCAAATGAGGATTTTTACATTGTTATGACACTCAAGTTTTACATGGGTATCTAATATAATTGATTTCTTATATGAGCTATATTATGTAGATTAAAAATTTTAGGTTTTGATAGGATCTCACGATCAATGATCCAATTTTATGACATCGATCTTACACAGTAAAAAACGATCCAGGGTTGGATCCCGATTTTGCAACATTGTTAATTAGAATATGGACAACTATTTTTATTGTTTTGATGGACTCCAACTATTATTTATATTTGAGTTAAATATCCAAATTAAATAAAAATAAGATGTTGATATGCAAGAAATGAATAAATAAGGAAGTAAAGAAATATAGAGAAAGAAGATAAGGGAAAACTATTACAAGGTTAACGATTGAATGATTTCTTAGGATGGATAAACCCTTAATAATGGGCAATTATTTAACCATATAGAAAAAAAAACAAATAGATAAAGTAAAAGTGAAGAGAATAAAAATAGTTCTTTTTGCTTTTCAATAAATCAATTAATAATAGTTTCTTTAAAAAATAAGTAAAATACACTATATTCATCCGAAGTTCTTTGTAATATTTATTATTCACAGAATTAATCTATAATTTTTTTATCTTTAATATTTTAGTATATAATTGAAAATTTTCATACATTAACGATAAATGAAGATTTATAATTTCTAAATAAATTTTTTTTAGAAAATAATAATATGAAAAAAAATCAAGTCAAATTTAAATAAAAAAGTGAGCTGTATCAAATAATATTGGACAAACAGAGTAAATTATAACATAACTAAAAAGCTACTTTAAATTATTTTGCATAAAAATTTTTAAAATATTTTTTTTAAATAATTTAGATTATTTAATTATTAAAATTAACAATATACGTAAAATTGGTTAATCCAACAGATTAAAATTTGTAAATGTAAGGAAAATTGTGCCGAGAGCCTGAGAGAGTGTAAGGAAGGTAGGCGCAGGATTGAGTTTATCCGGGCAAAGTCGCAAAATTGAGTCGTGAAGCGGGTGAGGTAAGCCCACGCACTTCAAGCCTCAAGGCCGGTGCAACCGACTGATCCGATTCGTTTCCTTTTATCTCCATCCATCTTTTTATCCCAATTTGGCTTCTTTCAGCTTCCATTGTAACTTATTCATTTCCACTCCACTCTCCTTCCTCTGAAGCTCCGTCCATTCTTTTCCTTCTGCTCCCAACCAGAAATGGCGATGATCACGAAGACGATGTCGGGTCGGATCCTTACCCACACCTCCGTGCGATCCATGTCCTCCTGGTGGCGGACCGTCGAGCCCGCCCCTAAGGACCCCATCCTCGGCGTTACAGAGGCCTTCTTGGGCGACCAGCACCCTGATAAAGTTAATGTTGGAGTCGTGAGTTGTTTTCCTTCTCCCTCGATTTATTGCCTTTTTCTTTCTTTCCTTCTTTTGAATTACAAATAAAAAATCGGTCTTTTCTAGGGTGCTTACCGTGACGATAACGGGAAGCCGGTGGTTCTGGAATGCGTCAGGGAAGCGGAGAGGAGGATCGCCGGAAACATGAATATGTGAGTGACTTTCAATGTCGCAGTTGGCTGATATAAGCTTACTTATGGAGCTCAAACTTGAGCTATAGGTAGTTAGTTTCCATGCTCAGGTCGTTTTCACGGAGTGGAAGCGGAAGCTCTCTGTTCAAGATTCTACAATAGTTTCAGTATGTTGGAATGCTTCAATCTAACATCGTTTATTTTGAAGTACCTTGAAACCGGATTTTCTGCTGTTTGGAGTTGAATTATGTACTGCATGCTCTTTAGACATGTTTGGGTATTTCTATAGTCTCGCCTTTGCTGCTTGCGCTGTAGTTGTTGTTTTTCTACTTGTGGTTATCAAAGAAACAAAGTGTATGCCGTTTGTAGGAGTAGGACACTGAAAGTTCTTGGAAGTTGGAAATAGCTCGTTGTATTTGCTCATGGATGTGGATGTAGATGTATGTGGTCTGGTGTTCGGGTGTGCCATATTGTTCTTAGTTCTCCTTCTATTACCTGACTCCTATCAGCGGTTCCTTCATGTTTGTATGATGTTTGGTTGCTTGAATTCAATCAGGGAATATCTTCCCATGGGAGGGAGTGCGAATATGATTGAAGAAACTCTCAAGTTGGCCTATGGGGAGAATTCTGAGTTCATTAAAGATAAGAGGATTGCAGCTGTGCAGTCTTTGTCAGGAACTGGTGCATGCCGTCTTTTTGCGGACTTTCAAAAACGTTTCCATCCTGATTCCCAAATTTACATACCAGTTCCCACCTGGGCTAAGTAAGTATCCAAGCAAACTAATTGATTAATAAACTTTGCACAGCAACCACCTCGCCCTCCTCTTTCTCTTTCTCCGTCTCTAATGCTGTCCTTGTGGTGTATATTGTGAAATTTTGCCAGCCATCTCAATATCTGGAGAGATGCCCAGGTCCCTCAGAGGTCCTATCATTATTATCTGCCAGAAACAAGGGGCTTAGATTTTGCAGCATTGATGGATGATATAAAGGTCAGTGATGCAAATTTGAAATGAGGATTAGTCTCAAAAGTAATATGAAAATATTACAATACAGACAACTTCAACAAAATAATAAAAATTATAATTACGTTCCTGTTCCTGCTCATGATTTTAAATGTGTTGTTAAAAAACTGTTGATCATTTAATATTCTAGAATGCTCCAAATGGGTCGTTCTTCCTACTGCATGCATGTGCTCATAATCCTACTGGCGTGGATCCTACAGAGGCACAATGGAGGGAGATTTCATACCAGTTTAAGGTATACACTGCTTCACGAATTAAATGTTTATCATTTTGTAACAACTCTCCTTTTCTTTATGCATACTCTACTTCTTATTCCTTGTTTTGATTTTTTGGGCATTTTATAGGTGAAAGGTCATTTTGCCTTCTTTGATATGGCTTATCAAGGCTTTGCTAGTGGTGATCCAGAGAGAGATGCCAAAGCCATAAGAATTTTCCTTGAGGATGGTCATCAAATTGGCATTGCACAGTCCTATGCTAAGAATATGGGACTCTATGGCCAGAGGGTTGGATGCCTCAGGTACTGTTCAATTGCTGTTGTGTGATTGTTCTCCAGTGACCCTATTATTTCCACCTGAATTTATTCCATACATCTGTGGTAATAATAGCATCTCCTTTCTTTTTTGATAGAATACTAGCATCTCCTAAGACCTATTTTTATGCATCTTTGGCATTTTAAGCTTTCTGTTTCCAGGTTTGTCATTGACTGGACATGAATTCATCTGACTCTAAGGATCATTTTATAATTGGTCATTTTCCTTTCCAAATGTTACTTGATAATATAACCCATTAACTTGCATTTTTTTTTTTAATCCAATGTTCAAGTGAAAAATAGAGCAATAAGTTACCTTCCCTTCGGATGTTGACATGCTACTTGTTGAAAAAGGCTGGATTGTTTTCCCAACTTGCCCCCCTAATCTCGTGTGATCATTACAGTGTGCTTTGTGATGATGAGAAACAAGCTGTTGCCGTGAAGAGTCAGATGCAGCAGCTGGCCAGACCTATGTACAGCAATCCACCTGTCCATGGGGCTCTTATAGTTTCGACTATTCTTGGAGATCGAGACTTAAAAAATTTATGGCTCAAAGAAGTTAAGGTGGTTGATTCTTACCAGGCTATATGAACAATTATGAAAGTAGTTTTGAGAACCAGTGAAGAAGGCTACTCAATTAATATGCTGAGTTGTTGTGAATGATTTATCTGATATAATCATGTATGTTTCCAAGGCTACTGACCTTCCTAATATTTATGGGACTGAATCTGATCTAACACCTTTTGTTCTCCAGGTTATGGCAGATCGAATCATTGGCATGAGAACTGCCTTACGTGAAAACCTTGAAAAATTAGGATCACCATTGTCGTGGGAACATATTACAAATCAGGTGTGTTGAGTATGTGGAAACTTTGTTGTCATGACCCTTATAGTCCCTCTATCAGCAAGAACATATTGTAGTGACTGCTAATCATACTTGCAAAACATATTGTAACAAATGCTCATCATGCTTAGTTGGAAGCAGATAGGTATGTTCTGTTACAGTGGGATGACACCTGAACAAGTGGATCGCTTGAGAAAAGAATTTCATATCTATATGACTCGCAATGGACGCATCAGGTAAGATTTTCAAACAGAGAGTTGTCACCAATTTGTCCATGGATATGAAGATATCTTAATGGGGCCTTATGTTATGTGCAGTATGGCTGGTGTCACGACAGGGAATGTAAAATATTTGGCAAATGCAATCCATGAGGTTACGAAATCAGCATAGAAGAGGGAAGAAGTTCATCTTTCTTCAACAGGTGATAGATATACTGATTACAGATTCAGCAATTCTTCCCCTCCTCAAGAGGGTCAGTTTATAAAAGTGGCATGAAACCACCTCTGGCAATTCTCTGTTCATTGTTAAGTTATACTTGGCTCGGCATGTATTGTGAGGTATTTGTTGCGAGTCTGTACTTGGATATTTTGTATTTTGACCGAGTGCCATAAGTGCCCCCTTTTTCTTCTACTGTGGGGGATACTGAATTGAGAAGAAATTATTTAGGACATTTATTTTTAGTGCTAGCTGATGCCCTGCGTCATTATTTCAACAATGTTCTTTCACCAGTGACGATTAGCGTTTCAAGTTCAATGAAATGAATCGCCAATAGAAAAGCACTGAACTGGACACTATAGTAATTTGGTCATGGGAAAAGTATGAAAAAAAACTCACTGGGATTATAGGTTTTAACTGATCTGGTCATTATAGGTTTGAGTGATTTTAGTTGCATAATTAAAGTCATAGTTTGGATGTAAATTGGCAACAAATGTTACAGTAAAAACCTAATGGTCAATGTGAGAATTTATTGTTTTTAAAACCTTAGGGTACTATGTAACTTTTAACAAACTTTAATAACCATGCATAATTTACTCCTTTTTTTTTTTTTTTGCGACAACCTCTTCTATCCTTCATCGAATCCACTATTGGTTCCTCAAAAAATGATACTCAAATTAGTTACCACATTCCTATACTATAGATAACCCAAATCTCAATCAAATGAAACTCACTTATCTAATATCAGTATGTTTCTGATCATTTTACTCCCTAGTATGATATTTTTTTTATTTGTAAATAGCAATGTCCAATACTTCTTTGGCATCACCTTTGTCAATGGTGGTGGATCCGATGATGACCAATGCAGTGGCTGATGCATAAAATAAATGAAAATGATAAATTACACAAAGTTCGTGAATTTTGTTAAAAGTTACATTAGTACCCAATGATTTCAAAACCAACAACTTCCCGCATTTACCATTGTGTTTTTTAACGATTAGTGGCATATTCAGTACCAAATTGTAACATTAGTGTTCAACTTTGACCCAAACAATAACTTCAATTATGCAATTGGAACTTCTAAAAACTAAAAAGCCTAAATATTTATTGGTCTCCTGAATTATGATAATTCGAACAGTTAAGTCCCTCAACTATCAACCGTATCAGTTCAAACCTTGAAATTTGAAGAATCGGTCACTTTGGTCCTTAACTCAGCAAAATGCTCACTCAGTTGGCACGTGAGTCTTACATCGTCAGGCATTTAACAGAAAAGACATGCGTCCTCCGTCTGCTTCCCCCACCATTGCCACACCTTACTCTTGCTTCCATGTCGATAACTCTTTTAGCTATCTGGGTTCCTTCATCTTCAGCTGCTCTCTCCTCGCGGCTAATTCGTCCGCTCCAGTGCTCTCACTGCCTTCGAATCGAACCAAGTATAAGCAGGTTGCAATGAAATCTGGCAAGAATCACTAAATCGGGTCTCTTCTGCAGCAACATAATGGCGCCACAGTGACCTCACTCAGACCAATTGACTCCTCTGCTTTGCCGCTGCTTGCACACGCCTCCCATTGTGTTGCGGGTGCCTGGGCGTTGGACTTGGGCCAACTCAACAACAGCCTAACTAAAACACACAACATATACAGATCCAGCCAGCAGAGACATGCATGTTCATTAATTTGCTTTCTTCCGGTTCTGTGTGTGTGAAAGATCAAAGATGTAGGTTGGTAGCTAGAGCGGAGCCCCATTCATTCTGCTTTGCATGGGATGGGAGGGATCATGACCGATACATGTGTCTGTTTACTTTTAACTGTGTCGCCTGTTGAATTTTCAAACTTGGCTGCCGATCCATTGCTCCCTTTCTCCAGAACCGCAAGCCATCCCGATACAAGCAAATTTTAGACTTCCATCCATCGAAAAGATAATTAGAATGAAAGAGGCACAATGAAAAGAAAATAATTGAGTATTGGAGATAACTTGGAGTGGAAGCAAATTCGAAGCAAAGATGAGGACGAACATGCAATGCTTGATGTGCATGTTATTGGTGATTTTGTGTAAGCTAGCGTTAATGCATGGAAGACCAAGACCTCAACGCCAGGGACAGGTATGTCCCGGGCCACAATTAATGATAAAGCAATGACAAGCTGTTCTCCAAAAAGGAACAACATTTCTCCAACAAAAGTTTAATCAAGTAATTAAATTACATTAACCGTTAGGTACCACATTAATTGATTCCGCTCGTGCCAACGGGTTAACTACAAGCCACCATGTTCCAATTTCCTCTACAAACAGAAACAGATGGCTCAAAGCAAAAACAGGGTTGCAGGCCAGGTATAGGTAGGGTGATCGTAGTTACTTTTGGTTAGAAACATGTGCTAGGCCAAGCTAAGCTCTAGCGCTGTTGGAGACCTAGGAGCAGCTACCCGGCCTTGACGCTGATCGCTGGCTCTTAACCAGGGGGACCAGTGATTGGACAACATCTGCCATCAATGGCCGGTAATCAGCCTCTGGTTGGACACACATTGCAGCAATTGCTGCCACCTGAATGACCTCTTTCATCGAGTATTGGCCTTCCAGTACGGGATCCATAATCTGTACAACCTTCTCTCTATCTGTTAAATGCGGCAGAGCCTTTTCCATGAAGATAAGTACATTAGAGAAGTTGGGGCCTAAGTCAATAAATGAGACACTTTGAGAAATGAAACAACCAACCAAGCTACATTCCTGCTAATCAGCATACGAAATTTTTAAAAAAGAAAACAAAAACAAAAAAAAAAAAAAAAAAAAAAAAAAAAAAAAAAAAAAGAGGGAAGAAACCTCACCCATGATACAAGAACACCTTCCCCTGGAGGTCTTTTCATATCAACTGGTACCCTACCGGTAAGCAGTTCCAAAAGGACAACACCATAGCTGTAAACATCTGATTTTGTCGTAAGATGGCCAGTTAGGGCATATCTGCACAGGGCGAACACAAAAATTAATGCCATAACGAGTCAGTATCTAGGCTGGAAAGACCGGCAGTGGGGAGGGGGTTCATACTCAGGAGCTACATATCCCTGGGTACCCAGCACTCGGGTTGAAACATGCCCTCCAGCTTTATCGGAGCCAAGCTTGGCAAGTCCAAAATCTGAAATTTTGGCATGAAAATTTTTGTCCAAAAGAATGTTGCTACTCTTAAAATCTCTGTGAATTACAGGAGGGCTAACATGTTCATGGAGATACTCCAAACCCTTTGCAGCTTCTAGAGCAATTCTCAACCGAGTTTCCCAGTCCAATTTGAATGTGATAGCACTCGATCCTGCAATTTTTAAGTCATCAAGTTGCTCACCAGTTTCACAAGCATCAGGATTTATGTAATCGTATCTGCATATTACAGTAGCTCAATACTCAAGTCACCTTTTCCTAGTTCCATGCATTAAAACAAAAAAACCATAGAATGGTACGCATTTATGTAAAACACATTTCCCGCAACTTCATACAGATCTTCTCGCCTCTAAGCATGCTGATCAGCCTATAGGTGACTGCTTCTGAGGTTGTTTTTCTTTAAATTTTAGCTTGTGGATAATTAATCAGAAATTTTAGCAACGCCAAGAAGTTTAAGATGAAACTTCAACTTCTGTGCAGATAGAAGTGCTTGTCCAAAATTTCTAGATAGCTACACCACATACCAACAGCTTCATGAACTAAAAGCCTGACAAGCACTAGATCCAAACTCCAGAGCAAACAGAAGCTCAGAGGCAACTTATGTTCAGTACAGTGACAGAAGTCTCGTTTAAACTTGTTGGTAGGTACAATGTTATTATCATGGAGTCAGCAGTTAAGTGGGAGTCCATTTGGGGTATTCTACTATTTGTTATAACTTCTTAAGAATTTCTCTCCTGCCAGTAAATTTTCAGAACCCTAGATCAACGGAGAGGTGGCAGGATCAAACCACGCAGACCACACTCCAATGATTAGAAGTGTCTATTCCAGACCACTGTGAAGAGCTAACAAGTGAAAACAGTACATATTACTCACCATTGACAGGATACAAATGCACCTGCAGACCACCATTGGCCATGAAGTCATAAACAAGAACTTTATGATTGCTATCTGAACAATACCCAATTAAAGTAAGCAAATATGGAGAACGCAGGCGACCCAGTAACTCCACCTATCATAAGAAATAGCCAACCAGTTAGTATTATTCTCCCAAATTAAAAATCCAACAAAATTGCAATTGATGCCCTGCTCAGACATAGAGAATATGTGATGGAAAAAAGAAGAAAATTGAGTTTTCTCTAGCTCCTGTCTTGCAAGCAAGGAAAATAGAATGCGAACCACTTCCCACATCTCTATCTTTTCAGGTTTATACTAGTTACTTGAAAAAGGAACATTATCTGGATAAAGATCTCAAATTCTCATTCATCAGAAATGAAATAATGGGAAAACAGAAATTAGAGAAATAGTAGGACCTAACCTCCATTTTAAATTCCTCTTCACCCTGCTTTCCTGCTTGGTCCATTAATTTAATGGCAACCTTTCTCCCATTAGTAAGTACTCCACGGTAGACAGACCCAAATGCACCGTGGCCAACCACGTTTGATTTGCTGAAACCACCAGTGGCTGAATGCAGCTGTTTGAAAGTGAAGAGCTGAAGCCCATTTTCAGCAGCAATCTGGAGACTACCCAAGTCATCTTTGTCCTCGATATCAGGCGCTTCAGGGCAACAAAACCCCGCAAGTATCAGCCAAAATGTTCCAGGCTCCGTCATAAAATGAAATGAAAATAATTCCAGCAGTCTAATTATAACAGACAACATTGCGACAATCACTTTAGTTTTGTTTGCACCAACAAAGAACGAAAGAGACAAAAACGATTCATAGTCATACTACTACCAGTAAGCTTTCATCTGCAAAGAAGATCGCTTATGAGGGAAAAACTTCACAATGTCCGAGCGATAGTACATTTGCGTTGTTTAGCCTTAGGTAAGAGGGAAAGAAATCCATCCAAACTCTAATCTTTGTAATTTCAGTGTCCCCTACTTTTCAGCTGGGTCGAACCCGAAACTAAACACGATTTCTGAACCGGTCCAGAGATTTCACATCAGATGGGGAAAAAATAGCAGAAGAAAGCCAAGGATTTAAACACAAAGCACCGATTTATCCAAGAATCAAGTTCATATCTAATCCCCATAACCGACATTTTCTCCATAGTAGCAGGGACCTAGCTTATACATCAAAACAGAGTAAAAAGAGGGAGTAAAAGAGGAAATGTAGCTTACATTTGTGGGCTTTAACGCGCTTAGAGACCTTGTTATGGATGTAGCAGTAGTAGCTAAAAGCCACAAGCAGCGAGGCGACGGCCATGGCAGCCACCACCACAATAGCGACAAGTACTGTGCGCTCCTTTCTTCTGTATTCTTCGTCGGTCTCCATCAACACAAGGCCAAAAACGCTAGCTCTGAGACTGTGATGTTCAAACAGGGCAGTCAGCGATGAAGAAATCTCTCACTCTTCTCCCCCCTCCGCTCTGAGCCGAGAGAGTCCGTCTCTGTTTCTGTGTCAGTGGCCGGCTTTTAGTGTTTCCTTGTTCTGTGGCGCGGGGAGTAGCTGGAGTGGCAGCGTGTTTGTTTTTTCCCCTCAACTTTTCACAGGACAGGGCCTAATCTTCGAGGTACCTCACTTTTGGCCCCCCAAGGTTTTCAAGGTTTACAGTGAGAGGCTCAATGTTTACTTTCTCAGCCTCGGAGGTCCAGAAGAAAAGTTGAAATTGAACCTCGTACTATTTGACGTTTATTTATTTTGAGGGAAATTTCAAAATAGTGGACTCTCTTTTCTAATAAAATAAAAAATACTACTCTCGACTTTTTTCTTTTTTCTTTTTTAAGAAAAAACTAAGAGAAATCTTCTAAAAGAGCGTGAAAAGTCAAATGGACCAACTGACGGATAGAGTACCCAACATCCCCGGGAACTTAGATGTCATAAATTCCATGCTGGACTAATATTCGCTCTGCAATTATCAAGGTCAATTATGCATAGCAAATAGAGTACTTCATTGTTGACAGTTGTGAGCTGGGGGGCAGATGGAACAGATTCATGGAAGAGAGGGGCATATGGTGTAGGCATGGATAGATGTAATAATAGGTTACTGCAGGCAGGAATAGTACAACCTGAGGGGGCTGTAGGCTGTCACATCAATAAGACGTGAGGACAGAGACAAAACCATCCATTCTCCAATGCCTAAAAAACTGCATCCTCACGAGTTGCACTGATACGTACGACTACCAGCGCAATCCAGCGGCAATTACAAAATACAAATAATACTACTACTGAAAATTTTTACTCATAATCCATTTATTTACATATGTACACTCTTTGACATATTTCGGGTAAATTCCATCTCTGACTCCTAATATTTCATTATTATCTTACTTTAGACTCTAATGTTAAAATCTTGTATAAAAAGTTTCTAACCTCAAAATTTTTTTTCATTTTAAATATTTAGAGGCAAAAACTGTTAAAATTCACAAAACTGACAATGTAGCATATCAACTTGGAGCAATTGGCTATATGGCACAATGAGTGAACTCTAGTCATGATGTGGAAAATGAAGAAAAAAGGAATAAAAAAAATTGAAACACTACTTTAACCCTATCCGACACTTGTTGCTGCTGATCAAGTCATCACCGCTTCCAATCAACTGTTGAACTACCGCGGCTGCTCAACCCTCCCCTCACCTTAAGCCATTGCTCCAAAGCCATTCCAGCCACCAACGATGCTAATCAAAGAAGTGAAGGTTCACTCCATCACTCCAAGTCGTTTGCTCCGTCATTATCGATAAAGGAAAAATTGAAGCCTCAACAAATCGAGATTGGGCAAAGGTTCTACGATTCACACGAAGGTTATGCAATTTTGTTCACCACGTTCATGAATCTCCATTTACGTTCACCTCATTTGCAAATTTTCAATTTCATTCGCCAATCTCTAATTTCGTTCACCCTCCCAACAGCATTGATTGTCTGGGTCAATGGAATTGATGCTCTATCATTGCTCTGAAGTCGATCCGAAGTAGGGGAGATCAAAGGTTCTAACGAAATAGAAATCGAAGTGAAGAAAGAAGGAAACAATGAATGAAATCAAGGATGAAATCTAAATTGAAGTGAAGGTTCTGATGAATTGGACGAAATCGGGCAGGGGGAGGGAACAGTGAGAGGGCGAATGGCATGAGGGCAGATAGCCATAAGGCAAACAATAAGAGCATGGATAGAGCGAGGGGCCGCTAGGAAAAGGCACTAAAGAATTTTTTTTAACATTTTTCATACTCATTTTTTTATTATTTTTTTATTTTCTACATCATCTATAGCTGATGATTCATTTTGCCACAGTGGCAAATTACCCCATACTAGAATGTCACGTGGCCAATTTTATTATTTTTAACACTTTTTGTCCTCCAAAGGTTTAAAATGAAAACTTCACATGCAAGGTTTTGATATTAGGGTCCAAAACATGACAATAATAAAATGTTTAGGGTCACATACGTAATTTACCCGACATGTTTCATTTGGTAAAATGGCAAATTTGTAGTTAAAATTTATACTGATAGTAATTTTGTTGCATGATTATTTTTTGTGTATAAATTTATCATCAATTATAAGATGTAAATTTGCCATCAATGTTTTATGTCGGCAATAAATCTGTCATCGGCCGTTAACATTATTTAATGTGGTAAATGTGAAAAAAAAAATGAGAAAAATGTGTGTTTCAATTTTAAGTTTTCTTTTCATAACACCCTAACCCCAAAATTTCTAAATCTATTACTTTCACCATTGTCTTATCTCTAACAATCCCTTGTAGGGCTTATACCCTCTGCTACCCTCTATCCTTTCCACAACTGACACTACCTTCACTTCCACATATCCTAACAATGCCCATTAGAACAAATTTTGATCAAACAGGATTCGAATGATGCATGTAGGATTAAATCTAAAGGTGTTTCAGTTTTATAATAAAGGGTCAATAACAAGAGCGGTCAAGGGTTGTTCGGTGACAATGAAAAATGTGAAAACAATAATGCTTAGTAATGACAATGTATGGTCAAATACAAAGTTTTGACTTATTCAAGTGTTGTGAAATGTTTGAGTAGTTAAGGGTTCAAGAGAAAAAATTTTGAAATTTGTTTAAGAGTTGTGTTATGAAATATTCTCTAAACAAACAGAATATTACTACCATTTAGTGGTTAGTGAAAAAATTGTCCACAGCAAAAATGTTAACAATACATTTATCCATAAGAAAAGTTCAGTGACAGAATTACTATCCCCTATAAACTTTAGTGACAAATTTGTTTGTTTTATCCTTTCTATTTGTTCACTTTGATTTAATGCCTTTACATCAATGTGTTATTGGGTCACACACATTGGCGCACTTCCAACCACATTTAAATAACCTTTCAAACGACACAGAATTACACACCATATCACAGCCATGTCATGCCCACTTGCTCCGCTCCTCAACCACTCCTACACCCATCTCTGGCGCCGGAGATCTGTCTAACAACAGGAGAGAGGAGGAATCGACGGTGCTTCTTTGTCTAGGACTTTGAGGGTGGTGGCGGTGTCAAATGAGTCAATAAGAGGTGGAAAGGGAATTATTTAAGTCTGGGCATCTGCCAATGGGGATCAACGGAGGTAGGTCTGGCAAGGGCTGAGAGGAACGAGGCCAGTCGTTTCTAATGGCAAAAGAGGTAAATTTAGCCTATGATATGGCCCAAAATTTGGTGTGCTCTAAGCTAGATAATCCTTCCATTTTAAATAGCCATTCTCGCTCCCCGCGCCCACCCTAATTGCCACTTTCGCTCTAATTTGTCCAACATTTTTACTTAATTAAATTTAAAAAAATAATATTTTCCCATTTTGGTGACAGTTTTCCATCTCTCGGGGCTGATAAAAAATAAGATGTTAATTAAAATATTCAATCTAACAATTAGACCAGTTATATTCACAAATCACAATAGAAGAAAAAAATATTAAATAAGCAAAAAATGATGTAAATACGTGTACCAGTGTAAACATATCATTCTAAAAACTTTGATGAATCAACTTCATTCAGATGGACCAAAACCCTAAACTACGCCCAAAGGATAGGGGGTAAGGTAATACAAGGAATAAAAACAAAAAAAGAAACAAAATTACCACCAAGGAACATCGGAAAGCTCACTTTGTAATCTGCTAGTTACTAGTAGTCTGGTACCACGATCACCACCTAGCATGGAGTGGCGGTAACATCGGAAAGATACGGTGGTAATAACGCCACATTGTAAAATACAGTGAAATTGCAAATAATAAATAAATAAATAAAAATTAGAAATAGAGAGAGAGAGAAGGAAAGGGGAAGAGAAAAATAGTGTGCTCGGCCTACAATCAGAATGCGGTTCGCAAATCTTGCCAGCGATCAAGTGAAATGGTTCTTCAATTGACAGGGATTGTGTATCCCTCTTGCCACCACAAGAATGGAAATGGAAGTGTGTTCGTTTAGGCATTTAGATACACTTTACTATAAACATCAGCTGCTCGAGATAACGACTGTATTGATACCGGAAACCCAGGACCCATCTGCATCACCACATATGAGACAATATGTAGATATTCTAAAAATATAAAACAAGATGCGCTATATATATACATAGACATGCAGTTTGCCATATACAACCGATCATCATACACATCACAGACATTTACGAATATGGTAGATGGAAAGAGGTTATGGAGATCGTGCCTAAAAAAAATTTAAGTTTGACAGGTAACTAAGCTGGTTGATTGTAACAAGGGGCCTTTTTTTTTTTTTGGGTCGTTTATTCAGCTTTTGCGGTGGTAATAAGGATAACAGGCTTACCGTGCTGCATATATGGAAAGAGTTCACATATCCCGCATATTTGGAAGCTGCAGATTAGCAGGGAAATTCGTCTTAAACAGTTAGCAAGGTAACCACCCTAGATTTTCAACAAAAGATAAATCCAGCATGTACTCACTCTTTTTTAATCCAGCAGGCTTTGCTTGCAGAAGGGCGTTCATGAATGCACCAGCATTGTCACGCAAAAGATCCTCACTGAAACTCACCTGCATGACGGATATGAACACACTTGGTCTTAACATGAGTACATTGTTTAAGGTAGGATTGAGAAATATGCTAGAATAAATTTTGACTACCTTTCCAAGCCCAACATGGACAATCGAAGTTTTATCCATTCTAAATTTTACTTGACCTTGTTTTGCTTCTTTGACAGCCTTGGTAACATCCTTGGTCACAGTACCTTGCTATTCAAGAACATGTTACAATGCGAACATTACATAAAAGGTGGCCATAAGTCCATGAAAGCGAAAAAGAAATACCATGATAATCTTATAAGTGATAACTTACTTTAGGATTTGGCATCAAGCCATGCTGATTAAGAATCCTTGATATCTGCAAAAGACAATATCCAATGTAAAAAGACACTACGATAGTATTTCTATTGATGATGAAAATTTTAAAGACTGTTACCAAAAAAATAAACCTTATAAAGACGGGTCATTATTCCACGAGTTGCAAAACATCGATCAAAGTCAATCTTTCCAGTACCTGCATAAATGCAAGATCGCTTTTTAACCACAGTAGCAGATCTATTACCATTAACAAGGTATAGGATTAACATGTAATTGTGCTCCATGTTAAAAGACCGTCCTTTCAATGGCATTAAATATCCAGAAAGACATGATAGAAAGCAATTATAGACTAGAGACAGTGGCAATTTTCAATCATATAATGCAATTATTTATGGAAAGTAGGAGATAAAGTAGCCAAGTTCCAATAAGGTTGTTTTAATACTTGCAATTTTTTCAATGAGTTCGGCACCAGCAACAACATCAGCTCCTGCAGTTCTAGCTTCATCTGCTTCTGCTCCTTCAGCAAAGAAAGCCACCCTCACTTCCTGCAGAATAAAATAGGTATGGGATGAGTAGGACAAATATGCATAAGTAATGTTCATGGTCATGCTAACACATTGAGTACCTTCTTGGCACCATGTGGCAGTGACATTGTACCACGAACAATCTGAAACCAGAACAAACATCAGCAGAAAATAAAGATTTAAATGTTCACAAACTGCAAAAGCTTAATCCCTTTTACCTTTAGCATGAAGCTACTGATGGGCCTGTGGAAAGCAATACTACTGTAACATTTTGATGTGGTTACTAAAGAACTACCACCAAAGCATTGTTTATACAAATTTCATTCTTTGCCCACTGCAAGAATTCCCTCAAAAAGCATTAAAGATGCAACGAATCTAGTTATGTAACAGCCAAAAGTCTTGACGAAAGCTTTTTCACTCATGGGAGCCCCAGAAACTAGATATTTGGAGTACTGATGTACTAAGTCTCACAAGAAATAAAGAGCTTTCCTGATGCTTCCATATTTACCGATCATCCATGAGATAACAGAGGTAACAGATGAGCTTTATGTTTAGATCTTGAAGAATCCATTCAACTGAGCCCAGGGTTCAAGTTTAATGATTCAGGCAACTATGCAAGCAAAACACTCCACTGTCATTGAAACCTTCTTTAGGGTCACAAGAACATTATATAGAAGATGAAGGGTTTCGGCCTCCGGCTTGCTCAGAGAACATCTAATTACTGGAATAACCGCCTCTTTGAAGGGCGAGTGCAACAAGTGTTATTCCTCAAGTGACTACCAAGACACAAAAATGATCACCTAATGGTATTCCTGGTTCCATAAGACTCTACCCCTGTAACACCTGCAACTGTTGGTCCCCACACTTGCCACAATTGCCATGCTCCAAAAAGATACATTATCAAGCACCAAGAATTTCCACACCATTTATAAGTGCTTTATATGGTACCTTCCCCAACCCCACCTATATTTATAATCACATTCCAACTTTATCAATCAGCTAGGAGGATGGTTGGACAACCTAAGCCTGGAATAGGGCTCTAACAGGACAAACTGAAACTGACTGAAGGCTGAGAACAGACTAACCGAAACAAGACTTTCTACATATAACGTCGACCAAAGCTCTTTAGCGGAAGTTTTTTTAGTTTCTCTCTCCATATCTAAGATCCCTCCTGCATGCTATAGGCACCTTAAAAGTCCAACTCAACAGAGAAAACACCAGAGAAGCACAAATAACACTTCATATCCCAACTATTTATGTCTGTCAATAGCATTGACACAAGGTTATAACATACCAAGCATGAATATACTAAAATTCAGAGGAACATTTCCAAGAAGTTCTCAAAAGCTCATTCTATTGATGATAGCTAGCTGATTTCCAAAGAGTAAGAAAGGATCTTGAATAAGAAGGCTCTTGGGAAAATTATGTGGCACATACCAGTTCAGATCGCTTTTGGTCAATGCCTAATCGTACATGTGCTTCAACAGTTTCATCAAAGTTCGCTTTCGCGTTAGCCTGAAGAATTAGCATAAATATTAGAAGATCAGAAACAACTACAACTAAGGAAAATTGAACTACGCAACCACTGCAAATTGACAAGTAGCACTAAGTTAGCGACAAGTGAACTGACTGTAGACTGAAATGTCAGCAAGTGCACAATAATACCATCAAAATCTGGAGTAACTAGAACGGACTACTGAACTCCGAGGATTCACCTAGAAGAAGTGGTGAGAAGGAACTGATGAAATGGTTACCTTAACTTGTCTAATTGCGTCCATCAAATCAAGAACCACTCGCTTCTCCGTCTTCTTCTCGGGTTTTATCAGCATGGGAAAGGGAAGCACCTCCTTCTCCTCCTCTGCTGCAATCCTCAAACCCCGCCTCCGTCCACGAGTATCCCACTCGATTCGGCTCGTCTCCGCCCCCATCTCTTGGCCTTCTTCCGGGGCCCGCGCCCTGTCCTCCGGAAGGGGTGCCACAGGACGGTAAGAGACGGGGGAGACTTGGTGCTTAATATATCGAAGATCATCCTGCGTCCAATCAGAGAGAGACTGTGTTTGCGGCGGCTCTTGGTCCTGAGCCGTTACCTCCGCAGGTCGTTGGCTACGGGGATTATCGTCGGAATGCGGCAGCGGCTGTTCTTCGGGCTGTGGAGCGTAGCAGACTGGCTGGACGAGGATCGAGTCGGGTCGAGTCGGGCTTGTAGGATGAGGTTGAGATTCTGATTCTGGGGGAGAAGTGGAGAGGAATCTGGGGAAGAGAAGAACGGGAGACGGATGTTTGGCGACGACGAAACGGCGGGATTGGGAGAGGAGAAATTTCACGAGAGCCATTTTCGTAGGTGGAAGAAGCTGAGGCCTGAGGAGCGAGCTTTCGAGGGTTTTAGGCTTTCGGCTTTCGAGGGGATCTTAGGCCCGTTGGACCTTAAAGGAAGCAGAATAGAAAGAACGTGATAGGCCTTTAGCTTTTGTTGGGCCTTAAAGGATGCAGGACAATTTAATTTTTTTTTTTTAAAAAAAGGAGGGTTAGCCAAGATCTGATCTGAAGTGTCAGGGTTGGTCGCCGATCCGAGGCTTAATTAGTTTGTATAACAAAATGGAAAGAGTTAAACATGCACTCGTAAGACCCGTTTATTTAGTTGCAAACACAAGACAAATCAAGTGTGCTCGGCAATAGGCCCCGTCTAGCCTCATTTTGATGTTCATTCTGTACATGCAAAATTGTCTTAGGAAGCATATGGTTGGACAAGTGAATTCATTAGTACCAAAACTGACGACCAATATTCTAGTCTCATATCTCACTTCTATCCGTCCAGCTCCATGGAAAAATCCATGCATCTCGTCCTATATTACTAGTAAGCAGAAAATAAAACAGCTATGTTATACAAAACTGGAGTCCCCCAGTAACAAATCAAGCATGTCATCAGGAGTTAGAAGACTAGTTCCCCCCAGAATTAGCTCAATATCAGGTCTCCCGCTCTCAGTCAATGCCTCTTGCACTTCCCGCACCTAGTAACAAATACAAAAAGCACCATATTTCAAATACTATTTTCCATAAGAAGATTAGCGCAAGTATAAGCAATTAATCATCTTTTCCAGGCTAGCTTTGCTAATTTCACATACTTGTGAGTGGAGATATTTTTAAAAAAAAATGGAAATGAACCAAGTGAATCCAGACCTCAACACAATTTATCCCTCCAACAACGAAAACCAGGATAACATTTTGGTCAGCAATACTTGGCTTCGCCTGCAGTTTCATTTAGGAAGTTGAGGTATAGAATTGTAAGCATGAAACATTTTAGACGATTTTGATGAACTCAAATTACCTGCCCAATACCAAACCTTCCAAAACCACTTTTGAAAAGCCTACCAACAGTAGAGGAATGGTACTCCAACCCAGGCACATCAAACTTCCCCAAAATCCTAGTTATGAGCCTGTAGAGTAACCCCTTGCTGGATTGATCACTGCTGAAGCTGCTCTCAGAAGCCAATGGTCCTCCTCTAACTGGCACATTCTTCCTCTTTAAACTAGATAACTTGTATAGGAACTTGAAGAGATTATCCACTTTATCTCGCAGCTCCAGTTTAAGCTGAACATCATCATATGTCTGCTCCTTTTCATCACTAAGTTCGCCCTCATCTCCCCATTTGCCCCATTGATCATCATCAAAATCATCAATTTTCAATTCTTCTGAGGAGGTTTCCTTGCTTTCACTGGCTTTCTTTCTGTCTGAGTTGGCCTGAAGCTCTTCGGCCATACCATGAAGAAACTTCAACTTGGCCACTGATGGGTTTTCAAGAATGGCATCTACAATAGCTTCTTTCAGGAAGTGCTCCTCTTGCCAAGAAAAAGGACCAGCAGATCCAGATGTTGGGAAATTTTCACCAGCTACTATATAACCAAAAACAGTAAGGAGCAAAGCATCAAGAAACGAGAGTAGCCCTTGTGACAGCTCAACTTTTCCATTTCTTCCAAGGGACCCAACAATACTCTTATTGATAAGATCTGTGATTTGTGCAGCAAGACTCTGACTTGTGTCTCCAGCGCTGACACTCAACATTTTCTCTGCACTGATAAATGCATCCCACCTTGCATTGTGTGTTTCATCTAAGGTAACAATTGCCGCTGCTGCTAACTGAATAATTCCTCTGTTTCTGATTAAAGAGGACTGGTCTTTAGCAAGTGCTTTTAACATTGAAAGTAGCTCAGATTTGATAGCAACACCAAGACGTGATCTCACATTAGCAGCAATGTTTTCATGACGCAATGCTTCCTGAAGCCACTTTTTCACCAGTACAGCCCCATCTTTCGTCCTTCTATCCAGAATAGCTTCGAGATATGGAGTTCCACGTAAATTTTCAGTGGAGACTATAGACCCATTAAGAAGCTCGTCATTATCTGCAGAAAACTTTCCATCATCCACTTTATTTTTTAGACTAACCATATCTTGAGAAGCAGTTTTATATGAATCCCACCCCTGCAGGAAGGCTTCAATCCTTTCTGAAAGCTGAAAACTATCTCTTTTAGGATCTTCTTCAGTTAAAAGTTTCCCGAGTGGTATCTCAACAGTAAGAGGTGGGCGTTGTATGCTAGAAAGACCAGGCTGAGTTTGAGAGCCTTTAGCAATGCTAAATAGCGATGTTCTTCTCCTACGAGGCAATGATGAAAACATACGGTCAACAAGAGAATCTCCATGACTTAGTGGAGTAAGAAGATCAAGGGTGCGGTCCACAAGCAATAACCCTGCTGGACGCTTACGGCGTCCTACATCATAAAGACTTGACATGTCTGTCAGAATCTGGCCGATAGTTTTGGACATATCACCAATGGAAAAAATTTCCAATTTCAAGTCCATCTACATGTTTTTGAAAGAATATAGCTTGGTCATTACAATGAATTAAGCAACAGCAATCATGCAGGACGGACAATACTAATTTGGTTCTATAAAGCTTTTGTAGTTTATATGCAACAAAACCTTTTCAATTCTGCATCCATCTACACATTTTTAAAACAAACCATCATTACAACTCATCATGCTTAGCCATCAGCAGAATAAGCAATGCCATTCCCATGGATGAAGATAAGTCTGCATTGTATGAAAACACGCACTAAATTTCATCTCTTTTCAAATCACTATATACATGCTCTGGCAGTAAATAGTCATAGGAGCCCCATTAAAACAACAAACAGGAAAAAATAAACAAGATGTATACCACTTAAACAATATCAGAGGAGAAACATATGCGTCTGTGTGTGTTGAATATATTACTAAGTCATATTTGCCTGTGTAGACTACTTAAATCATACTAGAGGTAAACACGTGTGCATGTGTTGAATATATTACAAAGTACGTTCTGAAAAAGGAAAGAAAAAAGAAATTAAGTGCATGACAACTAAAAATTTGGAGGTTTGGTGTGCATAGAAACTCTTACCTTCATGGCCAAATGGTAAAGAAAATTTGCTGTAAGAGTTGCCCCAGGAGGAACTTCATCACCATCAGGAGACAATCCAGTACTCGGCGGAGGCAAACCAAGACTAATAGAGTCATCATGTTCAGCAGATAAACATGCATCAGCAACTGATCCCTCTGAAGGCAAGAAAAATACCCTAGGTGACAGAGGACATAAAATCATGGGGAAGTGATGAACAGAAACAACCAGTTTTTGTCCTACATCTTCAGCATGATCCTCAAAAAGATCTTTCCTAGCTGATCTATTATCGAAATTAGGACCAATGTCTTCGTCGGACGCAAGATGGGCCCATCCTTCATCATCCTTGTTACTTTCTTGGACATTGCTACATTCTAACAGTCCAGACTCCACAGCCAATCTTTTCATGACCTCATCATAATCTTGAAGAAGCAATGTCTCATATTCATGAAATGCATCAGGTCCAAGAGGCGAGTCTGGATACATTGAATGTGATACCTACAAGAGAAACAGATCAATCTCAATGAGCTAATTCTGACTTCTGAACTCATTAGAGGATAGAGGTGGAAAAAGGAAAAGCATAAACAAGGACACCATTATATCAACCATCAAACTCTTGAATGATGAAAATAAGATAATGACGTATTGCAAACTCCAAAAGTCAAACTGCTAAAAGTGACGTATAGAATGCACAAGAAGACAGAAAAACCTCGGATATGGAGGTTAATACAGTGCACCGACGAACACCTGGATGTGTACTCAGACAGCGTAAAACATAACGATGCACATCAGTCAACAAGCGAGAAGTCATAACCACGATTTTCCTTCCAGTCCCAAAATTGGCATTCCAGTCAGCCGCCTAACCAAAGGAAATGACACAGTAAATCCACACGCAATACCATATGTCAGTGATACTTCTCAAACATTGGTGAATTATTCAGAGTTCAAGATGTCCTTTATTGTTTGTCAAGGATGTTTTTCCACCTTGTAGCCTTGATCTCGTGTATGATTCTGAATATCCGAAAAACAAAAAGGACGTTATGTTTTCCAGAATCAAGTTGCCTCAGGCTCAGGTTGGATGCAAAATGAATTGAGGTACAGATTCTATAAAAATCTCCCAAACTTTTCAGAACACCATACTGCTTACCATGTTGTAAGGCTTATTTGACATCTTAGACAACAATAATCTGTTTTTCCCAAAATAACAATAATATTTTATCGGACAGTGCCAACAGCAGTTAAAAGTCTTTAGTCTATGAATGCTGCAACTAGCTTACCATGTCCAGGGAGCACATGTTTTCCAAATCACAAATAGCACGCACTCCAAGGTCCACTACCAAAGGAAATGCTCCCATGAGTTGGAAACTCTCAGTGCATCCGGCATCAAGATAAAGAACAGCACCTTCAATGTGCTCTGATATCTAAGCAACAGATATACCAACCAATTTGAGAGGGAGAGGTACGGTTATCATGTGGAATAAAGCACAGTACAATGACAGAACTAAGTCAACAACCCAGCAGGGATGACTGCCTTATCCAACAAAATATTTTGGTAGTGCACTTAATCAACACATACAGATCAATTATCAACAGCTAGTCATAGTGACAACCAGTAGGTTCTTCAAGTATCGTATTTCATGCAGAATATTATGGACATTTTAAAGTTAAAAACCTTCAATTGCAGATCAAAGAAGCCGCATACACAGGGATCACACTGCTCCCAGAACATGTATTCCATTTTAGAGGCTCTTATCTTTCCGACTTCAATTCAAAGCATAAGCGAACCGTAACAGAACCAAATTACTGATATTAAATGATTCGTTGCCGATCAAAAACCTTGTCGCACGACAGGAAATAACAGACGCACAGTGGAAACTAAGTAGCTACAAACAAATCAGGAAAGGGAGATAAAAAGGAGAAAAGGCTATTTACTTGGCGAAAGGAATCGAGGCAAGATCTAGTGACATCGACCAGAGCCATGCTCTAAACCACCGATCTCGAGCAGGAAACAACGGGTAACGTATGAAACCTACAGGGATTAATATTCACACTCCAGTTTCTAGCATTTCGCAGCTCGGACAAAACCAACAACCAATTTGACAAATTCGCGGAAGATTATGGCAGCAGCGAGAGCAGAGCAACTCAACCGGTGCTTCTCAGCTCGAACAAGCTTTCGCCATTCCTTTCTTGTTACACCTCCAAATTTTCGCAAACACAGGAATAGCAAAGAAGGAAGAGACGAGTGGCAAATCGAACAAAGGGAAAACAACGCAGCGAATCGTGAGCAGAAGAAGAAAAAGGAGCTAATTGCGGCTAATTTGTGAATTAGCCCCAGAAGACGACAAAACGCATTTGGAGCAGGGACGGGACAAAGAGAGGAGAGAGCGGAATTTGGTTCACTTCTTTCTTTTCTTTTTATTTTCTAATTGGAACTAGGATGTTATTTGTTCTTCTTTCTTGAGTTTATTGACTTTTATTGTTAAATCTAGAATGAGAGGCTAAATTTTTATGCTAATGTTAGGGATTAGTCTAATTAAATTATTTTAATTTATTTATTTTATTTGTATTTTAGTCTATTTATTTTCTAACAATGAGTAGTGTATACATTTAATCATTATAGATAATTTATCTTAGGTATTTGAATAAGGTATCAACAAATGAAATTCAATCTATGCACGAGGGAAATAGAATTACAATAATTAGGATAAAGATATACTTATTTATTATGATTTGTTAAATTAACAACTTGAACTTAATGGATTTGATTCATTATGCGAGATATCGAAAAATAATCATAGGTTAATCGATCACGTTACAATTACTTGAGAGAAAATTATAATACTAAAAGTGATTATTGACAACTAAAAACCTGCCCACATAATTGATTGGAAGACATTCACTTGGGTGAAACTCAAGTCTTAACTATCCCATAATTGTTTTCTTTCCAGTTTGTTATTCTCGTCATTGGTTTAGTTTAATCTTAGTTTAATTTTAATTAATTTTACTCCATTAAAATCTGAAATTATTTTTTTATTTTTCATAAACAATTAAATATTTGTTTCTTGTGGGATTGATACATTAGTTTATCATAAGAATTAAAACTTGTTACAGCTGACCCTATTCACTTGCAAGATTAGCGTATCAGACAATGTGGCAACTAATCATCCAAATGGCATGCTAATTATGCAAAACACAACGATGCATGTAGCATTTAAGGGAATTCTGGGGCATTTAGGGATTTCTTGGGAATTTTGAAGGATTTGGCCATATTTCTTCTCCACCTCCCTCTTATCTGCCACCCTGTCTGCCAGCTCCCACGCCTTCATTGTTGACCATCTCCTCCACGCCATTCGGCTCTACCAAGCACCCAATTCATTCTATCCGTCTCTGCCGAGCACTTTCTCCACCCCAGCTCTTCGCCCAGCACTCGGATTGTTCGCCAATTAGCATTGCCCACCTCCACTGTTGCCCACCTCTTTCACTGGCAGGGTCACTTTATTCATGATTTGTTCGTCAATTAGAATGTTGATTCCCTGATTGTTTATTGCCTTGATCATCGATTCAGCAATTGTTTATCAATTTACTGATTGTATGTTGCCCTGTTTGTTGATTCACTGATTTGTTTGCCGCCTTGTTCATTCTTGGCAGGCGATTAGTTCATTGATTCACTTGATTCATATCGTGGCTGGATCTACAACAAGACAGGTTGGATTGGTGGCATCCCTAGAGGCTGACTTGGCAGCAGTGAAGCCTGCCAACGTCTTTAATGTCATTTGGATGAAATACAGCGGTAAGAAGTAGTATTATTGGAGTCATTAAGAGTTGATAGGCTAATTTGTATGATTCAAGAAAGTTAAGAGTTAAATTGATAATTAGGTCACCACATCGATATCAGCGATCCGTTTACATATTAGCAAAACTAGTTGTCCAATGATGAATTTGAGCCTAAACCAAAATTTTTGTTATAAAATTCGAACTACTTAAAAGAATGATGAATAAATTAGTCTGGAAGTATAATTATGGTGAGTTTTTTTAATACTTTTTCCTAGGAGAAACAATATTTTTTTAATCCAAAAATAGTGGTAGATTAATGTGAAAAAAGGCCACATGTGCCACATAATATATATCAAGGTAGGAAATAAATGGATTTTTACTATCACATCATAATTTATGCCCATAATGAGAAGGTTTCTCTAGTTTATTCTCACAAAGTATATGTGAATGCAATTATAGGACTTCTTTCTAGGATAATACATGTATAAGTTTAAAAAGTTTATAGGATTTGCAAAAAAAAAAAAAAAGAAAAGAAAAATGATCCATCTCCATAGACAAAGTATAGAACACGTATAATTGAATTCTAAGCCTTACTTTATGCATGAAGGAATATTAAGACAAGTAAATACTCCCTCCTTCCCAATATATTTGCACTATTTGTGTTTACACATAGACTAAAGCTACTGTTTTTCTTCTTTTTTCCAACTTGGCCCTCTTACTCTTATTTTCATTATTTGCTTGTTGAGTTTTTTACCGCCACTCCTTGGTTTCTCCCTCGGTCACTCCCTCTGTTGTTAACCTCATCTCCCACCATCTAGTATTCTTCTCCTGCGTAGATAATTTTCATCGTCGTGATCGCGACATCTTTTCGATTTTTCACTCCGTCCAGATCCTTACCCCAACCTTCCCAACACCTGATCTCCTCATAGCTGCTCAAATCTTTTGCCCAACCTCCCCGATGCTTCGATCTTTCACATCGACCTTCTCATTGCCACTTGGATCCTCAGCCCGACCTCCCAAACTCTTGACCACTTTGACGCACCAATCTCTCACATTGACTAGAAATCCTTGGTGAAGCTAAAATCAATTTGAAGGCCCGATCACATAAACAACACCAAAGATTGTTGGTGAAGCATTAGGCCAATCCTTGATCAACAACAAAGAGAAAATCCAAAGGGAAAGAGAAAAGTAAGAGAGGCTCAATAGGCTTTCAAATGTAAAAGTGAACGTGGACTATAATAGGAAATCTGCTTAGTAAAATTTGTCAAATAAGAAAATTGTACAAACAATTTGAGACATCCTAAAAATAAAAGTGTTGTAACTAATATAAGATGGAAAGAGTAGATGACAAGTAAACAACTTGACTAGCATTTATTTGTTCATTGAAGAGCCAATGACCCTCCCTGAGTATCTATGGAAAAAGGTGAAATGAAATTAATCCTAGCATCAAATTTCTATAGTAGCTAAATTAGCTATAATCAACTTATTATAACTCGTATTATTTGATCTAATCCACATTTTGCCTCTTTTCATTCTTGAAAATCTACATTTTGTCATTTTTCTTCTTTTACTTGTCTGATAACAATTTTTGAAATCCTAAGGATAGTTATCCTTTTGTAATTTCAGTCTATCCAATATTTTTTATAGTTAATAGATATTTTAAATTATTAATTTTTATTCTTTTTAAATATATTTTTCTATGCAAATCATTATTTTTTAAACTCCAATCAACTACAAAAAATATATTACATATTTTAAAATTACTGAAATATAGTTATTAGACAGTTTAAACTAGAGTTTCAGAAGTTATTGCCGGATAGTATAAAAGAAATATAGGTAAAGTGTATATTTTTTAAAATAGAAGTGCCAATGTGTCAGTTAGGCCAAACCATAGGTGGGTTTATGTAATTTTCGCTCTAACAAATACACCCATTATCTCAACGAACTTTTTTGGGTTATTAAATGTAAGTTGATATTAGAATTACCAATGGTTTAAAAAAATGTTTTTTTCCCTGTTTTTTACATTGTCCAGGAAAAGATTCTGAGATCATAAATAAAATATATGGTCTCCATTTTCCAGTAATTTCAGTTTGTGTAATATTTTTTATAGTCAATGAACACTTAAAATTATCAAATTTTTTCTATTAATATAAAATAGTATAGTACTTTTTTAAAATATCAAATAATTGTAGAAAAATTTCACTAGAATTGTTAAAAAAAATAGCTAAAATATAGTTTAAATTAGAATTTAAATTTTTTGTCCTAAACTATGTAAAAAAATATAAGGAAAAATGTGTATTTTTGAACCTCGATGATATAACTGTAATATCAGCCAAAGTCACGATACTATAATTAACACAAATTTTTTCCTATGCATTTTTTCCCATAAAAATAAGTACATATTAGATTATTGAGTACCTTAACAGGAAATTACTAAAATTTTAAATCAAAAGTGTAATTTTTTCAAAATATAAATAATTACCCAATGAGTTAAAGAAAATTATTATTAAAAATTTGTCAGTATTAGTAATGACTCAAATGCTCCAAGAAAAATCTATCTTAATTATGTAGCACTTTCTTTCTCTCTATTAGTTTTTTTTTTGTTTTTATGTTTAGAATCTTTACAAGTACAAGAGTACAAAGGTTAGAAGGACTTACAGGAAAGCTAAGTGATAAAGTGTTTGCTACATGAAACCTTGAAGGATTCTGTTCGCAATATGACCACTTCTAGATGTATGGTATTCTGAAGTGTGGCACTACTGGAACCCGGTTCATTTGCCTATAATATCCTAATGCGTTGCCAATTAAGCTAGGAATGTTAGGCTTTTATTAGTTTCCAAATGTATAAAAGGGACATTTTTAATCTCTAATTTTTAAAGAATGTTTCAATTAAGACACTATGTCTAAGGGAGCACACTTTCAAAAGATTGACGATAAATGGACAAAGGAAAACGTCTGATAGCTTAGATGGCTAAAGTGTGAATTTTACCACTATAAAGTAGTTAAATGATCAATTTTACCATCAAACTTTCAACTATACTAGGTCTACTACTTAACTTTACCATTAAAACCAAATTTACACAATGGTTACAATATTTACAAATTTGTCACACATCCCTTAAATGGCCCTTAAATGAAGAGAGAAACTAATAGTTTTGACCTTTGTTTCTTCATGTTTATTCTACTAGCACCCTAACTTTTCCCATCTGATGATCATGCCATCTTCATCAACATATTACGACAGGACCACCACCCACTTAATCCTCTCCATCCTTGAGGCCCACATTCTCTTATCTCCTCAAGAAAGATTCCATTATCAAGATTACCATCCTCATCTTCCTTAAGGAACTTTCCAACATTTTCTTTACCAGTCCCATCCATTTGAACCACCTTGTCAAGACTCTATATGCCATCGTCTAGACCCTAACCACGAATGTTAGAATTACCTTCCAACTAAATGGGCAGGTTATGGTTTTCACCATTTCCATTATGGTCTCGCTATAGTCATCAGTTCAAATCACGAGCCTGATTGCCAAATGAAAGCTGTAGCATGTGAGTATTTGCAATAATTAAAAAAATTTTGCTTTGTTTGTTATTTGACATTGCTGTCTCCCTATTAAGTCTATGTCTTGATGCATCAAGACTAGACACTCCAACCAAGGATGTTGGTGAAAGAAAGTTTCATATGAAGCTCCACAAATATAGTTTGCTTTATATTTCGAGTTTTAAATGGTTGCCTCCTTGGAACATAGTAACTATTGCTGCATTCCATACTTTACTTCAAAGAGTATGACGTGATCATTAGATGAGCCAATTTTGGGCACTAATAGAAGAAATGTGAAGAATTAAAAATCAAGACTATTATTTTTCCCTTTCATTTTAAGGCCATTTAACAAACTAAGTTGCAAATTTGTAAACTTTTGTAACATCAATGTTAAATTTGATCTTGAAGATAAAGTTAAATAGCAAAATTGATATAGTTGAAAGTTGGTAAAAGGGGTAAATCCCTATTTCAAGTTTGTGTTATAGCTTAGATTACTAACTATTGTTTTTTTTCTTGGTTAATTCCAACATCCAAGTCTATTTGTTAGGAACATTGGTCACTAGTGTTTACGATTAAGATGAATTAGCTACTAAGATAACCAATGGTTAGAATATTCTATTATCTCATGAAATATTTTGTGAAGTGTACTGATGACATGGCTAATTAAAAGGATAAATTACACAATTCATTCCTGAACTAAAAACTCTTATGCACACCAATCCCTAAACTAAAAAATAAGGCATAAAAACCCAATATAAAAACTTTCATATCATCTTCCACATGACCTCTAACAGTACTAGCTTTCCTTTTTTCTTGTTTTTTGGTCCTTTTAATTTCCTTTAAAGGGTTAGAAACTTAGAAATACTGTACATATTATTCCAATTATAATGAAACCTTTTAGTACCTTGAAAATTTTTATTTTAAGGTGATGAATCTATTCAAAGAATCTTTAACCACCATCAAAAGTAAGAGACGAGGATCTAACATAGTCCTTTTAATTTTCCAAACAAAAGCAACAATACTTTTGGAAGATCCCATGCATGAATATATACCCTGCTAGATTAATTTGTAAGAAGTTTTTGTTGATTAAAAAAATAATTGAAATCACTTTTAAAATTTTTAATACATTCCATTATTTAATTATTTGCTTTGTTTGTGTAATGTCTTTTGTGCAAGTAGAAGCAACTTTCACATGCTCGATCATGGAGAAAAATATTTTTTTTCCATTTTGGTGATATTTTTTGGCTGCCTAATAAGAGAATATTTAGATGGAATTTGAAGAAAAGGTTTAAAAATAAGAAAACCCAGGGCAGCAAGATTTAAGTTTATGGTGAGAATGAATATTGATATGCTCAAGACTTAGAACAATAAGGAATTTTTAATAGAACTTGGGACTAGAGGTCTCTCCTAATTGAGAGGATAAAGTTTGTGATTCAAAAACCAAACTAGTTGTTAAAGCTAGGTAATATAGACAATCAACATGATTGGTCCCATCCTAGTTTAAGTAGTTGGATGTGACTGCGTCGGATAAGCAAGTAGTAGATAGAGAAAAGAAATAAGATGGATTACAACCTCCAAATGAAGAATCTGCTTCATCTGTATTGGAGAATAGGCATATCTTAATGAAGGCCTCAATGCCCTTGCTGGGCCGAGATAGAAGTACGAAAATAAAGGAAGAGTACGCTTTCTTCATGGATTTGAAGTGAATTAAACCTTCTTTCACTACTCTTGCACTAGCAAAAGTAGTACTCCCAAGAAATTCATCAAAATAGTGTAGAACTACCTTATAGTGAAAATGTATAGTTGATCATTGACGAGCTCTGGACATATCGATAGCCCAATTGGTGGGCGGTGTTTAGGGGGGAGAAGGAAAGGAACAAGAGGATTGTTGAATGGGGTAGAAATAAAGTTTAGGGGGAATTTGCAATATGTATAAAAGCTTAGGGGCTAAATTAGGATAAAATGTGTGTCATCATCCACATAGGGTTGTCACGTGGGCAACATATGCCACATATTCATCCCACATGAAGCATGTCACTGCAATGGGCAAATACACAAAAAAGAAAATGTCGATGAGGAATTTAACTATAAAAAAACAACAGTGGCCAATCTGCTCATTTCACAAACTTGGATGGGATATTTGCCCTTTTTGTCGTTGAAACTTCGATGATAAAGTTGACCATTTAACTACTTTATAATAGTAAAATTGATACATTATGTCTCCTTGGAGAAATCCGATAAAATTGAAATGATACAAAGAAAATTGATACATTATCCTTTTGAGATTATAAGAAAATGTTGTACTAAAAGTTTGAGAAAAAAAAACAAGTCTTGTGCCCAGACGTGGGACATCGGCTGGTCCAACCCAACCAAAACTGGGACTGGCCTGCAAGTCAAACTAGCCTCTGCACGGCTTGAAAAAAAAAAACACAAAAATATAGGCCGAATATGGGCTTTGAAGGATAGGATTGTGCAAAACGGATCGACCTAGCCCAGAACCCACCATGTGACCTGCCTTAACCTGCCTCGCAGGACTAGCTGGTCTGGGCCTAAAGCACCCCTAATGGCTCCTTTAACAGATACCTACAAAAAAAATAAAAAAAATTGGGTTAATTACATAGTAGGCTCTCCAATGGTTTTCTACTCCATTTTAACCCCAAAAATTCCATTTTCAGCCTTCCCAATAACTAAAATTTAAAGACTTTTTGGTCTAAATAATTTTTGGCTCTCCCCTATAAATACCAATGCCATTTTCACTTTATTTTCACACCATCACTCAATCTCTCTTCTTCTTCTACTATATTTTCTCAAGCATTCGAGTTTGTTTCTTAATCTCTTCCAAATTTCTTACTAATCTCCCCCTAATATCTTTATAATCTATTCTTAATTTTACATTAATCACTAGTATTAGTTCGTAACTCATGGCTTCAGGAGGAAAGGGCAAGTCGACAGAGAGTTCATTTTTTTGCACCACCGGCCTCTGAGGCTTGTTCCGTCGCCATTCTTGGCCCGTCGATAAAGACATCTCAATTGAAGAGCTGCACAATGATGATGTCGAAATCGATATGACGAATTACAATTTGGGACTTGATGATCAATTATCAGATGATGAAGTTGATGAGTTGGATGCGATGGTAGCTGGGGATCCGTTAACACAACTGACTCCGACAAGTCATGGACCTGCCGTGGAGAAAACTCAAGGATAAGGTAAATCCTTGAGACTAACTGCTTGGATTTGGGAGCATTATGAGCTCATAAATGAAGGGGAGTCGATGTATGGGAAATGCAAATATTGCGGGAAAGAATTGATGCATAAAAAGAATTCCGGCACTAGAATGCTGAAGTGGTATATTAAAAATCAACATCCTAATGTCCTTCCCAGTGTCGGGACTAGTTCTGGAGGACAAACATAACTTGGGTCTACAACTGGCGCCCGACAAGCTAGGTATTTTTTGTTTTAACCAATAATTTTGTATAGAATGCATGATAAATTGGATGATGTTTACAGAAAAACCTTTTTCACAAGTTAAAAATGTGCACCTAGAATCTTGGATAAAATCACAATTAAATCCTGCATTTAAAATAATGTCTAGAAAAACCGCTAAGAAAGAAAACTTTAGATTATTTGAAGCCGAAAAATCAGATTTGCAAGCCTATTTTTCTACTCTTGATCATTGTGTGGCATTCACTTCTGATATGTGGACATCACCTATAGGTCAATTATTTTATTGTGTTACTTCTCATTGGATTGATTTTGATTGGATTATGTAAAAATAAAATTTGTCATTTAGGGTCATTAAAACGGATCATACTGGTTATCACATATTTAATTATATCTTAGAAACTTTACATGATTATTTTTGTGCTGATAAAGTCCTGTGCATTTCATTTGATAACGCTTCAAACAATGATGTTGGCACTCATCTTTTGAGTCAAACATTGAAACCACCTCTCAACGGTGCATTCTTTCACGTTAGATACATGTGTCATATTTTGAACTTTTGTGTGCAAAAGGGTTTAGAAGTGTTGGCCCAAATGCAACCAAGAGGGGGGTGAATTGGTTGAATCCAAAAATCACTGAAAATGAGATCAAATAAACTTATTCTATCCAGAAAATACTACCACAATGATCCTAAATTTTACTTTGAAAACTTGCTTGAAGTGTTTTTTAAAACAAACAACTTCAACCAATGAATGAAGACAAATCACCAAGCAATAATCAAGCAAGTAGAGAGATAGAAACTTGCACACAAGGATTTCTAGAGGTTCAGTCTCTCCTCTTGAGAGCCTACTTCTCTCCTTAAGTTCACCACTTGAGAGTTTTCTTCTCCACTATAAATCACAAAAGTACACACTCCTTTGGTAGTTTTTTCTACCACAACCACTTACTAGTTTTCCTAAAGGCTAACTAGAAATCTCATCAACACCCTTTCCCTCACTAGTTTTCCTAGAGGCTAACTAGAAACCTCACCAACTCAATCTCACCAAATGGTGTTTACAATGTTACAAAGTGGTAAGAACAATAGAAGCTCTCAAAGCTAGATAAACAAGTGAAAGCACAAGTTTTTGGTAAATATCAAGTTTGAGCTCTTTGATGATGGATTCTCTTTTCTAGTTGCCAATAGTTGTTTCCAAAGTGTGTCTCCATGTTTTTATACTCATTTAGGAGCCAAATAGATGTTGAAAACTTGCTGGAGAAGTTTGGAAAAGTTCTTGAAATTCTGGTGACCGTTGCTCTGTTTTTTGTGCAAGTTCCAGACTTCGCATTAAGTTTCGAGTTTAATGGGTTAAACTCGACTTTTCCCATCAACAGTCAAAAGCAGCTGGAGACAAAGCATTTAATGCGCTGCAGGGATGTACAGGTGGCACCCTCTGATTCGTCCGAGTGCCATTTGAATCTTTGACTTAAAACGCGCCACTTGAAGTATTTGAACACAAGCCTTCAGACTTCAATTTAACAGGTTAAAATTGAGTTTTAACGTGTCAATTGAAGCTTTTTGAAAAGTCACAGGAAACTCAAACTTCGGATTAAACCAGTTTAACGTATTAAAGTGTAAACTTGGGAGCAAGTTAAACTTAGGTGAAACAAATACCTATTAAACTGTGACTTTAATGGATTAAACTTGAAACAATTCCAAAACACTTGTCATTTGGAAATTAAAACTTGATTCAAACATTAACCTAAGTTAATAACCTACTAATTTCTTTTCAAAGACAATTTTTCCTCAATATTCCTAAAACATATTTTTTTAGATAATCACCTGACACACTTGGAAATTAAGCATAAGTTCAATTAACCTTATTTTGACCAAAAAAGTGAGATTAAAAATATTAACACACAACACTTGTCATCATTAAAATTAAAGTTTTCTTTAGAACAAATCCAACAAGAAGTTATCCAAAATGGAATTCTGCCTATTTGAAACTCATTGACATATTTGAAATTAAGACCTGCTTTGTTTCATAAATTTTAAATCTTTTGTTTTGAAAATAAAAAAAAAAGTTTTTTGGAAATGGTTTAAATTGGATTACCCAACCCGTTGGAACTCCACATATTTTATGTTACAAGATGCATTTCATTCCCGTATGCAAATTTGTTAAGGCATTTCATGAACTTAAAAATGGGTTGTGAATTTCTTACAACTGAAGTTTGGGAAAAATGTTTCAAAACCGGTGAATTGCTTAAGTTTTTTTACGAGGCTACTGAATTTTTCTATAGTGTTTACTATCCAATTATTTATCAAGTTTTGCTTCATTTGGTGAACATTATATATGCTTTACATCAGTTTAAAGATGATGAGTTGTTAAAACTGACCGTTGAAGCCATATGGGCTAAATGTCTTCAGTATTTCGAAAACATTCCACCTATCTTTTTTGTTGCTTCTTTGCTTGACCGATATAATAAATTAATGAGCACAACAACATTGTTTGACAGAATTTTTCATATTTATTTAGAAATGTATCATATAAATGTTTTGGCTATATTTACTACTGCTTTCGAGTACTTACATTCCTTATATAAGTTATATTGTGAGCGGCATTCGGATAAGGTAAGATCCGAAGCTCCTCAAATCAAGTCTTCAAGGAGATCAATCTCATAAATATTCAACTCGGTTCTCCAAATGCTCAAACGACCTCAACCGACGACATCAAAATTAACTGAGGTTGATGACTATCTCAACATATCGTTCGAGTCAAGTGACGTCGACATATTAAAGTGGTGGAAACAAAAGAGATTAAGGTTTTCGATCTTGTTGATAATCGCATAAGAGATTCTTGACATTCTAGTTTCCACTGTATCATCCGAGGCAGTGTTTAGTACAGGAAAACGGATGATATCGGAGAAACGATCAAGATTGACAGCTGAGGCGGTAGAAGTATGTGAGTGCAACTAAGATTGGGGCCTCGCAACACTTCGACAATAAGACCAAAAGAGTTCAGATGACGAGGTAATATCCGATACCGATATTTGAATTTTTTTTTTTTCAATCATACATGTAGTTTGTATTTGATCTGATTATGCTGTTAAGCATAGATCATAGGTTCTATTTTTTATCATTTTTGGAACGTTTTTGCCACTTTAAAATGTAAGGCCCGTTCGGATTATTTGTACATGTCATTTGGTTTTTTTACTTAATAAAACTTATATCAGAGGTGGTGTTTTTTCTTTAAAATATTTTTTACATATACAATTAATTATGTTTCTATTTTTAAAAAAAAAAAAAAAAACTCTAAACTTGCCCCACCCCTGCCTTTTGACTACCCCAACTGGAACCGATCCGGTCCTAATCCTCCTTGACATAAACCCAGGACTGGCCGGACCCCGGGTTGGGTCAACCGGGCGTCCATCTCTTCATCTCTTCCTGAGCCTGTGGTGAGAGAGAAGGGTAGTTGTCGCACGTGCGAGCAAACTACAGAAAAATTGCGATTCTGTGAATAAGCGATTGTGGTGCCTCTGCCTCGGCTCTTGAACCGTTTTTGGCTCTCCCCGCTCTTCTGATTTCTGAAACAGCGTTTTTCTAATTCTCAGAATATTTTCTCCGAGACGCCAAAACCAACACCTCAGAAGCATAATTAGGAAACAGACCCAATGTCGATCAGAAAATATTTGTCGTAAGCTGGATTTTATTTCCAGTAAAAAGAAAAAGAAAAAGAAAACATGAAAATCGACAGATTCTGAGAATTTTAAACCAGATTCCGTGGACGGGAGCGGGGTGGCGGTCGTGGAGATGAATAACAAAACCTCAGCCACGTCTGCTGAATCATCTTCTGTGGCCAAGAAGAATTCAAAGAAACCGAAATGTAAATTTTCTCAAAGCCACCTCTCTACCAATTTCCCTAGTCCTAATCTTTATGTACTTATTTGACAAATCTTCAGTGATATTTCACGCAATCATTTCTGAATGTTGTGTTTATTTGTCTCGGCACGCGGGCTCTTACCTGAAAAGATGTTTGTTCTGGTCTGATGGTTCGCAGATTCGAGGTTCACACAGCAAGAGCTTCCGGCCTGCAAACCGATTATTACCCCAGGATTGGTGTGCCTGAATGCTTCGTTTGATTTTCGATTTTTATTAGGAAGGGACCCAGGCTAGATTTTTGTGTTGTTTTCATTGAGCTATGTTTCAAATTCTATGTTATTTTCAGGTCATCACAGCATTCCTTGTTATTGGCATCGTCTTCATCCCCATTGGGTTACTATCGTTGTTTGCGTCAGAGCAAGTAAAGCATCTCCATCCCTTTTACAGTTGCATACAGATTGCTGGGTTGGTAAGGCTTGATCTTGACCTGATACTACGTTGCATATTAGGTGGTGGAAATCGTGGACCGTTACGATGATGCCTGTGTGCCTTCTAGTAACAGAAATGATCAGCTTGCACATATTCAAAGCAGCACAACCGACAAGACCTGTAATAGGACATTGACTGTCAGTTCGGTTCCTTCTACATTTAGATTTCCTAGCGAATGGATCCTTTCCTTGTTTGCTTTTTGAGTTCGAGTTTTTCGGTTCTTGCTGTTTAATCAGTCTTACATACCCACCTACAATGTATCTATACATGACGGCTTGTCTTGTATCCTTCTCTCCAGGTTCCAAAGTTTATGAAGAGTCCAGTGTATATATACTACCAGATTGACAACTTCTACCAGAACCATCGCCGGTATTTAGATCCTGCAATGTGTATTTGTATATATAGCCTGAATGATCCCAGTTAAATGGCTAAATGACGTGATTCATGTAACTAACGCTAAATATAGAGGATTTTTCTTAGCTTTTTTTTTTTTTTTGGATTATGGACTGCATACTGCCAATCGTCTCACGTGATCCTCATGTCATTTTTTACCTGGAAAGATTTCTGAAATTTATTGGCTTAAAATTGCAAAATTATGATTTTGTTTTTCTGCTAAACTGTTTGCAGGTATGTCAAAAGTCGAAATGATCTGCAGTTGCGAGGTAATGCATATGCAAAAGAAACCAAAGGATGTGAGCCCGAAGCAACTCAAAATGGTGCACCTATTGTGCCTTGTGGCCTCATTGCCTGGAGTCTGTTCAATGACACGTATAGCTTTTCATTGCAAAAGAAAGTTTTGCAAGTCAACAAAAGGAACATAGCATGGGAAAGTGACAAAAAACACAAATTTGGTTCCGACGTCTATCCACAAAATTTTCAGAGTGGAGGTTTGATCGGAGGTGCAAAGCTGAATCCTAGCATACCTGTAAGTTTTTCATTATTTTATATATTTTGCAGTGTTGCTTCTCTGTCCAATACATTTTCCCCTTTGCCTGGTGCAGTTGAGTGAACAAGAGGACCTTATTGTTTGGATGCGCACAGCAGCACTGCCAACATTCAGAAAATTGTATGGGAAGATAGAGGATGACCTTCAAGCTAATGAGCAGGTTACGGTTGTAATAGCAAACAATTATAACACCTACAGCTTTGGGGGCAAAAAGAGGCTGATTCTTTCAACAACTAGCTGGATTGGGGGGAAAAATGACTTCCTGGGGGCAGCCTATGTCGCCATTGGAGGGATATGCCTAACTTTTGCAATAGCCTTCATACTTCTCTATTTAATCAAACCAAGGTAAGTACAACACTTGAAGATTCGAACACCAAATAAGTATCAAGCATGTAAATTGATGAAAAAACTTGACCACAGACACAGCAATATTGCCCAACTTCTGAATGACACGTTACAAGAGTTGGCTCCCATGCAACACTCATAATTCACTAATTTGGAAGTTAAAAAACCAAAGGTTCCCAAGTTGCAATTTGATGACACATTGCTGATATCTGGTTCTTTGAGTTCAGCAGTAGGCGTCAATTCTATAAAGAATGCCTCGAGGCTTTAAAATCTGTTACTTGTACAGCATTTTCATTGTGTGATCACGCAAATAGCCTTGCTTTTTATGCAGGGCCCCTGGTGACACGTCCTACTTATCATGGAATCAGAACCCATCAGGGCAGTAGATGGAGGAATGCTGTGATTAATCTGGTGGTGCATGGGTTTCCCTTGCTGTGTTGTGTCACCTTGTCCCTGAGGATGTCACTTAATATTGGGCTGCAAACTTACCTAGTTAGTTACTAGGCTTTGCAAGAAGCCAGGCCAGTAGTTGGATCTTGCAAGAGGCGCTTACTTTGGAGGATCTCAGATTAGCTCTTGCTGGTTTTCTTGCTATTCACGTTTTTATTGTTTGCGGGGAATTGTAATACGAGAATGTTGAATTAATTAATTATTTTATTTGTTACTAGCCCTTGCCATGGCATTTTATTTCTCAGAAAGTAGTCCTCTGTTTCACAAAAGTACCATACAAGATTCATTCCTAAGGGCAGCAGAAGAATAAAAAGCAGGAGAAATGTGAAGGAATGAACCGGTGAATGTGATGCACGGCCCCCATGAACGCCAGTGATACACACTGCACAGCAGGGAATGATGGATATGTATCTGGGCATGATGACAAACCATCACGCTACCAGGATATGGATGGAACGGATGGAAGAAAATTCTTATGTGGTAATTACAATAAGCCCATAAAAAAGACGAGTCAAGCAGTTGGAATTTATTACACGAAAACAGCATGGCAGCGACAGACGGACGGGCAAGTTCAAATTTCAGGAACAGGCTGATCATCGTCGGCGGGAGGCGCCACGACCCACTCGCCGTCCTTGTTTTTAACCAGGCCTTTGTTCTTCTCCACCCACCAAGACCCCGGCACCAAGCACTCGTCCTTGAGGAAGGCGCAGCTCTTGTTCACCAGCGACAGGCTCCTCTTCACCCTCAGCTCGAACTCCCCCTCCTCCCCGTTCCACCCCGCCACCACGTGCAACATCGCCTGCAGGTTGTGCCAGTCGCTCGGATTCTTTGAATCCCTCAGGAACAGGGACTTCCTTGTGTCTATCTCCAGCTCCGTCCCCGTGTAAACATATCCTAACAATTTTCCTGGGTAATGCGGAATCACGTCAATCTTGTTCTTTATGTGAAGAATCTTTACGTTTTTGTGGGCTTCCAGTCTCTCTTCGAATGCTTTATTTCCCACCTGCGGGCTTCCGAACACGAAGGCCGCCACCGGAATATCGTTGACCCCGTTTTCCGCCAGGTCGAACGCTCCCAGAATCGCCAAGCTCGCACCCAGGCTGTGGCCTGTCAGGATTATGCTCAATTTTTCGCCTCTGTATCGCTCTCTCAGCTCCTTGATTTTTCTCTGAAGTTGGCTCCTCGCGCTCAGTTTCGTGAACGGAGATTTGGAGTCGGTGGAGACGTAGATCTTGAGCCACCCGTCCATTACCTTGGGGGAGCTGTCATCGTCTTCGTCGCTGCTGCTGCTGCTGCTGCCGCCGTTGTCTTTCGGGGGCTTGACTTTGCTGGGACGCAAGAGAGATTGGGCGGGCTGGAGCTTGGCGCCGAAAACATCGATCCACTCGTAGTCCCTGGTGGTGCCACGCCAGACAACGTAGATCTCACGGCGGCCGAGGGAAGCGGAGAGCTGGTCGGAGGAGACAGCGATGTAGCCGATCCAGTTGGATTCGCGGTCCCAGGACTCGCGGGAGCGGGAGAGGAGGAGGAACGCTGCCGGGAGGTCGATGCTTGCGGTGGCGTAGAGGAAGGAGGCGACGTCGTAGTCATCGGGGGAGTCGAAGAGGAGTTTGTGGAAGAAGGAGGACTTGCCGTAGCGGCTGGTGCCGCAGAAGGGGGAGTTCTGGTCGTTGTTGAAGGCGTCGTAGGTGGCCTGGCAAAAGTCGCCGCAGCGGAGGATAAGGTTACGGAGGGAGAGGTCGAGGGGGGAGAGGAGCGCTGACCAGTCGGTGCTTCCGAGGAGCTCCGCCCATGTGGGCTCCGCCGCCATGGTTGAAGAAAGTTAAGAAGCTAGATAGGAAGAGAGAGGATTTGTGAATGGGCAATTGCTTGCTAGGAGGACTGGAGAGTGGAGAGTGGGTGGCTTTGTCAGAACGAAGCAGACAGTAGCACAGTACAATACAACGGTATCTAGGACTACAATTCGACACTAGCGCACAGGACCGCGCATCGCTGAAAGGATACGGAGATTGGAGACCACTAATTTGAACCTAGCCATCGGTGGAGGGAATAAATTATTAATTGACTTGGGGGCAGGAGCAAATTAATCTAATTAATTTGTCCTCTGTTACAGCTTGGTCAATGGCAAGGAAGTGGGTCAGCGATGAAACTGACCTTGGTCAGTTAATTATATTACAAAAATGCCACTCATTGATGATTTCAACTCTCGGCTCCAATTTTTGTCTTGAATTTGGCAGAACAGAGGACCATAGGAGCTTCTCGTCGTGTTCCTTGAACAGACCCAGATCTAACTGGGAATTTCCTATGAGCCAAGTTCTATTATATATCACGTTTACTCCTTAACAGCAACAGACAACAAGTAGTATGTGTAATCTCACATTATAGAGGAAAGTAAAACACATAAGTATAACAATGAATCATATACGAAAGTGACCGGATATATAAAAATAGAAAATGAGTCGGTTGTAAGACAGGGGAAATATAATATAATGGCGTATGTATGTGGTTTGAAATAGTCGTGAGAATGTACCGGAGGGCGGTTGACGACGGCCGACAGTGGAGGGTAATTCAGAGAAGACGACGTCGATGGAAGATGGATGTGTAGGTCATCCAATGGAGCTAGGAAACACTGAAGGGGGGTAAGACGCACTAGATCTGAGGCTCGAGCCAACTGGAGGATGCAAAACACCTTTGGGAGGTGGTCATTTCAAGGAGTACAGTGATTGTTCTATCTAAATATGAGATAAAAATTGGAAATGAGAGTTCAAATCATTAATGAATGGCATTTTTGTAATTTAATTAACTAACCAAGGTCAGTTTCATCGCTGGTCCACTTTCCTACTGTTGACCAACCCGCAACAGAGGACAAATTAATTAGATTAATTTGTTCCGAACTGCCTCTTAGATTTCCTTGTTAGCTAGATTTTTTTAATAGGTCAAAATGCACATATGGTCCCTCAACTTTGCCAACTCTGATGAATTATTCCTTTATTTTTTACTCAATACGAGTTAGTCTTTCAACTTTGAAAAAGTTAGCAAGTTAGTCCAAAATGGATGGCAGGCCAAACGGTGTTAAAATTTTTTTGCTGATTTTGCGTGGGACATCTATGTTTCCCTTTCTTCTCCCTCTCCCGACATCGTCATCGTCTCCTTTCCCCTTGCCACCACCTGTCAGCCATCTTCGTCAAATCTGCCTCATCTCCATCAAATGGCCCATCGCCATTCGAATTCGCCCCATTCGTCAAACCCAACTTCTCTATCATATCTCCGTCGAATTTACCCCTTATGTTGAATTTGGCCCCTCGTCAAATATGCCCTATCGAATCTAACCTTGTCAAATTTGTCGCCCTCAATGCCCTCGCACTCATTAATGACCTCGCTGCCCTTAACGCCCTCGCGTATTGCAATCTCATCTCGGCCAACAACCTTTTTCCCTACACTCGATCAAGACTTTCCTTCACTTGGTGAATAGTCTTCCTCACTCAATGACTAACCACTCAAATAACCAATCTTCAAAATGCCCAGGCCTATGTTTTAAATCCACCTAATCATCTAACAAATAGTGCTAAGCCACATGGTTTTTGAGCTAGCCGTTTTCCGTTAGACACTAGACTAAATCATTTAGTTTAGTGAACTTTAAGGACTAACATGCTTAATCTGGAAAGTTAGAGGACTAACTCGCTCGAGTTTGCCAAGTTGGATGACCAAATATGCATTTCGGCCTTTTGAATACCAAAAAAACTGGAAAAGGACATTTTCGATGATCTAATTTTTTCAAATTTTCCATATCAGTCTTATAGTTCATTGAGTTGTCAAACGAGTCCTCTGATGTTAAAATTGTTAGCTCTGTTAGTCTTACAATTTGTTTGGCTGACGAAAATGTTGACATGGCACTTAATTCCGTTTATTTTAGTGAATAAACTGACATTTTTCAAACCTTAGTTATTTACCTGAAATTTTTTTTGACATTTGAAGGTCATCAACTCTTAATCACACCAATAATAATTTTGAGACTCATTTGGTAATTTGTTTGATTTTAGGTCTCATTTTAGAACTCATTTAAAAATTTTAAAAAGTTATATGATTGAAAATGAAAAAAAAAATTGAAAAAGTTGTATGACTGGAAATGAACTGTCAACTAAAAATGAATTGAAAATCATAATTTTATGACTCATTTGGTAATTTGACTAATTTTAGGACTCATTTGGTAACTTGAGTAATTTTAGGATTCGTTTAAAAAAATTTAAAAATTTATAGGACCAAAAATGACAAAAAAAAATAGAAAAAAGTTATATGACTAAAAATGAACTATTAACTAACAATAAATTAAAAATTGAGTTATAGACAATTGCAATAAAAAAAATGGGTAAATTCCACTGGGGGTACCTTATCTTACTTTTTTTTTTGTCCTATATAAGTACAAATTCTTTACCTTTATTTTTATCGAACTACATAAATCTACTGTTTAAACTTCAAATCTCATCATATTCTTCTTCTAAATCTCATCCAATGCTATAAAGCTTTAATAGATAAGCTTGGCATTTTCTCAAACAGATGGTGGGTCTGCTGATTTGATGCGGGGAAGTAAGAGGGAGTAGAAATGGTTTTCAGGGAAACAACAATCAATATCTTCATATCAAATTTTAACAACAATACCAAAATATCACACTCAATTGAATACCAAAAAAGAATAATAATAAATCCATGACCGAGAAAGAAATCTCTTCAAATTAAGTGGAGGTAACCCAGTTGTGATGGTGAAAGCGATAAATGCTACATATTTCATATACGAATTCACATAATCTTGCTTGGATTTTGGGAGATTTTAACCCTCAGTTGAGTGATTTGGTGATGAGGAGAGTTGAGGAATAGTTAGTGGCAGCAGAGGGGTTGGTTGGGCCACGGTTTGTCATACCAAATTTGCATTACGCACATCATTCCCCACCACACATGGCATTTGGTTTTGGGTTTTGGCAGTAGGCTAGAGAACGCGATTTTAAGGTTGCTGGTAGTGGTGGCAATGGTGGGGAAAGATGAGGAATGGTCGATGGCAGCGAAGGTGTTGGCTGGGTTGGATCGGCTGGTTCATCGCAAATTTCTCCTCTGCAACTGGCACGTATTGATTGACACTCTTGGTTGCAAATGATTAGAAGGCAGACGATTGGCCACAGGGATGATAAAAGAACAAGGAAGACGCTCAAAATTTGAAAATTTTTTCAAGTAAGTAACGAAGGTTTAAAAAGTGTCAGTTTAGTCACTGAAATAAATGACATTAGGTGCATGTCAGCACTTCTGTTAGCTAAACAAGTTGTAAGACTAACATAGCTAACATTTTAACGTTAGAGGACTCGTTTGGCAACTCGACAAATTACAGGACTAATATGGTAAATTTGAAAAAGTTAAAGGACAAAAAATGTCCTTTCCCTAAAAAGAAGTTGATTCTTTCTTTCCTTTTTTTTTTTTTTATGGGAAAGTTACCAATCCCCCTAATGTTTCTCTTAACGTATACTTATACCCTTCTGTTTTAGAAAATTCATACTTTGCCCTATTTGTCTCTTATGTTAGTTGGGCAAATGTGGCAATTGCCCAATAAAATTTACAAATTGTGTAAATTAACCACAATGTTCATATCATACAATCTCCAATCCATTTTTTTTAAAAATATATAATATATTTATAATAAATAAATATATAAGTTTAAAACTACTATTGTTCGGTAATTAAGTTTTGTAACCATAGTACTTTTGTTAAAAACCCTTTTTTAGATGAAAAGTTTTGGAAATGCTTTTCTGACTAGTTTACATATAACAACTTTAAATAACATAACTAGAATATTTTGATATAATCATATATAAAGATAAACACTTCATTGAAAAATTAATTTTTTTAAAGGAAAAACTCATACATGGTAGTTTGGAGATAAAAGCATTCTAAATGTTTCAAAAAATATAGTACAGAGAAAATACTGTTCATGTACATATTAAGAAAAAATATTTTTCTAATTTTTGTTTTACACAAATACTCTCTCCATAAACTCAAACTTAATGCATTCGCTCTTTCAAATGGACAATTTTTTTTTTGACAAAGGATACTTCATTTCAATTAAAATAAATTTAAAAGACATCTTCAAAGATAACAAAAATATAAAATTGATCGCAAAAAAGCTATTCGTTCATATGACACCAAATAAAAGAAAGAAAATTGGATCAAGTCAAACATTCTAGGTAAACCAGAATAAATATGGAGTACAAAACTCATAAATAACTAGAATAAAGCCCAGATTAAGTCAACAATAACCAAGCAAAGTTAGAACCAACCAGATATTAGAGGTCTGAATATGACTATTTATAAAAATAAAAAGATTACTTATAAAACATAAAAAAAAATAAAGACAGACTTTATCCTATACAATTACCTCTATTTTTGTTTTCAAATGTTAGGATATTCCAGAAGTGTAGAGATTCTGGTGATTGACCTAAGAATTTTAGATCCATTATTGTCCGCCTTCAAGTAAAGCTATACATTGTGACAGTCTTGAATCATTATTGAACACCAAGATTTGAAGGAGATTACGTCCATCATAAAATCCGATAAATAATATCAGGTGAGGTCAATCAAATATTAAAAAATTAAATGTGAACCAGCAAGATTCGGACTGACTGAAATCAACATAGAATGATGGGGGCAGATGGAAGACTAAAATATGTGTGTCTATTATTATTGAACTGTTCAAATGGACAAACTTGGAAGAAACAAAATTCTTTTATATGAAGAGTTGATTTAAATTCTAAGGTAAATATGAGTTCTATTTCATGAAACAAATAAAGTATTATTATTATTACAAAGTTTTATATTCCATTACTGTATACAGTTGATGGTATAGATTATGTGATTAATTTTTTGCCACATGCTTTGTTGTAATATTTTGGTAGAAAGAAATAAGAATAAAGTAAATAAAGATACTCGGAGGTCAACATGCTCTACTTTGTTTACATGATCTTTCTCTATTTTGTTTGCTTTTTTCTATTCTTTTGCAATTAAAACATTTTATAGATAGAAGACTCACAAGATGTAAACCTAGATGAAGTAGCAAATTGAGCTAAAAAAACAAAAAGAAAAAAAATGAAAAAGAATTCAAAGGTAGAAGACATGGTGGAACTTTCAATAAAAAACAATAGGTCATGATTTAGAATGGAATTTTCTTGATAATAGTTCATGTGCACATGTTTCCACTTGATAAGTGCACAATTTCACGGTTAAACTTGTTAATTTTTTGGCCACTTTGATCATCAATTTTTATCCTTTCATCCATCTTTCTTAGTTTTTCTTTCTTTGTTTCACCTTTCTGCAGGTTGGAGTGCATTGTGGATATGTCAGAATGAGGCGGGATCAAGCAAAGCAAAAGTTGGCGCGTGCATGGGTCAAAGCTGGATAAAGGTGTTGGAGACATGTTACCAACGTTAACAACCCACTACCTATTTTTCGGCATATTGGCAACGCATCGCCGACAAATCGATAGGGGTGAAAGTTCGGGTTGTAGGGTCGGGTTTGGGTTGAAACCTGACTTTTTTAAGCTATCACTAACCCGATTAACCCTAACCATAATCCGACCCTAATTCGTTGATAGCCCGAACCGACCCTAACTCGATTAGGGTCGGGTTGACCCGAAATTCTGACTGCATAGTCCAATAATTCCATAATTTCCATTCCACATTTAAATATGTCCAACCTGCAGGTCCTAAAAATATCCACTTAAAAGAACTAGTAACAAACATAAAAATGGCCACAACATGAACAAACTTAACATGATAATAAACACGTCCCAATGGCCATAACATGAACAAAGAGTGAAACTTAATAGCATAACATAAGTCATAACCACACATAGCAATTTGGTGCAACAAAAAGCATAAGTGCATCACCATCCTTTTCTACTCGTTTCCTCCTATTGGGTCCAACAACACTGAAGCATTAGTCACAACCTTCAAGAAAAATAAGGAAACAATCACATAGGGATGTAAACAGTAATAAAAATTGTAAGTAAAACGTTTGCAATAATACTCATAAGTCATAACTCACCAATACAAATACAATGCTCAAGCTAGCTTAGCTAACTAGCTAAGCGATATCAATAACAGCAGGTGCAGAAGAGATGGTCTCCAAATCTAGTAAAAAAATAAATAAAACAAAACAAACAAACCATAAATTCAATAGAACAAAATTTTACATGTTAATATCGCATCATCAACAAAATTAAGCTCACCTTGATCAAGCTTTTCAATTTCTTGTAATTGTTCTTCAACATTGACATGTTCTTTCTTCCCTGAAGCTCTCAGCTAATCCTGTGCACAAACAAATACCTCGACAATCTTTGGAGACAGTGAACTCCTAAAGGGATTAAGCACACGACCACTGGTATTGAAGGCCGATTCTGAAGCAACAGTGGACACTGGAATAGCCAATACATCACATGCAACCAAAGAAAGAATGGGAAACCTAGGACTATTGACCTTCCACCACTCAAGAACATTGAAGTCTTCAACACAATCTTCCAAGTTTTCATCCAGATACTTATCCAACTCACTTTTTGATTCAAGACCACTCACAGCTTTGAGTTGCTTGAATTGATTCATTAAGATTGCCTTTGTCATTGATGGTCCTTGATCCTCCAAGTCTATTATATTAGAACTACCACTTTCATCACTTTTGCTTGGCTGGTTGTTTGGAGTGGAGTAAGTTGACTTATACTCATCAAATAATTGCTTAAGTGTGACTTTTACCTTTGTAATAAGTTTATCCCCAATGTTCTTTCCGTACATCTTTACTATTGCAAACTCCAAATATTCCATTTTACTTATTAGATCAAGCACAACAGCAATAAAAATCATCAAGTTCATCTTTTCAGGATCCCCCTAATATTTCTCACATTTCTCTCTCATTTTCAAGGACATAGAAGCAAAGCCCTTATCCGTACATATGCTCCAATCCCGCAACAACATATCAACATTGCTTATCTCATTGAAGTAAGTATTTGCAGTCACATAATAAGATCCAGAGACACGCAATGTAAGATCATAGAAAGCCTTAAGCAATGTTGTTATTGAACTAACACTGTCCCAATCCTCCGTTTTAGGTTTGCCCAAACCTCTCCCCTCCCTAAGTTCAGTTACATAAAAAGGATCTTGTTCGTCATAAGCAACAAATGCCCTTTCAAAATTTTAGAGGTGTCTCAAGCATCAAATATGTTGAATTCCATCTAGTAGGGACATCAAGACACAATGAACTCTTTGCCTGAATTTTTTCCTCAACAATGCACGCTTTAAATTTTAGTAATCGTGTTGGAGATTGCCTAACATATCTCACAGCATTGCGCACACGGACAATGGAATCAGAAGCAAGCTTAAGACCATCATTCACAATCAAATTCATTATATGAGGAACACACCTCATATGAATATAGCCCCCCTTCAGAACACTAGTCAACCTAGAGCTATTACTCATTTTTCTCCTCAAGTAAGCAACAGCCGTATCATTTGAACTAGCATTATCCACAGTAATGGTCATCAAATTTTCTATTTCCCATAAACCTAAGGCTTTTTCAATTGCCTTGCCAATTGCTTCACCCTTATGATTAGAAATTGGACAGAAATTAATGATTCTCTTTTGTAATTTCCAGTCATTGTCAATGAAATGAGCAGTCACACACATGTAGTTAATTCTTTGAACAGAAGTCCATGTGTCAGTGGTTATTGAAATTCTTTTAGCATTAGACTTTAAGAACTTGCTCAATTTCTGTCTTTCAGCAACAAATAACTCATAACAATCTTTGGCAACAGTAATCCTAGATGGCAACTGAAGCTTAGGTTGGACAACATTGCAAAATTCTTTAAAGCCGGCACCCTCAACAAATCGAAAAGGCAACTCATCAACGATAACCATATGAGCCAATGCAGTCCTACAAGACTTCATATCAAACTTCCAATTACTCATAAAAGGATTCCCATCAATACCCTTCTTCAAATTAATGGTCGCTTGTTTTGGATCATTTCGAGCCTTGCACTTATACTCATAATGGTTTCTTAGATTACTTGTCCCATGTTTCTTAGGATTACAAAGGTAAATTTCACCACAATGAATGCATTAACATTTTGTTTGGTTAGTGCCATCAATAAATTCGAAGTGATTCCAATAGCCAGCCCTCTTCCTCATCTTCTTACTTTCACTCGTTGGAGCATGACTACTTCCATCTGTTTCTATTGTAGTTGTTTGTGTTTCCCCCACTTTTACATTTGCCATACTTTTTCCACTACTAAAATCACCATCAGTATTGCTGCTGGCCATCTGCAAAATTAAAAAATAGCAAGGTTCAAAATTTGATTGAAACGTAACATAATATAGTCAATTGCAATTGGATGATTGGAACAACAATTGGAACAACAATAAGTGTTAAAATTGTTTTCAAACAGATGCGAAGCACAATATATACATGAAGATTTAGATCATAGGTATAGAGGAAATGTAAGAATCGATTTCCATCCAATGCAAAAAAAAAAAAATGCGACAAATAATTTAACGAATGAACTTAAACTATTAACAATTGATCAAATGGCGATGTTGGTGCTACCTAGAATGACCCCTGTTATTATTATTATTTTTTATTTTAGAGAGTAACAACCTATATATACTTCCTGTGAAAGCTACGTATATTTTGAGAACAAACCCTAGAGCTTCCCTTCCTAGAGTTCTCAACTGCGAGATGCAATATGAGTTCCCTTCCTGGAGTTCTCAACTACGTATATTAAGCTTCTATCTTTGCCTCCCACTGCTAGTAAGAATCATGGCGGTGATGGTTTTGGAGCCTCTGTTGCTTCATTCACGCTCCTAAGTCCTAACAACTAGATCATAATCTATGGAAGCAAGCTGCGACAGATTCTGAAACATAGGATAATTCAAGTAACTTCAGCATTTTTGGCAGTCAAATCGTACTGTTTTAGAAGAATCATTTTTAGTGCTATAGCATAGGCACCGAAGATCAGAGACATGAGATGAGTATGTCAAGAAAGTGCTAAAAAGTCTGAAATTCTTTACTCAGTATCCATTTCATATGCAAGGGCAACACCTAGTGTCTAACATCTAATTTAGAAGTTCAGAATTTCTGACTTTTCCAGATCCCCTTCAAGTTTACAGAAACTGTCCTAGATATATGATGAAAGTGGAGCGTCTGAGCATTTCCCAACTACTTACCTGTTGCTCGAAAATCATTTCACGTAACTGGAGAATCAGAAGATGATGTAAGAATTTTTACCTTTCTCCTCTTGCCTGAGACCAGCAATCAGTCGCAGAGAACGCCAAGAAGAGGGACGGAGGAGGAGGACAGTTGGAACTCGTCACTGCTGCTGTCAATTGATGACTGTCGTGACTCGTTCACGTTCGTTTGCCATTTGCCCTAACTTGTTTACGTTTGCTGGTGAAGATTGGAAAGTCGGGAAGAGGCGAAGAGCTTAACTGAAGAGAGGAATCAGATCCAGAGCTGAAGCGTGAAGAGTGAAGACGGCAAAAATGCCAGCCTGGTCTGGTGTGCGTGACTTGGGCTGGCTAAAAAGTGGAGTAAGGCCCGCAACCTGCAAGCAAGCAAGGGTAGTTCTAGTTCATAGTTGGGCTAGGGTCACTGGGCTTTGCCTTTACCAGTTTGTTGAAAATTAGAATAGGGTCGGGTCGGATTTTTTCGGGTTCACCCGACCCAAACCGATTCTTTAAATTTTGAACACGGATTGGATTGGATCAACCCGAATTTACGTTTTCTCTTCACCCAACCCGACCCGAACCCTAAAATTAGGATCGGGTTCGGGTTTGGGTTTGGGTTTAGGGTCAACACTTACACCCCTACAATTCGATTCAGCAGCGACGCGTCTATATGAAATCCCCTATTTTGGCGACATGTTGTCTCGATTTCCTAATCTTGGTGGTCCCCTGCTTCATTTTTCATTCCAAGCTCTCTATTTGTCAAGGGATTCTATCCTTTAAGATAGGTAGAGCATAATACAAAATTTTGAAAGGGTTTTAGATGATAACTTCTCCAACATGGGGTTTTGGCATCCATCACATACCATACTCTTCTCATTTTTATCTCGTGGAGTCACCTTGGAGAGCTTGAGCTAGGAGCTTTGTTGAAGGTGCCAAATAGGAACTTGGAGGCTAAGGAAACTTAAGTTTCTAGGATTTACTTTTGGTTCCCTCTTCCCTTTTTTTATCTTTTGTATTTTTTATGGTTTATTTGGACTCTAATTTGATGTCTGTTTCTAGTTTAGACATGGAGTGCGTTTTCATGTCTCTTTAGGATGAAACTCTTGTTACTGAATATCTAATGTTTATTTTATATTTTTCATGTGTATTAATTCTCTTGTGCCTACTATTGTACTTAATGTTTGTGTGTTGATTGACCACTACACACACTTCACAATTTCACTTCTATCTTGAGAACGAAAGAAGGAGGTGAAAATGAAGAATAAAGCAAATGGGTCTTATGGATTAGAGGTAATCCATGAACCTATTAGGTGATTGAATTAAGGTTAGGCTTTAATCCATTTTAGGTTAATTTATGAGCTTGAGAAATGTCATAATTAATTTAGGGTGAGCAAAACTTGGTATTAAGAAATAGAGTTTTAATGTTTGAATTCTTTCACCATATAAGAAGTGAATTCCCTTAAAACCTCATTTGACTTAGGTGACAAGTAAAAAAGTGGAATCCTAGGGAGATAGTATTTATAAATAAGTCACCTCATTTATAGTTAGTTTAGCAAATTATACATAGTCTTCTCATTTACTAGCACCTTAGTTTTATTTAGAAATCTTTGCATTCATTCAACATAACCTTTTAGATTTCATTTGGTGGCTAGTAGCTTCATTTACTCTAGTTTATTTCTTTTGATGCATACATGTGTTCAACCAACCTTAATATATTCCCCATTTTCAATTGCTTTCTTTCTAGTTGTAGTTTATGTGGTTTGGGTAGCTAGAACTTTACTCTAGGTAGAATCTTTCTTTTTTTTTTTTTGGGATGATACCTGTAGTTGCCATTTGCACACAACAATGTCGTATATTTGCGGGTGAATAAGGGTTATAAATTTAAAACTCTTGTTTTCATAACATCGCTATAGACATATTTTCTCAACTCTATGCAAATCGTCCAGCTATCCCTAATGCCATGTATTCGGAATAGGGAAAAAACTATTTTTTGATGAAGTATTTATCTTTATATAATGATATCATAAGGGTTAAAATTATATACATAACATTTATTAGAAATATTATGTATATAAAATTTATTAGAAACATATTGTACATTGAAGAAAAAATAAATTAGAAGTCACATGAGATAAATATTATAGTTGGTTTGCATGATTTGTAAATTTTATTGGGTAATTAAAGCATTTGGCCAACTAGGATAAGAGATAAATTGATAGAGATGACTATTTGAGGAGGCAGAGAGTCAATTTTCTAAATAGAGAGGGCAAAGTGTAGATTAAGCTAAACATCATGAGGATTTTTGTAACTTTCCTTTTTATAGATAGCATTTAGCAAAAACGTAAAAGATAAACAAGCATGTATACAACAAGTAAGCCCATCCTGTAACTAGAATCCTATTAAAAGTAATTAACTGAATCCTACGAGAAACTAGAGTCCTAAGGATAGTCAACTCTCCCAATAAGTTAGTGGTAGACAATACATAAAATCCAAAGATAATAGAAAAAGAAATCTTAAAATCATACTTGACACCATAAGCCCTATTTAATACCACAACCAACTGGGGCTCTATTTAACTAGATAAACCCCTAAAATATTTATTAAATTTAAGGAAATAAATATTCCTAAAAATAATTAAAAAAATAAAATGAAATAGAAAATTGTTAATTTTCCTGGTTGTATCAATATCCCTCATTACTATGATGGACTGTGGGTGTGAAGGGGAGCATTACAAAAAAAACACATATTTCATCCTAACCATATAGTCAAAAGGGTAGAGATCAAATATGTGAGCCATTCAAAAGACCATTTCTGTTGAGAGGCTAGTTGTTATTGTTAGCCAAGCCTCAAATTAATGATAAAAAATGTCTTATTAAGTAAGGATGATGAATTCTATAAAATTGTGGATGATGAAATTTTTTTGTTTATCGTGATATTAGAAAGTTATTCACAATATATATTTGATTTATGGACCGATCTTGAATTTAAATGAGTGATCAATTTATTGATTTAAAGTATCATTTTCATGTAAAAAAACCTACTTTAATTTGAGTTTATTAGTTTATTTAATAATTATCTTTTATTTGATATGCAACATTTTTTTTATAAACTAGTCTACATGATTTTTTGTTAAAATGTATTTATTAGAATTATACGTGACATTTACTATGATGAAAGTGTAAAGAAAGATAAATAAATTTAAAACAGTTTGAGTGATTTTTTTTTTGTCAAAGACTGGTATTAGATTTAGGTATCTGATTTTTACTATATCACACAAATTGCAACAAACATCTATAGTATAATTTATTTTTTGTATGATTACCATATATACTATTAGATACTCAATTTTAAATTCATTGTTATGTTACTACTAATGTGTAAATTATTTTCCATTTTCTTTACAAGTTGAGTAAAAAGAAATTTATATTTGTACAACATTCATACATTTTTGAATCACATATTTTAAAAATATTTTATTAATGAGAATTTTAATAAATTCATTTTCAAACAATAATACTTTTTACTTGTGTACCATTAATTTTTTAAAAGCTAATGATCATGTGCTGAAGTGGTGGAGTTCGAGTCCTTTTTTACATACAAAGTCTTAAATTAACAGATAGAATCTCAAGTTTAAGGTAATAAGGTCTCATTTACTCAGACCAGGTTGTATCGGTTTCTAAAATGAGTAAATACCCGATAACAATTAATATACCATAACATTATTTAACTTAGTGAAGGTAAGTCATTCTTTTTTAGGACAATTCATAGTTTGATTACCCTTTTTTTTTGGGTATTTAGCAACAAATATAATAAACTATAAAAAGAGTAAAAAAAGTTAGAAAATAGTGGGTCAAAGACACACTATTGAGGAACCACCACTAGGAAACAGTAAGCGAACGTCTGTAAGGGGACAATGATTTTGTGGGCTAAAGTAGCCACAGAGTTGCTCATATCCACTATTGCCCGTAAATGTTGCCAATGTCTGTGAGCAGTTGGTAAGAATAACAGCATAAGGTAGGGAAAGCCGTTGAGCCATATTAGTAACTTCTTGAATGACAACTAGTTCCGTTTCCAAGGCCAGAGAGCAGGAGTGCCAAATTTTTCTATCTCGAAGATAAAGAGATGTATTAGAGCCCATTCATAGCCATGCAGCTGCTCCTAGACTAATTATCTTGGAAGATTGTAAAGCCTCACAATTATGTACTAAAAGCATGTATAATGATGTACATGTATAAGAACTTGTGAAAAATTCTGTAGAGCGAGAATTATTCAAATGCAAAAAAAAGTTATAGTTCTTCTATATTTTTTAAGCTGTCAATCAAACTATATCAAGTAAAGATTGTGTCAAATTTTAGTGCAAATGAGGAATGAAAGACCCGCGCGTTGTGGCGATCATATAATATCACAATATTAAATAAAATAATAATAATAAAAATAATAAAAATAATTTGGGGACCAAGAGATAAAATGTGAAAACTTTAGGCATTAAGAGTTTAATAATTGATTTAGAAAAAGTTAAGAAAAAAAAAGTCTTATTTCACTAAAAAAATAAATAAACCATGGTGACCAATATTTTAGTTTAGAAAATAAAACATAAAAAAAAAAACAAAAAGAACCAAGGGATTAAACAAAAACACTATAACTTATTAAACTCAGGGTCTAATATCAGAAACGGAAATAATATAGCGACTGGAAATATGTTTCATAAAAAAGAAAAGTGAAAGTAGGAGAATAGCGAGATCTACCCTCGAAAAGATATTTTCATTTGAAAATTTCACTAACCTTCCAAAAGAAGCAACCCAATCCAACATAAAAAAAGAAAAAAAGGAAAGGACAGGCAACAGAGCGGGTCACAACCCAGCCCAATACTGAAAGGCAAAAGCAGAAAAAAACTATAGTTTACTGTAGATAAAACGGTGGTTAGAATATAGAGAATTTTTTTAGGCGCACTTTGTAGCAAACATTTTTTAATATAAATTTTGACATTAAAACAAATGCCAAAATAATTAAAAAATTCTCATTCATAAATGGATATTAGTCAATTAAATTTTGTTTCATTTTAATTTTGGGCTGGGTTTTCTTTATGTTATGTTCTTATTATTAAAATGATTAATTGTGATCAAAACATAATTCTATAAAATATAACACTACATGTGCTTCGAAATGATAAATATTTTTTTTTCATAAAAAAATAATTCACTAAAAAGTTTCATCTCTTATTAATTTAAATTTCAATTTTTAATATCGATAAGAAATTTATTTAGTAAATTCACTCAAAAGCTTTAGAGTTTAATAAAGTAATTTGATCCATCGATTCATAATTGTTAAAATTGAAAATGAATATGAAACATAATATTGTACATGTTTTGAAATGATAGATAAAATTTTTGATTAAAAATTAATTCACTAAAAAATGTTATCTCCTATTAACTGAAATTTCAATTTTTAATATTCTTTATAAATTTATTTAGAAAAATCCATCTTCAATTGATTTATCTTTTTTTAACCTTTATTAAGTCAATTATTAAAACCTTAATGTAAAAAGTTATTTCTTTAAACTAAAGAAATAAACCATGATTACCAAGATTTTGCTTTAGAAGACAATAAATAAAAAAATAAAAAAAAGTAGAGATAAAGAGAACAAATTATGCTCATCAATGTCTTTCCTTAGAAAATAGTATATAAAATAACAACAAAAAAAAGCTTGGGATGAAGAGAGCAAATAGAAGAAGTAGATCAATAGTTATAACCAAAATATAACACTGATGCAAATTTGAGCCCAAAATGGAAGCGCATTAGAAAGTTAGGGACTGAAACCGTGTTTCACTGAAACAACACATGAAACAGATTGAAAGCCTAAAATTGCAACATAGATCGTCAAGAAATTCAAAGCTTGCAAAAAGAGGATCAAACTCTAAAAAAAGCAAATTGTATCCGGAAAAAAAAAAAAGACAAACACAAAAAAAAACTGATAAGGGACAAAATGATAGGCACTGTTTTTTACTGTTTATTTGAACAGTAGCCGAATATGGCTTTTAGTATATAGTATAATATGATTACTTGTAACACAACTGGTTTGTGGTACACTGTCCACTGCATTGTACATCTGTACTTGGTACAGGCTTAGCCATCGAAAATATAAACAAGGCCAGAACGGAAAGTGGGCGAAGAGAAAGCCCAATAAGGCCCAGCAGGCCGGAGAAGAAAATGAATAAAATAAGTGGTGGGCATCAATGACGTGTCCAAAGAGCTCCTTTCGCTTCTCTCACTCGCATTCGTTGCTTTGCGGGAGCTAATTTCTGTTGTCTTCTCCTGTGTTGCTCTCCTTCGTGCTCCTTCGGCGTCCCTCCGTCTCCTGCCTCCGTCAGTGCACGTCCAGGTTGGTCAGTTACTTATTTTGGCTTTATTTGAGCAATCGATTGATCGCCTCTTCAATCAATTTTCGTTAATGTTCTGCCGTGTCTCAAATTTTGTATCTCGTGCTGTTTCTGTGAACTGATGTGAGTCGTTAATCGATTGTTTTGGTATGGATTTTCTTTTCTATGTCATAGTTATTTTTTTGGATCTTTTATCGTCTGTTTGCTTCATGAGAAACCGTTGAAGGTCTTTATTTATCTAATGAGAATCTCGCTTTGCTGTAGTTTTTTGCATTTTTTACAAGTGTTTTGTCTGCTTTGTTGTATAAAAGACTATGTTTTCATGTGTTTCCCATTCGTTCCCAGTTGAATATATTGATGCTCTTCAGATAGGTGCCTGTGGGTCGTTGAGGCGTAAGCAAAGGGATGAGGTAACTGCCATGCAGATCTATAAGCACGAGTTCGATTCAGAGATCCAGTTATCGCTCAATTGTTATATCTTATTATAAGTTTTTTAACTAAGTTTCTTTAGAGAGGTGTTATATCTTGCTGATATGAGGCTTTCTTTTGTTCAGTTAAGGCAGTACTGTTTTTACAGTATGCCATATTATATACAAAGGCTATATCGTACTTGCAAAGCTTCACTCTCATCCAATGGTCCTGAATCGGAGGAGGCACTTGAAAAAGTCTGTAATATGCTAGGTACAGACAATTCGATTCCATAGGCATGTATTTTTAAATTATTTGTAGTGAATGCTATCATAACAGTCTGTTGGTTTGTTGGGTTACTTCTCATGTTACTGACATGAACGGATGAACCAGTGAAAATTATTCATCTTATAGTGATGAATGGCACTGAAGTCTATTCTCTTTCTGCTGATACCAGTAACCGCTTGTTATGAAGAAGTTCCAATCCAAAATTTCTGATGCACCGGTTCTTCCGGTAATGAAAGTGAAATTAAATGATAGCACAGCATCTTCTATGCTCTGGTAAGTTCCTGCACTGGGTTGGGCCTGGCCTTCCTTGACCCTGCTCAGTGTCCTGGTGCACTCGTTGCTCTACATGCACTGCAGGTGCTGGTGCTGGCACTGGTCCTTGGTGACCTTTGGGGTGCTCATTCGGCCTGAACCAGTAATGCAATCCCCTGAGACATCTGCCTCAGAGTTTCTGTCATTTCCTCCAACATTCTTAAGATTCTAGGCTCTTCAGTCTCCCACTACTCCCACATCATATTCTATGCTCCGCAATATGTGTTGGTTACTCCCACTTTTCTTGCTACAGGACCCATAAATATGTGAAGTTTTGGTCGTTTTGGCATCACTTTGTGTGTGCCATTCCTATGAATTCCAAGAACGTAGCAAGATGTTGACCAATTTAACTAGCCACTTCATATGAATTAGATGATTGATGACTTTTTAGCGGAATTTTGACAATGTTCCAATTCCCAGTTCAGAATCCCTTTGGGTTGATAATATGATGAACTTTTAATTGGTCTTCTTCTGTACTTGTTTCTCTTCCTTCTTATCAATTACTTTGCCTGGGGCCTCATAAGAAATTTATGGTGTTTAAGGTAAATTTTTTCCCTTCCATTTGCTTCAATTTCTCAGAGAAACGCATGTATATGCTTCTTTTGTCAGCATAAAAGGATACATCTCTCATAAATTTATTACTGATACATATCTGTAGCTACCTATGTATTGAAAGACTATTCTTCCTCGGGTTCTAAATCCCTAGCCCTTTGACAGGGTGGCAAGGACAGTGCCTGTTACCTTTATCCTCTGCTGCGTGCAGCAAAATTACATGGTACTCAAGAAATAGGTATCTGAAAGGGAAAAACAAAAATTTGGAAGATTCCAAACCTTGATAAGGCTTGATATAGGTTTTGTGAGAAAGCAATGAATATCGGGCAACCTTTTGATCAATTTTCAATGCCCCAATCTTAAATATGGATATTGATTACTATAGAGAACCTGGGAAAAAAGGTTCTCAATTGAGGAAGGGAAAATTTGGGGTTAGTTTCTCAGGTGGATTAATTGCGTGTATTCATTTCTCTGCCCTAAAATTCATTCTGTGATTGAGTTTTTTCAAATTTGATGACAACTGAGCAGCTATTCATGCACCAATCTCCAGATTTTATAAACTTTACTTTTGTTGCCCATTTATGTTTCTTAGCTTCTAATACAAAGTGGCTTCTGCATTGTTTGCGTGCCCTTTTTTTTGTTGGATGATGTTGCAAGCCGTCAGATTATTCTTACTTCACCTTTAACCATAAATGAAACTTTATTGCAGAGAAAATCAAGCCTTCTGATGTAGGTCTAGAACAGGAAGCACAGCTGGTACGTAATTGGTCTGGTCCTGTGCATGAAAGGAATGGAACACATCAGTCACTGCCACCAATCAAATACCTACATTTACATGAGTGTGACAGCTTCTCTGTAAGCTCAGATTGTTTAACTTGCTTTTAGTGCATTGATTTGGATGATAAATTCAGAAATTTATGTTTCCATAGTATGACATAGAAATCTGGGAAAGGGATTTAACATAGCGTCAATTACTAATTCTTTTTTTTTTTCTCAATCCTTTTCCTTAGATAGGAATATTTTGCATGCCACCCTCCTCAATCATTCCTCTTCATAATCATCCTGGAATGACTGTGCTTAGCAAGCTTATCTATGGGTCATTGCATGTGAAGTCTTATGATTGGCTTGACTTCTCTGAGCTTGAAGATCCACTACAAGGTACCTTCAAAAAGTTTTTCTATTCCTGCTTAGATTTTCATAGCGTGAGCTCTGGATAAGTTTTGCATCTTTTATGAAAGTTTCCTTTGATTATGAAGATGACATTAATCTTGAGAGATATCATGCTCCTCGTTCGTGATCATACTTCATGCACTATTTCTAAAAGTGGCATTCTTTTTCCTATTCACACTTGACTGTTTAACCATCAGATTTAAATTAGAGCATGCTAAACTTGAACAATATGCTACATAGTTGTATAATGTTGACTTCTGACTTTTGCTGCTTATCATAACTGCCATACTCTTCTTTCTTTATTTTTTTTTTCCACTCCTTTTCTTTTTTCTTATTTTATCAGCATAATGGTTATTTTATCTGCATAATGGCTTTATTAGATTCAGCATTACTCCAAACTATATCACTAACCTTGGAGTACTACTTTGTTGTCATCGACTTCTCCAACACTAAGTGTAATAAACTAAAAAGCCAAAACCTAAAAGTAAAAGCCCTCTAAGGGAACATTGAGTTTGAGCTTTTTAAGGGTTATGTACATCCTCAAAATAGGTAAGGAGTGGCATGTTTACGTTTCCAAGTAGATGGCTCTGCTTGTGAGTCATGACCTAAATATTTTCCAAGGGAAACTGAAAAAGTCTTAAGAGTTCATAAACAAAGTGAGTTCCTGTCAAGTGATCTATTTATTGTGAATTTTGATGGGTAGTTTAGCAAGATTAAGGAATTATAAAATATATGCAGCTTTGTCTTTATACATGTATTTACTCCATGCTCTGGTTATAGCCGGCACATGAACACCAAATCTTTAGAGAATATATGCTCCCACGTCTCTGTGTGTGCACTTGTTCTGAGGTATTTATGTGTGCTTTATTTGAGGAAGCTGGTGGATGCTGTAGGTGATTGCTGATCATAGTGTTCCTTCGATGGGTAATATCAGTTGTCTATAGTAGATGGACTTATTCTCTCCCCTCCTGTGTGTTGTTTGGTTTGCCTCTGGTGTTCATGTCACTCTTGAAGTATTGCTTATAAAATTACATGATTGGTGTTTTGTAGCAAAACCTGCGAAGCTTGTTAAAGATTGTGAGATGACTGCACCTTGTCCGGCAACTGTACTTTATCCAACAAGTGGTGGGAACATCCATTGTTTCAGGGCTATAACCCCCTGTGCGATATTTGACATCCTTTCTCCACCGTACTCTGCAGAATCTGGGAGACATTGCACCTACTTCCGAAGATCCTCAAGAAGGGATTTGCCAGGTATTTATAACATTTGTTTTTGCCTGTTACTAATTTTGGTTAATCCAACTGCCTGCCATAGTTATATCTGGTTGGTTTGTGCAGTTGAACTGGAGATAAATGGGGAGATGGTATCTGATGTGACTTGGTTGGAAGATTTTCAGCCTCCTGACAACTTTGTTATACGGAGGGGGCTATACAAAGGCCCTGTAATTAGACCTTGAGAATTCTTTTATCTTGCATAGACGGACGAAATGAAATTTGAATCGGTATTAGAGGACAGTTGGTTTCGGGTTCATCAATAACGTTGTTGGACCAAGTAAGTCGGGCAACTGGTGTTGTACATATTGTTTAACACCAGGGCAGTGCTTTGACCTACTGACCTCGGATTTTAGTAGTGAGATAGTTTGATGGGAATTACTGGCACCAAGTGTTATTCTTACGTTTAGCATGTTTTCGATCGATGATAAAGTGAGCTTGGCTCTCTTTCATGGTACAGTATTTTGTTTAATTTTCTTGGGGGGGGGGGGGGGGTGTTGTGCGGTATATTTAGTTTAGTTGATACAGACAATGATAAGAGAAAACAAGACATGGTGGGTGCTCGAAAGTGAGGCATTTTCGTTGGTTATTTAATGGAAGTCTTGAAGATTCTACTGAAACTTTATACGATGATGCTGCGATAATTTGGGTTTGTGGCATGTCTGAGATTAAAAAGAAATGGTGTATCGAATATTAACTTTAAACCCCAAAACAGAACATTCATATTTAATGCCCTGTGTCCCATAAAATTAAGTATGAATCTTTTTCCAAGCTTTACCTCTTACTTGAAGTAATACTAAGTATATAATGACAATATTACATTTGAAAGATGATGTATAATTATAGGAAAGTGACAAACACACACATATTCTGAGATAAAAATCACAAAAGGGGCTCATACTACGACTGGGACAGATAGAATTAGTTGTTTGTTTTAAGTTGACTAATGCATTTTTTCCAACAAAAAATACTTTATTCCAATAAAGAGTGAGCTGAATGATAACATAAAAATATAAAACTAACAACTAAAAGACTGTTTATTCTTATGATATCGAATAACAGGAAAAAGAAGCGGATCGAGCTGAACTCTTTACTTTTATGATATCAAATGAAAGAAAAAAGAAGCTGATTAAGCTGAATTATCTATATAAACCAAAACAAATCTAAAATATAAAACTTGTAAATAACTAGAGTAGAGCTTAAATAGAGAATGATCAAATATTCAAAACAAATAATAGATGATCTGACCAAAGAAAAGGCGGATCTAGATCAATCAATATAAAATCTAAGGGTAAAATCCACCGGGGGTCACCTAGTTTATTTTTTTGTCCTAAACGGGTACCTTACCTTCAAATTGTCCTACCGAGGTACCTTACTTCTTATCGCGTGTCCTATCTGGGTATTTTCCGTTCATTCCATCATTAAGTCTCACGGAAATTGCTGATGTGGCATTAATTAATGCTACAATAAACGTAAAATAATAACTTTGGACCCTAAACTTTTCTAATAACTAATTCTAACCCTTAAACTTCCACCAAAATCATTTTAGCCACCGTCAACCTCTGCCGCCCACTATCCCAGCCGCTCTCGACCTCTACGTCGTCCTCCCCGTCCTCCGCAGTATCCTCCGATTTGTCCTCCGCAGTATCTTCCTCTGTCGCCCACCATCCAGCGACCCCCGAATGCAGTACTTGGAAAATTTATGCCCGCCGGAGGTTTTATCATACACGAGGGGCAATTGCTTGGTGCTTTGGCCGGAGTACATAGAAATTCCATGCAAGGATCGACCGTTTCTGAGTTTGGGGTTTTCATCATCCGGGAATGATCGAACGAATCGACATTTCTGAAAGAATAGACGACCGATGAGGAGTGGTGTGGGTGGAAGAAGAGGCAGCGATGGAGAAAGGATTAACCCAAATCCGCAAGCTCGCTTCTAGCACCGTTGCCACCATCGAAGATGAAGCACCTCCACCGCCGCGATTCTGAATCTATGTCATTGAGTCTTCATCGTCATAATTCCAAATCTCCGCCACCGCTGCGATTCCAAATCTTCGCCACCGAATCTCAGTCGTCGCCTTGTCGTCCTTCTCGATCTCCATCGCCTTCCCCGTCCGCCATTCGCGATTCCAGCCATTCCCTATTTGCAATCCCAGTCGCTAACCGTTCCAGTAATTCTTGTCAGTCGTCCTCGATTTGTTGGCCACCGTTCGTGATTCCAGCTGATTTGAAGCAGAGCTCCTTGCTTTTGTTTGGCGAGGCCTGATTCTAAAACCCCAAAGCCTTTAGCCTCCTGTTGGTGTCTAACGGGCGACGGAGAGACAGCGGAGAGAAAGCCGTCTACTTTCTGCAGCGCTTCCAACTGCTTCCCGGACAGCCTTGCGGTGAAGTAGGGGCGGACCTACGTAGGGCCAGGGGGGCCGCTGCCCCCCGAAAATTTTGAAAAAATTGAAATATAGGTACTTAATTGGTTAATTTAAGAGAAATTAGGGACTAGAAATGTATATTCCCCCCGAAAATATTGAAAGAATATGAAGATGGGGGGGCAGTAAGGTAGTCGCTAAATAAAACAGTGACCAAATGAGTAATTATTCCTCTAGTCTTAAACAGATATTCTAACATGGCCCAAATGTATTATTAGTCCTTCAAATTTTTCAATCTGTATGAGTTGCACCTTAATCTTTGAATTAGTACGAATTCATCCCAATCTCCAGCTTTACCTCGCCACGATGTCGTCCCTCTCCTCCGGGTTTAGTCGACTCTTCTCCGGGCTCGCCCCCCCGAACCGAAAATCCTAGTTCCGCCACTGCGGTGAAGCCGAACAATGCGTGCTCGTAGGAGTGGAGGAGCTGCGGAGGCGTGCCATCTTTTTCTGACTGATATTCTTGTTGCTGCTGAGAGAGCCGGTGCACGGAATGGAGCACGGCGTGGTGCAGCTGCTTGGAGGTGGCGGCTGCCTGGTACGAGGCTCGGAGCTTCGTCTTGTCCATGTGGACTATATAGGTCGTCCGTTTTCCCGAAGAAATGGGAGTTTCGCTGACAAGTAAAAAATTAATACTGGTAGTAGCTCAGACACTGCTCTGAACCAACACATGGTTGTGAATAATCGGAGGATGGTGGGCGACGTAGAGGTCGATGGCGGCTGGGATGGTGGGCGACAGAGGAAGAGGTTGACGGTGGATAAAATGATTTTGGTGGAAGTTTAAGGGTTAGAATTAGTTATTAGAAAAGTTTAGGGTCCAAAGTTATTATTTTACGTTTATTGTAGCATTAATTAATGCCACGTCAGCAATTTCCGTGAGACTTAACGATGGAATCAACGGAAAGTACCCAGATAGGACACGTGATAAGAGGTAAGATACCTCGATGGGACAATTTGAAGGTAAGGTACCCGTTTAGGGCAAAAAAATAAGCTAGGTGACCCCCGGTGGATTTTACCCTAAAATCTAATATAATGAATAAATAAAAAATTCTAACATCATCACCTGATCCATTATTCGAGAACATTTCATTGTTGATGTCTGCTGCTTTTCACTCTCTGCCCGCCTACGCCTGACCCATTAACACTAAAAATGGATTACTAAAATCTATTTACCATAGAGAATCGGAAGAAACAAATGATACTCTTACTAATAGTGACAAAACAAGTTTTGTGGAGGAGAATGATGATGAAGAAATGCTGAAAAAAGAGATGAGGATGGCTGATTGGGTGAAATAAAGACAGTAAATCAACCCGTTAAACTTGGATTAAAATCCAAATCCAGCTGGAGGCGTGAAGAAAGAAAAGCAATTCAGAGAAAGAGGGTGAGGAGCAGAGGCTAGGTTTCCAAGTTGAGCTAATGCATTTGTTGCTTACGGTAAATAATTGTCATATATATGTGTGTGTGTGTGTGTTGGGGGGGAGGGTGAGAAGTACTTACTACACGCAGGTCATTATTATGTGGGAGTGGGAAGGCATGGATCTGTGGAGAGGGAAAAAGAGTTGAAATTAAGCTAATAAGTGTGTGTGTGTGTGTGTATGTTGAAGATGAGATGAGAAAATGGCCTGAAAAGAAATTAGACATCAGTTAAGTAGTGGTTCAACGATGCAGTGCCTCTTCACAGCCACTCCTGCATTGTCTAATTATAATTACCAACACCTGCATCCGCATGCCTACAGCCCCAACCCATAAGTTTGCAACAAGAGCAGGTAACACAAGTTAATATTCATGACCTGCTGGGCTTGGCAGGCACTAGTAATTGTACCACTAGCTAGTATATATAATTGCATTGAATAATTAACACTAGTATTGTATTGATGAGAAATAAATTAAATGCAGCAACAGACTAATGGCGAAGGATAAGTTGGAGCTAAGGTTGCATTATATAGTAGTGATGACTATGAGAAGAGATGATGGACACTACACGAAGCGTGCCCTGCTGTCACTTTCAGTCATTAGCAGCTGGCCATGAATTGGTGAATCAATTAGCAGTAGACCAGGCGGCCTGTATTAATTCTGAGTGAGTAGAGTACTTGTGGTCTCGCCATGCATGTAAGGCCCAATCCACACGCATTTGCATTTGCAATTATAATTGCATTGCAGTCAGATCTCCAAGTACTCGTCTTCCGTTAAATCATTGCATCCTAGTGGAATATTGGAATGATTTTTAGCCACAAAAGTCACTTTACCTCAAAACTGATGTATCTACTATCAAACTCTTATTAACTATGTGTTTCAATTAATATATATTTTTTTATGGAATGTCATTCATTTCACTAACTGTAGGTCAAACAGTATTTATAACAAAAATAAAACACTGGAGGATAGTTGGTTTAATTGTAGGCTTTATAAAATATCCCGAAAATACTGTATCTAGAAGAAACATTCCATGAATAATTTAGGTAATATCAATGTTCATGCCTAAAGATCTGAAAAGAAAGACCAGAAAAACAAATTAGCAAACTAACTGGACATATAACACACTGACTCAAACCAACACATTATTAGACTAACGCACCATAATCCAAGCATAACACTTGAACGAGTGCTAACAAAAAAAAAATGTAACAATAAAATAAAAAAGCAATACAAAACTCACGATCCATTATTAGGATATTGCTCATTGCCGTTACCAATTCCACATCATCTTCTTCAGGCTTAGCCAAACCAACATTGACAAAATGACATATCACAATCCATAGCCGAACCAGCTACGATGCTTGATGTCTGCCAGCAAACCCATCTTCAGAAGGACATGGATCGCCAAAAAGGAGAGTACACACGAAGAAACTATTAGCGATGAGAACAATAAAGTGACATAAGATAATAGATCAACCTGCCAAGCTTGGACTAAGACCCAAGTCTGGCTGAGGCTGAAAGGTTGTTGAAGGTGCGGTTAGATTTTCTTTTTGAGAGAGAGAGGAATAGTGGCTAGGTTTTCTTGCCTAGTTGTTTAATTATCACACGGTTAATATCAAAATTTTCTAAACCTTGTTCGTTCACATTCAATCCCTTTTAATTCATGCATGGTAATTAAATTAGAAAATTAAGTCAAGAAAAAGCATAACCATATATTTTGTTGGGAAAAGATTCAAAATTCTATATTTTTCCTTAAAACCCACAAGCAAGAGAATCAACAAAAATAAACTACAAACCAAGAAAATAAAAATAATACAAAAATTTACATGGCATGGAAAAACCCATTCATCTACAGAGAGAACCCAACTCTTCACTATGTAAGATGAAGCTCGGTAAAAGTGATTCCTATTTAAAATAAAACTCAAATCCAAAGCTCTTGTACACCTTTTCAAAATTCTAAAGAATCACTCTATAATCTTAAGTTGCACAAAGTGTCCTATAAATGGAGGCGAGGAGTAAAAGTGAGAGCTAAAGAATGTCACTTTTTAAAATTTAAGTAAGTAAAAATGTTGTAAAAGTAAAAGCGGAAGAGGTAGTTAAGAGCAAAAGTGGGAGTGCGAGAGCAAGAGCGACACCTAAAATAGATGAATTGTACAACTTAGCTCTAACCTCTAGAGAAAAAACCTAAGAGCTCACAATGTGTTTCACACACAAATCTCAATGTGTCTGCTTTGCTAACCCTAGAAATACAACACATATTTATAGTGTTAGCTTAGAAGCTTTAGGAATTTTATTGACCAAGTTTACTTAATGTCCAAGTAAACTTGCACCCCAAGAAAAAATCTCCTTTGATTTTAGTTTCCCAAAAAATACAAGCAATTTTGTAACAATCTCCACCTTACGTATATTTTAGTCCACATAAAAGCTTCTAGAAAAATTCTAAAGAAAAACTTCAAATTCCATTGGCCTTGTTCCACTATAGCTACACACTAAATACAATTCATAGTTCATACCTCAATCCTGGCCAACAAACCACGTGTAGCTGGATTCGGGTTGTCTGGTTACTCAACCTTGAAAAGAGAGCTGCATCTCTCTACCTTGACCATGGTAGGACTCTTTCCTCTCATATCCGTCTACTCTTTAGGAACTATCCTTCATTGTCAATCCCATAAATTCGGTTTCTAATTTTTTATTCTTTGAGGTATTAAATGTGTCACACTGTTGATGATATAATATTCCTTAATGCACTTCTGCCTTCATCAGACCATACATCCTTTAGCCACCTCCATATCTCCACCTTTAGCTTTGCAAGCATAACCTTTGGAATTTAGTTTTATTTTAAAGCAGTATTATTCTTATATATATTGAGTTTCATCTTATATGGTTAATAATTTGTTGGTCTCTCGGTGGATATATGTATGCGAGTTTTGCCAAACCATGTAAATGTTTGCGTTGCCTTTAGTTTCTTACTCGCAGGTTTGGAGGAGGAATGGTCTAGAATTTCGGATCTTTACCAACATATATAGTGTACTCTGATATTCCTTGAATTGAAATAATTAAGTTAATGGACACTGATTTTGAAAATCACTGCAAGTTTAATAAATACTTATATTATTGCTTATTCTATGCATGGTGCTATGGAGTCGAAACCAATCACACCCATCTATTTGGTTTGGCTTATGAAGAAAAATACATTTTTTTAATAAAAAAGTCTATTCCATTTTGAAAACCAATACATCGTTTGCTTCAAAATTTCTTCCACAATAATATTTTTATCAGCAATTGGTTTTTGAATTTATTTCTTTTACTTTCCATATATAAGAATTTTTCAGAAAAAAATAAGTGATTTCAAAAGATATTGTGTAATTTTTTACAGGTGAAATTTTAGATTTTCCAAATAATTTAAATGAGATTAGGTACTAAATAAATAAATAAATAGTATAAGGCCAAAGAGAATAAAAAACATTCTATTCATAAGAAAAAGAAGTGTCATAAGAAGAAACTAGGTAAATGACCTGAAATATGGTTTAGTAGTATGCATGTATGTATGTATATATGTGTATGTGTGTGTATGTGTGTTGTTGTGGCATACATAGAGAATGAGAAAGTGACAGATGTACGACATACATTAGATGTGTTTCAAGTGACATACATCAGAAATTTTTCAAATATAAATAAATAGGATCGGTTGAATGGGTGCAATTTTGTTGGAAGTTTTTTGAGGTGCTTGGTGGATCATCAAAGTTCCTGTTGATTAATGATTAAGAAATAGTGAAAGAAATATTATAAAGATATAATGGAGTATGAATTAAAATGAAGAGGCTAGTTTTCCTATGTTTTGTTGCTCACCTAGCCACTGCAAATGTTAGTGGCTACTTTTCGATAAAAGGGTGTAGAGGTTCTACACTATTGTGATAAAGATCAGTTAAAAACAAATGCTAGAAAAACAAATTTGCATAAATAATAGAATGATGTTCAAACCCAGAACTCTTTAGAAACAGACTCCAGAATACTAATTTCGCAAGTAAACCAAATACCCTACTGCATTATATACACAACAAGAAATGACTTATGCTCCTGTCATTTTTTGCCTCATCATGTTATAGAGCTCCACATTTATCTATCATAGATTTTTTTATCACTTTCATAGATGTTTTGTAGCTGTCATTTCTGAGAGAGATCATCTGCATGTAGAGGCTATGAATTCACCATGTAAGACCTCTCTTTTCAATGATCTGACATAACAACTCATCATCCCCTATTTTTCATTACCCCATTATAAGTAGGATGACATGATTACTTTGCTATCATCACTTCAAAAGCTCATGATATGTGTTTTGCAATCATGGCTCCTACCACAATGCTATTCATCACACATCATGAATTGACCACATAGTATTTCCATCTCCACCATTGTGCCAAACCAACTTCTTAGCCCTTGTTTTCCATCACCCCCTTATAGGGGTGAAAGTCCAGGCCTTCGCAGGTTTGGGCTCAAACTTGAAATTAGTGTGGCCGTTAATAATTTGTAATTGCTAGCCTGACCTGACTAGAATTAAGGACTCAACCTAAACAACCTTAACTTGGATTATTTTGAGTTAGTATCTAGGTATATCTCCTTCAATGTCTTGTATCTATTCATCTTGAGGCCTTCAGAATCAAAATCCTCATCTTCATCTTGTTTGCTAGCCTTAAAGTTCGTAGCATCAAGCTTATCTTTCACCTCGTTCTCCCATGTCTGTGATTCATTAAAAAACTATCATTTTATTATTTCATTTTCTATAGTATTACTTTTAATTACTAAAGAAAATTTATTTTCCTTATATATTTCACTATTAGATTTTATGCAATGGATGCGAGGAAAGAGAGCTTTTAAGTGTTTGACAAGCACAATAGCAAGTTGGATGTGATAATGAATCCAAAAATAAATTGTCCTTCCACTCAATGTTGACTCTGTATAGCAAGGAAAGCGAGGCTCAGGAGTAGATTAGTGGCAGGGTAAGGAGGGTGAAGTTGAGGTTTGAGGATGAGGTTATGGACTTGTGTCTGCTCGTGTATGAGAGAGGCAAGAAGAGGGTTAGGGGAATGGGTTAAGGTTGTTTGTGGGTTGGGTTGGGCTGATATGGGCTAAGGCTAATACTATTTCGGGTTAATTCAAGTTGCACCCGAATCAACCTAATTTTTGTTTCTTTATAATTGGCCAAGCTCAAGTCAACCCGATTTGCACTTTCCTACTCTCTAACCTAACATTAAACTGCCATTTCAGGTCGGGGTTTTGAGTTTGGTTCATAAGCTTTCATTCTTACTTCGTCATTGAGGCTATGATTACTTCATAATCATCACTCTAGGTGCTCATGATGATTACTTTTTAATCATCACTTCTACCATAATGTCATTCATCCTTTTAGTCCAACCCTAGCTACGCCATCTCTGTTTCCCATTGGTGTACCCAACATCACCAAGTTATTTTTACACCTAGCAATGTAGTATAATGGCAATGTTCTCTCCAACAACAAATTGCACAACATTGTTTTAAAGTGAAATATGACACCAAATGGGGTTCTTCATGCCCTTTAAGGTATTCTATAAATTATTGATCGCTTCATTTCCAATTCAATATCATTTTTGCATCAGATGCAAAACTTTTGGGGTATTTAAATTAGGGGTAGGCATTTGGTTGGTTTAATTGGAAACTGATCCAAAATTACAAGTTACGAACTGCTCATATCATATTTCGGTTTATTTAGTCTGATTTATTTGGTTCCTCTACCTAAGACCTAAGCATATTGTAAATGAAAAAAAATGTGATAAACATTTAAAATTTTACATCTTATACCCAAAATTAAAGAAGCATAAACAAAATATAATACAAAACTAGAGGAAAAAAGCTTTATATATGTAAAGTCAATATGGATAATGATAAAATATTTATTATTATTCGGTATATTCAATTTATTTGGTTTCAAGTATATGAGCCAATAACCGATCCAATTATTGAACAAAAGATTCAATTTTGGCCCAAATCGATTGAATTTAGAAAAAAAAATTGAACCAATTTATTCAAATGCAATTAATTTTTTGATTCTTTTTTCTAATAATACTCACCCCTAATTCAGATACAACAGTATAACCAGGGATGACAATAAGCATTTTACATTTTTGAAATATTTTGTAATACCAAGTGGCATAAAAGACTTGTGTGCACAAACCCACTATGCTAAAAATTAAAATGTACTACAAATTGTACTAAATATACTAAAAGTATGACACCATAAAATTGTACAAAATTTTATGTTTCATAATTCCATTAATTTCCAACTATTTAAGTATCAACGGTCTAATCATTAGTAATTACCAACGCGTTAGACCATTGGTAATTAATCCATTTTGTTACCAGCAGCTAAACTATTGGTAAGTAAGGTCATGTGTGAAGTTTATGAAATTTGGGCTATAGTGATCGAATGATGAAAATTGTGGCTGATTGTCAATGTTTGGTTGCCTAATAGGGTTAATTGAAAAAGAAGTAAATCTCAGGGCCGGCAGATAAGGGATCAAGACAGTAGACTGAGTGAAAGAGGTAAGTGATTTAGGAGAAGCAATTTTCTGTGAGGCTCCGGGTGTACTAAGTACAATGAATTTGGGTAAAAAGGGAGAATGTGAGTCGAGAATGGTGATACCAAGACAATGTAAAAGACATAAACAGTGGTGATGAGGAACAGGTGATTAATGACAAGGATGACCAAGAATAATTTCTCCTTGTGCGGTTTGGGTCATGTAATCTCCCAATATCTCTTTTCATTTCACAAACAAATTAGAACTAAAATACTTTGTTTTGTCTATTAATGAGATCATTAACCCCATAATGCGGAACACTTTATTTGATTACACTATAATGATAGATTTCAAAGTTTTTTGCAATGGCTTACAAGTTGGTTTTACCTTGCCATTTGCGGGTCGTTCATTTTTAACGACTACTAAAAAACCCTTGATTCCTTGTTGTTCACCTTTTGCAAATGTAGGACTACTAGTTTATCTTTTCCCATAGCCTTTTAATAAATTGCTCTGCTTATATCTTTTCATGCATGCATACTTATTGTGACTTGAAAAATAAACTGTTGTTTTCTTTTATTTTGATAACTGGCTTGTTTGTGGGTGTAAGCATATATTAAAAGTCTTGGAAACACCTCATATTCTCATATTCCATTGAACTTCATGTTTTTTGTTGCAGACAGTTAATGAGATATATAAGTGTGTGCATCAATTTGAGATTAGTTGGTCGATGATGTGTGTGTGACTGCCTAAATTTGAGATCAATTGGACGATAATGTAAGGATAAAGCTGCCTAATTTTTTTATTTAAAACCAGATTTACAAATTACCTTATTGCATAAATTGTTTTAATGTGTTTGTGTTTGTATGTATAAGTGTCATGTAAGTATACATGAGTTTGATGTCATATTTTTGGTTTGATGAAGTATGGGTATGTTAGCATAAGCATAAGTGCTTATACTAATTTATGTAAAAGAAAAATAGTCTATTGAGGTTTGATTATAGCTTGCTTAAATGTATAAATGTATGTAGGTTTCTAGCTTTTGTTCAAAAGAAAAAAAAACAATTTTCAATGGAAATCCATTGGAAACTACTTTATTTTTTTAATGCCATCAAATTTATCAACAATTTTGACCGTTGGTAAATTACTGATGGTTCTTGTCATTGGTAACTTGCTATTGGTTTAGGCCTTTGATAAATTACAAATGGTTCATCCATTGGTAAATTACCAACAGTCAAAGACATTGGTAAATACTAACGGTCATAAATATTGGTACACATTTAACCATTGCTATAAGCGTCTAGCTTTAAACTATTGGTGATTACCAACAGTCATATTACCAATGGTCTGAGGTTGCAAATTACCAACAACTTTACAGTAGGTCGTTGGTTACATCGGTTACCAATGAATACATTACCAACAGATACTTGCTAACAGTTATGTATTAGTAATTTCAAAATTACTAAAGCGAAATCGTTGGTATTGACCATTGACAAATGCCTAAATTTTAATAGTGATTTAATTAATTTTGTAAAATTAAGTAAATTAATTTTTTTGCCATCAATCAGTCATATACTAATACATCTGTAGTTAGATTTTAGTATAAAAGGAAATAATTTTGATGTGGTTTTATTACGTTTAATAATGTTCTTCCTTTAGAATTGTCTACTAGTTGATGAGTTGACTTGTCAAACTTATGTGAAAACAAGAGTGCTACACATGAACATGATTTTGCGATTAAGATACGCAACCTAGGAAGTTTTTACAATACCCCCAAGAAAAGGGGGTATGGGTGCTGTGTTCATCTAAAGCATTGAGAGGAGAGAGTAGAGAGGGAAAAAACCTATTAGACAGGCAAGATAGGTGGGGAGAGGAAAGATAATGGAAAAAAAAAAAAAAGAACATGTGACAGGGGAGAAAAGAAAATAAAAAATAGAATGGGGGAAGGAAAATAGAGAGAGAAAAAAAAGGGAAAAATATGGGAAAGAAAAGGAAGAAAATGATAAACTTATAAAGGAACATATTTTTTTGATGAACTGATTTCTTAATAAAATATTTTACAAATGAGTGGTACAAAAATATATTTATGTTACACAAATATAAAAAAATTGGTAGATGTTTATTTTTCTAGTTGACACACAACACAAACAAAAGTTCTATTTTAATAAAACATACTTTAAAATAGTCAATATATTTATATAAACCAGGATATATCTAAAGGTAACTTTAAATTTTTCTTAATAAGAGAGATTATAAAGCTGACATGTGCCCCACTTTCATTTTTTTAGTAAATGAACTATAATCTTTTACACAAAGTCTGTAAAATATACCTCTGCCCTATAAAGCATTAAAGTAGTAAGACGGGGTAGCCAAGGCCACAATTATTAACTTATCTTTGAAATTTGAATTGTAAATTAAAAAATAGAATTAAATTTATAATTAAGATATGCTATAATCTCATCTAAAATAATTTCCTCTCATTAAGAGATGATAAAAATAGTATCTGATAATTTTTTTTTAAGAACTATTAATCAGGTAGCCTATATAAATCAAAAGTGCGAAAATCTTAAAAACCACCATCTTTCCCTTTTCTGTCTCCTCATCCACTTATGGCACCCGATGATCACCCCTAAATTAATTAGCAAAGCCATCGATCTCTTAAGTTCTCATGCTCCTTCCATTTAAAAATATGTAAGTAGAACCAGGATATTTAAGTTTCTAAAAACAAGGTTAATTTTTTTTCTAGGATTCATGGCAACATTGGATGGTTTTTATTAGTTAAATAATAGGGTTGTTGACTTTAGACTATGACTGTTAATTCTCCAGTTGTATTTATCTTTACTCAAGTTTTATATTGTAGATTTACCATATTTATTTATTAAAATTTTCTCTTTTGATTATTACTGTTGGAATATTTCAAAGTTTCATATTTATGCTTCTCGTGGTTTTTTTTCAAGGTTTCATATTAATTACTGTTCTCCTGGTTTTAGATGGCAACTCCATTAAACAGTAAACAAATTTTATCAAGGAAATAAATGTTCGGAGTCATCAAACACCTTGCAGGTGTAACAGCTATGTTCCAAGTCCACCACCGTCAGGTCACTAAAACAAGAAATGTATAAGAAAAAATAAAATTTGGGTTAGAGATATTTATAGTTGTTTTATAGATTATTTACAAATTAGTCATTAGTTTTAAGGGTTTGGTTGCCAATAGTCCTAAGTATTTTTTTAATTTATTCCAAATGAGTACTTAGAATTTGAGATGTGGTCAGGCGATACATTGAGCTTTTGAGCCGGGTTGCAAAATAGGTTACATGCGGAATAGTCTTAATTTTGGGTCAGAATAAAAAATTGGCCCATTTTGTTTTTAATTTTTCTTATCTGGGCCAATTTTTGTTATTTCAAATTTTTTGTGAATAGGCACCAAATGCAGTTTTCTTTGCTTGGCTTAGAAACCAATTTGGGTGTTTTTATTCAGATAAAAACAAAAAAATGAATCTATTATTTAAAACATATTATATTAATTATTTTGAGCTATCTTGGGCCAAGTCCATTTTAAATTTTTTGTATAATTTTACAATTTTTTCATCGTCCCAAAACTTAGTTTTTTGTAAAATAGTTATTTTTTAAATTAAATAGTGCATTGTTTTGTGCTAAATATTTGTTTTTAATTTTAGAATTTTTATTATTTGGGCCAATTTGGCCAACTTCCTTTAATAATTTTTTTTGTGGAGTTCTAAAACTTTTATTTTAAATCATATTTGATTTTAGAATTAATATGTCTATTTTTATATGATTTTTCTAAAAATCATTCTTAAAGAATTCAATTTTGATGCAATTTAATTTAGGTTAATTTTTTTTGTCTTTTAGTATGTTTAATTAAAAAATTCATAAAAAATTGTTAATTATGTTACAATGAATTTACTATAATTTCTAATTTTTTCTATGAACTGCAAGTCCAATTCATTGTCACCTATTGTACAAAATTCTTAAATTCAAAATTTTGGGTGAAAATGTAAAAATTTAAAAAATTTAGGGACTCATTGTGTAATTATTATGGGTGGTAAAAAGATTTTTTTTCAAAATTTAGGTACTTTATTGCACTGCCATTAAAAGTTTAGGTATCAATGTTGTAATATTGACATTTACTTAGCAAGATCATTAAACTTACTACATATGAAATGTTACTTGTTTAGGAAGAACCCATAGACTCAAAATTTGACTTTATCCATAAACCTAACCTTAACCTTAAAATGGGGAAAGTACAAAAAATTTTGTGACTATTTGAATGAGAATAAAATATTTTTAACTAATTTTTAGCCTTTTGTGATAGTTAAGTTGAATTTTTTTTAAAAAAAATACATGCTTTTGAAAAACAAATATGTTAAAATTATTTCTTAGACTTCTTACAGTACAAATTATCAATAAAACTTGTAAACCTTAACCATAACCTAAACTTTAACCCCAACCTTAAACCTAACCCTAAATCGCAAACCTCATACCTTAAACTTAGTCCCCAAACCTTAAAACATAAATTTAAACCCTAAATTAAAAATTTTTAAACTTAAACCCTAAACCTAGTCTTAACCTTAAAAGGTAAACTTAGCCTTAACCCTAAACTTAGCCTTACTGCTGAACCTAGCCTTTACCCTAACCTTAAACCGTATACCCTAACCCAAAACTCTAACCCTAGACCTAAACTTATCTTAAACCTTAAACCTAACCTAAACCTTAAGCTTAAACCTAAACCCTAAAACTTAACAATAACATAAACTCTAACCTCTAACCCCTAAACCTCATACCCTAACCCAAAACTCTAACCTTAGAGCCTAAACCTATCTTAAACTTTAAGCCTTAAACTTAACTTAAACCTTAACCCTAAAACTTAACCATAACGTAAACCCTAACCCTAACGTTAAGCCTTAAACATAACGTAAACCATAATCTAAAACCTTAAACCCTAACAAAACCTTCAACCTATCTTAAACTTTAAACCTCAAACCTAACCCTAACCATAAGCTTAAACCTTAACCACAACCTAAACCCTAACCCTAACCTTAAACCTTAAACTCTAACCTTAAACATTAAACCTTTAATCTTAAACTAAACCTTGAACTTTAAAACTTAAACCATAAACTTTAAACCTAAACCTTAAACCTACCTTAAACCATAAACCTTAAGCCGTAACCATAACCTTAACCTTAACCTTAACCTTATATCTAACATTAACCCCAACCTTAAAGGTGCCTAAAGTATGCCCGCGTCATATTTAAGGAAACCTAAAATGATCTAGTCACTTAAAGGTACCTAAAGTATAACTAGGTCACAATGAATGTATCTAAAGCATGATCGGATCACATTGAAAGTAACCTAAAAAGATTATCGGGTCACCTTGAAGGTAACTAAAGTGTGATCGGGTCATATTGAAGGTAACCTAAAAAGATTACAGGGTCATATTGAAAATATCTAAAGTATAACCGGGTCACAGTGAAGGTAACCTAAAAAGTGACCTGGTTACCTTGAAATTACCTGAAAGGTGACTGAGTTACCTTAAAGGTAACCCGGTCACCTTTTAGGTACCTAAACTATGACCGGGTTACATTAAAAATAACCTAAAAATGTGACTGGGTCACATTAAAGGTACCTGAAATGTGACCAAGTTACCTTAAAGGTCACCTCAAAAGGTAACCCAATCACCTTGAAGTTACCTAAATTGTGACCGGGTTACATCAAAGATAACCTAAAAAGATTACTAGATCATATTGAAGGTACCTAAATTGTGACTGGGTCACATTGAAGATAATCTAAAAAGATTATCAAGTCACCTCGAATGTACCTAAACTGTAACCGCATATTGAAGGTAACCTAAAAAAATTACTAGGTTACCTTGAAGGTAAATAAAGTGTAATTGGGTCACATTAAAGGTAACATAAAAAACTTACCGGGTCACCTTGAAGATATCTAAAGAGTGACTGGGTCATAGTGAAGGTAACCTAAAAAGGTGATCTGGTCACGTTGAAGGTACCTGAAAGGTTAAGGTAACCTCAAAGGGTGACCCGGTCACCTTGAAGGTTCCTAAATTGTGACCAGGTCACATCGAAGATAGCCTAAAAACATTACCGGGTTATATTGAAGGTACCTAAATTGTGACCGGGTCACATTTAAGCTAACCTAAAAAGATTACCGGGTCACCTTGAAGGTACCTAAAGTGTAACCTGTTCAAATTGAAGGTAACCTAAAAAGATTACTGGGTCACGTTGAAGATAACTAAAGTGTTACCAAGTCACATTGAAGGTAACCTAAAAAGATTACCGAGTCACATTGAAGATACCTAAAGTGTGATCGGGGTACAGTAAAGGTAACATAAAAGATGACCTGGTCACCTTAAATGTATCTGAAGGGTGACCGAGTTACCTTGAAAGTAACCTTAAAAGGTAACCCGGTCACCTTTTAGGTACCTACACTATGACCAGATTACATTAAAGGTAGCCTAAAAAGATGATTGGGTCACGTTAAAGGTATTTGAAAGATGACCTTAAAGGTAACCTCAAAATGTGACCCGATCACCTTGAAGGTACCTAATTTGTGACCAGGTCACATCGAAGATAACCTAAAAAGATTACTGAGTCACATTGAAAGTACTTAAATTGTGACCGGATCACATTAAAGGTAATCTAAAAAGATTACCCGATCACATTGAGAATACCTTAAGTATGACCGGGTCATATTGATGGTAACCTAAAAAGATTACGGAGTCACCTTGAAGGTAACTAGTATGACTGAGTCACATTGAAGATAACCTAAAAAATTACCGGGTCACCTTAAAGGTTTCTAGACGGTTAGTGGTTCTTTTGGGCAACTTTGACATCTTTGTGAGTTTGGGGTCAAAGTTGTGAGGTCAGTATGACAAACCTTGAAATATTTAGGGACTTGGTTGATAACTTCTTAAAAAAAGGCAAAAATCACCATTTGAGTCCCTGAATCGTTACAAATTCTACGTTTAACACCCCATAGTTTCCTCTGTGTCGTTAACCACTGCCAACCTGACTAAGGCCGCCGCAGCCGCCACCGCCGCCGTTATCCGTCCAAACCCTTTCGAATGTTTGCCGCCATGCTGCCAGAATCTATGTCATGCTTCGCCGACCACCAGAAATGCGAAATAGGCCACCGGACCTATCGGCCGGTATCTCTACCGTTTGTTCCACTATCGCCGCCTAGAAACCAAGATCTGGCGTCTCCCATAACCGCTGCAACATACCCATGACAAAGGCTTCGCCAATTTTGCCTGCGATGATCGCAATTGAGAAGGAGAATGTAAAAAATCAACCGGGTAATTTTGCGACCCGAACGTGACCTGGAAATTTTCCCAATCTCTCTTCTTTAACCTGTTGAACCGGTTACAGGTAAGGAATTCAACGGCTGAGATTGGTTTGGGCCTATCAAACGGCTCTAAATTGGGGAGTTTTCTTAACCCTTTCTTGGGGTATTGTAGAAGGGTCCGGCAACCCATGAAGATTCCTTGAAATTTCAAAACTTTTCTTTTTCTGGGCAATACTGTATATATATGGGTCCACCGGAGTGATGAAGTAATTTAGTAGCCGGAAAGGGGGGTTCAGAAAAAAAATGGCGAGAAACTTGATGGTTGTAATTACAGGTCGTCGCCTTCCTACGCTGGCATTGGAGACGAGCCCCGTTCTGTTGCTCTACTTCATCCTACTGTCACTCTTCATCATCTCGATGGCCGTCTTCGCTTGCATTGACAAGCCTCGCAAGAAAACAAGTTGGGCTGGAGGGGCCGGAGGAGGTGTTGGCTGTGGGGGCGGAGGAGGTGGTGACGGCGGAGGAGGTGGTGGCTGTGGCGGCGGCGGAGGAGGTGGCTGTGGTGGCGGCGGAGGAGGTGGCTGTGGTGGCGGCGGAGGATGTGGCTGTTAGGAAACACAGGCTCCATCGAGCATGCTTGTGAGCTATTTCTTTAAATTATGCGACGTTAGCCTGCCTTCTGTCTTGTCATGTATGCTGTATACTTTAGAATAAAGAGTTAATTTAGCAAACGGTGTCTAAATACTTTCTATTCTCAAATGTTTAGATTTGACATGGAAAAAAAAAAAAAACTATGCATATGTTGCTTATGTGCACTGCCCTTGTAATTACTCATCTACTTTTCTTAGAAGTTAGAAATCTGAAGAATGTTCTATCATACTGCCACCATCAGATCTCGCCCCGTCAGCTTCTCTATCATGCCTCCCCCGTCCGACCTCATCCCATATTGTTGTTCCTGGGGTCACTAGTGGTGGAATTAAGAAAGTGAAGGAGTGCCAAAGCAAAGCATGTCGAAGATTTGCCGTCAGAGTCATGACTGGTATCGGTCGTGGAGCCGATGAGATTGGCCGGGTTTTGGGGACATTTCGTGTTGGTGATGAGATGGAGTGATGGCAGATGGCAGGGCGGGGGTGAAGGATGATGACGACGATTTGCAGCGGCAGATTCAAACAAAGAGAAAGGGTCAAACGCTTTTGCTATGCCTCATTTATTTTACTTTTTCCAATTGAGTCTCTAATATTTTTTAGTATGTATATGCATATAAGTAGTAAATAATTCCTATAAAATCATAAAATTATATGTACCAACAAATAATATAGAAAAAGTTTAAATGTGTAATTATAACATGTACAAATACATAAACATAATTGCATAAATATATATAGTCATATATGTATAAGAAATAGATTCGTTTGTACAAAATGATGTTATGAACGTAGGTTGCATGATTAATATATAATAATAAATTAGTAATTAAGTGCTATATAAATATTCAAACAATTAAACTCGTACATATAATTGAATATATCTATAACAATTTACAAAATTTCATTTAGACATATGTCTTACGTGTTTGTACATATCCTTGGCTTTTTTTGGTACATTGGATTCACATATATCTATAATTTGATTTGTACAAATTTTGGTAGAAAGAAGGTTTGGGAATGTTTGCACCTTTAGTAACAATTTTGTTATATAATTTGTATATGTCTTACACGATTTGTACATATCCCTAACATTATTTGTAGATTGAGTTTGTATATATTTACAATTAGATTTGTACACATCAAATTTGTATATATCATTATTTTGTTACTACTAATCAATTTTTTATTTTATTTTCTAATCTATTTAATTTTATTTCATTTAAATATAAATTTATGCAAATATAAATAAAATGTAAAAATGAATATAAATTTATGTACATATAAGAAAAACTATATGGATAATGAAATGATGCATGTGAAAAATATGTATAACATAATTTGTACATATTCTGTTCATCACATTCTTTATATATCAAATTGATACAAATTTATTATTTGATTTGTATGTATCTCTTATTTTGGTAGAAAAACGTATCCATATATGTTTTTAAGATGAATGTTGAAACTCACACGTACACTTGGATATATCAGTAACAGATCTGTGATTTTATTTGTACAGATTATTTATATAATTTGTATGTATCTCTTATTTTTTTTAATATTAATTTTATATATATCTATAATACATTTATATATATCTTAAATTTTATATGATAGTATTGAAATGTAAATATATATAAATATGAAGGTTATGACGCGTGTTAGACTAGTCCATGCATGTTCCAATCATTCCCAAGCAATTAATCAAGGACATCATTTTGATTTAATTGGTGCGATCGAAGACTACGAAGGTCGATTACTTAGGGCATCTCCAACAGCTTCCCCAAAATTTCTATAAGATGGGGAAGCAAAAAGTAAAATCTCTATAATTTTTTTGCTCCAACTCCAACAGCTTCTTTATTTTGTAGAATTTTGTATTTATTATATAGCAATTAAATATTATGGATTTAAAGCAAATTCAAATTAATGACTAGATTAATTATTGTATAATTAAATATTATTAAAAAAATTTAAAAATTACGTCTTCCGTTTTACAAAAAATAACTCTTTTATCATTTTTACTAAAATTTGACTTAAATATATTTATATTAATTTATATTATAAAAAAATTCTAAAAATTATGTTTATAAAATAGAGTCTTTAGGTTCAATTTTCAAAAAAAAAAATATATAATTCTATAAGAAATTTTGAAAAAAAATGAAATAATTGTTGATAATTAAATATTGTGCAAAATATAAAAATTTACTACATTTGTTTCACAAAAAATGACTATTTTAACTTTTTTAACTAAAGTCTGACTTAAAAATATTCATATTAATTTGTACTATAATTTTTTTTAAAAAAATAAATTTATAAAATAGAGTCTTTAAGATACCATTTTCATATAAAAAGTTTATATTTCTATAAGAAATTTGGAGAAAAATAAAATTATGAATTAATTGTTGTGAATAATAAATGAGACAACATTTACGAGAAAGAGATAATGTTATTTTTCATTCCCCAAAAATTTTTGGAGTTTCTGCAGAAATAGGGAATGAGATCTTCTCTTTCATCCCATTCCCCATTTTAGAGAATAGGATGGGGAAACTATTGGAGTGAAAAATGGCTTCATATTCCCTAAAATGGAGAAAAACTGCAAAATGGGGAAGCTGTTGGAGATGCTCTTAGTGAGGAAGATAAGGTGGTCCTGCTCCTTGTGGTCTATAAGTTCTGTGGGTCAGTTCCAACTATCAACCCATGACTTTGCTTGGATCCACTTTTTTTTTCTTTTTTTCTTTTTTGTTTCCACTTCGCTGAATGTAAACCACATTTCTAAACTAATTCCAACTGGCTAGTTGATGTGATGACAAGAGCAGAAAACAACATGTGCGACTGCGAAACATGTGCTATTAATAATTAGATATCACCATATTGTGAAAAATATACCCATGACTGTTCTTTCAGAAAAGAAAAAAGAACCTTGATTGTTTGCAACAAACAACAGAGTTGTTGGTGCAGTAAATTTGTCCATATTTCTTAACATTTAATTATTATTGTTTAATTTCTAACACATTAATTGTTGGTTTTTTAAACAAAAAATGTTTCATTTCAAACAATAGTGAGAAAAATTATATTTAACAATCAATAGCGATATAAATTTTTAAGAAACAATAAAAATATAAAACTGATCACTTAAAATATCACTCATTCCTGTAACATTGAATGAAAGGAAGATAATCGGATCAAGTTAAACTTTTCATGTAAACCAAAATAAAACTATAATAAATAACTTGCAAATAATTAGAGAAAAACCCAAATAGAGTATGACAAAACAATCAAAATGAAATAACAGACGATCCGACCAAATAAAAAATGATATCAACTCCTAATATATTAACCTCTAATAGTAAATCAACCAACATAAAATGTAATAAAATGAATAGATAAAAACAAAATTCTAATAGCATCATTTGATCCAATATTTGATAATGCCTCATCATTTATGTCTTTTGTTTTTCAACCTTCGGCTTTCTCCTAACCCAATAACACTGAAAACGGATTACCCAACTCTGTGTGCTATAGAGTGTCGGAAGAACTAGAAGATACTTCTACTAGTGGTGATAGACGAGTTTTGTAAAGGATAAGGAGGAAGGAGAAATGAGGAAAAAAAAGAGAGATGAAGAGTAGTTGATTGGGTGGAAGAAAATAGTGAATCAACTGGTTAGGGTTTAGTTGGAATCTTAACCTAGCCGAAGACATGAAGAAGAAAGGAGAAAGACGATGTAAGGAAAACTAGAGAAGAAATACGGAGGAGACCGTGACTAGGGTAAGATTGGGGGGGGGGATGCAAAATCATTAAATGTTTAGTTTTGAATAAACCTATTAAAAATATTTAATTTTGATCTTCATTGGATGGTATCTATTAACTTGGGCAGAAGTTGTCACATAAGCATAGCCATAACACATAAAAGCTGGTTTGAAAATAGAAAAATTGATAATTTAAGTTATGTATTAGCTATCAAAAAAATTATTGGATAATTTAAACTTCGAAACATTACTTTAAATTATCTAGTTACATGCAGTTGGTTATTAAAATGAAACATTTAGGACCAATGAAAATGATAAAACAGTTTAAGGATTAACACTGCTAAAATAATTGAGTTTATCAGAGTGCATTTCCAACGGCTGTGCATTGGTAAATTTGAATTTGCAACACGTAGTCGTTGGTAAATGCGCGTTGGTAAACCATACATTGAAAATCCAGTTATCAATGTGCAAAATTATGAGCGTTGGTAATTTCTAAAGCGTGCCTGTGGTAACACTCACATTGGTAATTACCAACGGTCATACAACAACTCTAGTTTCCAACGGATGAACAAATTACCAACGTGCACGTACGTTGGTAAATACCAATATGCACACACGTTGATAATCATGTTACATTTAAAAAAAAATTAAGCAATTTCCAACAATGAGCCGTTGGAAAATGCTTTTTTCAAAATAAAACATAAAATACTTAGATGGCATTTAGTTGTAGAAAATTTTCCTATTTCTCTTTTCTAAATTTTCTTATTTCTCTTTTCTAAACTTTCATCAAAGAAAATTTAGAAAAGAGAGAAAGTTTGAGTGTAAGAGGGGAGTAAGTTAGGGGTTTTATATAGGGTAGGTTAGGGTTTTTTTAGGCTTTTGGGCTTTTTGGGTTTTTAATGTTTGTGTGTATCATATATATATATCTCTCTTTACATATATAAATAGTTATTATTATTATTATTATTATTATTATTATTAAAAATATAATATTATATATTCATAATTACCAATGTGTTTCAATTTTTTTTACCAACGGTTTGACTTGTTTAAAATTACCAACACGCAGGCCATTGGTAATTTACCCGTTAGAAATACTAGTTTTTTTAGTAGTGTAAAAAAATGCTAGTAATTAAGTACTCTCTCCCCCAAATTGCTTGTAACATTTTTTTATCAACAAATAAAGATTTTATTAAAAACTGAAAAAGAGAAAAACAAATTGAAGAGAAAGATGATAACCTAAAACACCTCAAACCCAAATAGCCTAACAACAATCAAAGCCTAAGAAAATGCCTCAAAAAATCAGAACTCCACAACACTTAACCCAAGTATAAAAGAGCTCATGCCTGAAAATAAAGGCCAGACCCAAAGAAAAAAAACCTCATATAAAGAAGGAAAGAAACAAATAATGATCATTTCTCGCAGCATTTTTATATTTAGTAAATCATTTATCACACTACTTTTAGAACTGTCATTTTAATATTTATTTTTTTAATTCTTTAGATTTATGAATAAAATATAAATGATAAAAATGAAAACAACAATGTGAAACCACGTATGATATAAAAAATAAATATTAATTTGATGCCTGCATTTCCTTGATTAATTCGAAGCTGCCTAGCCTGCTTGTCAACGCGCAAAGAGAATTTATAATTGCTAAAATTAATTTCATGAAAGCAGGCGCCAGGATAAATTAAATTGAAGAGGAAAACAACAATAAGAAATTAATTAGACTTCGACACAATTCAATAAAATGATCGAGGCATCATTCTTATTACAAATTGAAGGAGTACGTATACGATGGGTATCTGCTGCGTGTGATAGATATACAAGTATATATAACCTAGTGTACGTCTTGAAGACCCCAAGTAACCACCACCGACGCCACCTACTCTGCAGCCACCGCCATCTCCTCTGCAGCCACAGCCATCACCGGCAGCCGCACAACAACCGTCGCCGCCACCATTTCTTCTCTTCTGCTTGGCCTCGGGAGCATCAGGATCATCCCCACAAGCAACGATGACCATTGATATGAGGGAGAGGGTCAGAACAAGTTCGGAACTGAGAAAGACAAGGCCTCCGGAGCCTCCCACCTGCTGATGAAATTGAAAGTACCTTCCCCTCGAATCGAGCCCAAGCCCTTGCCCCTGCAGGCTCTCTCGGGCCATCCGATCCGACTATGTATACAAACTTAATTATAAGCTAGCTAGTTGGATTTTCTTTAACCTTCGCCCTGAGCGTTCTATATATATATAACAAATGGAAGTTTCTGCGAGTTTATCATATAATATACCCTTGACAGAGTATATATACTCAAACTTGTGGAAACAGGAAATTGAAAATATTGTCTGTTAGCATGTATTATGATCAAATGGCCAAGAAATAATACACCCAAGATTCAAGCCAATATAATCATACTAAAAAAGTGTCTAAATGGATATATATATATATGCATGTCTAAGCAAAATATTATTAATATTGCCTCTAAGGAATATATGTATAAACTTCACAAATGTGAGTGTAATTTTTCTCTTTCTTTTCTCATATTGTTTGTCACTTTCAATTTTTTTAATTTATCATAATTTTCTCATATTAATTGGAATTAAAGAAATTCAATCTAAAAAACTAAAAAAGTACAATATTATATGAGGGAGCACGTACATTTTAATCTCATTGATATCAGCCAATATCAGCCAATTTAGGAATTAATTAGATAACGATGATCTTCGCATTGCTGATAGGTTGATGTCTCGTTGCCAGATGACCGATCACAGCTGCATGCAGGTTACTACGAGAATATATTGACAAATTGTCGTCCATGTATTTTGTTGACCCTTTCAATATATATACCATACAAAATAAACAATTGTCACCCAAGTCTTCATCATTTTACTAGGACCAAATACGCTATTTCAAATTCAAGTTAGTTATTTCAATTTTTTTTTTTTTTTGGACTTCAGCCAGTTTGGTGGTTTTAGCCTAGAAGAGGTTCAAAATAATAAAACAAAAACAAAAACAATGGATGATTACAATTTATCCCCTGGGGGTTTAGGTGAAATTACATTTTATCCTCTCTTGTTTTAGAAATATACACTTTGCTCCTACCTTTTTAATGCAGTCTGATAACAATTTTTAAAACCTTAATTTAGATTGTACGATATTCATTTTTAAATAATTTCAATCTATATGGTATTTTTTTATAATTAATTGACACTCCCTCCATCCCAAAACTTTTGCTCCATTTAACTTTTTGTTGTATTTTGATTTAAATTTATTCATATTATTGTTTGTTAGAAAAAAATTTAAAATATATATATATTTAGAAACTACATTTCTTAATTTATCATTCACATATAAAGATTTTTCATTTATATGTTAAAATGTTGAAAATAAAAAAACTTAGATTAATTGCAAAAAATAAATGGAGCAAAAATTTTGGGACAAAGGGAGTATTTAAAAAATACAGTTTTCTATTTACAGAAAGAACAGAAAATAAAAATAAAAATTTAAAATGTCCATTAACTATAAAAAAAATACTATATAGATTGAAATTACAAAAAAATGGCTATCATGATGTTTAAATTAAGATTTTAAAAACTGCTATCGAACTGTATTAAAAAAGTATGGGTAAAGTGTGTATTCTAAAACAGGGGGCTAATGTATAATTTTACCTAAACCTTAAGGGACAAATTATAATTAACCAAAAAAAGGTAAATTATCCAATGGATAATCATAGTCATATCGGTATGATGATACCTTTTTGTTCTCAAATTCTGAAATCAGAATGTCACCGTATCTATACTGTCCTAATAAATGTAAACTTTGGTTATTTACATTTTAGGCCTCCAAACTTTCATAAGTTACAATCAAAGTTCCAATTTGTGTGGGAATCCTAAATCTACTACATTAGTCTTATGTCATATACTCCATCCTTCCTACATTTTTTGCATCATTCATTTTTTAGTAATTAATTTATAATTTTTTATTTTTAACATTTTAGTATATAAATGAAAAACTTTAATATAAGAATGATAAATCAAGACATATAGTTTCTAAATATATTTTTTTTAATTTTTTTGAACAAATACTAATATGAATAAATTCAAGTCAAACTAAATGAAAAAGTCAAATATTACAAAAAATATGGGACAAAGGGAGTATTTTTTATTTGCCAAATTTGTTACCAACAACTTTCAAACCTTTAATTTTTAATTTTTAGATTTTTTTAATTGATCAAAACTTAGTTTTAAATTTATAACTTTTTAACATTTTTTTTCATGAATGTAATTGGTATGAAAAATTGATATTTTTATTGATCGACCAGTAATGAAGTGCAGACTGCATACTAGTTTTACCTGATTCACCTAAATGCCCAAATAGCCCTAACATATCATGAATATGATATTTTCACCCTTGAACTAAAGTCGAGTCCCAAACAGCCCCCTGAACTTTCATTACTGTGCTGAACTAGCCCTCGAAAGGCCACAGCACGATGGCTATCTTTGGCGTTGGTGAGATGGTCTCTTGTCCACCTTGGAGTGACGAATACCATTAATTTATAATCTATCTGCTACCCTGTAATAGAGTCGTCCCTATGAATTTCATGACACCAATGAGGTTACTGAACAAAAATTAGGATAAAAAATGATGAGACAAAGGTTGAGTAGGACTTTGGGTTGAAAACTCTCGTCTCACTTATCATCTCAGCTCCTATATTATACACAATCTTTTTCTTCTCCAAACATGGCCATTCAATAATAGGCGCTCAAAGCTTCTTTTCCTTTCTTTATTACATAGTTTACCAAAATACAGCCCAGACCTCATGTACATGTTAAAAAGGAATAAATAAAAAAAAATAACACACGCAGCATGCAATAGAAGCTTATGAGCTCTTTTTACAACGATGGCAGCAATTATTTCTTCTTCGAAATTTCATTTATAGTTATTAATTATGTACCATGTATGACAACTGTAAAGCAAGAAGAGAGGTTTGCACGTAATTGCAAGTGTATTTGGCACCTGTAATCTGAAATGGATCCTAGAATCAGGGTCTCTTCACTTACTCAACTTCTGGAATTGGAGTTAGTAACTCCTGAAACATCAAGAATGACAACAAATTAGCAAGCTTTCATTATCGTCATAATTGGACATGTATACTACAAACTAAAGAGCATAAAGTTAATCCAAGTACCTCAGAAAACCACAGGTGCCCATGCTGCAAGTTAGAAGTCCTGACAATAGTTTCCCACTTGGAATCACCAGAAGGCTTGGCACCCAAAGTTTCAAGACTATTAGGTAGGCCCATAGGAGATGGTGAAGACAAATTCCTGGTTGCAACGGTGGGCAGTGTTCGTTTTAACCAAGACTCAGAAGGAGACTTTGGTACAGGTAGGGGCAGAGGAAACTGCAAGTGATAATAATTATTACTTTCGTCCTTGGTTGTTCTAATATTCAGACGATTCTCTAATTTAGTCTTTCTATGCTCAGCAACTTTGGACCTCGTTGATGTCAGAGGTGCTGGGATGAGGGCTTCAGAAGTCCCTTGGTCACTGCGCTCCATCTGAGCTTTGTGAACCTTGTTCACAATTTGCCCCGTTTGCTCTCTCATATCAATCTTTTTGAGGCTCAACAAGACAGTAGACTCATCAATCAAATGTTTATCCCTCCTGGAATAATTTGTTTCATCCATTTCCTCGTGAAAGGATTTGTCAGGATCAATCACAGAAGAGGAATCAATAGATTCTGCAGACCGACTGTGCAGCCCTGACTTCTCAACTTCAGACTCAAACAGCTTAATATCCTGAGTTGAATAACCTACCAAACTGATTTCATTCGTTTTCTTAAGCTCTAAATGGGTCACAAGGTCATTTTCACCGATGTCTGAACATTTTGATTCAGGAGATTTTACCTTGTGAACAGCATCTACATACAAAGTTTTCTCAACCATCGGACTTCCAGAATGTGATTCTCCTTCACCGTCAGAAATCAATTGATCTTGAAAATTTTGACCGTGCTTTTTAACTGGTTCACTGTCATTAACTCTGCTATCCCTGGTAACTATTTGAGTTTCAAGAAATCCTTTTCCTTGAGGAATTGAGCAGGAAGATTTACTTGGGTAAGCTGGTCTATTTCTACTCTGAGAATGCCCATACATATGTCTATTGTGAGCTTGACCACCACCTAAAAAACTAATCTGGCTAGGTTTAGCTTTCACGTCATTCATATTTTTACGCAGCTGTTCAGCTTGATGTCCACAAATTGATCCTTCCTCATACGGAGCTCCCATTGTTCCCTGTATGAACATAACAACACAATCAATAAGCAAGAACCATAACACAAAAAATCATCATATAGCTTGAAGGAATATTACTAATAAACCTGATTTTCGATTCCATTACAAGATCCCAGATAAGGCTTAGCCTGTACCCTATGAACAGAAGATACAGGTTTGTGGGCTTGCATTTTCATCGCTGGCACCGGATTCAAAAGGCAGAATGAGCCCTTTAGCAGGAATTGAGGGAATAAACCACAAGCTTTCGCTGATAAATTTTCTGATCCATTACAATGATCCTCATCTTCACTTTCTTCCAATCCATAGCCCTGGGGGTGATGAGCGTACCTATTTGGATTAAAAGAATGATCTGGATGGATGTCATTAGCTACTTTTCTTTCATGTTGAGGTCGTTCTTGCACTAAGGCTTGTTTTCTTGCACAATGTGGAGGTGTTTCTGATGCCATTGCCTTTGCTGCTGGAAGAAACCGACCCATCATGAGATCACGAGTTTGTGGATCAGCAGAGAAAATTCCACTTGGTTTGGATTCTGGATCATTCAGCCCACTCACACCACTTATACTGCAGTTCAAGAAGAATGATTCACTCCGAGAAAGAGTATCAAGTGCATCTTCATACGCCTCATTACTATCCTCTGAATCAGAGCTTCTTATCTCTTCCTTTTCATCATTGGCTGTATCATGTTTAATTTCATTATTATTCAAAAGCAAAATGTTTTGTGAACTGGAAAGGACAGGATCACTTCGAGGAGCAACTCTGACTCTTTCAGAAGCCTTTTCTGCTAGTTGAAGCCCGGCATTTGGAGTCCTACCAGGTGGAAGCTTGGGTGCAACCAGATGCCCTTTGGCAGCCGAACACCGTGACTTGTCTTCATCCTTGGGTCGTCCAGGAGACTTCTCCCATATAAAAGGGATCGTTCCAGGATTTCTTACTGGACCAGATTTAAGTTCAGATCTATAGACAGGAAGAGGGGGTAACTGGCGCACAGAAGTACCAGTTTCTCGTAGTCTATCAGAATCAGCTTTGGTCACATTTGATGAATAGCGCCTCACAGAGAGAAGTGGCTGGTTAAAATCAAGCTGCTTATCCTCCATGAAATTCTTCACATAGACCTGAGTAGGGAAGAGAACAAGTTCATCAATCACCTTCTAAATGTGCAACATTCAGGAAACTGAAATCGACTGAGAAGAGAAACAAAAAAAGTCTGTTTCAAGCCAATCACTATTTCAATCATAACACTGGACCCTCTCAGAAAATGGAACATACTAGACGGAGGAAAAAGCAAAATACAAGTACTATCTTTAAATATATTTGAAGAAACAAGCAACCAAAAAGGCAAAACACAAAACACAGGCAGAAAAGGAAAGCTGAATTCTCACAAAAACATGTTTTGAAGGGAAGATCATTGCAAGACTACAACCACTCGAAGTTGGATAACCATTGGTCGCGAAATTATTTACCCCAACTTAACTTATGTAAGCCCACACAACTATTCTACAAAGAAATTCCTTCCTAACAGGTGTGGCAAGCTCTCATCCCCTTCCCCTTATTCTAGTCCAGTGAGAAGTATGATCGACCTGTTGAAGACTAAACTTATTGTCTAATCAATTTAAAAAAGAACATAAAAAATCATGTTTGAAATTACTGAGAGTTTCCCAAGGAAATGCCCAATAATTGGACTCCCATATCTCCCATATTTCAATTGCGATGTGGTACACCAGTGACATATAGCCGGACAAAGATGTCTCAATCAAAATTAAAAAAACATCTTCATCCCAAGATTCCCAACACTACGACAAAGAAGAACTCCATATTACTTATCTGGATAAGGGAAACATAAATTTTTAATTTTAGTTTCTCCTAGGTAGGCTAATAGCAAGTATTGACAGATATCAAGCTCCCTTATTTTGACTTTCTCGTGATTTCCAGCAGATGAAACAGTAGAACATTATCGGAGCTCGGCAACCAGACGGAACCGACATAAAGCTCAAATTCTTGCTCAAAGAGAAAAATAAAAAATCTAGAAAAAAAATATATGAGAAGAGCCATTATACGAGCAACATCAAGATTATTTGATAACATCCAATTTTTTGGAAGTAATTTCTGGTGCTAACTAACACAGAAAGCCATCCGGATCCAATCTCAGCCATGTTCCCTTCAAGTAAGTGGCATTCACATAAATAGACAATCCAGTCGGCATCGAGTGAAAAGGTAACACTAAGAAAACACAAGACTTACAGATTGGAGAAAGGAGAGGAAGAAAATATCATAGACTGGTTCCGTTTGAATCTGGGGAAAATTAGTGAACCAGAGGCAGAGCTGCTCCAGAGATGGCTTATGGGAATCGGTGATAATTGTGAACTGAATTGTGAACAGAATGAAAAGAGGAGAGGAGTAAAGATGAGAGAGAGGAGAAGAATAAATTTGTTGTACGCTTCTACTTAGTTGGCTTCGGGTTGAGGAGGAGGGGCTGACGCACGACAAGGGAATCGAGAACCCGGAGATGAGCTTTATATAAAGATGGGTGAAAAAAACATATTCGTGGCTAAATGTCACTATTTGTCTTAAACTGTCATCATGTTGCAAAACTGTCCCTAAAATAACGAACATAGCAAATATATCCTTGAAATAGCCATCTATTGCGAAATTGTTTCCTTCCGTCTGCAAAACTCACTGTTAGGCGTCTAAATGAAAAATGTGCACAATTAGAACAGAGAACGAATCTATAGAAAAAATAACAAAATAATCATATAAATACAATTTTTTCACTTTAGTGATTTACTTGCTGTGAATATTTTATTGATATAATTTAGAAAAATTATTTGGTGAATATCATATGTTTTTTTTTTTTTTTTGTATTCAAAAACATGTTTTACAAGTATACAAGAAAAGATGTATTAGTAAATATCACATGTTAAACTTTTACACTTTCCTATAAAGACTAATAAAGGCATTGGTAAAAAAACACCTTACCTTATATATATCTTACCCCTAAAATTATCCTAGCACTCTCAATTCAATTTACTAATTCCCATCATATCCTTTTCCTACCAATTGCGCCAGGCCACCACCATCGTATCATCCTCTCCGCTACCACACTCAATTTACAACTGTCACCAACCCGCATTGTTATCTTCAGGCATCGCTAGTGGTTGTTAATCGTAGGCTGGGTCATGGCAGTGGTGGTGGGATTGATGCCAGAAATCATCGGCTCACCTTTCTTCAAATCAACAGGTATAGTGAAAATCGGGAGAGGCAGTTAAGGTGACTATGTTTGAAGGATGAGGTGCATCGACGGTAGCATTTAAAGATTAGCGATTTGTTAATGTGATGAAGTTCGGAGGAGATATGGTGACAACAAGTGAAAGGTGCTAAACGCATAAACAAGTAGATCACTTTTTTGTGAAGCTACTTGGCTAAAACTCGCAATGTTTGTACTAATATATGAATAAATGTAACATATCTGTAATATCTCAGTAACATTGATGGTGGGATTGATGTCGAAAAGCACCGGCTCATCTTCCTTTAGATCAACGGGTACAACAAAATCGGGAGAAAAAGTTAAGGCGACTATGTTTGGAGGACGAGGTATGTCGACAATAGCATCTAAAGATTAGCAATTCGTTAGCATAAAACAATGTTTGAAGGTGATGCGGTAGTGACACGCTGAAGGTGCTGAATGCACAAACAAGCATATCACCTTTTCCCCCCATTTTTGGGCCAAATTGTGTTAGCCACATCTATTTTGGCTAAAACTTACAATTTTAACTTAGGATTCAAAAGGCTATTTTTTTTCATCTACACTACATATCCAATCGTATTTAGATAAGATTTCTTATCTTTGTACTAATATATGAACAAATGCAACATATCTGTAATATTTCCGCAACATATCATTGATCTCATTTATATATATGTGTCACATATTTTGTATATGTATATATAACTTGTTTTATACATTGAGTTTTCATACATATTTGCCGCCCGTTTGTACATATCTAAAATTTTGGCGATAAGCGGGATTTGACACGATTACATATGTTTTTTTATGGGATGTTAAACCTGTAATATATCTATAATCTTATTTATACATATATTACACTTTATTTGTACATATCTATCACTTTCTTTATACATCGACTTTATACATATCTAGTATTTGATTTATACATATCTAATATTTGATTTATACATATCTATATTTTAAGGAAAACACAAGGTTTGATGTGTTCACATTTATTTCATGCTATGAAGGATAATATTAGAATGTAAATATATATGGACATGGGAGTAAAGAGTAAGTTTGACTTACCCCTAATAGAGGTTTACGAAAAAGGGGAAAAAAAAGAACTACAAACTAATTACTGTAACAATAAATATAAATTTTCTACTGGATATGATTTAGGGATTAAAAGTGTTTTTTTTTTTTTGTCTTTTATAAGAAAACCAATAATGTTTTTACTTAATTAAACCATTATTTATTTTTTGTTTCGATAAAATAAATCATAGGAAATTCATAGAAGCCTTCTATAATTTCCCTTAGTCAACACTTACCCCCTCTTCTATGTGAGGGAACCTCGCTTACCCTAATGTAGGGTATTTCCAGGATCTTAGGATATTCAGAATTTAATAATCTTACTCTTAGTTGCAAATTGACTAAACTAATAATTGCATTATTTAAAACTTTATACTAGTTGATTATCTCATGACATGAATCCATGCATGCTTAACTTCGACATTTGGAGAGAACTAAAAAATAAAATAAAATAAAAATTTTCAAAATACTTTACACGGCATTCACAAAATACTTGAAACACATATCGAAGTCTTATAAATGTCTTTATTTAAACTTCAAGCATTAGCTTATGAATATATAACACTTAACTTATGTACATCTATAAGCAACCACAATGTATATACATACATATACACTAAATAAGTCTATGTACACTTGTCAAACTATAGGCATTTCCTTTGTACCTAAGTACCCAATATATACAAAGTCTGAGACTATCAAAATAACTCCCACCTGAGCACAGAAGCTCTAGAAATGAAAGGTTCAACTTCTTCTTGTACACTTTGTCTGTATCTGTCAAGACTATTTTAAATACTTAGTTAGTACATTAATATTACTAACCAATAACTTAGAATCATTAAATATTCATGTACTTTAAATATCTGTACCAAAACCTTGCTTAACAACCATTCAGTGGGTGTTAAGCTTCACACTATTAGTATCTGCACAATGTGATACTTAAGGGAATGAGAATTATAAATTCTCAGTAAGTAATTAAATACCTGTAAAATAAACTTTAGGACCCAGCATATATAACATATATGCACATCTTAACGTGAGCTCAAAACGTTATGAGGTCTTGACAAATGGCTACTAGTACGTGTTTTATGGCGGGAAACCCATTCTGAACCTAGTCCTTCTTGCAAGAGTTTAACTTTTGCCTTAACAAGCTTGGCTTGCCATTACTTACCTTTACTTACACTGTACAGGAGTTCTTCAACTTGGTGGCTCATTCTTATCATGTTTGGTAGTTTAGATAAGGTACTGTTGAGCATTAAATCCCATTTTGAATACTTAGTACCCTGTATACTTATTTAAGGGCTATTTAATTACTTAGTCCTTAAGCCACTTCTTGTCCACCTTTTACTCCGTTAATTAATACATTGTAAAATTCATAATGCATCAACTTAAACTTGAACATAAAATCTCTTACCTTGAATAATTAATGCAAGCAAACACCAACTTCAGTGTCCTTATGGTCTCGGTTTTGTATCATTTTTTGTACCTTTATAGTAACTTGAGTATTTCTCTTTTAATTGATCATTTAGCTACATAAATAAACCATAATTAGGACAGTATTGCAACATTCCTTATGGTTTAAGTGATTAGGAGTAACTCTCTCATTGGATTCCAATTAACTAGTTCTTTTATTATGCATCTATGTCTAATTAGACATAGTAACTCATCCCTTAATCTTCTATATATAAGGCATAAATCATTAAAAAAATTGACAAAAATACCCTTAGTTAAAATATTCTTCTCCACAAAAAAACCCTAGCTTGCTACTGCTGTCTCCTCCGGTGCCGGTGCCGCCGCTGAACTGTCATACATCATGATCTCACAGTATAGTCATATGTCATGTTCGAAAAAATGAAAAGTGTCTGAATGGATGCCGAAAAGTGTCTAAAAAAATATTTAGAAGTGTCTGATCAATACGTAGACAATTTACTCTCTTCAAAAATAACTAATTGAAATAATAAAAAAGTGTCTGAATGAATGTGTAAAAGTGTCTAAAGAAATATGTAGAAGTGTCTGACCAATACGTAGACAATTTACTCTTTTCAAAAATAACTAATTGAAACAATAAAAAATGTCTAATAAATGTGTAAAAGTGTCTAAACAAAAGTGACAAAATGTCTAAAGCGTGTTAAAAAAGTGTCTAAAAAAAAGTGACAAAATGTCTAAAAAGTGACAATTTACTCCCAGCGTTGCCTCTGCTCCGATCGCTCTGATCCAGGCTCATCGCATAGTCGCTGTGGTGTTGTCGTCATTGAGTCGGAACGTTGCCTCTACTTCAATCACGCTGATCTTGGCTCGTTGCGTTGCTGGACTTCAGGCTCATCATTGCTTTAAAACTTCGACGATGGTGATGAGGCAATGCAATTCAATCGGAATGGAGGGGCCTCGACGCAATTCGATCTAAGCGGCGAGGCAGCGATGCTGAAGAGATGTGATTTGATTAAAGCATAGAGGCATTGACACTGAAGAGGCGATGCGATTCGATCGAAGTGGAGAGGCGGCGACGCGATTTGATCGGAGCAGAGAGGCGTCGACGCTGAAAAGACGTGATTCGATCAGAGCTGAAGAGGCGACAACGTGATTCTATCAGAGTAGGATTGGAGATTAAGCTGAAAAAGGCCACGGCGATGCGATTCAATCGCCGGCAATCTGTCTGGAATGAAGAGCGGCGGTGGTCGGCGGGGATGAGAAAGAGAAAACGCGTTAAGGAAGAAAATTTTGGGGGTAAAATAGTAAAATCACCCCTATGTATAATTAGACATATGTGCATGATATCCATAGTACCAATTAACTGGCCCTTTGCTGAACACACATATAAAATGTTTCTTGGGCCTCTTTAATTTCTTATTTGTTAGCTTAACAAAAACTAATTTAAATACACTTAATACCAGATTAATAAACCATAAAACCTGTAATTAATCAAGAATAAGGAAGAACCGAATTAGCTCTTACCCTTGAATCAAATTGTGTTTAAGTTCCTTCATACTTAAGCTTGGTTCCTAAGTTTTTCTTGTTTTTTTTCCCTTAATAAACAAACAAGAACTAGCTTAAAAACATATTTTCCAGCAGCTACAGAGCCATAAGAAGCTCAAAAATAGAGGAAGAACAAAACAACACTTACTTGAACAAGTAACTTGAAAATCAAGCTTAGGATGATTCCATACTTGGATTTTCTTCAAAAACTTGCTTAATTATGCTTGATTTTGATTGATTGGAGCTTGGATTTGGTTTAGCTATAGAGTTATGAAGGGGAGATAGTGCTTTCGGGTGGTCTGGAGCTGGAGGAAGAAGATGGCCGATAAAATAATGAAAAGTCAACTTATGTAGGCTTAAGGTACACGTTTCACAACCCTGGTCCCTTATTTGTACATAAAAGTATATTGGGGACTTATCCAGGACAGAACAGAAAACCTAGGACCAAACCTAGCATTATAATGCGCCTGAATCCTTCTTCACCTTAATTACATGCCCAGTCCTCATCTTTGACAGATGTGCAATTTTGGCCTGATGCTTTTGAGGGTTACATATAAACTATTTATGGACAATTCTAGTGAATTCACAATTTCACAAGGGTAGAGCGGGAATCACAAAAAATTGTGATATCTTAGATTCAATATTTTTCCATCTTCTACCCAACTATGAAATAAAAATGGGTTACTATATGAAATAACTAAAATGCCTTTTTTGGTCCAGTTTCTTTAAATGACCAATTTTATCCTATTTAAGCTACTATACTTCATTAAACAAATAATTTGCTTGCATTAAATATTCCAAGTATATTAAATTACTAAAATAACCAAAGTTACCTTAATAATCATGATCCAAATTTCTGGAGAACCGTAACACCCCATATATTAAAAAACCTACATTTCACCCCATTTTTTTGCTAACTACATGAGTTGTCTGTTTAGTGTCAAGGAAGAACAAAGAAAATCATAGAATTAGATATTGGAAACAACTTCCTTCATTGATGGTGGAGCATCTATGGTGATTGGACAATTGGGCGATAAAGGGTATAGTGCCATTTGACTTCTAGAGGGATAGATAATGTGCAATAGCAATAGATAGAGGTGGATTGAAGCTAGAATGCGGCCTTTCTGCAACCTCATTGTCGATTTCACCAATGTAGACTCCTTTGTTTTGGTCCATCACTTCCCCTAATCGATCATATTAAATCCTAGCCACAATAACTCACAGTTGTGCCATCACCAATGTGAATCACCTTCGTAATTGACTTGTGCCTTTATCTGAAGCATCCGTCATGGAAAAAAAATTAAGAAAGGGAAAGAAAGAAAAACTCAACTAAAGAGTAAGGATTATAAGAACAAATCAAGTGAAATAAGAGGGATTTTGGAGGACCTAATGGCCAAACCGCCTACCCATGATAGCAATAAACCCAAACCACTACTTGAGTGTTGCATTTGCCATCGTTTGAATTTGCTTGGCTCCTGACTTTTTGTTTTTTTAGCCCAAACACTATTAGTCTTCTTCTTAATCGCTCAACTCCTGGCAATGAATTGATTGTGTTGATTGACCGAAATTATGAAGTTGGTGTCAATATTATAGCAAATGGAGAAGTAAGATTAAAGGAATCAAAGGCCAAGTTTGCCAGGTTTGGGTTAGGGATGATCGAGGCCTCTTATTGGTGATTCCTATAAGCAGTTTTAGGTTACAAAATTTTAACATATGAAGGGACCCACCATCAAAGCAGACAAACTCATGGAGTTAATAAAATAGATGAATAAGTGCAAGTTTTATAATATATATATATAGGGGTAAGTGTAGATTAGAGATAACCACAAATGAATAAGTTTCCTAATAAACCATAATATTAAATCTTACCAAATCCACGACTTCCATTAAATTGAATCATATATGGTCCTAAAATGTTAACATCTTAAATTGTTCCTCCTTTAACGAACTCTGCTAGAATCAACGAAAATTTGCACGTTAATGCCAATGCGAGTTCTACATATTCAACAACTTAGAGGGAATGAGGCTAAAAAAACTACAATTGAGGTTTGGGACTTCATCAATCACATACTATATTGCCAGGCTGTGGATTATCAAACGGAATATTTTGCTTATTTTGCTGGAAGTGGTTTTGTCAACATTTTCATGGTAGTAGTTTAGTCGGCCTAAATTTAAAATGCCAGTGATTCATTGATCCTAAAAAGAAGATTAGTCACCAAATTGAGTAAAAAGGTAAATATGAATGGTTTGTTTGTATTTTTTGACTTTGTTCTAGGGAAAAATGTAGAAACAGTGTATTTATGGGGGAAATTATTAGGCGCTTTATGAGTTGTTTCGGAGTGAGTGACTTTGGACCATGTGAAGATGTGTGGGCCCATTTTCATTGTCATAATCACAAATCATTTGCATCATTTGAATGTTTGAATGTGAAAAAGCTTAAACGAACGCCTTCCAGGTATTGTTGGTCTCATCTAAGTTGTATATTTCTTTTATTTTAGTGTTGCCCTTCTCACTTTCACACTTCTACTTTCACTCTTAACTACTACTTATGCTCTTATTTTTACAATATTTTCACTTACTTAAATTTTAAAAAGTGACATTTTTCTACTCACTCTCATTTCCTACTTTTATTTTCAAAATGTTTTATGCAACTTAGGTCTCATTACTAATTTTTTTTGGGATAATTATAATTTACCCCCTTAGGTTTAGGTAAAATTACACTTTGTCTCTTCTATTTCAGAAATATACACTTTACTCCATGCATTTTTAATATAGTTTGACAGTAACTGTTGATATCTTAATTTAGATATTACCTAGGCCATCTTCAAATAATTTTAATTTATATGGTATTTTTTTACAGTTAATGAACATTTTAAATTATCAGTTTTTATTTATATATTTCTTTCAATTTTTAAAATAATATTTATTAAATGTTAATTAATTATAAAAAATACTATATAGATTGAAATTGCTTGAAGATAACAACCGTGTTATGTAAATTAAGATTTCAGAAAAAGAGGCAGGGGTAAAGTGTATATTTTAAATAGAAGGGATAAAGTGTAATTTCATCTAAACCTTTGGGGGTAAATTGTAATTAACCCTTATTTTATTTTATTTTACTATCTCTGTCCCAAATTCTTTGTACCATTTGACTTTTTCACATAGTTTGACTTGAATTTATTCATATTAGTATTTGTTAGAAAAAATTTTAAAAAATATATTTAGAAACTATATATTTTGATTTATCATTCTTATATAAAAATTCTTCATTTATATACTAAAATATTGAAAATAAAAATCATAGATTAATTACTAAAAAGTAAATGGCTCAAAGAATATGGAACGGAGGGAGTATTTTTTTATCATTTACATATATCCGTTGCCATTAAGGTTTAGGGTAATGGCATTTCCGGTCCCAAGCTTTTTCTTGCACCAACTCAACTTGTTTTTTTTTTGTGAACTTCAAGTTTGTGATCTTGGATTTTGTTCTTTTTTCGTCAGCAAACTAATAGTAGATTGGAAAATTGACACCTAGTTCATTTTAACTCAAGTTAATTAACTATAAATGATTTATTTTTATTTTTATGTCTTTTTTATTTGGAACTAATTTTAATTAAAAGTCAATATCATTTAGCTATAATAATCCATTGAAAATACAATTTTTGTAATTTTACTGAACTTTTATAAAATTTTCTAGTTTAAGGTATTAAAAAATTATAAAAATTTAACAATATCATGAAAATTTACTTTCAAATGAATTATCATATCTGCATAATATTAACTTTCAAATGAAATTGATTTCAAGTAAAAAATATATGAAACTAAAAATAAGTTAATTGATTTAAGTTAAAATGAATAGGCTCTGAATCTTATCTTATTCCCAAAAGTAATCATAAATTTTAGTAAGTATTAAGCAAAGAATTAATCGTTATAGTCTTTCTTTTTGTTAGTGGTTATTTTAGAAATAAAAAATTATGAAGAATAAAGTTTTCGGTACTTGAGCGTCGAACTTAAATTATATAATTAGTACTATGTTTGACGTATTGGGGATTGAACCTCCATATGTATATGTTTTCAAGACGCTATGATCAGTATCCTTCTGCTACTGAATTTTGTACAAAGGCTTTACTTGAAAAGGATGTTATCATTAGCATTAGATTTTTAAATAGAAAATTAAATTTTTTACTTAAATTTGACTAAGCATGACTTAGTTCTCAAATTTTGATAAACTATGCAACTTTATTCTAAAACTTTGCTAACTTGCTTAATTTTCTAAAATTAAGAGATTAAGTTACACAAAGTTAAAGACAAATGACTGATTCGCTTGAATCAAAAAAATTGAGAACCAAACGTACATACATACGCCAAAAGAATAGGGATCCGCATCCGCTAGTGTTACGCTACATCCCTTTTAAACTTCCATGCTAGTAGGAAATGACAATATTCATATTTCATACTTCATACTGGAGGTAGCAAGAATAAACGCATCTTTGGAAGCGAGTTGATGAGTTGTACTTCCCAAATACTCCATCTGTCCCATAAATTTTGATATATTTGACTTTTTGTTGTATTTTGACTCAATTTTATTCATATTATTGTTTGCTAGAAAAAATAAAAAAAATATATTTAGAAACTGCATATCTTGAATTATCATTCATATACAAAGATTTTTTATTTATATATTAGAGGGTTGAAAATAAAAAATCATATATTAATTGCCAAAAACAAATGAAACAAAATTTTTGGGACGGAGGGAGGATGATACAGGTTGCAATAAGGGAAAATTACAAAAACCCCCTTATAGTTTGGTCTAATCTACACTTTATCCCATCTATTTTTAAAAACTACACTTTATCCCTTATTTGTTTTACAGTATCTGACAACAATTTCTGAAACCCTAATTTAAACCATATGAAAACAATGTTCTAGTAATTTCAAGATTTTTAATACTTTTTTCACAGCCAACCAACCTTTAAAAAATACTAATATGTAATTATAGGGAGAAAAATATATTTACGGAAATGAAAAAGTGATAATTTAAAATATTTATTAAATATAAAAAAGTATTTAAGAGATTGAAATTATTAGAAGATGATTATTGTATAATTTAAATATACTTTCAGAAGTTGTTATTAGGTAATGTAAAAAATACAAAGGACAAAGTGTAAGTTTCACAAAATAGAGGGGGCAAACTGTAGGTTAGGGCATACCTCAGGGATAGTTGTAAATTTCCCTTACAATAAAGAACGAACAGTCACCAAAGCTTTGAATAGTTTAGTTAGGAAGGTTCATTTCTTTAATAATAATAGATGTTGCTCCCCTTTCCTTGAGCTTCTCTGATTACAAAGAAAAAAAATAGATGCTGCAAATCTTTCACGCGTAAATTCTATTCACAATTCTCTTATTATGTCGGTTCTTTTAAAATAATTTCTTATCTTAAAAAATACATTTTAAAGTCCTTTACTTCACTTATCATATCTTATTTTGGCCCATTCCATTAATTTAATTGTTATTTTTTGATGAAATTTGCATAGTTGACACCTAAACTGCCACGTGGCTTCTTCTTACATAACAATTAATGATTATATTGGAAGAATAAAAAATTTTAGAATAAAATTAACAAACACATAATCTTAGAGACTTAAAACACAGATTAACCCAAAATTTCAAAATTTTGTCTAAACGCTCTTCCTTCTTCTCTGATCCATTTCTTGTTTTGGAGAAAAAAAATAGTACAGAAAGGGGAAAGATGCATATAATAACAATATGATAGGCATACTGGTGGGTAAGGGCCGCTAAGCACATTTATAGGAATAGTTTGGTGATTTTCATTTGCTAGAAAAATGCGGTAGAATATTCATCGATATGCATGAAAATTAAAAAGATGAGAATTATTATACTATCATTTACCTGTTTGGGGTCTCAATGCTGATTTGTACTTGAGAGTTTCCTCCCTCTAAATGGTCAATATGTAGGCCAAGTTAGGTAATGCATTTATTAAGTATTAAAAGTAGGGGCGAGGAGAGGTTGGAGGGGGAAAGGAAAGAGAGTGGCTGCCTGGGTGTGCAAAGGCTACAGAAGTCAATATCAGCATATCACTGCAGCCACAAACCATAAAATACATGTATGGATCGAAGTTGAAATGGCAAGGCGAAACCATATGTTGGTTGGTTGACATGTGCAGAATGGGGAGGAAATTTATTAGCAGTAATAATTAATGGAAAATTCTCGTAATTACCTCACATGCATCTGGTTGCGAGTTTGTGTCCTTGTGATGTATATATACCTTGACATCCAAACTGTTGATTCTTCGACACTATATCAAGCTAGTAAACTTTTATGTTTATTAAATCTACCAAATTATGTTCATTTTACTTAATTATGTCTTATCTTGTGACAGCAATTGTCTTGCAAAACATGTCAGGGGTAGCCATTACAATCCATATTAGCGTAAATCTAAACAATTGAGATGCGTTAGTGGTGTAATAAACTTGGGTTGAGTCAGAGATTGTGACTATTATAGATGTGTACTGGTTATTTGATTACACTCCATGATATTAATGAAATATAATAAGATGGTTTATGACGTTTATAGATTGTCACTTAAATATTTTCCTAACAATAGTAAAATTTGAAACCCAAATTGGGTAATGTAGTTGTGACATATGTTTAGGGGGGGTAACAAGTGTAATTAACCATATATTTAACAATGTTCTTTTGATTGTGGACATAACTATGATAAGTTTTAAAATATGAAGAGAGCTATGTAATTATAACTTAATAAACATTGCATACTTTATTGCTTAGAGGTTCAGTAAGCTTAAGTTTGATAAAGCTCAAGCTCACTAAACTCCAAACTTAGCCTGGTAAAAAGTATTGAACCTGTAACAGGGCTTAAGCAAGCTAGAGTTCAATAAAACCATACACTTGAGTTGTGCAAAGCATAAACATCTTGTTCAGGCTCTTGGAAACCCTGGAGGTATCTCAGCTAAGGTACAGTGTTGAACTTGTGCCAGGGCTTAAGCAAGCTAGAGTAAAATGAAGAAAAACTTGATAGGGCTAGATTAATCTAGCACAAAATCTTGAGTTACCTGAGAAAGCACAATTCATTTTTCAACTCAAGTGTTAATTATACTTTGGATGCAGCAACCTATGGTCCATCATTTTCTGCCTGAATCCTTTTAATTTCACGTCATTGTCCATGTCGATGAGTTTTAATGGAAATCAACATTCCGCATAATCTAACGGACCAATTTGAATGTATCCAAAATGTTAGAGGACCAATATGTTCTACCTACTTATGAAGCTTTAAGTTCAAATTAGACATAATAAAAGTTGGAAGGCTCACTGGTCCATGCTGTCAAAGTTTGAGTAGCTTATGTGGAACTTAGGCCGTCTAGAATAAAAGAATTAGATGGTACATTATTCCATTTTGTATATATGCAATTTGAACCTAAACCAAGGAGCTTTAAAGCTAGTTATTATGCTATTAATGCAATTGCAAGTGGCAAAAGCTTTTGGGTAAAAAATATTAAGAGCGAGCTTGCTTTACATTAATTTTAATATGTTATTATGTATTATTCGTGTATAATGTGAGTACTGCCTAAATTATTAATTTATTGAAAATTTACACTTTAATAAGTAAAAAAGGTAATTTTAAGATTTTTTTTGTAAACAAAAAAATTATTAAAATTTTAATTAATCAACTAAAAAAATAAAAATTAATAAAATACATTTTTCACAGAAAAAATTGTAAAATTATTTTAAACTATTTTCCAATATATTGATAATTTAATAAATAGTTATTTCATAAAAAAATAATGCACAACAATACGTTAAATTAAAAGCAAAACGAACTAGCTTTATATATAGCGAAAGGATAGAGCATTGTATATTAGATAAAAAGTTTTTTTTTCCATAATCCTAATCACTTATTTTTGCTTGTAGTGTACCCTTGGGCCTTGGCATCGGCAATGTGTGTCTTTATTTTCCTAACAGAAGGGGACCTTTTAGTACACACCCATACCAATAATTTAAGGTTTTAGTTTCCACTAAATGAAAAATTGAACTTGATGTTTGTATATATTGGCATTGTTTACTTTCATACTAGTATTTGATTATGCTGTGAGTCTGTGATTAATTATATCATACAGAAGAAGCAGAAGCCAAAATCAAAGATGGAGAGTAGAAGCAAAGAGAAAAAGAAAAAGGAGGCAGGTGGGTGTGATTCTTATTCACGCGGCTGAAGGTGTGGATATTGGTGAGCCAACCTCCTCTGCCAGCCGGCTGTCGGGGAGAAGTCCCAAGACCGAGATCCCTCTTTGCACGTGACTCATCACCTTCCCAATTTCTTCAGAGTCTTAGCCCTTTTATTTTTAAACTTAGAACCAAAACCATAACGCCCATTTTTTAACTTGAATTTGTTGTTATTATTATTATTATTATTATTTGATATTTTTAAAAATTATACTTAGAAACTATAAATCTTATAGTTTTAAATATATTTTTTAAAAGATTATTAGTAAATAATACTCTATCCGTCCCGTATTTATTGAATTATTTGATTTTGCACAAATATTAAGAAAATAAAAAAATTTGAGTATAAAAATAAATTAATTTATAAAATTTTTTTATTCAAGTGATTATTACTTATTAGGTATAAAAAGTGTATTCCCAACAAAAATCAAAAAAATTAAAAAACATAAATTTTTTGATGAACTTTTAGATCCTTAATCTTCCTCATTTTCACTAGTAGTATTGAATTTACTTCATTAACCTTGAACTCTTTCAAACGCATACACTTAATTCATTTTAAATTAGGTCAACTCACTTTAAAATAACTTATTTTTATTTTTAATTTTTTTTGGAATCAATTTTACTTTAAAACAAATATTATATAGATGTATATTATAATCCATTGAAAGTAAATTTGTTATGCTGTTATTAAATTCTTATGAACTTTAACTTTTTTAGACATTAAAAAAATAAAATTTATAAAATTTAATAATATTATAAAAATTTTATTTTCAATGGATTATAATACCCACATAATATTTGCTTTAAAATGACATTGGTTATATAAAATAAGTCATTTTGTATAAAATTTAACTTCAATTAAAGTGAATTGCATGTTAGATGTGATATAGAGATTAAAAAAAGGAAAAAAATATATGATGTTTTCATTTTTCCCTTTACCTTTTCCATGTAAATGAATAAAATTAGAAAAATTAAATATTAAAACGATGGTTTCAAGGATAATATGGTTAAATATTTACAAAATATGTTGTTTTCAAGGTAAAATTTTTATGTGGTTTTTATTTTTGTACATTAATTTTACATTCAAAATTAATAAAGATAAAAAAGGTGAATATTAGTTTGAAGGATGAAATGTTAGAGTAATTTATGAAATATATGAAAATATTATAAATATTCAAGACACTTTAAAAGAGTAAGTATCGTAAAAAATTTTGGATGAGTTTTTTTTGTAGTTTTCGTTTCCCTCTGTCAAATAAATACATATACTAGTATTAAAGTAAATTAAAAATAAAAAAAAAACTCTTTCAACCCTTTATTTGCCGCATTTCCCCTCTCCGGCTCTTTTATCACACTCTCCGCTTCGCTGTTTTTTTCTCTCTTTCTCGGCGTTTTTAATTTGAATTTCTCGCCGGAAGTTGGATTTTGACGGTGAATCATGGGCCGGCGTCTTTACCAAGCGATTGCGACTTGAAGGGTTCCAAATGCGATTGGTTGCCGATTCTAATGCTTCCATCCGCTGGTGGTAAAACCCTCTCAAACTCTTCTCTTCTCCCCCTGCCCCTAGCCATTTTCTTTTTCCTCCTACTTTTCTCTCCAAAAGCTAAGGAGATTTGGTAGATTGAATCATCAGTGTTCCGGTTTCGATTACGGTACTTCTTGATTAGCTGGATAATGTTTTGCTGATTCGCTGATTATTTCTAGTTAGGTTTCCTGATCGTGTCTTATTCCATACATTGATCTTCCCGCCTGATCTGAATCTGCTTTCCTTTTCGGTACTGTTCTTCAGTGTTTCTCTCTTCACTATTAGACGATGGATGATCTGTCGAAGCCTCTTTGGTGATACAAATTCTCACCGTGCTTAATTGGTATGCTGTTAGAATGGAAATTCTGGACTGTAGTCATTTTAGTTCCAGCTTTAGAGGCATTCGTTGCAACAGGATTTTCTCATTGTGTTTCGATTGCTAGGATTAGCTTTTATTGGTCAGCTTTTGATGCTTCTAATGCAGTTCAGCCTTTGTTGTTGAATTTTGCTATTTGGTTTCTGCTATCTGCAGGTCTAATGGCATCCAGCTTGCAGGACTCAGTTCAAAAGAAATTTTTTGTTCCGTATTTCGTTTTATGAGCACTACTTTTACCAGAACAGGCCTTTTATGGGGTGAGAAGGAGGAGCGAAATGGTTTTACGCTTCAAATACTTTAGGACATGGAGGAGACACGGGATGATGCAGGGCCGTCAGAGCAAGGACCTTCTAATGCAACCTGGTGGTCTTCAGATTTTATTGGATCTGTTTCTTTGGGTTCTCATGATGGCACTTTGAGCGGTAAAGAATCGTCTGGGAAATATGACCAGGATGAATCATCAGTTCCAACAGCATCACAGATACTATGGAGCACTGGGATCCTCGCTGAAAAGATCCCAAATGGTTTCTATTCTGTCATTCCGGTAAGAATTTAACATTATTTGTTCCTTGCTGACAAATATGTCTCAGCTCTTGGTTGAATCCAGGGCCCAAGCTTTGTGGGACTACTATTTAGTGTGCATACAAACAACAATCAAAATTATAGCGCAAGAACTTATAGTATTAATAATTGTATTTATTGTACCTGTGAAGCCCAGCCCACTGGTTGGGAGCGATTATAGAACTTGTTTCTGAACCATCAAAATATGTTGCACATGTTGCGGAACATCTACAAGATCTATAAAGCTATGCTAAAATTTCAACTTTATTTGCTCTATCTAAGGCTAGACTTGATAGGAAGGATGGAAAGATGAAAGGAAGGAAAAAAGAAAAAATTCATTTAGTAGCTTAGCAGATTGTTGGAAGACTTAATTTTCTGACAGCAACCTTAACGTGAAGTGTTTTTGCCCACCCTTTCTTCAATCCCCTGAACGACGCAGAGTCTAAAGGAAATTTGTATTTGTAATTTATTGAAGAAAAATTTTGTTGCACTGGGAAATACGTGAACCCCCAGTATATCTGAGCCAGTTTAGGCTTGTGGTTCCCTGCCAGTCTATTGTCTCTTTGTCTCCCTTCGTTCTAAACCTCATTGGATTCCCTGTTTGTTCAGCTTTATATTTCTCTGCTTAATTCTAGTAGCTATGAAAGATGTTTTGCTTCCATATCTATGAACGTTCTTAAATAAACCACACACAAACACACATGAATGCACAAAAACTTGAAGGTAAAGTTGAAGAGTAGTGTATGAATTAAAAGAATATAATTGTTTTATTAGTCCTAACAAGTTATGCTAGCTCGAGATTGGAAATTTATTTTATTATGTCTTAGTACAGGACAAAAGGCTCAGAGAAATTTTTGATCGTATTCCTATGCTGGATGAACTCCAAGCTTTGGCAGGAGATGGTATCAAAGCAGATACCATTCTTGTAGATTTTCATAGAGATAAAAAAGTATCTATGTTAAAGCAGTTGATCGCTGCACTTGTGAAAGGCTTGAACTCGAATCCAGCTGCAATGATTAAAAAGATTGCCGGATTGGTGAGGGAATTTTGATGCACAAATCTTAGTTCAGTTTACAGCAGTATGTAATGTTGCATATCCATTGTGTTTTTTTCATTCACATTCTTTTGCTTTCTTGCCCAGCTTCTTTTGGTTAATGTCTTTGGGGTGTGTGTGTGTGTGTAATCCATGAAAGAGAATGCATGAGAAGGAGGTCAACTGGATGCACCATTTCTCTGGTAAACTTCTGAAGGTCTTAAGAGACAATCTTTGATCATTTCTGAAAGTCAGGCACGAGAGGCACATAATTGAATAGCATTTCCATATTTCCTTTTTGAATGGCATAAACTTAAACTGTGATGAGTCAATCAAATGAATGTTCAGATTTTCTTTTTCTTTTTGTTTAATATACCATTTGTAAGTGCAAGAAAATAAGACCAAAAAGGATGTGTTTCTGAAGTGAAATGTGGCTAAAAGAAATGATAGTTTTGTATCTTCTCCTTCCTGGTCTATTCTTTTCAGTTATGTCTTGCAATACATCTGTTCTGGATTATTCAACAAACAAGAAGGGAAAAAAGTTATTGATTTTGAATTCGTAATTTTCTGTTGATAGGTTTCTGACTTTTATAAACGGCCAACTCTGGACAGTCCAGCTAAAGCTGCCTCAGAGGAATCCTCTTCTATGCCTGAGAATCGAGGTGTCCAGATGCTGGGGCAAATAAGGCATGGCTCGTGCCGTCCTCGAGCAATTTTGTTTAAAGTATTAGCAGATACTGTAGGTCTTGAAAGTAGGCTCATGGTGGTAAGCTTTAATGGTTGATTGGTCTTTCAGAACACTCTGGTTAAGTACATAATAGCATTCCGACTGCAAAATTTTGAAGTTTACAGAGAAACTCTAAAATAACGCACACATGTGCACATTGACTATTAATCATTGTGTCCTTTTGCTAATAGCTCACTGTGTTACACTCTGGTTAAGTACTTTGTAACATTCTCACTGCAAAACTTTGAAGTTTACTGAGAAACTCTAAAATAAGCACACACATGTGCACACACACACACACACACACACACTGATTATTAATCATCGTGAGCTTTTTCTAATAGCTCAGTGTGTTACATCTGGTTTAGTACTTTATAGCATTCTCACTGCAAAACTTTGAAGTTTCAGAGAAACTCTAAAATAAACAAACACATGTGCACATATACACACATTGACTATCAATCATCGTGTGCTTTTGCTAATAGTTCACTGTGTTATAAATGGTTTAGGGTTTACCAGGTGATGGTGCTGTTGAGTGTGTGGACTCATATAAGCATATGTCTGTCATAGTTGTGCTGAATTCTGTGGAGCTTCTGGTTGATCTTATGCGTTTTCCGGGTCAGCTAATACCAAGATCAACCAAGGCAATATTTATGACCCATGTATCAGCCGAAGGGGAGAGTGATTCTGCTGAAAATGACTCTTGTGATTCACCACTGGAGCCAAATAGTCCTCTTTATGGATTTCCTGAGCGACTTGACCCTGAATGGTGAGAAAATGTTGTTAGAACTTTTGTCCTGAAACTTAAGTTTAACATATTTTGTGCTTGTTTCATTTAGTCAATATTTTGAATTGTCTACTTCAATTTGTTTTGTGTGAGTTTTGTCACAGTGGTGAAAAAGATGAGACTCTGCAATTTCATCGGAGAGCTGATGCTTCTTCAAATATATCTGGTCCTTCATTGCGGAGTAGGATGGTACGATCAAACACAACTATTGATAGGAACTTAAGGTAGTGCATGCCTTCACTGGTATCCTCTGTCTCTCATTTTCTGGTGACTTTCTCTCTTATTTTGTGCGTTTATTCTGTCTCCCTAAAACAGAAGTTGCTTTGGTATTTTGCATTGTGTTTTACCTCTTTTTTTTGTTTGCTAGTTTATCTCATACTGAGCCGAACATAGCTACAACATTTTGGAGACGTGGCAGGAGAAAGGTTATTACTGAACAGCGGACTGCTAGTTCCAGGTTCTTCTATTGCCCTTTTGGGGTTTTTTTTTTTAAGTACAACATGGTTTGGGTTCCTTACACCACTGTGCCCAACAAAATTAATAGAAATGAGTCATAGGATTTGGGAATAACTCCAAAGTAACTAGTCAACATGAACAAAAACATCATGAGCTTTGTTAAATCTTGATGTTTATTCATTACGTTGTAAAAGTGCTAATCTGGGAGAGCTAATTTTCAAGTTGTTGCACATACTGTTCTGTCAAACCTTGGAGGGCTGATTATTTGCCATTGAAACACGCAAGTTGGCCCATGGTCCTCAAAACATGATTGAGCTATGATATATGATGTGCACACAAGATGAAAGTGGCCTAAAAGAGGACCCAGGGGAAGGGGGTGTTCTTAGATTCTACCAAGATTTGATTAGGGCTTGATTACCCAGGTAAACCATAATTCTATATAGAAAAGTTTCATGTTTAAACCAAAGTTTGTGCCTAAATGTCGCCAAGGTGACAGAGTTATGCCTAGGACATGAGAACTATAGGCAATAAGAAGATGATGTTCTGTTGTAAGATCTATCAGCAAAGTTATCAAAACTAAGATTTCTAGGGTGTTAATGAAATCCTTTGGTTGCGTAACTTGAATGTCAAGTTTACTTTTTCTTTCTTACTGAAAAGATTGGACCATCTTTCCAATGGGCACTTTTTAAACCTTAACCCTCCTAAAATGTTCCTGTCATAGTTTCTTTAAATTCTCCCTACTTTTACTTACATCTGTCCATACATTTCCAAGGGTGTTTATGGACGGCAACAATTATGAGAGTGTGCTAATTTTGAAGTGTAATAATTTTTTGTTGATTGTTTTGGCCACGTAGCCCAGAGCATCCATCCTTTCGAGCACGCGCACGATCTATGCTAAGTGGTGATAGGAATCCACTGAGAGATTTTGCAGATGAAGTTTCCACGTCAAGGTCTTTTTTTTTAATCCCTTTCTGGATCTTTTTTGCTGCCATATTTTGTTATTGAAAGATGTATGTTCCATGATTTCCTATCAATTCTATTTTCTGTGTTTGTTTTAACTTGCTTCTTTTGTGGTTTATTGGGTTTTATATTAAATCTATGAGGTTGTTTTGCTTGCTTGAAGATGTTGTTGTAGATAACTGAATCTTCGTTTCTGAGGAGTTATTTTTAATGTTTGCATTTTAAGTTTGTTTTGCAGTTTCTCAATTCGATTGTTTTAGGTTAAGCTTAATCTTAATTTACTGAAACATAACATAGGGTCTGTATTTCAGTACACGTAAAAAAAAGCCATAAAACATCTACATGTAACCAAGAATGGAAGAACCAGGAGTTACAAAAGGACCAGAATAAGAACCTAGCTTGTGCCCATACAGCAAAATCTGGCTGAACAAACTTAAAAAAGAAAACATGAAGACAAGAGACTGGAGCATTAGAGATAGGATTCATTGTTGCAGTTGGATCATGAAGAAGCTATTATGTAATCGCAGCGGCTTCATATCTTCTGTCCCTAAAAAGACAATGGCTTCTAGCTTTCCAATATGATAAATGGTTGCAGTGGAAAGATCAGATTTCATATTGGCTCCATCAGGTTTGCCTTCCCATTTTGAGCGCCCAATTTACAGCATTTTTTGCAATAAGATTAGGGCCATGATTCCATACCTTTCACTGATGCCTTCCATAATATCCTGGAAAGGATCATGAAGAAGTACAATGCTACATGTACTAATGTTCTACAAAATTGTTGCTTAATAAATTATGTCGATAGATAGTGAACGGTTTAAAATCAAGTGGTTCTGAAGACAATTATCATCATCTGACACATCATTTAGTAAGAAAAGGTCCAGTAAAAGTTTTAGCATATTTAGCGTTTTCCTATCAAGGAACGATTTCTTCTGCTTTCACATTGGCAAGAAAAAAACGGAGGCCAAAAAAATATCAATACCAAACCTTGAAAGTCTTACAAAACCATGCAATCAAAGAATGCTTGGGGTTATGAAAGTTTCCCTGAATGTAATGCCATTGCCTCGCCTTATTAAAATATTCTCTTACGTGTTTACATATGACCTGAATTTTAAACTTAGTTCTTCTTCAAACAGTTCCAGGAATGACGACTAGAGGAATAGGAAACCAACTTCTTGTGTGCCCAGCAGCACAACATGTTAGCATGCGGATCAATATTTATGTTAATTAACTAGTTTATTTCTCTAGGTAATGTGTCTTAGTTCTGTTCTACTAGGATTCAGTGTTATATTTTCTGTGTAGTGAACATAAAGTGCCATCAGATGTAGTAGTTAAGTAGGATTAGAGTTAGTAAACAGTTATTTTAGGCGTTTTTGGAGTTAGTAGTGCAGTTGTTGCTCTACTCTGCTGCTGAATAACGCGGGAAGTTATTGTGAAGAATACACACACACTATGAAAAATGGAAGAAGGGTAATTTTTAGCCAATTCAAGAGATGATGACAAGCTTCAAGGTCTTAAGTTTCCCTTTGAAGAGCCTGAGGGATTTTAGGGTTCTCTTTGATGATCCCTAACATCCCACAACCATAACCTGATACAGGACAGTAACACAATTCCTTCACATTGTTCCTTAGCTTTCTTGAAAAGCACCAAAGATGGGAAGAATCAAAATTTGGTCTTACTTTCCTCAAAGATTCTCCCTTCATAAGTAATGATTGATCCATTTTACCTGTTCCCAGCATCAATATTCCTGAGCGGCTTACAAAATAGCTGCTTATCCATTCCTATTTTTGTGTGGTGTGGTTTATGGCTGATGTATGGATGAAGATGTTGATTATTAACTACTCACCTCTTTATTGTTTTGTTTATCTGTGTACTATTAGCCAGCTAAAGTAGCTCATTTTCTTACAATTTATTAGCTATCTAACTTCTTAATTTGCACTGTGTCATGTACTGCAAGTTACAGGTCAGATGGTGCTTCAACATCTGAGGCTCGAAGGATGAGAAGAAGGAGCATTAGCATTACTCCAGAGATCGGTGATGATATTGTGAGGTTGGTGCTTGCCTTAACATGAGTCTTACGCTTTCCTCTCTTTTTTTTTTTCTTGTTTTGTTTTTTTCACATGTCATCAATAGATTTTATTTCATACTACCACGTCATAGGTATGTTCTCTGCTAAGTGTGTAATTATTCTTCATGGAGTGGCTGATTTGTAAAGTAGAAATGGTGGCAAAGGTTCTTGATGTGATTCACCGAAATAAATTGTGAACTGTCCTTCAGTTATATATAGTATTCTATTTTTTTATTGAAAAAAAATTGTGACCTGTTTTGAGAGTGATAATTTGGATCACGAACATTTGCTTAACCAAGGGTTATGGATAATTGGAGATAAACTTCTGATATGCATAATTTTATACCATAATCTTGGAACTGCAGCCCTTCAATTTCTTTCGTGATGTTTTGCTACCTAATCTTTCTCCCTCTTTGCGGAAAGTTTTGTTGTACAGTACTTGTTATTCCATCAGTTTACCTTTCCTTCACACACTTGGGCCATAACATTGATAGGAAAGCATGAAAGGTGTAAGCTTATCTTTTGTTCATAGCATGCCTATTCCGCTCTGGGCCAAAGGATTGAGATTAGGATTGCTTTCATGCCCGTTTCTTTGTTAGGTTTTATATTCTCTAGGATGATGAGTGCCTGTCGAAAAGGAAAAATAAATGTACAGAAAACAGATAACAGAAAGTTGCGACCTACAAACAGGTTAAGTTATTCTTTAGCTTTTTTTGAACTTTAAGTACATGCAGGGCTTTGTGTTACCACTTTTTTTTTTGTGTTATCTCAATATGTAGCCTTACCTGATTGAACCTAGCTTGAATCTAATATATAAGTTCGTGGCTCTTGTAGGGCTGTCCGGGCAATGAATGATGCGCTGAAGCAAAACCGTATTCTGCAAGAGCAGGGGGATGATAGGTCGAATAATGAAGGTTCAGACACTCAGAAAAATGTATGAATTCCTTGCCATAGCCTTGGGTTGTATATGCTTTTTCTCTAGAAAGTAGCGTGTTTGTAATGTCAGTGGTATCTCGATCCTGTCACATGGAAAAACTAAAAGAAATCTTGATATTCTGTTGGCAAATTGCTTCCAATCATTTCTGTATTACTTCCTTAGGTAGGTTGGCATCTAGTACTTCTCAGTATTTGAGTGTTCGGCTACAATTATCCATAATTTATTAGTTTATTATTATTTTCTTTGGTTGACTGAGTTGCTTGGGTGATTGGTCACATCAGGTTTCTATATTTTTGGCGAGTAAATTGGTACATACAGAAACTGTCTGACTTTTTTTTCCCGCTTTTTCTGATTTTTCTCTGGGATGTAAACTTAGGCATGTGTTATTTTCCCCCTCAAAGGAGTGGCAACATGTGGCTGTGCAAGAAGCAGCATGCATGGCTAAATCATTTGATCTGTCTTGCCTGATATTTTTGTCTAATTTTGCATACTATACCGTTGAAGCTTTCCGATAGCAAGTCAATACCTTATTTGTTAGAATTGACTTAAATTAACATTTATGATGCCATTTTTTGAGCTTTAGGGGTTTCTGTTAGGTACATAATTTGGTGGGACAACAATGATTTTGTTTTTTCCGTTCTTTTTTGAATTGGTTCAGGTCCTTGAGGCTTTAGCTTCTATTTTTGTGTTCCTAAGCTGAAAGTGGTTTAATATCTGGTTCACGCTTGTGCACTTATCAAGTATGATCTTGTCAGATTAGTTTTATAATTTCGACTGTTTTATCTTCAGTAGTCTAGTCTTGAAAATATTATTGATGATTTTATGTCCCTTTTCTTGCTAAATCTAATTAATTAACAGGTCAAGAGTGAAAAATAAGTTCACATGATTCATGTAAAATGCCTTTCTTTGTGAGCTCTGTTTATTTACAACTTTCATGTACCATTTAGGTACCACATTTACGAATTGATGGCCCCAGTGAGATAACAGGTGGGAGGTCTGCATTATACAATCTCTCAAGAGATCGATTAAATTCTCAAAAGGCGATATCATTACCATCATCACCCCATAACTATAGAAGTCAAACTTCGGAGAGAATAGGGCCTAAAGATTACAAAAGTAATGAATTGGTCTCCACTTGGAACAGGATTCTTGAATCTCAGATGTTTGATAATATACCTCTACTGCCCTATCCAGAGTGGAATATTGATTTCTCTGAGTTAACTGTTGGAACTCGTGTTGGAATTGGTAAGTGCTACACTTATTGAACCTTCTAATGTGCCTTCCATTGATGCTTCTGTTAGCCTTCCTCTTGACAAGCTTTGTTTCTCTTCATTGTGGCATCTTGACTTAAGGTTCACCCGAATCATGTTATATTCTTCAGATGATCATGCAAGATACTGCTTTCTTGTGGTTTTAAAGGCTGTGGATGCGTCTACTGGATTAAAATAGCACTTATCTTCTGAACTTGTTTGCTAGGTTGAGAAAAATGATTTTGTTTTGCAGCTTACGAGTTGATTTCCTTTTGTTTATGGAGACAAACAAAGTTTCTAGTTGTCAGGAAAGACTGCCATGAATTCCCAATTACTGGAATCAAGATTGTAATTGTCATAATTTTGTCTTCTTAAAAAATAACATGACCCATATATTTAGGGTTCTTTGGTGAGGTTTTCCGTGGGGTATGGAATGGAACAGATGTTGCAATCAAGGTGTTCCTTGAGCAAGATTTAACTGCAGAAAACATGGAAGATTTCTGCAATGAGATATCAATTCTGAGGTATCTTCTGTTTAATGTGTTTGTTTTTCCTTTAATAGATCCAAATCTCTTTCTGATTGTGTCATTACATTCTCGGTTGTTTCTTTTTGCATTTATCTTCAGCCGGCTTCGACATCCTAATGGTATGGTCCTGTCCTTTTCCTTCTTTTCAATATGCCTTTTTTCTTTATATGTATAAGCTTCAAGAAAATATTTAGATGTTCTCTTAAACCAGGTTTCTTCCCGAACTTCTATTTCTCTAACATAATGAACAAAGGAATGATGGGGGTGGGTTTTGCAGTGATCTTGTTTTTAGGTGCATGCACAAAGCCTCCTAGGTTGTCAATGGTGACCGAATACATGGAGATGGGATCCCTTTATTATTTAATACACTTAAGTGGGCAGAAGAAGAAATTGAGCTGGCGGCGGAGGCTGAAAATGTTGCGAGATATTTGCAGGTGTGTTTGGCCTGCCTTCATTCTGGCTCCAATGGTTAATGCATTCAGAAATTGAGCGTCTGTTGTCATATGATAGGGGGTTGATGTGCTTGCACAGAATGAAGATAGTTCACCGGGATCTGAAAAGCGCCAACTGTCTAGTGAACAAGCACTGGACGGTGAAACTATGTGATTTTGGACTGTCAAGAATAATGACAGAATCACCTATGAGGGATGCTGCATCTGCTGGGACGCCTGAATGGATGGCTCCTGAACTCATTCGCAATGAACCTTTCACAGAAAAGTGTGATATTTTTAGCCTCGGTGTGATAATGTGGGAGCTGTGCACCCTCAATAGACCGTGGGAAGGTGTCCCACCGGAAAGGGTATGAACTTTTACACCTCCTACTTAGTTCTTGGTTTCCTGTACCAAAAGAGAAAACTTGAACACTGATATTTTGTAGATATTGAACGTATGTTTTCATTTCGGGATTTAGGTAGTGTACGCTGTTGCAAATGAAGGATCGCGGTTAGAGATTCCAGAAGGCCCTCTGGGCAGATTGATTTCAGGTTATGCGGAATGTCATTAATCTACCCCCAAGTCCAGTCATGCTTTGCTTGGATTGGGATCTAATCGATCGTGTTTTTGCATTCACAGATTGTTGGTCAGAGCCGCAGGAGAGGCCAAGTTGTGAGGAAATACTTTCCCGTTTGTTGGATTGTGAATACTCGCTTTGCTGATTTTCTCCCTTCCCTTGTGTAGAAAAAACATGGCAGAGGTGTTACAATACTTTGGTCGGCTTCTTTCTCAAAGTTGTAGACTTAATAAATTTTGCTAATCATGTGAAAACATGTAATTTTTCCCCTCCATTTTGTAATCGCGCCAGAATTTCCTCTTTTCATGCACAATTCTGACGGTGTTGGGACATCGCTCAGTCTTTTTCCCCCTGCACGGGTACTCGGAAAGAAAGTGACGAGAATCGAACTGAAGGGAACCTTTCTCCCAACAATTTCTAGACATGTCTCATTAGAAGTGGTTACTGCCATGCAATGTCTTTATTTTACACGAAATTTTACGTGGAATACTTTTTTTGTCTGTGGGTGTGACATGTTGTACAAAATTATTTGCCAGTTATTATTTTTATGCTGTATGTCTCAGTATTTTGTGGTATTTCATATACTACAGCATATGTGGTACCGCAACATGTGATTTACTGTTGCGCATGATTGGGGTAGTTTTTTTTAATCGTTTTACACGGAAGTGTCATATACACATACAAAATGATAAAACATAATTACTAGTTATTAGGCATATTTTAAGATAAATATTAATTAATTTTTTTATTTACAAATAAAATTTAATTGGTAAATAATGTTAATATTGAAATTTGAAAATTTTTACAATTATTTTATTTTAATTTTCACCATGTCAATGCATATTAAGAAAAAGGAAGCCATGTATCTCATGTATCGTCAAATTAGTTTTTTTGCTTTTATTCTATATATTTCATTTTTTTTAGTGTAAAAAATATCATCTTTCATATATATATATATATTAGAAACTTATGTGAATAATTAGAATACTTATAAAAGAGTGCAAAAATATTGTTCTAAGTTCTTAAAACAATATTATATTACTTCATAAAATTAGTGATGGTATTTGGTACGGTACATAATGCAGTATACTTATAATTTAAAAGATGCTGAGTATGCAATGACAAATATGTACGTATTTCCCCACAAAGCAAGGAGAATGAGAAAACAATTGCTTTTATTATCCTCGACATTTCGTCTTGGCTTTTCCTCATAATATCGCGTTTCCAGTGACGAAGCAAGAGGACCTTATTGTCTGTTGAGCATGAAACTCATTTGACATTGCAAATAAAAATTTACAGAACCTGTTTTCTACCGTAGTTATTCTTTGTAAAATCCAGGGACTCTCCGTAAAACTACAAGTTTTGTACAAGAGTAGAACATACCCAGGACAAAGGCAAAAAGTGACGACGTGTCCGTGGCCTCACTTGCAAGCTTTCCATCAACCATTGACCACCAATTGATCACTTCAATCAGCAATCTGGCGGCTGTTCAGTGCGTCTTCAAAGCGGCTACACGACTCGAATCTCATTTCTGTGCTCATGTCATTTTCAGGTGCAGGATAATAATCTTCTCTAAGCTGCACATCCCTCAGATTGGGTATCTGCAATAGAAATCTCATAAAATGTTCATGGGCGGTCCCATGAATGAACAACTTCCTCAGAGATCCACACTCGCCCAGCAGTCCTGCCGCAGGAAGCGAAATGCACCTCTGGTTTACATCCCTGTCTTGTGGAGGCCAATAATCGAGCTCATTTAGACTTAGATTCCCAATCCCATTGAGGAAGAACCTCTCCCACAAGCTTAAATCCATCTGCCCTGATGGAGCTGTAAATACATAACCTGTCGTTTCACTGCAATCCAACACCATCTTCGAAAGCTTGGGATAGCCAGCCAGGGTGCTCAATCCGAATTCACGTTCTGAAGGCTTACGCCGCCCTCTGCAATCACCTTCCACCCTTATGTGAATCTCCTCCAGGTTAGGGCAATCATCGAGGCCTGCTGTGGGCAATGGGATTAGGAGCTCGCCAACACCAATCCAAAGCGAGAGGTATTGAAGCTTTTCCCATGTCTTGCAACTATAACCACTGCCATTGTCTTGCATACATGGGTAACCCAAGTCCTCTGATGCATATTTGCATTTCTTCTTCATTCTCGTATCCACACACTCAAGGAAGAAACTAGATTCGCACATACCACTGAGATCAAAACCACGACTGTTGGCAAAATTTCCGAACTGCTCTAACCCATCCCACACACAATCAATGTGCAGCCATTGAATCCGATCACAGATTGGCTCCAGAGCTCGCAAAGAAGCTGCAGCATCAAGATTCTTACAGCAAGAGATCTTGACATGAACCAAACTTCTTCTGAGTAAACTCGCCAAAGTTCTCACTCCTTTATATGTGATGGTCTTGCACCCTTGAATCTCGAACTTAGCCAGCTTTCCACATCCCCTACCAATTGCTATAAGCCCCATATCGGTCAAATCTCCACAATTCACAAGGGACAACTCTTGAAGGCCGGAGCACAAAGCAATCCCATCAAGCGGCGAATCTATTGCCATACAGACGCCATGAAAATGCCCTAACTTAAGCACTCGCAATTCTTTGCATTTCGAATTCAATACCTCCAGAACGGATCCACTATTCATCACATTCTTGCCCACATCAAGCACCAGCTTCTGCAGCAGAGGCAAAGCAGTAAAGAAGTCGATAAATGCTTTGGAGGTCAGCCTCGCGTCAACGGACCCAAACCCTTGGCTGTCCGGATCACCCCTCACAGCGTTCAAAGACGAAGAATCCACCAACTCAAGATGCGTCAACTTGGGACAGTTAGTTGAGATTGCCAGCAGAGTTTCGTCACCCACAGATCCAATGTACCTGGTCATATATATATATATATTAAGCCTCAGCCTGTGAAAGAGCAATATGCCAGCACAACGCATAGTGATCACAAAGTTTGGCTGGAAACTTACCTGGGGTCGAAGGTGCAGACGACCATGAATGAGCTGAGATTTGGGCAGGCGGCAGTGATGTCCTGAATCTCCTGAGACTTGAAACCCTCGGAAATGGAGGAAGTGAGGAGATTCAAGTGGAGGAGGGATTTGGAAGCGTCTGGAAAAGCTTGCAATGCGTGAGGAAGATCCTCTTTCCAGTAGTAGAAGGAGGACAAATCGAGAGAGGTGAGATTGGGGCATTGCTGAAAAAGAGAGGTGAAATCGGCGCCGGGCGGCCAGTGAGGGAGCCGCTGGTGCCAGCGGACGAGCTTCAGGTGTTGCAATAGGGGCCACTGGGAGAGCAGAACGTGGATGGTGTCGGGGGATCGGGAGTAGAGGGTGAGGGAGAGGACGGAAGGGAAGGCGGCGTGGAGGCTGTGGGCGAGGAGGAGAGGGGAGGAGGAGGAGGAGAGGAAGGAGTAGCCCCAGGGGGAGAGCAGGGAGAGGTCGAGGCGCGTGACGGCTCGGAAGCAGGTGGGGGCGAGGAAAAGGTAGCGGGCGTTGCTGCGGAGGGTGAGGGAGAGGCGCGTGGAGCGCTCGAGGAGGAGGAACTTACGGCAGACGAGGGAGAGGGAGTTGCGGGAGCGGGTGTCGGAGACGGCGGCGACGATGCTGGAGAGGAGGACGTCGGGAATATCGTGGATCACGGCCATCGATTTCAGTGGATCGATCTTGACTCTGGACTGCGAAGCATCAAATGGAATCAATTAGTCCAATAGAAGATCGGGATGGAACATTCGGGAATTGAAAAAGAAGATGATGAAGGAGAAGGGACGGAGCGAGCTGAGCAGAGGAGAGGGAGTGTGGAGCGATGGTGATGGTGGTGGGTTGGGTTGGGTTGGGTTGTGTCGTGTCGTGAATGGAGGCCCATGTGAATGTGATTCCAGAGAGCGGAGTCCAACCATTGGCTTCTCATCTCATCAACTATCTCGCAGTCTTTAATTAAATTCCAAACAACGGATAAATTAAAGACTTTGGCTCTGGTTCTGTGGGTGAATTAAGGGAGCTCACTGTCACAGTCCGTCGTTTCGGCAAATTGGTGAGGAGCTTCTTCTCTTCCTAATGTTAATTCATTTGATTTTCTAAAAAAAATTCCCCTCCCCTGTAAACACCAACACCTGAAGATAAACTCAAACCAAGCAGCTGATCAAATATTCTTACTAAAAAAGGAGCTATTGTCCTCGACTGAACAGGGAAAGGAACAATAATTCATATGGAATACCCCCTCCCCTCCTACGTAGGCTCCTTTTTTAACTCACCTTCCTTCACATTCTTGTAAAAATATTAGTGTCCAGAGCACCAACAACCCTTCAGTAACAACATTGCCACTAAACTTCTGCTTCCAAGTCTAACTCAGCAGATGGGACTTTGGCTCCAAACTCAACAAATGGGACCGAAGATCTTCTCCCACCTACTGTTATTTGTAATCCCCTCTGCTGCTACGTACTACTTTTTGCAGCCCCCCTGACCCTGAGGGTGAGATTTGTTGTTTCAATGCTCACTGTTTTACCAAAAAAAAAAAAAAAAAGACAAATTTGTTTGTCCCTCTGCTCTCCAGCGAAGTCAAATGGAGTTATATGATTATCATTCAAAGAGGCAAATGAATTTGATTTTCAAGGAAGGGCTCAATGGCAGAGAAGCCCAATAATGCTCATGACAGCAAAAATTGAAAATTTGCTTTGCTCCACACTTTATGGTCTGTCAGGCAAGGCAACTACCCTTGATCTGGAGCTTTGAACTTGAAAATGAAACATTTGGGCTTGGCTTAAATGTGCCCTTCGTCCCTCAAGTTTGGTCACTCATGCGAGTTAGTCCCTAAAGTGTAACTCATTACCAATTAATCAATTTTCTTTGATAATTGTTGCGACTTGGTCCTTAAACTGTCACGTGACCCTAATGACGTTAAATAGGGAATTGTTCTCACTGGTTCATGAAGAGCAGAAGGAGCTGAATTGGGTAGACCAATGACGGAGCTTGAAGCGGCAATAATGGTTGAATCGAAGGAGGAGAGAGGTGGTGACGACCGTCAAGCAACTTTGCTCTTGAACCAAGCAATTAGTCTTGATGAAGTAGCAGACATTTTTTTAGGACACGAGTCAACACATTTGGGTGATGGGGATTGGAGCTAGTGGGAGGAGAAAGAATAAAAGAAAGTAGGCAGGGGCAAAGTTGTGAATTATGTGAAATGTGAGGGTGAGATTATATTTTTATGGGACTAGGTTCAACTCTACTTGGTGCCTTATATCCCATTTTTTCCCACCTTTTTTTCCACCTCAGCCTAGCACACACATAGCTTTTCCACATCAGCATTACAACTGACGTCATCTCACTTTTCATTCATTTAAGGACCAACTCGCAACATTCATCAAACTTAAAGGAGTAAGTCATGATGAGTCACACTTTAGGGATTAACTCGTTTGATTCACCAAAGTTGAGGGATGAATGCTGCATTTAAGCCTCATTGGCCGACTAATCTCAAGTCTTCTTCAACGATGGTGCTTCTTACAAGTGAGGATACGATACTGACAATGATATCGGACACAGGTTGATTCAGATTGTACTCGAAATTTGGGGCTTTATTATATCAGGAGTCACAAAAGGAAATGGTCGAATTAGTTTTCTAGCAAGAGATGGGTCCATGTTATCCACTAAACTGTCCAAGATGCTAACAGAACCAAACCCAAAATTTAATCCAACACCACAAATCAGATGCCCCAAACTATTCAAATATTAATGGCAACAGCTTTCCTTTTGTGAATTTGAAAAATTTAAATCTTCTTTCTCCCTTGTCTCTCACCTCTCTTCCCACATTTTATCCTAATCCACCATGACCTTCAAAAAGAAAATCTACTACAAGATGGGTAAGTTCATTAAGATTGACTTTTGATGATTGTTGGCTTCACTAGAACCGGCACGGCGGCACTAGTGGGCAAATTGTTATATCAAGTCAAACTCAAGTTATCGGTACATGCATCTTGAAGAAGGCACACAACTTAAAATCTATTTTTTTGGGATTTCAACCATTCCATTGCCCACTATCAAGATATTGCAGGCATTTCGATGTAGCATAACTCGAGTGCAGAGTAGGGGGTGAAACTAGAGATGTCAAATGGGTTGGTTTAGGTTGAGTATAGCTAATTATAAACTGTCTCCACGAGTAACTAGGCTTGGATGGACGAGTATAACCCCCAACCTATTTTAAGACATATAATTGATTTTTTTAGACTTTTTTTTTTATATATTTACATATATTTTCAAGAGAATGTGTATATTTATAATTAATTAATACCTAAAAATCATAAAATAAAATAATATATGATAATTTATGTTAAATTATAATTTTATTTTGAAATAAAATCATATTTTAAATAATTTATGAGTAGTACAAGTAAGGTCGGGTTTGGATTTGGGTAGCTAGATTTGGAAAGGTAGGGCCAAACAGGGTATTCTTTGACATGCCTAAAAGAGACATACAGAGAAAGGGAGAAACAACTTATCCAAAAGGATTAAGTACCAAATTTACCACTAAAAAATATTGAAAACACCAAATTTACCATCAAATTTTTAAAAGTACCAAATTTAATATTGAACTTTCCTTTTGAAACCAAATTTACCATCAACGTTAATTGATCATCAAATGAAGAAAAAAAATAATTTTGATCCTTCATTTTTCATGTTGCTTTTACTATTGCCCCTAACTTTGTATATCTAATGATCATGTCATCTTCTTCAACCAATTGACCAATAATCTCATAGTCTACATCCTCTGCAAGCTCAGCTCCTCCATCACTTCCTCTTCCCATTTCATCAATGTCTTCTTCACCTGCAAGTGATTCAACTCCTTAACCCTGCACCCCCTCATATTGTCCATTCTAAGAGCCCTCATCGTAAAACCCTAACGTTGGCAATGTTTATGATATCAATGCACTACGTGAGCTTGGCCACTATTTGTAAGATAGCTATGGTGTCTAGCAAAACATTGTCGAAGGCTGCCGTTTGTTGCTCCAAGAAAACATTCGTGAGCTCGTGCTGTCTCTTCGAGTTCTCACAGAATGGCTTCCTCAAAATTAGGAGTGACAGGCTAGGACTAACACCTGCTCCGTTTCCAATTTTGGTTAGGATATAGGTTGGAAGCTATTAAGTGAGGTAGAAAGTAAGATACTGGGTTTGGAGACGCATCCGATAAACCAATTCTTGAAGAAGATGGTATGATCTTTAGATGGGCAAACATAGGGTATTAATAAAAGAAATGTGAAGAATCAAAGACCAACATTGTTATTTTTCATATTTAATTTGATTGTCACTTAACAGAGGAGTGACAAATTTGGTCATTTTTATAATATTAAGGATAATTTTGGTCTCAAAAGTAAAATTTAATATGAGATTTGGTACTTTTAAAAGTTTGATGATAAATTTGGTCCTTTTAATACATTTAAGTGGCAAATTTAATACTTTTTTCTATCAAAAAAGTTGAGTCATAAAACATATTACTACAAATTTATAGGGAAAAAAAATGAAAGAATGAACCTGCTTAAAAGTCATCCTGTAATCAATAAAAATATAGGGCGGACAATTGTCCATCACTCATTCTGCCAATAACGGAGACAAACTGTTCTCTAATCACATTCCAAAATTAAACTAAATCATTATTTCATAAACTTGAATCTCGCATCGATAAAGAAAAAAAATGCAAAGTTATTATCTTGATGAATTTACAATGTTCAATCAACTTTCATTACATGTTAGAACACAAATCTTTTGTTGATCCAGAATGGTAAATAGATTTTGAAAAATGCATATGTGGTCCAAACCTTTGTGTGTTTCATTTATGTCACTAATCTTCAATACTTAGTTCCCCAACTTGTTAAAAATGTCCAATTTTTGTCTTTCTTTGATTAAAAAAAAATAAGGGAAAATTACACAAACCTTCAATGTGATTTAGCCTAACCTATACTTTGCTCCTCTATTTTAAAAAATATACGCTTTACCCCTTCTCCCTTTATATTGTTTGACAACAACTTTTGGAAACTTAATTTAATTTGTTTGGTAACTCTGTTACAATAATTTCAATTCTTTTGATATTTTTTCAGAGTCAACTAACATTTAAATTATTTACATTTATAGAGAGAAAAAAATACATATATAGAGAATAAAAATTGATAATTTGAAATGTCTATTAACTATGAAAAAAGTATTAGAGATATTGAAAATTAAAGAGATAATTATCATATAGTTTAAATTAGGGTTTCAAAAGCTATTGTTGGGGAGCGTAAAATAAGCAAGAGATAAATTGTATGTTAGGTTAAACTATTAAAGGGTTATTTTAGGTTTTCCAAATTAATTGTGACAAAAAAACAACAAATTAACTCTAGCTTATAAGGATAATAACACCTTTTGTCCTTAATCTTATTCTTTTAATCGACTGATTTAATCAACTGAGAAGTTAACTTCTATTTTTTGTTACTAAAGTTAATTTTTTTGGTAAAAAAAAAAATTCTCGTTTCAAATTGTGAACTAAAGAATATTAAAAAGGTTTATTAAATATTAAAAATATGATAATATATGCATACTATATTAGAAATTGTGATGAACTTTTATTAAACAATTAACGAAAAAAGCCTAAGTCGGCCAAGAGTTTAGGTTACATACATCCATGGCTTCTTTGTCAAGTAAATTATTACTCCCTCAGTCGCAAGAAGGTTGCACCAATTCAATTTTGCATGTATATCAAGGTGGGCTATTGTTTTACCATCCTTCCCAATTATACCTTATCTTTCTTCGTCTTTCTCAAGCTTCGGTTGCCCACCCTTTCTTCATCCTCCTCCTCGCTAACCATCCTCTATTGTGCTCCGTCTACTTCATAATCTCCACAATCGCACTCCCTTCGCACTCCGATCTCTTCTTTTTGCTTTTGTCAAGTCCATACCACTCCCTAATTTCGTCCATTTGCCTCAACCCATCCTTTTGATCTTGCTTGACCTCAACATTTCCTTTTGATCCTACCTAGACGTATCCCTTTGATTGCATTTTGACCTTGTTGTTTTTTTTTGTTGTGCCTCGATTGCTGCAACCCAATTGGTGATTTCTCTTTAACATATGTAAAGGTGTTGATCTAGTCCTGGCGGGCTTGGCAGAGGAAATCAATGAGTGAATCATACTAGATGATGATGAAGGCATAACCGGCGGAAGACCACAATCGATGACCTAGTATGTAAAAGAAGAGAGGTCGGGCTTATGAAAGGGATGAGTACAGAATAGTACAATAGTCATTTTATTTGTTAAAACTTGCTAAAAATGGAAAGAGAGTAATCAATTTGGGGCAGCCCAAAATGAAAAATGGTGTAACCTTTTTAGGATGGAAGGAGTTATGCTAAAAGGTGTAGCCTTTTTCACTATTCATCTATAATGATTTTCACTGTAGATGAATGAATAGTGTATCTCTTTATCTTTCTTTGTTTGTTTCCTTTCCCTAAACATAATTGGCTCTTTTTTAAGTTTGGTTCCCTTTTGCGAGGTGTTTGTCTTTTTGAGGGCCTATGTTGTTAAATTCGTAGTTCATTCTGTTTCACATTTGTTTGGCTAAAACCTTATTTCAGTCCCTAAATGTCTAATTTTCCCGATTTTGGTCCCTCAGTTTGATAAGTGTTCTATTTTGGTCCTAGATTTCATAGCTACTTAATTAGATTCTTTTATTTGCTATCTTAGTCTCCAAAATTTTTTGTTGTTTTTATGTACTGTATTTTGAAGTAAAACTTTGGCAATCAAGATTTGTTTATTTTTTAGTTAAACTATTTTTTTCTCTCTTTATTTTTTTTACCTTTATTAAGTCAATTGTTAAACCTTCAATACACAAAAAGCCAAATTACATGGTTGATCCTTTAACTTTTTCAACTCTCACGAGTTAGTCCCTTAACTTTAAAACACATGACAATGACTAAACTGCAAAATAAATAACACTAAGTGTTGAGAGCATATATATTAGAAGTGATAGCTGACTAACTTCAAGTTTTACTAATTAGAAAGCTGGATCTTCTCCAATTATAATGGATCGTCTACTGCAGTATTGAATCTTCATTGTCTAAATCTAGTAAGAAAAAACTCCTACTAAACTTGTTTACATTTTGATTTCTATTGATTTAATGTTTCTATCTTATTTCATTGAGATTTTCTAATTATATTGTTCTTTTTTTCCTATTGCGATTCAATTTAGGAGATTGGAATTACCAGTCCTTTGCAGATACTTGAGAAACCAAGGCTGGGTGTGTCTTATATGATCTTGAGAGAAGTGAGGTCATAGTCTTTGTCGAATTTTGTGATGATGAGAAGATCAGTAAGTTGCTACTCATCTCTTTCAACTTTTAGTTGCTTCAAGGATTCTTCTGGATAAATCAATTGCTGTAGCAGCGGCTGTGGCTCTTGAAAAATAAAGTACCACCTTCCACATCTTCATTGTTTCTATCATTCACTATTATGGTCGTCGACTCCTAGTGGCAATACTAATTGGTCATGGATTTCCTTGCCTTGCTTTGATCTCTAGTGTCTAGCACTATTATGATTGACTAGAAAAGGTCATCAAATTGTTTGTCAGTGAGTGGTCTTAGGTAGATCGATGAAGTTAACCAATAACCATCGACAACTTTCACGGAAGTCGAAGCTAATGAATTCAGTGAGGGAGAGCATTTGGTCTTTATGGTCACCTAGAAATGGTATTTTTTTTAATAACACACCTGTAAATAGTTTTCATGTGTTCTCATTGGTGCAATCTTCTTCTTTGTTTTTTTGCTCTCAAGCAAGTCTAGAGTGAGGTTTATGTGTTGAGAATTGATTTACTAAATGAGACAAGGAATCAAGAACTCAAACAAATGGGTGAATGACTTCATCTTATTACTTCAGTAACTAGCATTTAAATAGCCAAAAGATAACAGTCACAACAGGAAGGAAGATTTGGAGCCCATATTTATATGCACATGGTAACATAATTGGAAGAAACAAAACTTATCTAAACTCTTGGAGGCTAGGATTTTATTTTAACGAAGATTATAAAAACAAGTAACTAAATGTAATAGACTCAACACTCCATCCCTTAAAGTAAATGTTGGATAACATCTAGTTTAGTTAGGGATAGTACACAAACCCAGCTCCTCATATAGTTTTGAAATGTTTTTAGCTTCAGCTGGTTAGTCATCAAATTTGCAATTTGATCCTGCGTTCCACAGTGAATTACCTTGATAGCTCCATCCTTAGTAAGATTTATCAAATAGTGAAACCATACATCAATGTGTTTGTTGCGACCATGCAAGAAAGGATTTTTATACAACTTAATGGTTGAATTATAGTCACACATCACAGTGGTATAGCTTTCTTGAGTGTGCCCTAGCTCCTACAAAATCTTACTCATCCATACTGTCTGGTATGCACACGTCATTGCGGCTACAAATTTTGCCTCTATAGTAGAAAGAGCGATAATGGGCTATCTTTTTTAGGGCTAAGCCACTGCAACTTCATTCATCAAGAATACATATCCTGAGATGCTCTTCCTATATTCTGTATTTCCAATATAATCACTATCTGTGAAAGCCAGTAGTTCTTTAGTCCCTTCTTTCTTATATAGAATACCATAGTTGATAGCCCTTTTCAAGTACCTCAATGCTATTTTGGCAGTTTGCAGATGCAGCTCTGTTGGTCTCTGACAACAAACATAATATCAGGATGAGTGGCAATAATATACAAAAGACTTCGTACCACTTATTTGAAATATGTTTCATCAACCTTGATTCCTCTTTCATATTTGCTCATCCTATTTCCTGGAGCAATAGGACTGTTAACAGACTTACTTTCCTCCATACCAAAATGCCTTAACACCTTCATGTTATATTTTCTTTGGAAAATGAAGATACCATCGGTTCTTTGCAAAACTTTTATGCCTAAAAAACAAAAAAAAAATCTCATCTTTCACAAGTCAATCATGTCAATTTTTTTTTCATTGAACTCTTAAAAATCATTCATTATATACTCATCATCACCAGTAAATATGAGACCATCCACATAAATACTGCTAATGAGAACTGTACTTTCTTTACTTCTCTTGATGAACAATGTCTGTTCATGATATCTTTGAAAGCATTCTTTAACGAAGTAAGTTTCAACATGACTAAACTAAGCTTAAAGAACTTTGTTTAAGCCACATAAGGCTTTATGCAACTTGTAAACTTAGTATTCACTTCCTTTTTTCTCATGTCCTTTTAGTTATTCCACATAAATTTCTTCACTTATCTCTCCATGTAGAAACACAGATTTGACATCAAGCTGGAAAAATCTTCCATTTTTTTTTGCTGCAATAGCTGTGATCATTCTCATTGTATTCATTTGTGCCATTAGAGCAAACATTTCGTATAATTTACACCATGTTGTTGAGTGTAACCTTTGGCCACTAAATGTGCTTTATGTTTGTCCACCTCTGTTAGAAAGTCAAATATGTCATTTGTATTAATAGTAAATATATATTTGTTTTCCTTATGTATTCCTTGATTGTGGCAGTGATAGAAGTAAGCAAGTTGTATATATATCTCCTCTCAAACATTAATGAAATTAATTCCAGCCAATTCAATCTTTTTTTTTAAATCTTTTCATGGTATCAGAGCAGGATTAAGATCCTCACTCATTTTTTTTTCTACACTTTACTTTCTTGTGTGCATCTTTTTTCATCTTTTCCTCTTTCCAGATCAGATTTCATCTTCATCCATCTTACTGTCATTACCGCTGTCAAGCTTTGCTATTCTTTTGGATCCGTCTTTGCTGCTGTTCTCTAAATTTTTATGATTAAAAATGGTCGACACTGAGCTCAATTTACCTGTTGAACTCTCATCTGTCAAAGGTGGCTCTCGGATACATATTGTGCAAAATTCAGTTAGATCGATGGATCATTGACAGTGATGCAATAAATCATATTGTGTCTTCATCAAATAATCTTATATGTGGAAGCAATGATCATTCACTACATCATGTACTATTGCCTAATGGAGAAAAGACTCCAATTATTTCTACTAGATCTTTGCCTTTGAATTCCAAATATCATTTGCATAAAGTGTTATGTGTTCCGATTATCAAAGTTGATTTGATATCCGTTAGTCGACTTACACATGAATTAAATTGCTTAGTGACCTTTTTCCCCGACTGGTGTATTTTGCAAGGCCTGGTTACGAGGAAGATGATTGGTTTGGGTAAACAGTGCAATGACCTCTACTATTTGGTAGCATTGGCGATGAAGAAAATCTTAACTGAGTCCCCTTCATCGCCAAATCATTGACCGGCTTGTAATATCATAATCTCACTTACTGATATCTGACATAGCCATTTAGGTCATGTTTCTTATTCCCCTTTAAAATTCATTGGCAAGAATTTTTAAAATTTTTCAGTTCAGCCTATTGATGCTCGTTTGATTTGTCCATTAGCTAAGCAAACTCATCTACCTTTTGATCTTAGCTCCATTTCATCTAATAAACCTTTCGATCTTATTCATTGTGATATTTGAGGTCCTTATAAGCATTCATCTATTTTTGGTGCTCAGTATTATCTTACAATTGTTGGTGATTTTTCACGGTTCACTTAGGTTTTTTTTATGCGTCACAAGTATGAGACACAATCTGCATTAAAAAATTTCTTTTCCTTTGTCTCCACCCAATTTTCTTCTTGCATAAAAAATATTTGTACTGATAATGGTGGAGAATTTATTTCATTGCAAAAATTTTTCAATGAAAAAGGAGTAATTTTTCAACACTCTTGCATTTATACATCTCAACAAAATAGGGTTGTAGAGCACAAATATCGTCACATTCTTGAAATTGCACGGGCCTTAAAAATGCATGCTAATCTTCCCCAAAATTTTGGGGAGAATGTGTTATCATTGCTGTGCACATTATTAATCAGTTGCCCACTCCCATTCTCTCTTTCAAAGCTCTCTTTTCTCTAAATTACCATCATTTTCACATCTTTGAGTTTTTGGTTGTTTAGCCTTTGCTACCAATGTCCACTCTTCCAATAAATTTGATAATTGTGTTAAAAAAAGTATTTTCATCGATTATCCTATCGGTCAAATGGCTTATAAGCTTTACGATCTTTCCACTTATAAGGTTTTCCCAAATCGAGATGTGAAATTTCATGAACATATTTTTCCATATAATACAATACAGACTCATTCTTCTGGTCAGTCTCAACCACACATCTCTATACCATATCCTTTCTTTGAGGCAAACATGTTTTCTGATCATTACCTTGTCCCTCCAAACAATTCCAATCTATCTCCAATTGATAATGAGACAATCACCACCAACCCAACTCCAGATCCTCTTAAAACCTACACTTGTCATCCTAAAGATGTTCCTGCACCTTCATTAGAAATCCCAGAATCCACAATTCCCAAATTAGAATCACTGGTACTGTCATCATCAAGTCTGTCTAACCCATCCCTTGTCCTTCCTAGTCCACCATCTCCACCATCACCACCCTCACATGAGCCTCTTCGTCATTCTAGTCGCCCGCATAATCCACTGGTAAAATTATAGGATTATGTTTGCTTTTAGGTCATGCATGTTGGCTCCGACCAATTAAATTCTTTGCTTCTAGGTCTGAATGAAGGCACTCGATATCCGCTGTCCGATTATGTATCTTATCATCAATACAAGCCTGAGCACAAATCTTTTATAGCTCATGTTAGCCAAGCTACGGAACCATAATCCTACACTAAAGCTGCCGTTCATCTTGAATGGCAAGCAGTGATGCAATCAAAACTGGAGGCACTTGAGGTTAATGGTACATGGACTCTCACCTTTCTTCCGGTTGGTGAAAGACCAATTGGCTATTGTTGGGTCTATAAAATCAAGCACATGTCTGATGGTTCCATTGAAATATATAAAGCCTGATTAGTGGCTAAGGGATTCACTCAATTAGAAGGTTTTAATTATCAAGATACATTCTCTCCCACTGCCAAGGTCATTTCTGTTCGTCGTTTGCTTACATTGGCAGCTGCTTAAGGTTGGTCCCTCCACCAGTTAGACGTCAACAATGCATTCCTCCATAGAGATCTTCATGAAGGAATATATATGTCTCCTCCACCAGGGCTTCGGAGACAGAGGGAGGAACATCTGGTTTGTCACCTACATAAATAACTCTGTGGTATGAAGTAAGTCTAACGTCAATGGTTTGCAAAATTCTCAGAAGCCATCCGATCAGCTAGTTATGTGCAATCCAAAGCTAACCACTCATTATTCACCAAGAGATGAGGCAAGCCTTTTACAGCTCTTTTGATATATGTTGATGACATCCTAATTACTGAAAATGATCCTGGAAGTATTACTTATATAAAAAAGTTTCTGTATTGTAATTTCCGTCTAAAGGATCTTGGTGAATTAAAGTATTTTTTGGGAATCAAAATTTCAACTTCTAAAAGTGGGATTTTTATCTCCCAACGGAAGTATGCACTAAAAATTACCAAAGATGCAGGGTTGTTGGGCGTGGCTCCCATTGATACTCTTATGGAGAAAGGTTTGAAGTTGACAGACGAGAGTGATTTGCTCAAGGATCCAGGCCGCTATAGAAGATTAGTTGCCAATTAATATACTTGATGGTTTCAAGGCCAAATATTACATATTCTGTACTTGTCTTGAGTAGGTTTATGCACTAACCCCGTAAACTTCATATGGAGGTAGCTATTTGAGTTGTCCGATTTTTGAAAGGTGCACCTAGCAGAGGTTTATTCTTCTCTTCAAATAGTGATTTCAAATTACGAGCGTACTGTAATTCTGATTGGGTAGGATGTCCATTCACTAGAAGGTCTACTATAGGATATTGTGTTTTTCTTTGACCTTCATTGATATCTTGGATATCAAAATGATAGAAAATAGTGTTGTTTTCTTCAGCCGAGACTGAGTATCGCTCAATGACTGGAGCTTGTTGTGAGTTAACATGGCTTCGATACCTATTGAGAGACTTGGGACTTGTCCATCATAAACCTGTCACATTACATTGCGATAATAGGGCTGTTTTACACATTGCAGCCAACCCAGTTTTCCATGAGCGAACTAGACACATCACAATGGAAAGGAAGATTATCAACCCATGTTTACATGCATGTGGTAACATAATTGGGAAGAAACAAAACTTATCTTAACTCTTAGAAGTTAGGATTTTATTTTAACTAAGATTTTAAAAACTAACAATTTAATGTAATAGACTCAACACTATGTTGTATGGTTCTTGGGTGTTAAATCCCAGTACATGTGTTTAATGTAATGTAAACTTTTCTGTTTGCACTCTTTTCCAACTTCTTGCTAGCATTAGTTGAATTATTTTACTTGTTGATAAAAAAATGGCAAGTGCGAGAAGTTAAAGCGTGCTTGCTATCCAAAACCTACTTGTAGTAATTGGATTTTGATTGTTGCATAAAAATTAGGTGCTTCTGATTCTATGTATAGCTAAGTGGTTTTCTTGCTTCAATATCTGGTTATATAGATTTTCCAGTAGTTAATATAAAATTTTTTGTTGCTGTTAAAAAAAAGATATATAATTTTGTATGCATGGCGAAACCTCAAATGAAAAAGGAATAAGTTTATGCATTCACTCTTGAAATCTTTAATTTTTTTTTTGTATATAATAAAAATTTTATATAAATAATTGCACACGACACATAAGTAATTAAATAGAATTTGTCTACACATGAGCTAAAATAATCCAAAATAAATTATAGTTGGGCAGTTATAAATAAGCAAAAGATTAGGGATCGGATGCCAGTTTGGCAATCATCAGCCCACATCCTAATGTGATTCCCTATGGTCTTGAACAAGCCAACTTGCATTGGTTTTGGGGGCTTCAGAGCTAGAATGGATTAAGTTGTATTTCAAGGGCTAATTTGTATTATTTTTTCCATTTAGAGGGTCATTGGTACATTTATGTTTAATAGTTATTATAGTGAAGTTAATTGACAAAATAGAAATACTGTAGCTATGGGATTCATCATAGTGCACAGTTCTCATTTATCCTATTTTTTTAAGCTGACACTGGCTAGCTAATAGCCAGCAGGACATACAGTGCATGTTTTAGGCATAATGTATATAATAATACTGGTGGATATATAAAAGTGTTTCAAATATTTAAGAGCTGAAAAGAAAATTTCATTTTTTTTTTTTACAAAGGCTAATATTTTTAAAGCACAAAAAAAGAAAATTGCTATACAAATACACCCGGGCATACCTAGGGAACCATTAAAACCTACTTCATAGTGCTAACAAAACTCGACACTGACTAGATGCAAGCAATCGGGGCAAAAGGATCTTTGTCAATCTTATACACAACGCAACCTACACTTTCTTCACAAGTTCATCAACACTTTTGGAAGGCCTACCATTATACCTAGCATTCCACTCACTTCAAATATAGTATATAGCCGCTACAAATACTCGCTTTCTTGACCTTTTGAGTAAGATGCCTTCCTTTAAGGGCCTTATGATGGCTTTTCCAATGGTTCACTTGCTTGGAAAATGGGTAAGAGAAAAAAAAAAGATGATCCAGGATCTCCTTCACATAACACCTACTCGGAAAAGAAATCCCCCATGACTTCAGTTTAGCTTAAGTTAGCAGCCTAACCTGCATGATAAGTAAGAAGATCATATTGAATTTGGGAGCTATTAACAATTCCCAACAAAAAGTGTGCCAACCAACAGCCGAGACTTTGGTCCTCAGAAGCTTGTAGGCAAATTTTTGCACTTAAGCTACATTAGAAAGAGAGTCTATATAAGCTCTAGCTTCAGTTATCGAACTAAGCTTCAATAAAAAAATATTCTTGACCTTCAACAAATTTTGTCATATAAAAAAATCAATGAGAATTTTCCTTACCTCCCATACATCCGTTGCCATTAAATGATAATTATGAACCAGTGAATCCATAAAGAATCTTTTTTCATATGAATATTCTACAAAAGCCTACATCAGCAGAGCTTGGTTCTAGACAACTAATTATTTTGCTCCTAGCCCCCGTTCCTTCCTTGAAATAGTGATGGTCTGCTAGGCTATATATGGCTTATACTTAGCCACATATTTTCCTTTCTAGAGAAAAACACTACAACTAGCTTCAATTTGCAAAATGAACACAAACATATAGAACAAAGAAAGGCTTTCGAAGACTGCTTGGATCCTGATCCATCTGCTAGCATAAGACAAATGCTTTGCACCCCATGAATCAATCCTTGCTATAATATTGTCAATAAGGATATCATACTTTTTATTTTTAAGGTGACAAGATTGAATAGGAACTCCCATGTATCTACAAGGCGGGCTGCCTTCCTGGAATTACAACGAATACAAAATTCAACTCTTCAAAAGAGGATCCATACCACCAAACTAATTTTTTTTTTCTTCAGGCTTGGATTAAACCTTGAAAAGCCAACAAATTTTGGCACATACTTCAATAAAATTTCAATGGAAGATTGATCGCCTCTACAAAGCAATAAAAGATCATCATCAAAAGCCAAGTGCATGATTTTCTGTTGAGAACATTTCAAGTGCAAGCAAAAACCCTCATCCTTGTGAATATTCTACATAGATCCAGAAAAGAATTCAGTACAAATTACAAACAGGTAAGTGGATACTGGATCTCCTTGTCGAAGACTTTTCTCACCTTTAAAATACTCTTTAACTGAGCCATTTATACATAAAGAGAATATTGCGGTAATCACATGTTCCATTACCCAAAAAATAAACTTTGGAGGAAATTTAAGGGCACTGAGAGCATCTTCCAAAAACTGCCAATGGTCTGAATCGTAGGCTTTCATAATCTCGAGTTGGATTATACAACAAGGAAAAAAATTATTTTTTTTTCTGTTTCCTTTAAATTATTGGTCTTCCATTCATAGCTGGCGATCCTTAATCTAAGTTACATATTCCTTTTATTTTAGATTATCATGAGCACTCTCATTTTCAAAATATTATTACTTATTTAAGTTTTAAAAAGTGACTTTCCCATTTTCGAGCTCCCGCCCCATACTCTCTCTTTCAAGACACTTTGTGTAACTTAGTCCTTAATTATACATTTTTAATTTCTCACCTTAGGCTTAAACAATATTTTACATATTTGTATATGTCATCTGACTAGGTATGTGAGTCTTTGAAAAATTTTATTTTGCTAAAGTGGCAACAGGCCCCTAAAAGTAAACCATAAAAAATAACAGGTCCTTGAAAGTGAATCATTAATCCTCTAAAAATGAACAGTTCCTTTCAGATGATTAATAATTGACTTTCTGGGCCCTGTTACTAGTAGGGCTATTTATTGTTGTAGCATGGTAAAAGGCCTTGTGAGTTCTTCATCACCAATTAACAAACAAAGTTTAAGGAGTGATAAAAGTGCAAACATAGTAAACTAAAAAATGGATGATGGTCCAAAGTTTTGTACTCTAAGGGTCGAAGTGCAATACAATGCATACATTAGGGATCATTGTGTCTTTTGACAAGAAATGTAATTTTGGTTTTGGGCCTTTAGAGATGACTCAATTTTGAAGCAAAAATTAATTAATTATATTGTAAGTGTATAAGTTGTAGCATGTCTAGAATGTAGTATGTCTAGCTAATCTTTGTCATTTGTCTTTTTTTGATCGAATAATAACTTATAATAACAAGTGCAATGTTTTTGGTTTACAAATCTTTCACAAAAATGTCAAAATGATTAGACAGTAATGAATTATAATGCAATCGAAAAGTCAAATTAATTGTATATATCTCTTCATTATCGCCTGCTTTTACAGCTCAAAGTGGTTTTTTTTATCATAGTGATCGAGATCTAAATGTTATATATAGGCTTATGATTGAAATATTCTATAGGCTTATTTAAGGCATGGGTGCTAAAAACACAACGAATGTTTGTGTGTATTAATTTATGCATCTATTGTAAATCACTATTGTATAGCTCTCCTAGTGTGCACGTGCACGTGTGCGCACGTGCACACACACACACACACACACACAAAAGGTCAATTTTATCATTAAATTATAAGGTTTAAGAGTAATTTTGTTATTAAAGTATTTTTTCAAGCAAAATAGTCATGGACATTTTTGAAATAGGTATATTTGTCATCAATGTTTTGGAATGGAGACCGATAGGATCATGAACGAGGCATTATCTAGACGAGATATGTTTGTTTTTACTCATCAATATAGTATCGCCAGTTGTTAGTGATGTACAAGAACCCGACAATGTTTAAGATGGGCTGACAACGAACGGCTAGGAACAACGACAGCAACAATTACCTAGCAATTATGGCCTGCAAGTAACAATTGCCTGACAATTACTGTTGCTGGAGTTGAGCGATTAATCCATGGGCTTGGGCTGTTGTGGCTGGGGCTAAGATTGTGGCCGTTATGTAAGCGAGTTAAAGGGGAATTGTGATGAAAGAATTCACCGATGCACTTCTATGGTGTTCCATTTCTAGCGGATTGAGGAGGACAATTGAAGATGGTGGCTTTTGTGTTGGAAATGAAAGATTAGGGTGAAAAAAGGGAAAAAAATAATTTGTGTAATTATACTACAGTTTTTCTTGTTTATCAATTACTGTGTCAAAAGATTATATTTCCATATGTGCCTCCACATCGATTCCATGTCAATAAAAACACTACCATGTCATCACTCTCCTGGCATGTCTTAGCATGTCATTAATGGTAGTAGCAAATATATTTGTTTCAAAAACATCATTGACAATTTGTCCATAAAAATACTTCAGCGGTAAAATCACTTTCCGGTCTATACCTTAATGGAATATATATATATATATATATAGTTGATCATGTGGTCTTTGATATCTTTATACGCTGTACAAATATTTTCATGTTTTATTATTTTTTCATGTAAAATATCGTAGTATACCGCGATATTTTGCAATATTTCATATATAGGTAACCTTTTATGTACATTTTGTCAGAATATCACAGTATATCACATGCAAAATACTGCAAGGTAGGTACCGCGACATCCTATTTTTAATAGGGCATGTGTGAGATATTTTTTTTGGATCATTTCACATTAAAATATTGTACATAAATATGTAAATTAGTAAAATATCATGAATGGGATCAATATGTTGCTTTTGCATAACAAGATAGGACAAGAGCATCATACTTTGAGCCATCTAGGAACTTAATATGGTACTAGAAAATATATTGTTATTATTAAAGTACTATTTTTTTTTTCACATGCATCAATAATTTAATTTTTTTTGCTGAGTAATATGTATTTTTCTCTATATATAACTTTTTTTTTAAGTTTTTTTTGTATAAAAGATCATCCTTCATATATAATTTGTTTATATTTGACAAATTACAATGAGAAAATTGGAAAACATAAAAAAAGGTGTCAAAAAATTTTAATTAATCTATTTAACCTTAAAATAATATTCTTACTTTTTTTTTTTTGAAAATGATAATAGTATGTGGTGTGATATATCATACGGCATATCTTGAAATTGCAGGGTGCAGTATACCTAGCGTTAACGATATTTAATACCTTAGTCGATCAATCACAGACTGGCCAGATCGATCTCTCAATTTATAGTTATTTTTTGAAGTAACAATCTGTATATATGTTTATGAGGAGTAGTACTCGAATAGCAAGATATGTAGGAGGCTACCTACTGCATCAAGGTTTCTTTTTTTTTTTTTGAACTGCAAAGAAACTTTTTATTTAGATAGAATATGGACCGAGTGAGTATATGAAAAGAGCTTGGCAAGATTCTAAGATCAAAAGAAAACTATTAATGCACTAATCACAATAACGAACTCCTGCCAAGCATATGCTAGAAAAAAATATTAATTGATCACTCTACTCAGAATCTAGTAGCTAGAAAATAATTAACTATCGATCCCAAGCCATAGAGTATATAGAGATGGCCTTAAAATTAGGAAACCCTAAACTGTTCTTTAGCTTCTGTGCTATCCTGTGTTCTAATTTCTTCAATCTCTTTTTTGGTTATTGTTAGGTTGATAAGATAATTACTTAATTAATTAGAGTTTATAGACTACTACAATAGATCACACACACACACAAACACACACACAAGGAATTAAGGGTAAAGTGCATGAATAGTCCCTAAATTGTCACTTATGTTGCATTTTCAACCCTAAACTATGAATTATTGTACCGTTCATCCTAAAACTATTATTTTATTGCTTCATTCATCCCCCATCAGTTCCTACAAGTAAACACTAATGAAAAATAACTAGATTGCAACAAAATGAAATATTTTGGCTGAACAGAACAAAATAGAAATATTGAAGGTCTAAAAAAGTAATTCAAGGAAAAAAAATAAATTCAAACCTTGCTTTCATGGTCAAAAAAAGCAAAAAGGTAAAAAGGGAGTTCTTTTGTTGGTCTGCTGTTGATTATGATAGTGCGTCAAAGTGTGTTGACTCTTATAGATGGCATTGAATGGATGCAAGAAGTTGTAAAAAATTATTGGCAGCCAAAAAATCTGCTCAACAAATAGTTGATCAGGTTATGGCAAAAGAGAAATTGGGATCTACACACTTAAAAAATCACATCTGATTCTAATTTAGGGGAGGATATGATTAAATATGTTCAGGCTCCATTATAGATATATTATGTGTGTTTACGTGTGTAATACATGTATTAGCTATTTGTGTGTGTTTAGGATGGAAAGATTTCTACGTATATATATATTTGTACATAAATAAGAAAAGGGAGAAATGATTTCCACAATCTTTTATGGTATCAGAGGCACAGCCACAGCCTCTTCGATAGACACCATGAACTACAGTGCAGATGATGATAGGAAGATTGGGGCCATGAGGCCATCTGTTCATGATCCTCAATCACCCTATTATCTTGGATTGAATGATCATCCGGGTTCAATTATCTCTCCAAATTTTTAGAAGGGAGACAACTATGATGAGTGGACAAAATCGATTCGAAATGCTTTCTATGCCAAGAAGAAATTTGGCTTTCTTGATGGCACAATAGCACAACCAGATGAAAATACGTCTGAGATGGAGGATTGGTACAACCTTAATTCCATGCTAGTTGCGTGGATTATTAATACATTCGATTCGGCACTACGGTATTTTGTTTCTTACATGGAACACATCAAGGATCTCTAGGACGATCTCAGGGATAGATTTTCAATTGACATTGATATGCAGATTCAGTAGTTGAAGATAGACATCGCAAATTGCAAGCAAGTTGGGATGACTGTGATTGCTTATTACAGGAAGCTCAAGGGTATATGGGAGGAATTGGTTGGATATATGAGGAACCTGGTTTGTACTTGTAATGGTTGCACGTGTGATGTGGCCAAAGAGCTTCTTGAGGAGCGAAAGAAAGAATGTATCCATCTGTTCTTGATAGGGCTCGATGGTGCGTTATACGGGACAATCAGGTCAAATATTTTGAGCATACAACCATTATCGTCAATGAATCGAGTGCACTCAATGGTTTTCCAAGAAGAAAAGCACAAAGAAGTGGCTAGGAACCAAGGGGAACGAGCCGAAGCTATTAGTTTTGTTGTGCAAACAGTAGGAAGGAGCAAGGGACTGAACACATTCGATTCAAAGGAGACCACTTGTGCACACTGTGGTAAGATCAGATATAATGTTGATGACTATTTTTAGTTGGTTGGTTATCTACAATGGTGGTTTGCTGGCCATGGTGGAAGAGGTGGTGCACGAGGAGGTAGATCTGGTCGAGGTCGTAGGGGTGTAGGATGTTGAAGAGGAGCCACGGTAAATGCCGCGCAAATTGGGTGTAGCAATGGGCAGTAGCAAGCATGTACCATTGAAGTCGATCGAGCAGGGGTCCTTAGTCTGGCTGATGAACAATGGGCTTCCCTTGCTTCATTGCTTGATAGTCTTAAAATTGCTCCCACGGTTAATGAGAAATTAATGGGTAAGTTGCAAAATATACGGTGGCTTTTGGATACTGGGGCTTTAAGTCACATGACAAGAAGTATAGAATTGCTTGAAAGTTTAAACCGAATTGATCCCTGCTCGGTTGGTCTTGCTGATGGAAAAGGGATTATAGTAACGCAAAAAGGAACAGTAACTCTCAGAAATGGGATCATTTTTAAGAATGTTTTATTTGTGCCAAAATTGAACTGCAATTTAATTTCTGTGTCTCAGTTAATTGATGAATTAAATTGTGCAGTCACTTTTACTAATAAGTTATGTATGATACAGGATAGCAATTTGAAGACCTTGATTGGTGTAGGTGAACAACATGATTGGGTGTACCTGTTTCATCGCGTGGCAAAAGCTCAAGCATGCAAGGCTAAAGAGGTGAATTCATTCGAGTTGTGGCACAAGAGAATGGGTCATCCCTCTCAAAAAATTGTTAGCTTACTTCCAACAGTTAATCATGATGTGAGTGATTCAAAGGATTGTGATATATGTTTTAGAGCAAAGAAAACTCGGGATGTTTTGCACTTATTCAAAGGCTAGAGAGCCTTTTGCACTTATTCATTGTGATGTTTGGGGGCCCTATCGAATACTTGCATCTTGTGGTGCAGTATATTTTTTTAGTATTGTGGATGACTACTCTAGAGCTGTCTGGATATATTTGTTGGCTGAAAAAACTGAAGTAGTTTCACTCATCAAGAATTTTTGTGCCATGATTGAGACTCAATTTAATGCAAAAGTGAAGATTTTTTAGAGTGATAACGGAACAGAATTTCATGGGTTGAAGAACTATTTTGCTATGAGAAGAATTGTGCATGAGACTTTTTGTGTTGGCACCCTTCAACAGAATGGGCATGTAGAGCACAAACATTGGCACATCTTGAATGTAGGGCATGCCTTGCACTTTCAAGTTGGACTTCTAATACAGTTCTAGGGGAAGTGTATTCTGACAGATGGATATTTAATAAATCGCACTTCTAGCTAGGGGCGTAGCCAGGATTATAGAGTAGGGGGCGGGGGGGCTGGCCCAGTGGCCCGCCGCTGGCGGTTACCGATCACGTTCGCGACTTCACTTCACACGCCGGAGCCTTCTTTCACTTACTGGAATTGGAATGGAAAATCAGATCAGCTTCAGCGGCGAAGAGCGAAGACGCCGGGGGGCGGAGGGGGCTGGCCGGCCGCTGGCGATTGCCGAGTGAATCCAGTGCGCATCGCACGGCGGAGTCTTCTACCTAACTGCCTCACAAATCGCAAGCGATATTAGCAATTCGCAACAACAGGGGAGCTCTAGACTGAAACTAAAAAGGAAAGGCCAAAATACATCTTCAGCCCTCAAACTCGGATGATCAGGACACTTAGCCCCTTGGACTTCAACTCGGAGCAACTCAGCCCCTGAACTTGGTTAAATGGGTCAGTTAACCCCTTTGACTCACACGTGCCGTCACGTGATCGTTGTCTTTAACGCCGTTTACCTCATCTGCGTCTCGACATGTTTTCTGCAGAATCCAACTCGTCTTTTTTCATTGTTGGAACCTGCCATGTAGGAGGACACAATGAGGCCATGCAAAGGGTGAAGGGCAGCGAAGGGCGAAGGGTGAAGGAAGAAGGGTGGCGAAGGGTGAAGAGCAGCAGATGGCGAAGGGCGAAGGGCGAAGGGTGAAGGTCGGCAGACGGCGAAGGGCTATGAAGGACGAAGGATGGCGAAGGGTGAAGGGCGAAGGGCGAAGGGCGTTCGATTGTGAGGGGCGAAGGACTAAAGGCGGGGAACGGCGAAGGTCGGCGGACGACGGGCAGCGAATTGATGGTATTAGTGCTAATTGAAGTAGAGGAGATTATGAAACACAGTGCCCTTTACCTGGGGATTTCTGGGCGTAGCATTTAAGAAGGATTAGAATAGGGCAGAGAAGTCCCGAGGAAGACAATGGGTGTTTTGTAATGTTTATAAAATTAGGATAGTTTAGGAAGAAATCAGAAAGTTTAGGAGATATTATATAATTTTATTTCTGTTGTTATCTGTAGAAAATAATTATAAATTTAATCCTTGTTGTTTATATTTAGTTATAGTTCTAACCCTAAGGATTTATTTGTGCCACCAAACTTGGGAGGACAAACGTTGTTGTACTTATTGAAATCACGTGACCGCACGTGATGGTCAAGGGGGCTGACTGACATACTTTAACCAAGTTTGGGGGCTGAGTTAGCCCGAGTTGAAGTCCAGGGGGCTAAGTGTCCTGGTCATCCGAGTTTGAGGGCTGAAGATGTATTTTGGCCAAAGGTAAACAAAAGAAACGTACCGGATCGTTAAAATCATTTAAAAGAAAGGTTAAACCATCTAAAAGTCCTCCATTAATTTTAAAACTTACATATAGGTACCTAACTTTAATTTTCCTACAATTATATCACACATACTACCTACCCCATAATTTTTTTTCAAATTCTAGGGGGGGGCGGCTGCCACCCCCCGTCCCTTAATAGATATGCCCCTGCTTCTAGTTCTCTCAATGGTGGAAAGAGTCCCTATGAAATATCGTTTGGAAAGGAGCCTAGTTGTCAACATGTTAAAGTTTTTTGGTGTTTGTGCTATGCACACCGATAGTATCGAGATAAAGATAAATTTGGTGAAAGAAGCAGATGCTGTGTTTTTCTTAAGTATCCTTTTGGAAAGAAAGGTTGGAAATTATATGACTTGGATATAGGAGAATTCTTTGTATCTCGAGATGTGATGTTTACTAAAACTAAATTTCCCTATGAATAGTCCAATAAAGATAATGAGAATGATACAAAATTGAGTCTTGGGAAACAAGAGCTCAGGTGTGACAACGTGGAGTGTATGGGTGATGCACCAGTAATTGAGCAGATGCATGAAAATAATGATCATAATGGGCACAAAGATGAGTCGGAAACAAAAGATGCGTGTACAGGAACTATGAAGGACAGTGGGCCTATGGTAATGGGGAGTGGTATTGATGAACAAGATCAACAACATGATCAAGAACAACTTGGTCATGGTTAAAAAATACGTAGGAAACTAGCTCACTTAAATGATTATCTTTGCCACACCGCGCGCTGTACTCACCCTATGACTCTTAAACCCACATCGACAAAGGCCTTAGGTATACCATATCCAATAGCTAATTATGTGACTAGTGCTAATTTTTCTGTGAGACATAGAAATTTTTTAGTAGCTATAAATGCAGGGAAATAGCCATTGCAATTTTCTGAAGTTGTTCATGATCCTAAATGGCGGGAAGCTATAAAGCAAGAGATAGATGCCCTAGAAAAAAATAGGACGTAGATTCTTGAAATTCTTTCAATTGGGAAAAAAGTGATAGGGTGCAAGTGGGTATATAAGATTAAGTATAACTCAGATGGCACAGTGGAACGTTATAAAGCATAGTTAGCGATTTTGGGAAATAGACAAGTTGAAGGAATTGACTACAATGAGACTTTTGCACCGGTGGCAAAGATGGTGACAGTTCGGACATTCTTAGCGGTTGCAGTTGCTAAAAACTGGGAGTTACACCAAATGGATGTTCACAACACATTTCTTCATGTGGATTTAATTGAAGAGCTGTATATGCAATTGCCATATGGATTTGAGACACATGAACTTGGAAACGTATGCTGGCTCAAAAATTCATTATATGGACTATGACAAGCACCATGAAACTGGTTTGCAAAATTGACTATGGTGTTAAAGAAGTTTGGCATCCAGCAGTCATATTGTGATTATTCCTTGTTTACTTATCACAAGAATGAAGTTTCACTTTGTGTGCTCATTTATGTTGATGACTTGATAATTTTTGGAAGTGATAACACAATTGTGGCAAAGTTCAAACAATACTTGAACTAGTGTTTTCATATGAAGGATCTTGGGGTACTGAAGTACTTCCTTAGAATTGAAGTGGCTTTTGCACCTGAAGGATTGTTTTTATGTCAAAGAAAATATACGTTAGATATTATATGTGAGACAGGTCTTCTTGGTTCGAAGCCAGCTGTATCCCTTATAGAAGTCAACCATCGGCTTGCTCATGCTACTGGGGCAGTTTGTAAAGATCCAGATAAGTATCAACGCTTAATTGGGCATTTGATTTACTTTTGTTATCACTCGACCAGATATATGTTATGCAGTACATATCCTTTGCCCAATTCAAGCATGTGACGAAAAGAGCACATTGGGAAAATGCATTGCGCGTATTACGCTACTTGAAAGGGAACCCAGGTCAAGGTGTGTTCTTGCGAAGTGACAGTGATCTCTAACTCTATGCATATTGTGATTCAAATTGGGCTACTTGCCTGCTTACTCGAGCTCCTTGACTGCTTATTTTATGCTGTTAGGACAGTTCCTCATCTCTTGGAAAATAAAGAAACAGGCAACAGTCTCCAGATCTTCAGTTAAGGCAGAGTATTGAGCAATGGAAGCTACAACATGTGAATTAAAGTGGTTAAAATGAGTGCTTTGTGCTTTGGGTGTCCCACATCAAAGTACTATACGATTACATTGTGATAGTGAGTTTACCATTCATATTGTTGCAACTCCTATTTTTGATGAGCGCACCAAACATATAGAGGTTGACTGTCACTTTGTTGAAGATTAGGTATTAGCTGGCAACATACAAACAGTTCATGTTCGGACCTACAATTAGCTTGCCGATATATTGACCAAGACGCTCCCAAAGCCACAGTTTGAGTTTCTTGTTCGCAAGTTGGGCATTCGTGACCTACATGCTCCAACTTAAGGGGGAGTATTAGAGATATATTACGTGTGTTTATGTGTGTAATACGTGTATTAGCTGTTTGTGTGTGTTTAGGATGGAAAGACTTCTATGTATATATGTATTTACTATTCACGCATTTTTACTATTCACAGTTACTATTCATTGACTTACTATTCATACGCATATTTCACTATTCATACGCATATTTATTTTATATACGTAGTTTCCTATTCATTATTACTAAAATATATATATTAAATAATTATTTTTTTAATGTAGGTAAAATCATCACTTGCCGACCATTCACAAGAAAAATCATATTTGGAGCTGTAGGCATCAGAACTGAGTGATTCCAAATTTATTTGAAATCCAACACATAGATCTTCAACTCTTCTTTATTCCGCAAGCTAGTTTGATCATTTTCATTGCTGAAATCTGATAATAGATGGGACCATTCGTTCTTTCATGTGCTAAAGAGCAGTTTCGGTAGAAAAATCATAACTTGAGCTACGGATGTCCAATTTGAATAAGAAAGCTATCTATTTGAAGCTAAAGAAGATAGCTATAAGTTCTATGCATTGAGGAAGAGCTGATTCTATATCTATGATGGTCAAAAAATTAAAATAAGTTGCAGCCCGCCTTTGTTTATTTGTATTTATCTACATTTTACTATTTTACCATTTCACCCACCCCAAAAACTCTATAAATAGGCACATTGGGAAGGAGGATGAATTCATGCCATTTCTTAGGCCATTTCCATATTCTTACATCAAAGTTAGCTTTTCTCCTTTGTTCTTGTTCTTATTTTCAACTCCAAACCTCTATCCAGGTGTTTTATCGTTCTTCTTCTTGTTCTTTTTTTGATCTTTCAATCCATGTTTATTTCATCTTTCAACATGTTGTCTACTTTTATTATGGTGAAGTAATTTTTTTTTTACTAAGGTGAAAGGGTGAAGCTTTTGGTATAGAGGTTATGATTGATTTAAATAGATCACAATGTTAACGTTATTTTCTTTCGTAATGTATTTAACTTCCCTCTTTGTTAAGTGCGAGTCTTGATTCATCATAGTCAATCATTAGCACAAAAGCTGCTTGATTCCCTCTGTGAAACATGGCTCTGCCGGCTATATTGGAATGTTGAGTTATTATAGACAAAGGTTAGCATGGTGGATACTTGAACCCATTAGCAAGCGTTGACGTTTTAAGATCAATGAAAGTTAATACTAACTAAATTTCCCAATTGGGACCTTCTTTACGTGTGGATTTCAATTAAGTGGTAAGATGGGCTAAAATTAATCATAAGCGATATACTAAAAGTGGATCCTCTAACCTTAGCTATTTATTTGAATTTGAGTTTTTTTATTCAACACCTGTTCACACCTTGCACCAAGATCTTTTCTTATTTACAAATTTGTAATTTGTATTTCTTAATTCACTTTCTTGTGATTCTACACTCGGACTCTCAAGATTTTATTACTTGTCACAACCTATACTTGGGTTACGACTACTAGAGTGTAGCAAGTTTTTGGCACCGTTGCCAGGGAAGTAAAATTAGAGTACAAGTTCAATTTTTTTTTTTTTTTTCTTTTGTTTCATTTTTTTTGTTCATCATATGGAAGGCTAAGCCTTCTATCTCTTAATTTCTGTTAATCTTAAATTTCTTTATTTTTCTTTATTTTTGAATTGAAGGCTAAGCCTCCAACATTTTATTTTCTATTTATTTTATGTTATTTTTTTTATTATTGTTGAATGGAAGGCTGTGCCTCCTACATTTTTCTATTATTAATATTACTTTTTCTTATTGTTATTTTGTTAATGGATGAAAGCTTGGTCACGTACATCAAGGGGTTGACAGGTAAGAGAATCTTCATCTTCTTCAAACATAGCTGAACTCATTAATGACGAAGAAGATAATCATTTTCTACATAATGACCAAGATTGACCCAGGACACTTAGAGAACACTTGAACCCCATAAGAAATAGCACACTATCATGTCTAATTTTTCCTGCTGATGCATGTAACTTCAATTTCAAGCCTAGTATTATTCAACTTTTACCAACTTTTCATAGCTTTGATTCCGAAAATCCTTACTTGCATCTTAGAGAATTTTAAGAAGTTTGTCACATATATAACAACCTAAACTATAGCATGAACACCATCAAGCTTAAGCTTTTTCCTTTTTCTTTAAAAGATAAAGCTAAAACTTGGCTACAAAATCTTCGGTCAGGCTCCGTTAATTCATGGGATGAACTGTAACAACAATTTTTGGAAAAAAAATTTCCTGCCCATAGAACAAATTCTTTCAAAAGACAAATCATCACTTTCACACAAAAATCAGGGGAAGCTTTTTACCAGTGTTGTGATAGATACAAAGATTTACTTAACACATGCCCACACCATAGTTTTGGAACTTGGAGATTAGTCTCACATTTTTATGAAGGTTTGACACCTAGGAAAAGATAAATGATAGAAATGATGTGCAATGGAACATTCGAGGATAAAGATCCTGACGAGGCAATAAATTACTTAGACACGCTATCAGAAAATGCACAGAATTGAGACACCGCTAGTACCTATGAGGCTCTAGGTAAAAATCAATCCCCTGCATCTAGTGGTGGCATATATCATCTTAAGGAAGATAATGACCTCCAAGCAAAATTCGCATATCTAGCTAGAAAGGTTGAGGCATTACAAATGAAGAAAACTGGTTATTTAAAATCTATTGAACAAAATTGTTTGACACATTTGTGAGATCAATGACCATCCCACTAGTAATTGCCCAACCTTACCCTCTTTCAAAGAATATCTCCACGAACAAGTCAATGCATTGAACAACTTCAAGAAGCCAACCCAAAATCTATACTCACAAACCTACAATCCTGGTTGGAGGAATCATCCAAACTTCAGTTGGAGAGGTGATAATCATGCTTAATCGGCACAACCATCTTTGCACACCTAACAAAATTTTCAACAATCTCAAGGATATGCACCGTATGTTCCTCTTTTTAGGACAAATTTTGAAGATACATTGCATTTATTCATTGAGAAGCAAGAGTCAATCAATGCTCAAATAAGTCAAACCATAATTGATTTGAAAGATACTCTTACAAAATTTGTATATGCATTTAACATTCAGGAGAAAGGGCAATTCCCTTCTCAACCACAACCGAATCCCAAAGGTCAAATGATGGATCAAGTGAAATCAATCATTACATTCTGCAGTGGTAAGGTTGTTGAAAAATCCATTTCTGATCCTTGTAAAGGAGACAATGAGTCAAATTCTAAGAGTAAAGAAGGGGTTGAACCTTTACCAAGGAAAGAACAAATTAAATTTCCACCGGCACCTCGATTTCCTCAGGCGTTAACTGTTTCGAAGAAGGTGAATCAAAATCTTAAAATTTTGGATATTTTCAAGCAGGTAAAGATTAATATTCCTTTGTTGGATGCAATCAAATAGGTACCTTTTTGTGCCAAATTTTTAAAAAAATTTTGCACTATTAAAAGAAAACTGAATGTGAAAAAGAAAACATTCTTGGCCGAACAGGTAAGTTCGATTATTCAAAATAACACTGTTTTTAAATACAAAGATCCTGGCTGTCCAACAATCTCATATTTTATTGGAGAACATAAAATTGAGTAAGCATTACTTGATCTTGGGGCTAGTGTAAACTTACTTCTATATTCAATTTACCAAAAACTAAATTTGGGTGAGTTAAAACCAACCGAAGTAACTCTTTTGCTTGCTGACAGATAAATGAAAGTGCCTAAAGGATTTATTGAAGATGTGTTCATCCAAGTCGATAAATTCATATATCCTGTGGATTTTATTGTTTTGGACACACCACTAGTGGAAATTAAAAATTCAATACCTGTTATTTTGGGACGTCCTTTTTTAGCAACATCTAATACTTTGATTAATTGCAGGAATAGATTGATGAAGCTGACATTTGGGAATATGACATTGGAGTTAAATGTTTTTAACTTGCTTAAGCAACCTCTTGAAAAGAAAGATGAAAGAGAGGATGTCTGCATCATTGGTGAAATTGTACAAAACTATATCCAAGAAGGGGGTATCTCTGACTTTCTTAAAAAGTGTTTAGTTAATTCATTTGAATCAAGTATGCAAATGGATCAGGATACTTCTAAGATATGGGCATTACTTGATTCTTCATAGGTAGAAGCAAACACACATTGGAAAACAAAAATTGAGGAGTTGAAAAAACCTGAAGTTGAAGAGCAAGATGAAATACCCACACCAGAGTTGAAGCCATTGCCCAAAGAACTGAAGTATGCATTTCTTGGGCAAAATTTCATCTACTCTTACATTCTAGCAAGAAGGTAAGTTGATTGAGTTACTTAAGAGGTATAAAAGTGCAATTGGATGGACATTAAAGGACATAAAGGGCATTAATCCTTTAATTTGTTCACATAGAATAAATTTAGAGGATAATGCTAAATCTTGTCAACAACCTCAAAGAAGACTCAATCCGCACATGAAAAAGGTAGTAAGATCTGAAGTTCTCAGATTACTTGATGTGGGAATTATTTACCCCATCTTTGATAACAAATGGGTTAGTTTAACCCAAGTTGTCCAAAAAAAGTTTGACATCACATTGATGATAAATGAAAAAGGTGAATCTTTACCAACTCGAATACCATCTAGTTGGAGAATGTGCATTGATTATAGGAAATTAAATCTTGCCACCAAAAAAGATCATTTTCCATTACCTTTCTTGGACCAAATTTTAGAAAGAGTAACAAGACATCCTTTTTATTACTTTCTTTATGGCTACTCAGGTTATCATCAAATTCCAGTAGCTCTTGGGGACTAAGAAAAGACCACATTCACATGTCCTTTTGGAACATTTGCATTTAGATGCATGCCTTTTGGACTTTGCAATGCCCCAGCAACATTTCAAAGATGTATGCGAAGTATTTTTAGTGACATGATTAAAAAATATCTTGAAGTTTTCATGGATGGTTTAACCATTTATGGAAATTCATTTGATAATTGTCTTGAAAACTTGGATAAGGTTTTAAAAAGATGTGAAGAAAAAGGTTTGGTACTAAATTGGGAAAAATGTCATTACATGGTCACCTCTGGAATTATTTTGGGTCATGTTGTATCTTCCAAAGGAATTAAAGTTGATAAAGCAAAAGTGGAACTCATTGCTCAGTTACCTTCACCCAAAATTGTTAGAGAAATTTGCTCATTTTTTGGACATGCAGGTTTTTATTGAAGGTTCATTAAAGGATTTAGTGAAATATCTAGACCTCTTTGCAATCTCCTTGAGAAAGATGTTTCATTTGAATGGACTCAAGAATGCCAAAATTCTTTTGATAAGGTAATCAGCCTTCTAACATGTTCTCCAATTATGCAACCCCCGGACTGGTCCTTGCCTTTTGAGGTAATGTGTGATGCTAGTGATTATGCCGTTGGTGCTATTTTAGGACAAAGAAAGGAATGTAAGCCATATGTAATTTATTATGCAAGCAGAACTTTGAACAGTGCACAAATGAACTACACTACAACTGAGAAAGAACTACTTGCAGTAATATTTGTTAGTGTTGTGCCCAAAAGCCAATCATGAGATGATTGTATTTTTGCACATTGAGTCATGATATTTTATTAAGGCATTAATCCAGCAATTATGTTTGTTGTTTTGTTCCTGCGTAACTTAACAAACATAATTGTAACCCTAGAATAATGATATTCTAAAAAGTCCCTGGTCTAGTATTATTGTGGAGCGGGTTGCAATAATACATAACGACTAGCATATGTGTAGACTAATATGAGATATGTAGTCTACGTATGGGTACAAGTTGGAGAACTTGTGTACTGGACCGACCCACCATGAGAACACTACATGGATCGTTATATGAGTATCATAAGTGATTCCCATAGTGATCAGGGTATATGTAGTCCTTCGACCTAAGATCATTAAGGTTCCCTACATGTGAGTCACATACTTTGATACTTTCCTTTGTTGCTCGTAACTGAGTGAACTTGAAGGAGGTCATTGGGTATGTCACATATCATGCGGAGGGATTTGTATGATCAAGATGGGATTTGTCCCTCTTATGTAACGGGAGCGATATCTTCGGGCCCCTTGATAGAGTGAGACTTAGAAAATGCATGGCCATGCTCGGATGAGTTGATATGTGATATCAATGTTATCAGTTTAAGTTAGTCTACTCGGTAATCAAGAAACCAAAGATTGGGCTATACGAGAGTGACACATTCCATGTCTCGTGCTTAGTCTTGATATCTTGGACAAAGGGACAATGGCATATATCGGTGATGATCATAAAGGTATAGTCGAATCATCGACAATCTTGTCACTTGGGTAGCAATGATGTGTTGCTAGACACCGCTCATTGCTTATGATCATAAATGTGATTTATGATTATTGGCAACGTGATAAGAGCCTATTGGGTCACACACATAGAGCAATTTGGATCATTAGAGTGCATGGGCTAATTATTTGGGTTATGGTTTCACTTTAATTTCGTATTAATAATGGGCCAAAGAGTTGAGCCATTATTAAGCCCGAAATTAAATCCTAATTGGATTAGGGCTTTGAAACCCATTAGGCCTGGAAGTTGAGTCTCACTATAAATACAACTTTTAACTGAGAAATTCGCAGGTCTCCTTGCCCTAGCCTCCCAAAAGGACAGTCGCACTTTTCTCTTGCAATTCCTTGGAGGACGCAAGCTAGCACTGCGAGCGCAAGAGAAACGCATCTGCCGGGACGTGGTGGAAGCGTGGTGATCTCGAGAGGCTCGTGTGGATACCATAGAGAGCTTGAACACGTCAACTGTTCAGGTTTTGTGATTCGACTCTACAGTTGAGTGAGAGATCTCAACCGAAAATTAGGTATGAAAATTTTTGAACACCCGGTTTACCCCGTTTCACTTGGATCCTGGAGAGTTTTGGTTAAATTCCGCTGCGCTGTTTGGCTCCTGAAACCCAACAATATTTGCATTGGATAAATTTTGTTCTTATCTAATTGGTTCAAAAACCATTATTTACATAAACCATTCTACTGTCAGGTACCTAATGTCAAAGCAAGATGCTAAACCAAGGTTGATACGCTGGATCTTATTACTTCAAGAATTCAACATTGTGATCAAGGATAAAAAAGGCATCGAAAATGTTGTCGCTGACCATTTGTCAAGGCTAAAAATGGATTCAACAGTTAAGGCTGTAATGCTTGCAAAATCTTAAGTAATTTAAGCCTCGGGCTATGGGGAGAATTTTTTTCCCAATTTGGGAATTGAGCTCGGGAGACACTAAATTAAGTGGGATTAGGGAGTATGATGAGTGTTGGACTCTCTCAGAATTTAATCTTGGCTTAGGCTAAGCAAAATGATGAAAATATAAGGTAAGGGACTCAATTGGACAAATGGGACTTTTGGTGATTGTGCTCAATTGCCCAAACATGAGGAATTGAGGGACTAAGGGGGGATTAGCCAATTTTAAAGGCATTGGATTCCATGGCTACCACCTCCCTCCACTTCTCATTATTTTAATCCACCTCCCCTCGAACTCATCACTTAGGATTCCTTCCTCCACCTACTTGTCCCCCACTTTTGACAAATTCACCAAACTTTCACCAAAGTTTTCCAATTTGTCTCCCATTTTGTCTCCCCATCACCCCATGTGAATCACATGATCTCCCTCATTCTCTCCCCCCAAAATTCATCCATACTAGACAAAATAGAATCCTATTCACTCTTCCAAACTTCATTCAACACATTTCACTCTCTCTATTCAATCTCTTTTTACATTTGCTCTCAAACACTCTTTTAAATTCTCTTTACTTCTTCATTTGGCCAAGATCATTCCTTGGTATTCTTGAACATTAAACCAAGTGTTCTTGGTGTCTACAAACTCTTAAGAACACCCCGAGCAAGAATCAAAAAGTAGATTGAAAGAAGGAGACATTTTTTAGAACCATCAACCAAGAGGAGTTTCGGCCAAGTCCTATTCTTGGCATTCTTGTGTTTGAAGCTTGTGTTCTTGATACACATAAGCTTTTAAGGCCTTCCAAGGAAAGGAATCAAGTGGTGGATTCAAGAAAAGATGAGTATGAGCTCTAAGGAAATCAAGCCGAAGGATTCGGCCATACTTCATTTGGTTGAGGTATTGTGTGTTCTACCAAGTGTTCTTGGTATTTTCTATGTTTCTAAGTTATGTCAAGAAAGAATATGGCTTGCTAACTTTCTGACCTTTTAGGATCTTAAGCTAGAACACAAGTTCTAGTTACAACAAGCAAGCAAAAAACAAAGAGCCAAGCTTCTAAAGCTTTCGGGCAACAAAAGTTGCTAACAGTTTTGGTAAGGATTCTTATAATATTTTAGTATTCGGGCCCTTGGGTGATGGATATTGGATGCCATGTGATCCTAAAAAGGCTATAGAGGGCTATGTTTTGTTTCTTAGGAAACTCCGTGCTAGCTAGCTCCGTGCAAGCATTACAGTTAGGAATTGAGTCGACCAACTCAATTCCCAAGAATAAAGAGCTTAGATTTTAAAATGGATTAATAAAATGGTTAACCTAAGAAATGAGAAATATGGATCATGTTTGCTCTGCCCTTTAGGGGGATAAGGTGTTAAGTGGTATGTGTGTTGTATGCTTCTATGTTTGGTTGTGCATGCTAACCCCGGATTATTATTATTATTGTTATATGCATGTACCTGTATCTTCTTTGTCTTAGTGTTTTCTTTGCAGGAGCATGGAATATTTGTTGCCATGTTATTCTTGGCTATGTTAGGCTTTGGAAGCCATATTTTAGGCTCTGGGAGCCTTACAAAATCCTTACTGAGTTTTACTCACCCGCCCTCCTCTACTTCATGTAGGAAAAGGAGTACTTGAAAGGTACTAAGGTCAGGAGTATTTTATACTCTTTCTGTGGTAAAGGTATTATGCATATGTGTGGTATTTGCTCATTATTCTAAGTATTTTAAGTGCTATGAGTTGCTTGTGTAACAAGCTAATATGTGTGGACTTTATGTGCAGGACTTGGAGTCTAGATTGTGGAAACAGAGTCTCTAAGGTGGAAATGTGTTCTATGTGTGATTTGCCATGTATAAACAAGTGCTATGTATTTTGGTTTGTCTTAAAAACCAAATTTGTGATTTTAAGTGCTTATGGACACTTTTGGGTATTTAAGTAAAATGGCATATATGTGAACTCTTGGGCATTCTGGTTGATAGTCATCTTTAGGCCTAAGTAAAAAGTTGATAGATATGCATGAATATGTGTTCTAAGCACATGTTTTGAAATATGGATTCATGTATGTCTCAGCCGTATATGTATGTTTAAAAATGAACATTAAGTAAACATGAACTAGAAAGGAAATGCATGCCTATAACAAGCTAAAATGGTAACCAATGAAATTAAAGGCATGTATGTGTTTATGTGCAATAGTGGGTTGCCAAGACACATATGAGTATGCAAGAAGTATGCATCATAAATAAGTTTTTTTTTAAAACTTGAATCTGGTGTTTTGGTTGTCATGCATGTACATGGCTATGTTGGATATCGAGCTTAAAATAAACACACAAGTTCCGCATAAGTACTAGCTTATTTCTGAGAGCATAATATAAACCTTTAAATAAATACTTAATGAGCTAGTACTAGTAATGTCTTGGGAACATGCCCATATGTTTAGAAATGAATAAATGTCCCTTCTCTGAAATTTCGCTACATGATTAAGTAATTGGGCCAGAAATGGGCTAAGGGCTAAGTTGGGCGTGACAGAGGCTACACCTATAAATGATTGTTTTCTTGATGAATTTTTATTTTCTGTTACTACTGATAGCTAAAGGGCTCTCGCCTCTTCCAGTATATATACTTCCCTGAAGGTTTGTTCGGTTAGCCTGACGTAGCTCGGAAAGAAGCATTGCCATCGACCTCGGCAGAAGCGAAGTCGAGCACGATGAAGTAAGTACTTCGGCTGAAACGCCAGGTTATCTAAATGTGTTGCTGACTCCCTCGGGGAACCGAACATATCGCCTTCGGGAGAAAAGAACCAGCTACTGAAAGCAGGAGAGATCCTCCCCGAAGGCGGAACTCCCGAGCTAGAGAACTCCCTGAGCCACCAGCGTGATTCCCGAAGAAGGGCGTCCGTACCAAAGGGCGACCTCACCCAAAGGACCTTAGGAGTACGACATGAGCATTTAATGAGCATTTAAGGAGCCTCTGACAGATCGCTCACACGCTGCCTGAAACGGCGGCCTGACACGCTGACGTCATCCAAGTCCCGTCTCAGCCACAAAACCAGGAGCCTACAAACGGCTACCTGTTCCCTACGCCCAAAAAGCACAGAAATAATCCGACCGCACACGTGTCAGGATCCGAACGGGCCAGGTGCTTCTATAAATACTGGGAAACAGGACTTGGCAAGGGCTTTCCATCGGCACTCTCGCACAGCAGAAAACATATACAGGCCAGATCTTATATCCATTTAGGATTCCTACTTTACTTACTATCAGGGCACTAATTTGGGCGTCGGAGGCTCCTCCCCGGAAAAATATCCCGGGGACCTCCTAACACTTTTTTTCTGAGCCTTTCAGGTACTTTCCCACCTGGGGAATCTCTCCGTCAAACGTTCTCCCTCCTCGGAAGCTCCGTCAGAACTCACCATGTCATTAGACAAAGATGCTTCAGAGCATCAACTACAATACCTTGGTTTGCTAATATTGTCAATTTTTTTGTGATAGGACGGATACCAGCACAATGGAGTGCTCAAGATAAGAAGAAATTTTTGCATGAGGTGAAAAACTTTTATTGGGATGATCCTCATCTTTTCAAATATTGTCATAATCAGATATTCCGGATATGCATACCCGAAAATGAGGTAAAAAGTGTCATTGAATTTTGTTATTCAGAAGTATGCGGGGGGCATTTTTCATCAAAGAAAACAGCTACAAAGATTTTACAATTTGGATTTCATTGACCCTCCTTGTTGAAAGACGCACATGCATTCTGCAAAACCTATGAAAATTGTCAAAAATTAGGATCAATTTCAAAAAGAAACATGATGCCTTTGACTCATATCCTTGTGATTGAAATTTTTGACTGTTGGGGAATAGATTTCATGGGATCATTTCTACCATCATTTGGATTTGTGTACATTTTAGTTGCAGTAGATTATGTTTCAAAATGGGTAAAAGCAATTCTATGTAGAAATAATGATCATAAAACTGTGATTAAATTTTTGAAGGAAAATATTTTGAGTCATTTTGAGATTCCTCGGGCCATAATAAGTGATGGAGGAACACATTTTTGTAACAAACATTTTAAATCCTTATTGAAGAAATATGGTATTGCACATAAAGTTGCCACCCCTTGTCACCCACAAACAAGTGGACAAGTAGAATTAGCAAATAGGGAGATAAAACAAATCCTTGAAAAAACAGTCAACCAAAATCGTAAGGATTGGTCTTTGAAACTAACCGATGCATTTTGGGCTTATCGCACTGCTTTTAAAACATCACTTGGCATGTCTCCCTATAGATTAGTTTCTGAAAAACCTTGTCATTTTGCCTGTGGAACTTGAACATAAAGCTTATTGGGCTATTAAAGCTTTCAATTCAAATCTTAATGATGTTAGTGTTTTGCGCAGGTTGCAACTAAATGAGCTTGAAGAGTTGAGAAATGATGCATATGAGAATTCGAAAATATATAAAGCTAGAACCAAAGCTTTTCATGACAAAACAATCTTAAGAAAAACAATTGAGGTTGGTCAAAAGGTTTTACTTTATAATTCTCGACTTCATATATTTCCTGGAAAACTGAGATCTAGATGGAGTGGATCTTTTGTTGTGAAACATGTTTATCCTTATGGAGCCATTGACATTGAAAATCCTAAAAATGGTAATGTGTTTAAAGTAAATGGACAAAGAGTTAAATTATTTTTGGAGAATCATGATTTGCAGGAAGATGTTGTTCATATTAGAGACCCTTACAATGATCATGGTAAGTAAATGTAAATATATTTTCTCTTCTTAGATAGTTTTCTTTTAAAGTTCATTATTTTTTTTCTTTTTTCTTATTTTTCTTTTCATCTTTTCCTGGTTAAGTGGCGGATACGGTACTCCGTGGCTCTTAAGTCGGTTGTTTAGGTTTCCCATAATAACTGATTTCTTTCTCTTTCCCTTCTTTCAACTTCTTCTGAAAAAAAAAATGAATTCTACTATTTCTACTTTTGCGAAAATACTTTCTTTCTCTCCCAATGAATGTTCTTAAAATAATTTACCAAGCTAAATGTGAACGATGAAGAGTTTTGATGCACAAAGGCATTCCTGAAGATGTGTGTTGGTTAACTGAAGCTAAGGTCCGTTTGGTTGGTGAAATCTCAGATGTATTTGTGTCTCACATGTCTGGCTTAGGCAAAAGCTCTTATGCCAAAAAGCGAATAGCGAAAAGGTTACGAGTCTGTTACAAATGTGATCGATGGACTTGTGATACTAGATGTCATTCTTTAGGAATTGTGTCCGATAATCGAGAAGATAAAATACAATTCATCAAGAATGACCTGAATAAGGATTCTTTGGATAGTATCCGATTGACTCTTGAGACGTATTCTTGTGGATTAGTGTAACATGAACTTCTTGGTTTATGGAGTATTTTAAAAAAAAAACAAAAGCATTATAGCCTTGAGAATCTAACTTTAAAAAACTATGTTTGCTAGTTTGTAAGAAAACTAAATGGGAAGCAAATTCCGGACTCATAAAAGGTGTTGAAGCCGTTACTGGACGTAAAACTAATGAAAGATATGAGCCACAGTCACAACTACTGTACATACAAGCTGTCATTTTTGAAAATGTTCATTTTCTTCTTACAATAATCTACCTACTCCTGTAGGTGTAATCATTGCATTATCCTTTCATCTCTATAAATGCATGTTTGTCTTTTCATTTTTCATAGGGTTAAGGATAGAAATGGAGAGAACCTCAACTCACAGATTCCGAAATATTTGTGTATTTTGTAGAGCTTTTCTTGGAAAAGATGAAGAGTTCTTGAGGGTAGTTAACTATTTGGGTAAAGCCCTAGCTGAGCGAAAAATACATTTAGTTTATGGGGGAGGCAGTGTTGGATTAATCGGTGGTGTAGCAACAGCAGCATCTGTAGGGGGTAGCCAAGTTTTGGGTATCATCCCTGCACCTTTAAAATGGATTTATGGGGGCACGATTGGGGAAGAATTCATGGTTAAAAACTTGTAAGAACGTTTGTTGCAAATGCTTTGTAATTCTGATGCATTTGTTGCTCTATGATGAGGGTTCGACACATTGGGGGAAATTTTCCAAATTGCTTCCATGGCCCAACTTAATCTGCACCAGAAACTTATTGGGCTATTGAATGTTAACAATTTCTTTGCAGGTCTATTATCTTTTATGGATCATGTTATGCAGGAGAAATTTATCTTAGAGATGGCACGACGGATCCTAATATTTGCATCAACTACTGAAGAATTGCTAGATAAAATGTAAGCTTTCGTACTTAAACCAGATCTAGCAGTGATTCAGATAGACTGGACACGACAGTCTTTCCCAATTAGTTCCATCCCATAATTATCCTTTACCCTGCTTTTCATTTTTATTTTTGTTAATAAGTGATGAAGCACTGTGGAAGATAACAATCGGACTTCTGGATCTTTTTATCTTATCTTTTAGTTTTACTATCAGCATTTTCTTTATTTTGGTTTAAGTTATTTCAGGTTTCTTATTTTTAATAACTACCATTTCAAGTAATCTCTTCTTCACTATTCTTATCTATATTTTGATATTAGGGACAATGTCTTAATTTGGTTGGGGGGAATGATAGTTGACACAATTTTTTTTCTCTTTTCTTCTTTTAGGGTAGTTTTTCTCATGCTGATATTAAAACCTTTGGACAAAGCCCTTAGTTTAGGATGGTTGAGTAAAGAGTAATTTTACTCTTGAGACGCATCCTACTAGGCATACTAGTTATAACATTTTGGGTTAGCTAGGTTTCAACCCTATTGGATGACATATCTCACAAGTAATCTATATTTTCTGGAGAAAATATTAGATGAAAACTGAATATTAATTCCAAACATTCATTTCCTTGCATATTTTATTAGTTTTATTGTCATTTTTTTTGTTTTTATGGTAGTGTTGACTATTGATATTTATTTTTATTTTTATTTTTTTTCCATGTTCAAGTACGTGTTTGCATGATAGTTGCATGTAGGAACATTTAGCATGTATTTAGGTTGTTTGTTTACATTTAGGAACCCAACTCAAGGAAATATCATCATTGGATGTATACCTTATAAATTCAAAATGGGTGTTAATTTTTGAAAACAGTTAAAGTATGTTGCTTGTTACCTAAGGAAAATAAATAACCGGTAATCACTTTTGAACCCTCAGTATTTATTAGGATCTGTGAATTTCTTTGTTAAGAGCGCTTACTTTGTGCTTTGAGCTATACCTTGCTTGGATGAGTAGTCTTAAAGACCCATACAACCTCACTTTTTTCATGTAAATTTAAGAAAGAAGATGGCATTTTGGGGCTAACCACCTACCAAAAAGCTAACCTTGTACATTATCCCTTAGTGAGCCCCTTTGCGCTTTATAGCTATATTTTTTGTTTGAACCCTATATATTTAACCACTTCCACTTTATTTTGATCCTTTCATGTCCTTGGAACTAGTGATACTTATGTGATTATGGGCTTAAAGAATTAAAATGAATGTGTTGTTTTTGGTAAAATAAAGAATAAATGTGAGGCATACTTCAGAATTTGTTGGGTTACCTTGTGCTTAAATTGTGATAGTAAAAACAATTTGGGGTGAATTGAGCTTGAATAATAAAAATTGAGTGTGTATCATTAGATGGTTGAGTTTTAAAAAAATGTTGATTTGTTATATATAATAGCAAAAGACAAAAGCGAGACCATAAGAAAAATTCCTCATAAAATAACGTTAAAAAAATATTATAAAAATATTAAAAAAAACACTCTTTCGTTTCATAATACTTGGACTCTTTTTTTCTTTTATGGCAGTCTAAAAAAAATTGTTCACTTTCCCTTTCAAATAAAATTATATATGCTCATACCCATGTGAATCCATACTAAAGTAAAGATGAAAGATATCTTCTTTTATCTTTTTCTGATAGATAAATGCATAATCATGAGAGACAATTTAAGAAAAAAAAACAAATTCAGTCTTAATATTTGTGCAAGTCAAATGAGGCCAGCCATTTTAAAACAGAGAGAGGTAAAAAAAAAAGACAAAAGAAAAAAAATTGTTAAATTCAATAAGTTTAAAACTCAACCATATTTATTTTCTAAATTCATGTGTTGATAAGGAATTGTGTTTTGGAGAAGACTTGGAGACTAGGGTTATTTTGGGTATTTAGTGTTTTAGGTGCCCATATTTATTGTTCATTATATTATTAGTTCTTTTAAACTCCACTATTAAAAAGCCTCCATCCGATTTCTGCTTTCACCAAACCCAGCCTCATTACAATCTTGTGTAAAAACCATTGGACTTGAATTTACATGTAATCCCTTTTGGGAATCTAGTGAGGATGAAGTTTGATCCCCTTGCAAGCTCCGGATTGAAAAACACAAAGTAAGTTGTTCACAAACCCACCTTAAAATAAGTGCAAATACGTAGGGAGTAATCCTCTACCTCTGGTAACAAGGACTTAACTTTTTTTCCTTTCATTAATTACTTGCAAATCAAGTTTACAAGTGTTATATATTCATAGCATGATTTATCATGAGTTGTTAAATTATGTATTTTGTTTATTTTCTTAGGTTACATTTGCTAGGGATTAGCAAGAACTTGGTTGGGGTGTGTGATGAATACTCACAAATGTATTGCTATTAAGGGTTTAAATCATCATTATACATTTTGAGTATGATTAATTTTTATATTCTGAACAATTTTTCACCAGGTTACTATTCACGCATTTTTACCATTCATAGTTACTATTCACTGACTCACTGTTCACACACATATTTATTGTGCATACGCGGTTTACTATTCATTAATATTAAAATATATATATTAAATAATTAATTTTTTTTATGTAGGTAAAATCATCACTTGGCGACCCTTCACGAGAAAAATCATATTTGGAGCTGTAGGCATCAGAACTGAGTGATTCTAATTTTATCTAAAACCTAACACATAGATCTTCAACTTTGCTTTATTTCACAAGCTAGTTTGATCGTTTTCATTGCCAAAATCTAATTATAGGTGAGACCATTCATTTTTTCGTGTGCTAAAGAGCAGTTTCAGTAGAAAAATCATAACTTGAGTTATGGATCACCACTTTGAATGAGCAAGCTATCGATTTGAAGCTAAAGAAGAGATCTACAAGTTCTATGCTTTGAGGAAGAGCTGATTCAATGTCTATGATGGTCAAAAAATTAAAATAAGTTGCAGCCCGCCTTTGTTGATTTGTATTTAACTACATTTTACTATTTTACCATTTCACCCACACCAGAAACTCTATAAATAGGCACATTGGGGGAGAGGATGAATTCATGCCATTTCTTAGGCCATTTCCATGTTCTTGTATCAAACTTTTCTTTTCTCTTTTGTTCTTGTTCTTATTTTCAATACCGAAGCTCTGTCCAAGTGTTTTCTCGTTCTTCTTCTTGTTCTTCTTTTGATCTTTCAATCTATGTTTATTTCATCTTTCTACATGTTGTCTACTTTTATTATGGCTAACTAATCTTCTTTTTACTAAGGTGAAAGGGTGAAGCTTTTGGTATAGAGGTTATGATTGATTTGAATGGCTTACAACGTTTACGGTATTTTCTTCCTTAATCTATTTAACTTCCCTCTTTGTTAAGTGGGAGTCTTGATTTATCATAGTCGATCATTGGCACAAAAGCTGCTTGATTCCCTTTGTAGAACATGGCTCTACCGGCTATATTGGAATCTTGAGTTATTGTAGACAAAGGTTGACATGATGTATACTTGAATCAATTAGCAAGCATTGGCGTTTTAAGATCAATAAAGGTTAATACTAACTAAATTCCCCAATTGGGACCTCTTTTATGTGTGGATCTCAATTGCGTTGTAAGATGGGCGAAAATTAATCATAACCGATATACTAAGAGTGGATCCCATAACCTTAGCTATTTATTTGAATTTGAGTTTTTTAGTCAACACCTGTTCACACCTTGTACCAAGATCTTTCCTTATTAACAAATTTGTAATTTGTATTTCTTAATTCACTTTCTTGTGGTTTGACACTTGGACTCCCGAGATTTTATTACTTGTGACAACCTATACTTGAGTTACAACTGCTAGAGTGCAACACGACCCGACTATTGAAGAATAGCAAAGTCCACCACATTTGCCCAGTGTACAACACAAGCTCAGTCCATGTGGAACTTAAACTAGTTTAAGCAGGACTTTTCTCTTACATGATAAATATATATAACTATTGCGATTAGTTCTGATTAACTTTGTACATATGTATATTTATCACTCGATCATTTGTATTTATCTTGTACACTGGTATAAATGAGATCAAGCCTTGCTGAGGTGTTGTGTATGGCAATTGTTTATGCTTCTCTTTATATGGTATAAGAGCCAAAAGACTAAATGTCAAACAATGTTTAGTGCAAACTCAATCATTTCTTCTTCTCTGTCTGCTTCAACCATCTCTTCCAACTCTTATTTTCTTCCCCTATTGCCAACGCCATCTGTGACCCTTGGTCACCTTCTTAATGTCCAATTTACTAAAGATAACTATCTCTTATGGAAGGCACAATTCCTTCCATACTTGAGAGGACAACGTCTATTTGGATACGTAGATGGAACCATCGAATATCCTCCTAAGATGATTACTGAAGAAACAATGACAGACTCAACAAGAAGTATTGTTCAAGTAGCGAATCCAGCTTATCAAGCATGGTTTTAGTAAGACCATCTGCTGCTCAGTAATCTTTTTTTCTCCTTGTCTAAAGGAATTCTTAGTTATGTTGTGCTTATGCCTACATCTAGAAAGGTGTGGACTACTTTTGAAAGGATGTTTTCATCATAGTCTTACACTCGGATAATGCAAATTTGACTGCAGCTCTCAACCATGTAGAAGAAAAATTTGTCCATTATCGACTACTTCCAATGAATTAAGGGTCTAGTTGACACCCTTGTTGCCATTGGGCAACCCCTACTGGAATATGAAATTGTTTCTTATATTCTTGCTAGATTAAACTCAAAATGTGATCCTTTGGTGACTTTTATCACTACTTGGCTAGAACCTATTAATCTAATACATTAAATTCATCTGTCAATATGGCCACAAGAAACCACAATGAAGGCCAAGGTGGAGGAAGAAATTTTAATCAAAGAGGAAAAGACTGAAGACGTGGCAAAAACAATCAATGAGACTCAAGTAATTTTGGAAGTGGTCTTAAGGCCATTTGCCAAGTGTGCAGAAAACGTGGCCATTCTGCTATGTCTTGCTTCCTTAGGTTTAATCATTCCTATTAAGCGGGAAAAAAAATCATTTTAAAGTAGTGGCTTTCAGTCCTTCTTACCAAATTGATCCAAATTGGTAAGCTGACTCTGGGCCCAATGATCATAACACGACTGATTTAAACAACCTCACCATTAGTGAAAAATATAACAGTCCTGACCGATTTCAAGTGGGCAGTGGAGCAAGTTTGTCAATAAAACGTGTTGGTTATTCTCAAATTAATACCTCCTATTCTCTATTACATCTTAACAATGTTCTCCATGTTCCTCATATCAAGAAAAACTTAATCTTTGTCAACAAACTTACCCATGATAATAAAGTTTTTCTTGAATTTCATTCTCATTATTTCATTATAAAAGATCAAGCCAAAAGGAAAAGTTTACTTCAAATACCATGTAGAAACAGCCTTTACTAGTTGCCTACTCCTGTTCATCATTCTGGTGAAAGGGTTAGTCCTGATCAGTGGCATAAAAGATTTGGTCATCCCTCATTTTCCACCATTTTCAAAGTTATTGGTGACAATAAGCTTCCTTGCTTAAAGCAACCAGTTGTGCCCATGTATGATGCTTGCCAACAAGCTAAAAGTCACCAATTGCCTTTTGATTGTTTTTGTCATGTTTTTAAATATCCTTTAGAACTTGTTTTTTTAGATGTTTAGGGACCTACAATGTCTTCAATTAATGGTCATCATTACTATGTTAGTTTCATTGATGATTTCAGCAAGTTTGTGTGGTTTTATCCTTTATTGTCTAAATTTGATGTTGAAAAAATATTTCTTCAATGGCAAGTGCATATTGAACTTCTTCTTGCAGTAAAGTTAAGCGAGTTCAAACAAATTGGGTGGGAGAATACCAAAAAATTCACACACTTCTTACATATATTAGTATTGAACATAAAATATCTTCTCCTTATACGCACCAACAAAATGGTGTTGTTGAGAGGAAGCATCCTCACATTGTTGAAATCAGTATGTCACTTCTCTCTCAAGCTTCTATACCATTAAAATTTTGGGATGATGTTTTCCATACAACTTGCTACCTAATCAATCGACTATCTAGTCCAATTATTAAGAACTTTTCTATCATGGAACAATTGTTTCAAGTAAGACCTAACTATACCTTCTTAAAAACCTTTGGTCACACTTGCTGGTCATATCCCAGACCATATAATTCTACCAAACTATAGTTTCATTCCCAACAATGTGTCATGGCCAACTTAGCCCCTGGCCCATTTGAGCCCAATTACTTAACCATGCAATGGAATTCCATATAAGGGCCATTTATTCCTTATCAAACATACGGGCATGTTCCCAGGATATTACTAGTACTAGCTCATTAATTATTTACTTAAAGGTTCATATTGTGCTCTCGGAAACAAGCTAATACTTATGTGAAATTTGTGTGTTCATTTCAAGCTTGTTATCAAACATAGCCAAGAACATGCATGGCAACCAAAACACTAGATTCCAGTTTTGGAAAACTTGTTTATAATGCATATGTCTTACATACTCATATGTGTCTTGGTAACCCACTATTGCACGTAAACACATACATGTCTTTAATTCTATTATTTACCATTTTAGCTTGTCATAGGCATGCATTTCTTTTCTAGTTCATATTTGCTTAATGTTGATCTTTAAACATACATATAAGGCCTAGTCATACATGATTCCATATTTCAAACATAGGCTTAGAACACATGATCATGCATATCTATCAACTTTTTACTTAGGCCCAAAGATGATTATCAACCAGAATGTCCAAGAGTTCACATATATGCCATAGACATACAACATGGCTGAATATACTTAGATTTAATTTTAGCATGCCATTTTACTTAAGTACCTGAAAAGGTCCATAAATACTTAGAATCACAAATTTGGTTTTTACGACAAACCAAAATACATAGCACAGGTTTATACATAGCAACTCACACATAGAACACATTTCCACCTTAGCGATTTTGTTCCCACAATCTAGACTCCAAGTCCCACGCATAAAGTCTACACTTATTAGCTTGATACACAAGCACCCATAACACTTAGAATACTTAGGATATTGAGCAAACATATATGTACACACACAAACCTTTTTACCAACATAAATAGTATAAAATACTATTGATCTTAGGTCTGTTCTAGTGCTCTTGTTCCTACATTAAGTAGAGAAGGGCGTGAGTAAAACTCAGTAAGGATTCCGTACAGCTCATAGAGCCTAACATAGCACAATTATATCTTGGTAAAATATAATCCAAACTCATGCAAAGAAAACACTAAGACAAAGAAAATACAGGATATATGCATATAATAATAATCAAGGTCAGCAAGCACAACCAAACATAGAAACACACAAACACACACACACCACCTAACACCATATTCCCATGACGGGCAGAGTAAGCATGAACATATTTTATTTCATTTTGGTTAATCATTTATTAGTCCGTATTAATCTGAGATCTCTTTATGCTTGGGAATTGAGTTGGCCGACCCAATTCCTAGCCGTAATGCTTGCATGGAGCTAGCTAGCACAGAGTTGCCTAAGCAATAAAACATAGCCCTTTGTAGCACCTTAGGATCACATGGCGTCCAATATCCATCACCCAAGGGCCAGAATACTCAAAAGAGTATCAGAATCCTTACCAAACCGTTTGCAACCCTTGTTGCCCGAAAGCTTTTAGTAGCTTGTTTTTCTTACTTATCCTTGCTTGTTGTAGCTAGAACTTGGTTTCTAGCTCAAGAACCTACAATGCTCAAAACATTAGCAAGTATATTCTTGCATTTCTATAGCTCAAGAGCTTAGATATACCAAGAAAACTTGGTGGAACACACAATACCTTAACCAAAGAAGGTATGGCCAAATCATTCGGCTTGATTTCCTTCAAGCTCCTGCGCATATTTTCTTGAATTCACCACTTAATTCCTTTCCTTGGAATGCTTTAGAAGCTTATGTGTATCAAGAACACAAGCTTCAAACATGAGAATGCCAAGAACAAGACTTGGCCAAAACTCCTCTTGGTTGATAGTTTCCAAAAACATCTCCTTCTTTCAATCTGCTTCTTGATTCTTGCTTGATGTGTTCTTAAGAGTTTGTAGACACCAAAAACACTTGGTAAAATCTCAAGGATGCTCAAGAATGAGTCTTAGCCGAATTTAGAAGGAAGAAGAGGTTTAGAAGAGTGTTTGAGAGCAAATGTAGAGAAAGATTGAAGAGAGAGAGTGAAATGTGTTGAATGAAGTTTGGAGGAGTGAATGAGAGTGTATTTTGGGTAGTATGGAATAATTTTGAGGGGAAAGAATGAGGGAGATCTTTTGATTAACATGGGGGTGAGTGGGAGACAACGTGGGAGACAAATTGGAAGACTTTGGTGAAAGTTAGGTGAATTTGTCAAAAGTGGGGGACAAATAGGTGGAGAAATGAATCCTAAGTGATGAGTTGGATGGGAGGTGGATTAAAATAATGAAAAATGGAGGGAGGTGGCAGCCCTGGCATCCAATGCCTTTAAAATTGGCTAATCCCCCCTCTTAGTCCCTCAATTCCTCACATTTGGGCAATTGAGCCCAACCACCAAAAGTCCCTTTTGTCCAATTAAGTCTCTCACCTTAAATTTTCATCATTTTACTTGGCCTAAGCCAAGTTTAAATTTTGAGAGTGTTCAATGGTTATCATACTCCCCTGTCCCATTTAATTTAGTGTCTCCCAAACTCAATGAGCTTAATTCCCAATTTAGGAAAAATTCTTAAACCTTGAATCCTCATAGCCCGAGGCTTAATTACTTAGGATTTTGCGGGCATTAGACAATGTGTCTTTCTTGGCTATAGCAACAAGCATAAAGGTTATAGGTGTTTATTAAAGTCCATTAGTTGGGTCTATATATCTCACCATGTAGTGTTTGACAAATCTTAGTTTCCATTTGCTCAACCTTCTAACCTGGTACCACCTCCCTAAACTCAAGTAGTATCTCCTCAGCTGCTTCCTGAGCCATTTGTATAGCCAGAACCTGTACCATCATCAACTCTAGCATAACAGAGCCTAACACATGTTTCACCATCATTAATACTTGACTCAATCTCAGCGTATTCTTCATCTGAATCACTTGCTCCAGTCGAACATCCAATGAGAACAAGACTTCGTGATAATATCCACAAACCTAAGAGATTCACTAATGAAACGGTTGCATATTTTGCTACTTCTCCTTAATACATGTCTAAACCTACTTGTTTTTCAGAAGCTGCTAAGTCTCAACCTTGGAAAGACATCATGGACAGTGAGTTTAATGCTTTGATTCACAACAAAACTTAGACTCTAGTCCCTCAACAACAACACATTATAAATTATAAATTGATATTTAAACTCAAGCGAAAAGCAGATGGCACCATTGAACGCCATAATGCGCGTCTTGTGGCAAAGGGATTTAACCAATAGTATGGAGTTGATTACACTAAGACTTATAGTCCAGTAGTTAAACCTGCAATAATTCAAACTATCCTTTCAATTGTTGTTTCCTGGAATTGGCCAGTCAAGCAACCTGACGTACAAAATGCCTTCTTGCATAGTTTCCTCACTAAAAAAGTCTACATGTGTCAACCACTTGGGTTCGTTAACCCTAAATTTCTTGGTCATGTTTGTCGACTTCATAAGGCCATTTATGGGCTTAAACAAGCCCCAAGAGCATGGTTTTCCTAACTCAGCTCTCAGTTACTTGAACTTGGATTTATTCATTCCAAAGTTGACACTTCCCTGTTTGTCTATAAAGAAATAGATGCGGTTATTTATATGTTAATTTATGTGGATGATATTCTTCTTACTGAATCGTCTCCTTCACTCATCACCAAGCTGATTTTTACTTTTCAACAAGACTTTTCACTTAAGGATTTCGATTGCTGAACTACTTTCTTAGCATTGAAGCCATTTATGATCAACATGGCTTAGTACTCTCCCAACAGAAATATATACTGGACTTGCTAGATTGGAGTCAGATGCTGAGAGCTAAACTTGTGATTACATTAATGACAACTAGTGAAAAATTGTCTCAAAACTAATGGGAGATATTTTCCAACCCTACACTTAGTAGGAGCACGATTAGAGCTCTTCAATACATCACCTTGACTAGATATCTCTTACACTGTGAATAAGGTGTGCCAATTCATACAAGCTCCCACAATTGCCGACTTGACTGCCATGAAGTGAATATTGCGTTATCTGGTTCACACTGCCACCCTTGGTTTTCGCATTCATAAAAAATCCTCTTCATTGCTTACTATATTCTTAGATGCAGATTGGGTTATGTATCCTGATGATAAAAGATCAACCAGTGGGTACACTGTCTTTCTCGGATCAAATCTATTATCTTGGAGTTCACATAAGCAACAAATTGTGTCCAGGTCCAGTACTTAAGCATGATAGAGCACAAGCCTATACAATAGCTGAACTCGCTTGGTTACAAACTTTGCTTAGAGAACTTAGGATCTATTTGTCTCAGCCACCCATATTATGGTGCGACCACTACAAGGAAAAAGCCATTTAGCAATGGCCATTAACGATGGCCAGCCATCGCTAAACATGAAATAGCGACGACCAACTTCCCTAAAAGGTCCGTTGCTAATTTACTCAACGCTAATTTTTTAGTGACGGATACCGTCGCTAATTAGCGACAGCTAAACATTGCAAAATAGACTGTCGCTAATTTTTTTGGTAACGGTATCTGCTGGCGCATTAGCGACATTTTGCTATCGTTAATTAGTTACGCATAGTCGTCGCTAGTTCGTGACTCGTAGCCAGTTCGTGACTCATAGCCGTTGAGAAAGGTCTGGAACTTTCGATGGTGGTAGTAAATGGTTTAAATTAGAGGAGAGAGTGTGTGGTGGAAGGAAAGAGCAGATCACAAGAGGTTTCATCTTGGAACCAATTGAGCACAAGGAAGGCATCAGTTAGAGAATTCTGTTTGGAGCCAATTACTGATAACCCCAAGGTGAAATGGCCCTAGTTTATGTGGGACATGATTAAGTCTATGTTGGATGGTTTGGCTAGTGGAAATCAACCGATTAGATCATTTGAAGGAACTGGGGGCACATACATTATGCATGATCAGTCTGGTCTCAAATATGTTTCTGTGTTTACGCCTACTAATGAAGAGCCAATGGCGATCAATAACCCCCACGGCGATCCTGTATCAACTAATGCTGAAGGATTGAAAAGGGGAACAAGGGTTAGAGAATGAGCAATAAAAGAAGTTGTAGTATATATACTAGATCATCCAGTGAGCGGATGTCGGGGAAAAACTGGGGAGATGATGGGGTTTGCAGGTGTGCCACCTACATGTATGGTTAAGTGCCTGCACAAAGGATTTAACTATGCACAAGACTTTGAAGGTGCACAAAAGAATGTCAAAATGGGATCCTTATAGATGTTCATGAAGAATTGTGGGAGCTATGAGGATATGGGTCCAGGGGCTTTCCCTGTCAAGGAGGTGCACAAAATCAGTGTATTGGATATACGATTGGCTAATGTAGATAGGCATAATTGCTTAATTGAAGTACATGAAAACAACCCTTTTCATTTGAGCCTTCTTTAATTATTGGTAGAAGTTAGTGTATATATATATATAGGAGAAAATAGAGGACATACAAAGAATAAGCAGCGTCCGAAACAACATCCATATAAACTAAAACCAATGGCTTCAAATCCCTATGAAAATTAACATCGTCGGAAATGAACAACAGAATTAACAACATTAGACTTACTGTTGTAGCGTTCAAATCGCACAGCAGGAATGGAGGAATCGCCTGTCATTGCTCCAACTGTGGCAATTAAATCGTCGACAATGCCACAGCTATGTCCGAAACTACCATGGAAGAAAGAGAAAATCAAAATGCAACGCAAGTGAAACCCTAAATAGAACTAACGATTCGAGGCCAAAATCGATTTTAAGTGAAAGTGAGAAAGATTTACCTCAAATAGAAACGACTTGTACTATGAGTCCATGTTTCAACATAATCTTGCTGGGTGGGGATGACCGAAGCCGGAGATTGTGGCCGCCGCAGCAGAGAAGGGACGTTTGTCTTTCTATTTCGAAGTTTGGACGGTGAATGTCACGAATGTGAGAAAGGCTGGGGAAGGTGAGCAAGGGAATTTTAATTTCTAGTTGCGACAGTGTACCCTCGCAACAAATAGCGACGGTAAAATGTCACTTAATGCTAGCGACACGTGGCCTTTTCTATATCATCAAATAACATTAACCTAGCCATACTTCTAATAAATTTAGGCTAAATGAGATGCCAATATATTATAAAATGGCTAACCCTCAAGTGCCAATAAACCTATTCAAATTAATTTAATTTTAATTAACTAGATATTTTGTTAAAAAACTTAACATTTCTTAAAAGATTTTAGCTTAGTAAATAGAAAAAAAATTCTAATTACCCAAATTCTAATTTGTTAATCTAAAATTTAACAAGCTACTCACCCATAACTAAACAAAATTGTGAAAAATTTAACATAAACAATAACTAAATCAAATTTATAGTAGATTTAACATAAATTAACAATAAGTAAACTAAATTGATTAAAATTTACATGCACATGATAAGGATTAAATAATGGCATGGACATCATGAAAACTAGAACCTAACATCAATTTGTGTAGGCACTTGATTTGGTTTTAGTAAGGGCTATGTGCCCCATTAGTGGAAGTTTAACGTCACAACATAATTAGCGACTATTTCCTGTCGCAAATTACGTTGAAGTTAGTGACGGTTTAAAGTGGCTAAATTAGTGACGGCAAAATGTCGCTAAATTTAGCGAAGACTACGTATCACTAAATTAGCAACGGTAAACCTTCGCTAATTTTAGCAACTATAAACCGTCGCTAATTTAGCAACGGTAAGATGCCACTAAAATTTAGTGACATACAACCGTTACTAAACTTTCACCAGAGTTTTAGTGGTAGTGTTAGTGACGGCTAATCGTCACTAAGTTAGCGACGATAAGCCGTTACTAAATTTATCCACAGTTAACCGTAATTAAGTTAGCGACGATGAGCCGTCACTAAATTTATTGACTGCTAACTGTCACAAAATTAGCGACGATAAACAGTCACTAAAATTTAGCAACTGATAGCCGTTGCTAAAATTTCACCCAACTTTTAGCGATTATTTACCGTCTTTAGCTATCACTAATTAAACCGTCGCTAAAATGACATTTTTCTAGTAGTTGACAATATTGGGGTAACATATTTGATAGCCAACCCAGTCTTTCATGCTTGTACGAAGCATATTAAAGTTGATTTTCATTTCATTCATGAAAAGGTTGCTCGGAGAGACCTTGATGTTCGGTTTATGTCGACAAAAGATCGGGTAGTTGACATGCTTACGAAACCACTTGCTGCCATTTCAATGATTGAGGTTCAATCTCAATGTTCATTCATGACCCTTGAGGACGGTGCATGTTGAAGAACAGCAAAGTCCGCCACCTTTGTCCAGTATACAACACAAGCTCAGTCCACGTGGAACTTAACCTAGTTCAAGCAGGACTCTTCTCTTACGTGATAAATATGTATAACTATTGTGATTAGTTCTGATTAACTCTGTACATATGTATATTTATCATTCGATCACTTGTATTTATCTTGTACACTAGTTTAAATGAGATCAAGCCTCGCTGAGGTGTTGTGTGCGGCAATTATTTCTGCTTCTCTTTACATCGACAAGTAGAAGTGCTTCCAGAAGCAGGTTTCCGACGTAGAACAACCCACATGGTTTCACAAGCTGCTTGACGTAAAAAATCAGAATAAGAAATTAGTCCCTTGCGGTTTTGTTCTGCTTGAAACAATGAAGCGAAGAAATGTGGTGGCAGTGACATATAAGGAAGAATTAACAAAAAAAAAAAGCAAGGAAAACAAAACAAAACGAATCAAATCATTATGTGGGAGCTAAAATTGCATCAGAGACAATGGGAAGTGATTGAAAATTTGAAGAGGAAGAAGAATGGGAAGTCGAATTGGTCAACTGTGAAGTGAGAAAAAAGAGGAGAAAAAAAGGTAGTTTGTGAAACCATTTCTCTTAAAACTATACGTTTTAATTTTATTTTTTGTTGAATTGCATTTTCAGAACTTCAATATCTCTATTTTGTTCTGTTCATTTTGTTGCAATTAAGTCATTCTTTTGTTAGTGTTTAACAGTTGGAACTGTGGAAGATGAAAACGCAACATAGGTCATATTTTGGGAACTATTCATGCACTTTACCCAAGAATTAATTATTAAGGGCAGGCCAGCAAACACGTACCTGTGTACGTGTGTGTGTGTCCATATAGAGTTTGTTGGAATTGATGATCATATATAATAACTGGCTAGCTAGGCTAATTAATTAATAATCCAAATCCAAATCTGCCTGGTTTCCAAATCCAAATACAAAAACCAAAAGGCAGCTAGCTGGGCAGCTGCATGCATTATATAACAAGCTTAATCAGCTAGCATTACTGGCTGAGCTTAATAAGATTGATTAGCTTAATTAGATCCTGCAGCATCTAAATGTAAGTATATATCTCTGATATTTCCCGCAGGCGCGCATGCAGTGATTTGCCTTAATTGGTCGACCAGACCTACGTGCCTCATGCATACTACCTCTTTCACTTGCACTTGCAGTTGCTCCTTCACCCGGCCAGCCCTGCCCCCTTGATACACACACCACAAACATCCATCACCACGCACCTACTCAGTTCTCATAAATCATAATTAATATACTTCTTATATATATATATATATATATATATATATATATATATATATATATATATATATATATATATGCCATAATACTATAATAAATATAAAGAATAAATACCAGTTATATATATATACATGTATGTATGTATGTATGTATATGTATATGTGTATATATATATATTACTATATATACACGACCACCGCTACTTACTACAACTACCACACACACACACACACACACTCTTAATCAAATGACTCATCCGTATAGCAAACTCACGACTGCAGAATAAAACCAACGTTAAACAAAATCCAATATTCAAACCAAAACAGAAACACCACATGGATATTGAATATATGTATATATGGAGCTACAAGTTAACATGGATGGACGATCCTCACATATATTATTTAATCAAATAAAAGCTCTAAAACTACCTTTTCTTAGTTTCCACTGATTCTTATAAGATGCACTTCACTTTAGCAAGTGCTTGTTCAAAGTTTCACACATTATAAGCTGTTTTACTATATCTATGACACCAACCAACTAATTAAACCTGTTATTTTCGTCTACTTAAGTGCCAAAACTGTAACTTCTCTGGGAACATTTTTTTAATCAGGTTCTAATATTTACAACATATTACTGTAGCTAGGTAATATTTGTGCCATGGCAATTTCAAAGAATATGGTACAAATTAATGCATTTGTGCCACACATTTTGAACCAAAAAGATTTGAATATTTACATAGGTACAACTATAAATTAATATACAAAAACTTGAAAATTTTTGTGCATAGAAAGTTTAAAAGTTAAAAGGGGAAAATAGAAAGGAAAAAAAAGGGCTCTTTTTTCGCATGATAATTCTTTGACAAAGTGGAACTCATGGGTGCCACAGAATGTAAATTAACGTCTGTGTTTGGAAGGCTCTTCTTGAACATCTACTAACATTACAAAATCTGGCAAAGGCGTGGAATCGATTTGGCAGTTACTCGTTGTCTGCTCTACAAAGAGAGTGATGGATTTCGGTGGACCATGCTTTAGTGAGGAGTAGAGTTTCGTGCTCGGTATGGAGGCGGTTGCGGTCTTGGTGGATGCTAGATGGTCGTATCTATCTCTCTCTTCAGGAATTGTTGGAAGATCTGTGTTCAGCAAAGGACAGAGGAAAGCTTGGGAAGCAGTCTTTTTTATATCAGTTTGGGTGATATTGAAGCGAAGAAATAAGTTTTTGCATAATGACAAAAATCTAGAAATTGGCCAACTTCTGATTGAAATTCGGGCTTTATCCTTCTTGTGGCTGACTAATAGAAGCTCCAGATTAAGTTGTTGTCAGTTCGAATGGTTGACTAATCCTAGTCAAGCTTTAAAAAGTTGGTTGTGGTTATACTGATGGGTGTTGGGTTGATGCTAGAAAGGTTTTACAGTATTTGAAAAACTTGTATCTAGCTCCTGGCTGAATTTTGTATTGGCTTTATCTTTTATTAATAAAATTTTGACTGTTTAAAAAAAACAAAGAGTAATGGTTAGTACAAACTAAGAGTGATATGTAATGCATGGATCAAGTGGTCCATAGGGATGTCGATTTGTATCCTTACTAGCGGATACCCTACCCATCGTATAAATATATTTTTTTCTCAATTTTACGGATTTGGTCTGAGTTTGGGTAATTTTTATTTTGTACCCATTGAATATGAGTTTAGGAGGTCTACCTTCTTTAAATCTGTCCCGTACTCTACCCGCATATTATATATAGTATTTAAGTATCTAAAATGTTACATATATTATATACATGTTTAATCCTAATCCTATACAACCCAAATGTAAACATATCCATTTGGGCTACTTTGTTTCTAGTTATGTTTGTTCACTGTTTATGCATTATACCTTTATTAGTATGTTCAGTTGTCAATTGATTGATGTTAGTATTTTCTTGTCCATGTTTTTAAATGCCTGAAGTTCCTATTATTTTTACCGGTTAATCACTTGACATTAAATTTGGAATTACAGGAAATGTTGCCTGATGATCATAAGCAACATTTTTTGCTTTCTTTGGTTTAATTTTCTGTTATGCAATCACTTGTGCAGGTATTACAAGTATAATACTCAATCCTACCTGCCCCAACGTGGGGAAGGTTTGGATGAAGAAACCCTATCCGCTACAGGTTGCTAGGAGAGTTTGGGTAAAATTTTTGTATTGTGGACAATATTTGAAAATGACTTTACCCTCTCCAAACTCAACCTGATGACATCCCTATAATAGATAGTGCATATGTGTATATGGTAAGGCTTTAAATAACACAGGTAGCTGATAATTAACAAGAGAAATAAATATTGTTCTGTTTCTGCATGCATGCTTTAATTAATTTATGTTCGTTAAGGGGGCCGGCCAGTTTTTGTTTTGTTAGTTCCTGCACTCTCTTTCCAGCTCGTTATTGCTGGTTTTAATATGAAATCTTTCTTCTGTTGCCGGTAAAAAAAAATACTGGTATTTATGTATGTGTGTAATGTATTATAATGTTGAAATTAATGAGAGGAGATGAGGCGGATTAGCTAGGTGGGTAGGTATATATTAATTAGCTCGTCGCCCTAATTAATTACTTATTTGATGGAGAAATTAATGTGAAAAATGAAATGTAGTCCAGTAGCAGGTAGGGAGGGAGGGAGGGAGGGAGTAATTCCAAGGTGGGTGTGGGTGTGGGTGTGGGTGCCCCACAGAATCTGATGCTTGTTGGACAAGAAGCAATCTATGCTATTGCATTTCCAGGTACAAACTAATTAAATTAGGGCATGCAAAGGCAACACACGAGACGAGACGACACAACCCAAGAACCGACGTTGCAAACCCAATTCCATATTGCCCATGTAGTAATTATAGCTAGCCCAAGCCGAAGCCTCTCCTCCCCTACTTACACACTGCAGCAGGATGAGGATCCATTTATATATATCCCTAATCCCTCACAAAAGCAACCTTTCCGTCTATTTATTAGATGGGTTATGAAACTAGTTAAGTTTATATTTATATTTACAATATCTCTTCATTTTTTTTATTAATTATTGGCTTGATTGTTTATAGCTATAACAGTCTTGAATCATTAGAATATTAATTGATCATGCTAATGACACAACACAACTATTTAAGAAAGCCACACGCATAAAGCATTCTTACAGCATTCAGCTGGTACATATATGTAGTCTTAATTAATTATTCAGATTTTGTACGTCCGGGCAACCTTAAAACCCTTTCAACCTTCAATAATAATATTCCATCTCAATCATTTTGCTTATTTTATTAGTTTCTTTCCCTGTATATGTAAAAGTTGATACCTCAGTACTACCATTAAATTTCAATGGGGGACATAACATATCCGCAAAATCTTCAAAGACGCTATTTTTGGGGAAGCTTATCATTATATAATGTACCAACCATTATACAACGCGCGCGCCCAATACTGTTACTCAATCTCTCTCAAATTTTTCTTTTTCTTTTTCTTATCATTTCTTACTAAAAGTTATCAATTTTATGACACAGGAATACTTATACATGCTTTTCTAAACTCTTTTGTTTTTGAAAAAAAAAATAGCAGAATTCTAATAATGGGCATTCATTCAAAGGGAAAAAAAAAATTAGAACAAGATGTTTAAATATTAAAAAGTACGGACACATCTTTTAATACAAAAATAATTTTAAAAACACAACAAAAATAATCATCAATTCTTTAGCCTAGTAGCTAAGGGATCAGAAGGATATGAGAGAGATTCTAACTCCAACTTTTCCATTTTCTCATATAAAACTCTAATGTTAATTTGGTATCTTCTAAATCCTAAAAAAATGAATATTTCATTTTTTCATATGTATGAGTACCTTCTAACTTTTATACTTAGCATACACATGCATTTAAACTTTTTTTAAAAAGAGTACTATATATTTAATTAACGCACCCTTGCTACAGTGCCTTCTTATAATCTCCGGGAGTGCAATAAAATATCTTTATGATCACAATTTTGTGCATATATTTTACGATTTCATATTAATTAATTATATGCTATGAAATTGTACTAGTATGTATATATTTAATTATGACAGAGTCCGTAGTATATTGATATATAATCAAACAAACGGATTAAGATGTAATCAACTAACTCATCACTTATCTCTATTTGAGGCTCAGACTTATTTAGACGGTTTCTATCGAATCAGTTTTATTATAATTAATTAGACGTTACGGAGTAACGCAATGGAGACCGGTTTTTATCAGTTAATGCAGTTAACATACATATTGAACTCATGTTGTTATTTTGTGTACGTACGAACAACGTACGTACTTGCTGACAATAATTAATTGTTATTATATATGATTTGTGCCACATATATATGTATAGGTGTTTTCTAATTTTTGTGATTGGCTAGGAAGAGGTGTTTGTATATATGTTAAGCAATATACGAAACTTCTTTTAGCAACTAATTTAGATGGATCTAATTATTTATGTTATATATGTATAATAATTATTTATATATGTATACATCTTACATATACATGTATATAGACACACACACACACACATATATATATATAAAAAATTAGAAAGAAAATGAAAGATGTGCGTTTTACTGTTAATTTGTGGTATTGGCATCACCAGATATATTTATGTGTGTGTATCACAATTTGCGAATGAGCTTAGATAGCTGTATTCAATTGTTTGATATTTTTCCCTCATAGAATATCCGAGTTTGACGCTTCTTGTTTTTTTTTTTCCGAACAGGAAGGGAAAAATTTATTAGACATTTCTTGTTATTACTCGGAATAAGTATAATATCTACCTAGCCAGTGTATACATTAATTATGAATCCCCTAATGAAATAAACAAACTAAGAAGCTACAATTTACATATTTATACACGGACAAGCTAGCATAGAGATTTAATGGATTGATTAAATAGTGATCTCTTATAATCCAATATCTGTTATTATACAATTACTTGTGATTAGATATACACACCAAGGCTATGCTAGGCGATAGATAGTGGGGAGGATTATATATATCCAATATATATATTGAAAATGATGAAGCATTACTCGACAAAATTTTTTCAAGAAAAGGAAAACATAAATTAAAGAAGATGATGGAAATTAATTACTTACTAGTAGAAGACATATATATATATATATATAATAGTATATAAAACAAAGCTGTATATATATATATATATATATGTAGCTAGGTACCTCGGTAAGGAGCGGGGAAGGTAATTTAATTAGGAGAAGTGCATGGAAGAAGCAGAAGTAGTAGAATCTCTGGGCTGAGCCTGGGCCTGAGTAGCCTGCTGCTGCTGCTTCTTCTTCTTCTTCTTGTAGGGGATGCCTCTGGCCTTGGCCTGGCACTCCCTGACCTCCCTAAGGTAGATTCTGATGGCGCCGCTGGCGAAGGGGTTGGTCTCCGGGGAGCCGCCGTTCTCCTCGTAGGCCGCGCGGAGGCGGCCGATGAGGGCGTCGAGGCTGCCCCAGGCCTGGCGGAGGGGGCAGGTGCAGGGTGCGGGGGGCTCCGGCTGCCCGTAGAACATGCAGCCCTGTAGGTGGACCTTGGTCTTCCCGAACTGGTCCAGGTAGCGCAGGAAGTCCAGCACGTGGTTGCAGTTGCACTGCGACAGCGCCACAGGAGGCCTCTGGTTCTTCAGGTACTGGCCAAAGGTGTTCCAGTCGCGCCGCTTCTGCGACTCGTATCTGCTGGGCGTGCTGGGCTGCGGCTGATCCGCCGCGCCGCCGCTGGACGACCCCTCTCCCACGCAGGACATGAATGGATCGGAAAATAAGAGAGAGGATCGGGAAGGAGTGGGGATTAAGTTTTGTATTTGTGAGCTGGAAGTGGATAATTAATAATAAAATGAAACGAGGGTGAATAGAATTGGTTGAGTTTAAGGGGCCAAATCAATGAACTAAGGTGAAAGGAATAGGGACAAGGGGGAAGAAAGCGGAGCGGAGCAGTGGAGAAGGGACGACGTTTACGTCATGGACCCCACCGACTAGACCTCCGCTGGGCTCCACCTGGAAATATTGCTTTCCTCCCTTTGTGCCTCGCTCCTTTTTTCCCCTCCGTCGTGTTTCTTCTTGTTTTTGCTTTTCTTTTCTCCTTTTGCTTTTGGGAAAATTTCAAATAACTCCGAAAGGTTTAGTGAATACTTCACTTACCCCCTATTATTTGAAAATATTTCACTTTATTCCATAAGGTTTAATAGATCATTCACTTACCCCCTCTTATAATGTTGAGGACCAAAATGCCCTTACCTTGTCTCTTTAAATAGGCTGAATTGACCATAATGCCCCTAAGAGATAATAACATTTTGCTAAATTAACTAAAAACTTGTACAAAATTATATGTAATAAAAATCATTTTTTCTATTAGCAATAACAATAACAATAAAAAAATAACAACAATAAAATAAACAAACTCAACAAAAACATAAGAATAGAGAAAAAATTTCTAAGATTTCAATAAAAAATGAGCTATGAAATATAAAAAAAAAAGGATCTACTAATGTTTGTGTCTAACTTTCTATCATCATAACAAACGCATCACATCCGTATGATCATATCTGTTTTTTTTATATTTCATAAATAATTTTTCATTGAAATCTTAAAAAAAATTTCTTTGTTCTTATTCTTTATTAAATTGGTTTAGATTATTATTATTATTATTATTGTTATTGTTATTGCTGTTGTTGTTACTACTACTACTATTACCACCACCACTGCTACTACTACTGCTATTGCTACTACTACTACTACTACTACTCCTCCTCCTCCTCCTCCTCCTACTGCTACTACTACTACTACTGTGCTCTTAATGGCCAATTTACTTTTTACTTAATATAACAACTATTTTGCTAGACACTTTTAGTTATTAAAAAATATATTTAGTTGTTGATCTGTCTCTCATATTTCACATTCATATACTGTAATCAGCTACTAATTTCAAATACTATAATTGAGACACAATTCTAAAAGAGTAATGTTATTATACTAAGTTTGATGAGCAAAGTTTTATTAATAATCGGAAAACATGATTTTTTTCACATATAATTTTGTACAAATTTTTAGTTACTTTAGAAAAGTATTGTTGCCTTTTAGGGGTATTATGGTCAATCCAGCCTATCTAAAGAGACAAGGAAAGGGTATTTTGGTTCTCAACATTATAGGAGGAGGTAAGTGAATGATCTATTAAACCTTGGGGGATAAAGTGGAGGATCCTTAAATAGGATGGGGTAAGTGAAATATTCGCTAAACCTCAAGGGATTTTATGAAAATTTCCCTTTTAGTTTTTTTTTGTAATACGTAAGCATTCTCTCGATAGTTACGGTTGGAAATTGAAACTAGCCGATCCGAACCCAGAGAGCGCAGGGTTGAAGCTCGATTCATTCAAGCTTAAGCTCAAGTTTAACGGGTTTAGTAAAGTGGAGCCTGATTCAATTTTTCTGGTGGGTCATTTGGCTCAATAGAAATCGAGTAGAATTTTAGGATCTAGGATATTTTTCATTATATTAAGTTAATTATATTATATTATATTAAATTTGTTATGCTTGGTAAGAGTTTGAGCAGAATAATTTTGGGTTCAATCTCAAGTAGTTAATGATTCAAACCTAAATTGCGATTCGAGTTCAGTTTCAAGGCTCGTTAGACTCAGCTCAATTACAAAATCCCAAAGAATGGATCTACTTGCAAAATAGTTTATGGAGCCCAATAATTTTTTTTTAATTTCTTCTTAAATAGACTCCACTGAAGTTTATTAAATGATTCTATTAATTTAATAAATTAAGCAAAATGTAATAAAAAATGAACAATTGAATCTCTTTCCCCATAAATATGTTGAAATTAAATTAAATTTTATATACATATACACCTCATAGGAAAAAAAAATTAACATCCATCATTTTCAATAACAAAAAAAAACGAATTCAAATTTGAACGATCCTGGTCTCGTTTCCGACCCTTATTACGGCATTAGAGTGAAGTTCATGAATTTATTGCCATTTGGGGGGGTGGTGGGGGAAGATGAGAGAAAATGACGATCCAAATTTTATCTGAAAATTACAAAAAATGGCCACGTATAAAGAAAAATTAATAATTTATCAACTGTGATTTGTACTCTTTCACAATGCACGTATGATAGACGAGTGCGTTTTTGGTGGTTTACATTGTATGGCTGAGATGGAATAGTAACATGTAAGAAATACGTGTTCAAGCCATCATTGATACTAGGAAGCATACAATGTTCCGACGTGGCATTCTCTCTCTCTCTCTTTCTCTCTCTGTTTTTTTCTCATGACGCATATGGAGTATTTCCTTTGAAAAAAAAATATATAGATGAAAACTCGCGTCCTTTTTCATGGTTGCGGGTTGTTTGTTCGGCCAGATAAATTGCATCACTTCAAGAATTATGGCGACGGCGACACTATACCGACGGCAAAAACCGTCGAAAATTATCGACGGCAGTTACCTTCCTACGGTAAACTGTTGGAATTGTTGAAATTTACCGTTGGTTCACCATCGAAAAGTTGTATACACCGTCAATAACACAGTTAGGGGAGTGTGGGGAGATGCAACAGCACCCCAACAATATTTTGAAAAACATAAATTATAAGATATATTGGTAAAGATATATTTATATATTTTTTATATAGAACATTTTTTTCTCTCAACAACATTTGAGTAATTTACTTTTAAAATAATAAATATATGTACAATTCTAGAAAAACTCATAATTTCTAAAATTTATTCTAGTTTCCTAATCAACTTTCATGTAGAACAAAATATCATCAAATGAAAAACTTTTTTGGAACATAAAAATGCTCTTAATTAATGGACCAATTTTAATACTCAAATGTCAAATTCATTTCTTGATTAATAGAAAAAAAATAATAAGATAAATCTTTTCACCGTATTCTATATTTTTCACTTACATTTTTAAAGAACTTCTATGCCTTTAAGTGATTATAATAATTAATTTTCTATCATAGACAATGTAAAAAGCATTGACCACAAATTTTATTATTATTCTAATGATGTAAAATTACCATATATTATTACTAGGTAAGTTGCACAAAAAGTCAATAACTTTCATTTCTTGTTGTAAATCCATCTCAAACATATTTTTGTGTACTTGATGATTCTCAACTTCTCCTAAGAATTACTCCCTCCATCCCAAAATTTTTGCTCTAATTAACTTTTTGTTTTATTTTGACTTGATTTTTTTTATATTATTGTTTGTTAGAAAAAAAATAAAAATATATATTTAGAAACTACATATCTTGATTTATTATTTGTATATAAATATTTTTCATTTATATATTAAAATGTTGAAAATAAAAAATTATAAATTAATTGTTGAAAACAAATTGAGCAAAGATTTTTGGAATGAAGGGAGTATAAATTGACTTTTTTATTATATTTCACTAAATTTTTGAAAAAATCACTATCATATACTTTGCTAATTTCTTTACAAATTTAGCTACTAGTTTTATTGCTATATAGATAATACTTCTATATGGTTAATTTATATGTGGTAAAAATTTTATTAAAATTTTTGTCAAACCTAATGACCAAAGATGATAAAAGACTTCATAAAGACTGAAAATGGTTAAAAACTATCAACTAAAGAACAAGAAATTAAGGATGGATTCTGCACCCTAATCCCAAATTTTTTGCTATGCTGCTGTACACAGTGGAAATATATATTAAGTTGTGGTCAATGATAATTGTGAGTCATAAGTAGTTATTAATAGATATGAGGTCCATGTACCACATTGATTACAACTCGTGACAGTGTTGGAACTAGATTTTTATGCTTGGGGGGGCTAGGCTGAGGCAAGACTAGCAACGGCCAAAACTTAGGAGAAAAAAATTATTTAAATAATTATTTATAAAAATTAATTTTTATAAAAAGTTATTTGAAAAATTATTTAAAATGTTTACTTTTTATTGTAAATTCATCCCTAAGTTCTCAGCTGTTGTATATTTCTCCCAATTTCATCACTAACAATATTAACTGTTGGTTAACAGGAAAATTTACTATACCAGATAATGGTTTAGGATGAATATGCAATAGTTGAGAGGTTAAGGGCAAACTTGAAATGAAAAGTAAATATTTAGAATTGCTGGTGTTATTTAACTTTTCAATATTTTTCACCACTGCAGGAGACAGAATTCGCAATTGGTCCTTAACTTCTTACAAAATAACTAGCATAGTACTTAATATTTACAAAGTTTCAAAATTTTTGGGAGGCAGCAGCACTCCCCACCCGTATGTGGCTCTGCCACTGACTCATGATGACTTATGATCACTGAGAATCGTAACTAAGATTTTTCATATATACTGATATTTTATATTTTTAGTTTTAGAAAGCATAAAATTAATATATACATATATGCATACATACATACGCTTAGACACAAGCATATTATTCCATGTGTATGTCTGTCCAATATTTCAATACCAATACTGCTATGTATACCGCACCATTTTAATAAAAAAAATATCTTTTGGTATATTGCATTTCATATTATTATCAATTTTTTGAAAAAATTAATCTAAGATGAAAAATGTTAAATATTTTTTTATATATTTATCTATATTTTAATTATTTTCATCATAATTACCTTAATATAAGTAAAATATATGAAATATTGTATTACATTATATAAAAACATATAAAGAAAGAATATATAAAACAAAATAAATATTATTAGCAGAAAAAACTAATTTACTGATACGAGAATATATGTGTCAATCATATTTTTTTTTCATTTTACATATGTATGATATATTGATGTTTTTGATTTGAAATGAATAAAAAAATTATTTTACATTTTAATTCATGTATAGCAGTACACTCAGTGTATCGTGCAGCGTACCACTATAAATTGAAAAAAAATGTACAAAACAGAGTTAGTATATGAAATATTACAAAATATAATGATATATCGCACGGTAAACTAAAAAATGCAAAAAAAAAAAAACAGGTATAATGTGTACCACATACTTGTGGTAGGCAATTCTCTATGAGTAACCCACATTATCTAATTTTGTATGTGTGTGTGTCTACATATATGTATATTTGTTTACTTTTATATCAGGTGTATATATGGATAGTGTGAAATACGTCCATGTATTTGTATTTTTTTTTTAGAAACAACAAAAATAATGCTAAAAAGTATTACAAGAGATAGTTTTTTAACCCTTGGAATAAAAAAAAATTATTGAAACATGTTGCATTCCCTTTTCTACTCAACTCTCACTATAATGATTCTAAATAAAAAAAAAGTTATTAACTTTTATATATTTTTTTATTATAAGAAAAGATTTAGCTCTAACCTCACTATACATCTAAAAAGGATTGAGATAAGTAAGGAGGAAAACCTAAGGCCACGATGCCGGCTAGCGTTGCAGCATTAATTAGAGTGATAGAAGAGAAGTTTGCTTCTAGAGTAGCAAGGATGCATCTTGGCTTCTAAGGATACGCTCCCAATTGGATGCAAGTTTAAATAAGGCAAAACAACAGTGAAGTAGCCAGAGACGCGTTTCCAGCTAGGCATTAGACAAAACATAGCAAAATTGCAGTACGGCAACCAAAGGTGCGTCCCTAGTTTTCTAGTAATACATCCTCAGCTCCCAAGAACACAACTGTAGCACCATTATTTCAATGCTGCACCTCCGAGATTCTTGGAACCTAATTAATTATTGGCTACGTTCTACAACCACCTTATCTCTAACTCTAAGAATGGTTGAGCCTTTTATATGGAATATCTTAGACCATCTAGACCATTCTACATCTCCAAGTTCTCTCCTAGGGTTTTAGATCTCCCCTTTAATTTTTAGATTTCTCTTGGTTCTTCAATTTCATGAATTTGAAGAAGAGATCTTATAGCTTGGAAGACGCAAGGGCTTAAGAGGAAGAAGCTTGAAGGGGATTTCATCTTTTCCGTCACTTCCTTCTCTCCATTGGGTTTCAAATCCCTTTTCTTTGATGAGTTGTAGAAACTGATCTCCATAGTTTATTTATTTATGAACAGCAAACAAAGACTTTATTAAAGAGAAAGAGTTAACACAAAGTTTACCGGCTAGAAGCTGGACAATTGTGCTGCTCTCCTGAAGAATTTATGATCCACCCCTTCCAATTAATGCAAGACTAATCACACCAGATACAAATTCAACTAAATTAACAAAAACAAAACATTCTTAAATTAGAAACCAGTGAGGCCTCTCAGGCCTGAAATGTGGTTGCCTTCCCTGCAGGACCTAACTATCAGCTAGCGCCTCACCAAACCAGTAGCTAGCTGCTGCCAAATCCTCATTAATTATATAAGCCACACTGATGTGGATGTGTTGGATTGAACAAGACAAGAGCATGATCAATGCCCAGCCACAAAGGGGAGATAAATCATCCAACAAATTTCTGCTTCATTGCCATTGGGATCCTCTTATAAGTAACGCTCTCCAAATAAATACATTGACCTTTCTTGGAGACCAATTATTCCTGCAGGCTGCAATGCTCATTGACTGCAGCTCGATCAGAAGCTCTTGGCATGCGGAGGATATATCAATCTGACTTGGATTTTTATACCTTAATTTCAACACATATATACTGCAAGGGTTCCTTATATATAATTAAGCTTCTCTTTTGGTCATCCTTTGAGCTAAAATCCAACTCACTCATGTTCTTGCTGCTCCTAGCTAGCCTTTGTTAGATTCTCTTAACTTCGTCTCTATTCTATTTCTAATTGAAAAAAGAAAATTTAAGCTATGAGCACATTTCTACCACTTATTAGGGTGGGCCCTTTAGTGATTTATGATACAGTATTTTTTTTTTTTTTTTCTAAATATCACTAGCACATAATTGGTAGGAGGAGGAGGATGTAATAGTATGATGATCTTGAAAATTAAGAATTGAATTATCTGTCTTATAAAATTTGAAAAATTTCAAATTGCATTTGAGAATTATCATTAGCCGGTCTTTATTGAGAAAGTGTAGGGCCACGTTTGGAACCTAGACCTGGAGATCCTGATCTGCAGACAGGCGAGAACGAAGTTGAGAATGGAGTGAGGCTTGACTGTTCTGTAATTATATTAAGATCGTAATTTATTCCAAACCCAATAATTATTTTCGGTGTCCTTTTTATATTGTGACAGTACCATTAGCATTAGCCATTAGTATACGTTTTCTCGATATCCACACAACAATTATTGTATGTGTCATTTTGTCAGGCGTCACCCCTTCTCATCATTTTACTATAAGCCTATTTGCGATTAGTTTAATCAAATAATTCAAACGAGAGTGACTGCATCTTGTGTATGCTGCCACGCAATAAAGGCCTCATATCATTTTCGTCGTGATCACACACAATCTTGTTACTAATTTAAGATAATTTTAACCTGTACCCACAAAATTTTGATACATGTGTCAACTTTAATTCCATTCCAGGTGTGTAGATCAATAATTTTAAGATAAAATTTCATACTCCACCCTTTTCAAAAAAACTGGTCCTTTATTATTTATAGTAATTAATTTATAATTTTTTTAAAAAAAGTTATTATAAAAATATAAATATTTTATATAAAAATAAAACTTTAAAAATTATAATTTTCAAATATTATTTATAATAATTTTTTAATATATATTAATAAAAATTTATTCAAAACAAATTTTAGTTAAAAAAGGTAAAATGATCTATTAATGTAAAACAGGGAGTAATACTTTTCTCTCCTAAAAAACTCTCATATCTCTGGTTTACTAATTAATAGCCGCATATACTTACAGTGTTATTGTTAGTTTTCTTAGGAGGAAAAAAAAAAAAAAAAAAAAGAGAAAGTGACACAGTCTCTCTTTCAGAGTCTAATTGGGATCATCCAATAATATGTTCCTCTAAATTTCAAGGATCTCACGGTTCTCACGGTTATTTAATGGTTGATATTGAACTGTCTGAATGACAACCCATGCAGCAAGCAGGACACTTTTTTGGGTAAGTCTAATATGTAGTATTGACCATACTCTTTATATTTATATATATATATATCTATGTTGTAATATTTTTTATAGCATAAAATAAGTATAAATACATTAAATTTTATATCCCTAAAAAAATTAAGATATGTACAATTTATATATCAGATATATAAAAATTTAATGTATAAATAAAATAAGAGAAATGTACAAATAATATGTCAAATATATACAAATGAAATTAAAGATATGTTACGGATATATTCAATAGTATATACAAGTCCAATCTCCCATAAGAAAATAGGTGTCAATCCGTCAATTTCCACTTCTTACCAAAGTTTGAGATATATATAAATCGAATGACAAATATATATGAAATTCAATGTATAAAGCAAATAATAGATAAATATAAAATATGTGACACATATGTACAAATAAGACTATTGAACTGTTAGTGACATATTATTTTTGTTCATAAATTATTTTATAACTTCTTCCACATTACTAAACCACCGCAACTAAAAGCTAAAATCTTCTCTTAGATAGTTTTTCTTTTCAAAAACCTTAACGCTAATGTCAGATGTGATAATATTGTGCATCGTCTATATTAAGTCATTACAAAAATAAATTAATTTAGTTAAGTTGACAGTTAAAAGTATTATTGGAGAAGTGACGATATAAATGTATTTGTTTGTCTAAGCATTATGAGATAAAAAAAAATAAACAAGAGTTTAGCTGCGCCCCTGTGCTTTTAACATTATAAATTATACATTATTCTTATCGTTATTTCCTTTGTTTTTTTTTACGTAGATCCGATGTTAATTGAAAGTTAATACTCTATATATTCATCTAATAAACCCTTGAATAAAATCTTCTTAGAAAGTAAATAAATTTTTTGAAATTTTTTACCCAAATGCAACTCTGAGTGTTCAAGGCACTTTTTGGGTAACACATGTAAAGTTAGAGGACGATTGCAGAGCTTATTTGTTGCCTGGATAGAATACAGCTGTGATAATTTAGTTGAAAATTTTCTTTCCTAATAATGAAATTTTCCCTGTGCATTGGAGCTCTAGATTTTATCGTCTACATGTGTCTTGATTAAGATGGGAGTACTTGATTTGCCCAACTTTGGTGTTGTAGGAATGCCATTAGCAGCCCAGTTTAGGTGGTCTAGTATGTATTATTGTTCATTAGGGATTTTTCTTTTTCCGCCGGTTGATTTATAGATACGGACCAGTGACTTATTTGGAACGAAATTCCTGTTTCTGATAATTGTAACTATAGTTAGTTGAGTTGGTAAACATTTTTTTTGCTGATCCATACAAAAGTTTTATAGAATGACTGATCTCAACTTCAATAAAGAAGTGAGAATTAGGCATCCCATGAACGGAGAAATTAGTTCAGAATATTGTCTTGAACAGTAGTATTATTTTTGGATAAATTTCAAAAACTCGATTTCAAGTGAAAATACAATCTATCCACATCTGTTGAAAAATCTATACTTGTGAGATTTTTTTTTAGTGTCTGATAGTTGTTGGCATCAAGTTTTCAAATATTAATATCAATAATTATCTTTTAGCAAATTTAATTTGTCCAATAAATAATTCAAAAGTTAGTGAATTAATTTATATGCCAATTTTTTTCTCAATCCAAATATAAAAGTCCTTTTTCGCTACTACTACTAGAGCCAATGTGGGTTTTCAAATTAGGAGGAGACACACTATATTTTCTCCAAGCCTTAGGTTTGTTTTTTTTTTTTTTTAATTTACCTATTATTTTTAAAGGGTAAAATTTAAATATCCTCAAAGATTTAGGTGAAAACACAGTTAATTTGCTCCTCTAGTTTTGAAAACTATACTTTGCCAACTTAAATTATATTGGCATTGATACCAACAAGCAAGTAAGGAAGATCGTTTTATGTTTAGATTGAGAAAAGAATTCATAATTTAAACTGTTGATTGGCTATAAAAATATATATATTAGACAATTTAAATTTACTCGAACACATATTTGGTAAAGTTCAATTTAAAATTTGAAAGATTGATGTTATCAACTAATAGACATCTAAATTCATGGATCATGTATTAATTACTTGGATGCCCTCGTGTTTTCCAGGTATGGCTAAGCATTTAGGCATGGTGGTGATTATTACCTGGTCCTTCTGGTGCACGCGCGACTCAGATGTGATTCACGACCAACCTGGACTCCTGAGGCAGAAAGCATATCTCCAATGCTGGAAAAAGCTACTGATCTCATGACGACGGCTTGGGCGATTTGGAAAAGAAGAAGCATGATGGTATATCAAGATAAGGAGTTAATTTGTTGTTTCGGAAATTATTAATGATGTCAAAACTTCGTCTTATCTATGGTTTTGTAAAAAGGTGTAGGAAGCTAAGGTGTTCTTAATCTGAATGGCGTCATGATCCCACTTTCGAACTGGTTAGTCTAGATTCTTGGGTTTGTTGTCCAATATTTTGCTAGAGACTCATGTTTTGACTTCTTATTATTAATAAATTTTGTTTTGTCGCTCAAAAAAAAAAGAAATCTAGGTTTTGGAACACAAAAACCCAAATTGTATTTGTATCAAAGACGGTTTTGAATTTTACAATTTTAGACTTGCTTCCATTTGATTACTACTACTATTTCACGACCTACCTAGGCCTCAATCCCCTTTTGCTACTTAATCTTTGTTGATCCAACCACATAAACTCGAACTTCAAGTTAGATTTATCCTAACCCTTTAGCCTAGTAGCTAAGGTCTCATAGGGATATGAGGAAAGTTTATGGTTCAAATTCTGACCTCCAAATTTCCTACAACATATCATACAAAATCTGATTCAGTTACCATTTTAGTCTTAAAAATGCTGACATGCACCTTTTTCTAATTACATTAATAACATATTTCTCCTAATAAACTTGTACGATGCTTCTAAATATAAGACAAATTAAGTTAGATTGACTCACCCCCATACATTGTAAAGTAGGATAATCAAACTCATAGACTGAGAATCCCATAACAAAATGGATAATTTTGATCGTGAGAGTACCAAAAGGAAAGAGAAAGAGGAAGAGAAGGAAACAAAGCTAAGTGTAATTTCTCACAACTCATATGAAAGTGTCATAAGTGCAAACGTAATACACAAAATTATTACATAGTTTAAATTTATTAAAAAATATTTACTAAATGGTTTAAATTATACTTTTGAAATTTTATATCAAATGATTACTTTTAGTACTGCATTCCATTAATGAGAGGCTGTCTGAGTTGGCGGAGGAGCCTTAGAGGTACGGAAGAAGAACAATTAACAGAACTTATCTCGATATTATTAATTGTTTCCTTGTCAACAGATGCGAAAGATGATTGGACTTGGGCGCTGGATCCAGGGGGTGCATTTACAGTGAGGAGACTTTCGTCCATGCTTGATGAAGTGTGCTTGCAACCGGAGATTTCGACGCCATTATTCTCTTGGAACTCGCTGATACCTCAAAAAGTAAACTTATGCGTCTGGAGGGCGGTTCTTGGTCGTTTGCCATCGAGGACTAACCTGGCCAGTAGAGGATTGGAAATTGCAGATATTCGTTGTCCTCTATGTCAAAGCGGGGAGGAAACAGTTGATCACATCATGGCGCGATGCAGCTTCGCCTCATGTTTGTGGCAAAAGGTTTTGGCGTGGTGGCAACTTCCTAGAACTACGCCTTTGGATACTAAGGATGCTCTATCTATGTCATGGTCTCAGGGTCTGCCAGGTTGGATTCAGAAAATTTGGCAGGCAGTGTGTTGTGTTACTTGCTGGATTATTTGGAAGGCTAGAAATAGTTATGTTTTTAAGGGTACTAGTGTAACGGGGATGCAGATGCTTGGGGATATACAGTTTTTTTCTTTCTTCTGGATTAGTCATAGATCCAAAAGGATGAAATTGGCATGGGTGGATTGGTTGCTCAACCCATGTCAAGCCTTACAAAATTGTATCTAGTTTAAGTCTGCAGGCGGTGCTCAGGGGTTTGTTCTGCTCCTTTTCTGGGGAAGGGGTGGGGTAGTTGTGTTTTGGTTTTTGCTAGCCCCTGGCTAGTGCTTGTTCCCTTGTTATTTTATTATTAATATATATTATTGTTGCCGTTCAAAAAAAAAAAGCTTGTATTTTGATCAAAACTCGAATCCATTGTATATATCCGCTTAAAGCATGGGTGGAGGAGCACATATTTAAGTCTTCTCCCATCCTTTTGTATTTCAATTAAGTAATCTAGAACCAAACTTTCTATTTTCATCAACTGAGGTGGTTAAGTATCCAAGTCGTGAAATTTGAGGGATGAGCCAAATTAAATTATATTTCATTGGGCTATATGTACAAACCACCCAAGTTTGAGAGGCATGATAATTTACTAATAACAAGTACCATGTGTAGAATAAGGAATTACATATATAGAAGATTTTTTATGGATCGTTCATTGTTATTATGGATAAACTGATTAATGCCATTACCATTATGGACAAAGTGATTAATGACGTTTATTTATTAACGGCGAGTTCATTTTTCATTTTCATGTTTGTCGAATGCGTTTTGGTCAAATCTCATTTTTTACTGGGCTGAGCGACTAACAAAACAAGGGCTAGTTTTTAGGTTATTTACACTTGATTGCCACTACCTCACATCTTGTACTAATCTCACCTTTCGCGCTGTCACAAGACCAACATCGAAAGTAGAAGCAATTCTCTGCATGGGGCAGGTTTGTGCCAGGCGCTCCAAGTAATCTGTTGGAGAAGGCAGTTCTGCAATTCGGAAGCATTGCAAGTGGATCTGAGCAACTTTGTCCTGCCACCGACTTGTTGCGAAATCCAAACAAAACTGACTACACCTTCTTGGAGGAAATAGGAGAAAGTTAGTGATTATTCCCCCGTAATTGGGTCAAAACTTTGAATCGAATAATTCCAAAAAAGAAAAAAGAAAAAAACGAAAAGACAGAAGAACCAAATTTGAAAGTTCCGCATTATATTCAAATGTTGTGCAAAGGCATCTTCTAGGTGAATTATAATATCAATGAAATTGAATGAGGATTTTGTGAGAATGGTTAGTCCAGGGCCAACGCATACACACGCCATGTGCATATTTGGTTAAGAGAACACCAAATGGGGCATGCATTCCCCTCGAATGTTAATGAGCTTGCTATAAAATAAATAGTTATTGATGGGTGCAATAGATTTAACCTAGCGCTGATTCCTAGCATAATAGTTAAAGTGTTTGGAGGATGCAAGGAGGTTTAAAGTTTGAATTCTTGCTTTCTTAACCTTTATATCATGCACCAACAAAACTGATTTGGTTGTAATTTTAGACCAAAAAAATCTAGCGTGCCCGTTTTTTCAACCTATAATAATAATAATATATCTCTTACTGTATGATATTTTTTAATAAATAAAACACAAAGTTGTGAAATATCAATATGATTACATATATGTGAATGAAATCCTGCTATTTGGATTTGGTGTTGCTTTCTTGGCCGTCACTTTCATCAGATGTAACTGGAAGATATATATGTATGTATGTATGTATGTATATTAAACGTAGAAATTCAAACATTGGATAGTTCTAACGAAAATAAAAAGAAATAATATAAATAAGTGCTCCATCAAAGAAATAGTAGTTCTAGAACAACACTTTTGTCTTTGTTAGAATTTTGGGAACACAACCTGTGCTAATATTAATTAATAAAGGTGCCTGCCTGCCAACATTCATCAAATTCATGAACAATAACCATTGCAAGCTATTCCAAAAAATATTTCCCAAGTTATTCATAACCCGAAATGCTCTGTTTGAAGCAAGTAGAAATAATTGGCTTAATTCAAAATAATTTATTTTTATTTTTATATATATATTTTTTCTTATAATCAATTTCATCTAAAACCTAATATTATGTAGGTATAATAATCCAATGAAAATATAATTTTTATAATAGTATTAAATTTTTATAATTTTTCATTTTTAATACCTAAATAATACAAAATTTTAATTACATCGTAGAAATTTACTTTTAAATAGATTATTACATCTACATAATAGACTTTCAAATAAAATTAGTTCTAGATAAAAAAGAGATAAAAATATAAATAAGTCATTTTAGATTAATTCAATTGATCTGAGTTACAACGAATCAGGTAGAAATATTTGGAGGATTCAATATAAGTTTCGGAAGCTCTAGGAAAATCTATTTGTGGTCCCTAGCTTTTGCATTTGTCCTAAAATGATTCATTCCTCAACTTATGCCTTCATAAAGTCACATAACTCGTAGTGTACGTCTTACTTGAGTCTCTTCCATAAAAAATAAACCAATTGAAATAGATATATCTCAATTCTAGATGAAATGATCTTATTTTAGATAAATACATATCAAAATTGTAAAAATGTATCTCACAATTAGATAAATCCATCTCAAAATTAGACTAATTATTATAAACAGATGTTAAGTTTGGATACCATACACAAGGTGGATGACAGATGGCCCCAACAACCTAAGGTGCGCATCAAATTTGATTTGATGAAGAGATGATGGATTGCACTTGTTTCACCTATATATTTAGTTCAAAGTCTAGTCAAGCTGCTAGACTTCAATACAGTTAGCCCTCAAACCCCAGACATATTTAGGAGTGAGCATTCGGTTGGTTCAATTTGGAACCAATCTAAACATAATGATCTGATTGATTTTTGGTTTTTACAAAGTGTATTCGAATGATCCGAAGTACATGTCAAAACTGATCTAAACTATCCAAATTATATTTCAGTTTATTCGGTTCTTTTTCTAAAACCTATACACATAGTAAATGAAAAAAAATAAGATATTTATTAAAATTTTTACCTCTCATACCCAAAATTAATGAAAAATTGACAACATATTGTCTAAAATTAGTAGAAAATAATTTTATATATGTACAGTCAATATAAATAATGGTAAAAATTAGTAGGAAATAACTTTATATATATAGCTGTTATGGATAATAATAAAATATTTATTACTATTCAATGTATTTGGTTTATTTGGTTTTAATCGTATAATCCAATAACTAATCCGATAATTGAATATGATATTCAATTTTAATCTAAATCGACCAAACTAGAAATGAAATTGAATCATTTTATCTGAATGTAATTGATCTTTTCAATTTTTTCCCTTTTTTTGGAATAATGCTCCCCCTAGACATATTATCAACCCTCATTCTACATTATATCCCATTTATGACAACTATTGCAGAGAATCCACTCCACTGATTTTAACTTTATCTTTCTACATCTATTTGCAATTCGTAGGACTAACAAAGCCTGAATATCTCTTAGAATATGTCTATCCCAACATATATGACCATTGAAGAGATAGTTATGCACCATAACTATTATGGTTAGTGAAATAATATGATTTTTCATGAAGCGACATGTTTTAGGCAAATTCAATGCCCTTTAGGAGATGATTATGGTCTTAATTTAAGAAAAAAAAGATATAGGTAAATAAGAATATCTCTTGGTGAACTAGTACAACCTTTAATAAAGAGTTGTAGCTCTTTTATTAATGGTTATGATCCTTCAAAAGTGTTAATTGACCCCTATAAACAAAGGGCAATAGAATTATGCAAATATGGTTTTTGCGAGTACAAATTCTTGTAGTTCTACTTGTTCTATTTCACACCCACATGCTTCTCTATCATCATGAAGAGAATTATGGTTGAGTATTGGATATGAATCATATATTTAGTTATTTATTTTTAGGTTAATTAAATATATGATCTTTGGTGTTTCAACTAATCAAGTTTTCTGCAATATGTTCAAAGAGTCATTTTTCGTCAAGGAGCCCATCAATCGGTTTTTCAGTGATAACCAAGTGTGTCTTAATTTTATATTTATTTTATCACCTAGAAATGGAAATGTTCATTACTTGTGCACTAAATTTCTTTTAGCTTGTAAATTTTTTTTTAACATCTGGTCATATATTAATATGCCTAGAATTTAGTAAGATATTTTTACATAATTAATTTTTAGTATGTTTACCAAAATCCTTTAATTCCCAAATGAGGAAAATACTTGTGATGTGGTAAAAATAAATAAATACACCCTCTGCTCCCAAATTTTTTACAAGATTTATTATTCAACAATTAATATATATTTTTTATTTTCAATGAACCTATTTAAAATATTAAATATTTTAAAGAATATGGGAAGAAAAAAAAATACTTAATACCAATCACACAAGTTCAGATTTGCGCAAACGCAGAGAAACGTGTGCGTACGCGAGCTGGTTTATATATAATAGTCAACAAATGGCAGCTGGATTCATCATCATGACCAAACGTGTGCGTATGCATGTCTCGCCGTCCCGGTGCCTGCTCTTGGCGTATCACTGCGAGCCTTCTTTTGTTTGAGTGTTAAGAAATTTATTTTTTCTTTAAATCAGCTTAAAACTGTTCTAAAGTGTTACTCCCATCATCCTATAAAAGATTATTCTTTTTTTTGGTACAAAAAATAAGATATGTATAGTTTATGATATTTTTTTATTTTTATTTATGAAATTAAAATTAAAAAAATTGATTATATATAGTAATAGTTTAAATGATTATTAAAAAAAATTTGGGGATTTGTGTATTGAGAGTTTTAATGAAAATTAAAAAAAAATTTAAGTTTTGTATGGTAAAACTTTAAATGAGGATAGTAAAATAAAGTGGATGTTATAATCTTTCTACAAAAGAAAATGTTTCATCTTTTTTGAGACAAGCAAAAGAAAAAATACTTTATCCTTTTTTAGGATGGAGGGAATAATAATTAATTCATTGCCTCGTAACCTTAGCCCACTTGGTAGGGTCTCCAGCCTGTATTGTCACTGACCAGCACTCGAGACACCCCAACAACCCTTTCTCTTAATACTTTAATCTTTTGTTTGTAATAATTGATACTGAATACAAAAAGATAGTCAACTCATTATTTAATGAAAGACAATTGCTAAACAAGAATATAATTTACAGAATGAAAAAAATTTATAATGTAGATCATTTCTTAGCTATAAAAAATTGTTACATTGTCTGATTTTATTTGAAGGTTATTACGAGAGAATTTAAATTGTAACTAAAAAAAAGATCTTATAAAAGTAATTAGTTTAGGACTATTTATTACATAGTAACAAAATTTTAAAACTCATTTAGAAGGCAAAAATTTTTAAGACTAATTATTTATGTAGCTGTAAAGTTTTAGGATTTATTTAAAAAAATAAAATAAATTTAGGACTACCATAAAAAATAAATAAAATATTACGACTTAAAATGACCTTTCCCTCCTTGTTCGATCCAGAGGGAGTAAGGTGGCATAAGGGTGCTTGGCCCCAAAAATTCATGCAAATTATGTATATTACACATGTGTATATATAATGATAAATGCCAAGAAACTTCATTATCTCTTATGTGACACTTAATCTTGCAATTATTAACATAACAATAATTTGAAGAAGTAAAAATGTAAAATGATAAATAATTTTCTATTTCACTAAAATTGTCCATAAGTGCAATGTTGTTGATTTGTGTGATAACAGGAAAAATCTAACATCAAACAATTGATTTTACTTTCTTAATAAAAAATAAATAATAGCTACACAGGCCCTTGAAAAATCAACCATCTTGCAAAAGGAAATCGACCTTACATAAAAGTCGAGCACTTGCCGGAAAAAGCAAAAAGAAAAGTGACACTACTCATATACGGTGAAAATCACCGTAAATGTAAATCAACAGGGAAAACCTCATTTTATTTTATAACATAGTTAATCTAGTTTGTGTATATGTGTGCATATATTTGGATAATTTTTTAGTGTCAGTAACGGTATTGTCCAAAGAGAGAGAGAGTCATCATTCAAAGGCAGACACTGAGTAGTGAGTACTGAAAAAATGGGGAACCGCGGGATTAATAAGGCAATTGTTGTTTTGTCGATGATTAATAAGGCCTTTCCCGTACTTGGGCCAGCTCAGCGGGATGTTCAGCTTTGGTCACGGTAATTAACATCAATATAGTACATTATGTGTCCGCCTCGCCGGAAACTCGGAATCGGATTAGCCGGCCGCCTCTGCTCTCTCTCTCTCTCTCTCTCTCTCTCTCTCCCCCCTATTTTTTCTTTCCTTCCCCAATTAACTCATATTTAGTAGTTACATTAGGCTTCAATTACTTTAGAGTTGAGTCAGATCGAATTCTATTCTGGAGAAAGCTTTTTTAAAGTCTTATCAATCCACCTCCCAGGTGTTTGGTAACTGGTCATCTATGTTGGTTCCCCATGTCTTGCTCTTTCCATGCTCTCATTCTAAAATGTTGTCTGTTATCCTCCAAACTTTAAACTACTAATTCAACACTTATTTATAATAATTTGCCTATTTTTATACAAACACACACACACACACATATATATATATATATATTTGTAGAGTTCCGTTTGCATTTTCCCTAGAATGAAAAAAATTTTGTTTATATTTGAGATATATTTATTTAGTTTTGATTATATATTTATTTCTAAGATATTTTTATTTAGGATTGAGATCATCTTGTTTAAGCTTGAGATATAGCTGTTTCACTTTAATTGTACATATTGTTTTGTTCTTATACATATTTGTCTGGTTTTGATAATCATTTATTTAGATGTGAGATATATTTATTTAGACACTCAAACCCATGAAGAAGGTCTTGAACACCACGTTTTCTCATTCCTTTGGATAACCAAAAGTGAGATAGCAGCTAAACCGAAGAGAAAATCTCTAGCTTAAAAGTTTACTATAAATAAATCCATAATAACCGTTTAACTATGACTTGGGACAATTCAGCCCTAAACTTTGTAAACTATGACACATTACCTCTTTTAACTGATGGACATATTCTTTTTTATTTCTCAGGGGCTTAAATGACAATAACATTGAACAAAAGAAGCCAAATTTGGTGTTTTAGTATATTGTTGTTGAGAGGTCGTTTTCCTCCACAGCTCCAATTAGCATGCTGAGGATGTTCTCAATTTCTCAAGGAACTCTCTAATCTTCTGCATGCGAAGTTACGGAGTAAGATGACCTCCCATATAGTCATATGCTAAAATGTTAAATTTGGTCTCTTTGTTCAATTTATTTTCATTTAAGTTCTTAGAAAAACTAAAAAGAATATTTCAATCAATTTGGTGGCTGAGTTGCCCCGAGTCATGGTTGAGGGGTTTAAGTGTCTGAGTCAGCAAAGTTTTAGGGTGAATTATGTACTTAGGCCTAAAAAATAAGTATATTTTAAGCTTGCCATATCACCCACATGATTACCTTGCAGACCATGTCCCCAACTTGTGTGTTGTAAACTGATCCTGAAAGCAGGAGAAATCAAACAATTGAGAAAAGTTGAATACCCCTGCAAAGCATTCACCCCAGCAAGTAGAAACCAAAGTCCAAACTTGCTTAGTGAGCTAGCACCCGAGGTAAAGATGATAGGAATAGGATTCCTCCTGACCAAGATTACATAAAGGACACAGCGAATTATGTTGAAAGAAAACCTCTCGCCCGAAACTTTAGTCCTATTGCTACTTTGTCCTGGAATGCTTTGCACACAAAAATATCCAATTTTGCTAGGCACTATCTATTCCACTTGAAGAGATGATGATTTTGACCGATGCTTGCATCCTTGGAGTCCTAGAAAGCTAGGAGGCTTTTGACCAAATAATTTCCATCATCTGTTATAGATCATTTATAGTCTGTCCCTTGTATTCCTACTTAATGAAACTAAGTTGAACAAAGAGAGAAATTCATTAAATTTAGTCAGTTCTCATCCCATAAGATTTCTTTCCATTCACAGTTCCAATTTTATGAATCCCCTGACCAACTTCCCATCTCTCTTAACTTTTTGTGTTTATCTAAAACAAGTCTAAAAAGTCCAGGAAACTCTGAAGACAGCGATTTTCCCTTATCCACCTATCCCACTAGAATCTAATAACATCATTATTACTAGCCTTCTAAGAAAAATAACTGCACATGTGCTACCCCTTTTTGAAGCAAATGATCCCTTACTCATATTATCCTTCCCCACACGGTATTACTACCTGCACCCCTAAACCCTTTCTTTACCATAAATAAACATCATCACCATCCTTTAGAAAGATTTAGCCATAACTCTAAACCTTTACCACCATTTAACTAAAAGTGCTAAATTTTTTCCTTCAAAATTTCTAGTACCCAACTCTCTTAACTTCTTATCAACAATAACCTTGGACTAAGAAGCCCAATAAATTTTCCTGCTTTCACCCATACTACCTCCCAAAATAAATTTAAATGAAAATATTCAAAGGATTTGATGACACCTGAATGAACCAAAAATAATGAGAAAAAGTACAAAGGCAAACTTGACAAGTAGTTGCGTTTCCATGTATATACTATGGGGTTTATGAACCCCCATTTTTTGTAGAAACATGTTTATAAGGGATACATAATTTAGTAATTAGATCCCTTTTTTTTTTTTTTTTGTGGACCACCATAATTTTCAAAATATCTATTGGAATAAAAGAATGTTTTCCTTTTACCTTAATAAAAATAAAAAATGGGTTAGCCATTTCTCCACCAATAATTGGAACGACAAAAGTTTACTGAGCCCTGAACTTTCATACATTTCCCCGTCTAGGGTTCAGACTTTTTTTTCACTTTCTTTTATTTTCAAACACTGAAAAAAAAATTAAGGAACTAGTTTGACAAGAGATAAAGTCAGTGAGCCAAGTGAGAAGGAATATAGAAGTACATGAGTAAAAATGAACTTTTGTTTTTTATATTTCACAAATATGAACATCTTGTTCATCTTCTTCATTTTTCATCGAAGTGAGTCAACCAATAACAGAAAAAATAAATGTGAAAGCAAAACATTTTCAGATTTTCCTCTAAAAAATATTTTTCAATTATTATATTATATATGTGAATTTATAAGCTTCATTATACAATGTTAGTGTTCAACACACACACACGAATCCCCTTTGTAAGAATCTGAGATCTGCTATCGTAAACAAGCAATACTTTAAAAGTGTGGGTTTACCACCAGTGGACATAGTTCTTGCCTTTCATAAAGATAACTTGTTCCTAACCTTTTCAACAACTACTTTCCAAGAAGATAACCACCCCATTAAGGCAACTATTGACATTCCAAGGTACTGAAATGGGATATTACCCACTCTACAGCCAATCAAAAATGCTAAACAATGCACTTCATCGTCCACTACATTGATACCATTTAGACTCAACTTTTTAATGTTAGTTTTAAGCCTCGAGATGAGAATATGAAATTATATCAAAGGTGTATGCAATTGAAGTTCAGGAATCTTGTAATCAAAGGTTTTAATGTCAATGGAAGATGGTTAGAAAATCCAAGTGAGGTAAAGGTTGAAACATTACTCCCCCTTCATTTGCCCACCACTCCAAAAAATCTTGCACGAAAGAAGTGATCTTCCATATAAAACACATCCTGATCCCATAAACAAACAAGACCACCAAACTTCATTTTTTAGGGTTTAGCAACAAAGTCAAAGTATTGTTTTTTCCAGAGAGCTTTGGCCATCAATTTACGCATGCTAACCGATTTTGTTCCTTTCTTTCTAATCTCTTTAATATTTATGCTCAAGATCTTTATTAATGTTAAAAAGACCCACCTTGCATCTTATTTGTTTCATCAGCATTTTTTACAATTTGTACTATGGCCTGTCCATTACTGGACATGTTTTTAAGTTCTTAAATCACATTTAGTTCAGTACTCCTAATAGCTAGACCCAGTTTTTTTCCCAGCTTCCATGTTCTTAATTGAATCTTCATGCTTACTTGAACATCTCCTCTCTTGATATTCTCATTTCTGTGATCAATGATACTATTTAAGCTTTTCACTACTTCTGGGCCTTCCCCACTAAAAGAGGATAAAGATGCAACTCAGTCAACATTTCCATGCTTCTTTTTTGCTTTCTTTGTTTGGGGCCTTATAATTCTATGAAAAAAATCTCAATTTTGGGCACTAATCTACTTCCCTATAGTCCTTGAATGTTTTTTGGGCTTGTTACCGTTGTCTAAAAGCCTAAGGAGCATAGGTGCCCTTTGAGCAGTATTGCCTTCACTCTACCCTTTAGTCTTATGTTATATTTCACCTATATTCTTAGGAACATGTGATTTTTTGAAACCATTTCCAATGTCTTTTTGTAAGTGATCCCTAAGCATTAAATCTCCACTAACTCCTTAAAGTCTGCCATGTTATCTGTCCTTCCATTATCCTGACTGCAACTCCATTCTTTTTCCACTTCTAAATTAAAGTTTGAATCAGATTTGATATTACCAGACTGAAATGAAATGGATGCAAAATGAACCATGTATCATATCACTTGCAACATCTTCCAAAACTCCAACTTTAATACACAACATCATCCATTTAACATGAATAACTCTGGAAATAAAAATTGGATAATTGGTGAGAATTAGAACTTTTTAGCATATCAAATTCTTCTTGTTACTTGTTTCTGAATCTACTGCAATGACTGAGCCTGTTAGTAAAGTTGTGGTTATGAAAACTTAGTCACACCAAGCATTGAAAAGAATGCCTTTCATACTCAACCACACTTTTCTTTTGGATTTCTCAATAGAGCTATTCCATTTCCAAATACTGTTAAACCATTGTTCAAGCCACTCCTTACCATTTGTCAACAGTTTTAATAATTCTTCAGATGATTCACATTCAACAATACCTTCTTCCCACCAAGTGGCTTAATCTTACAATGGCATATGTTTTCATGATAAAAATGTTTTAGAGCCCTTTCACTACATCTAGGTTTTTTACTTCATCAGCTGGACAATAATCCAACCACTGTTTCTCAGTTCAAACATACTTGAATTCTAGTCTTATCCGATTTTCCTCATTATTGCTTTTAGCATTTATTGCATTCTCTACCTTTTCACAAACCGCCTCCTTGTAACTTGTAGCCAGTGTGACCTTCTTATGTTGTTGGTAGTTTTTCTGTAACTCGTATACTGAGAAACAACTCCACGGGGTGCTTCATCTCTTATGTCAAATTTAACTAGATTCAACTTCATTTTTTACATCCCAATCCATATTTGGTTCGACTTAGACTCAAGATTAGCAGCCAACCCAAATATCTGAAATCTAGCAAAACCATACCTTTTCCCAAATTTAGTTGTTTGGTGTGAAGCAAAAACATCTAAAATTTTGCCAAACCACTTGAACACCTCCCAAAGGCCATATACTTACCAATCCTCCAAGGAGTTTTCAAAGAAAAAAGTTGGTGAGACTCAGTCCACGCTCTTCCAGTCTTCTGTTGCACCTAGCTTGCCCTTGTTGCTTATTCTCCAAGCTGACTCCCTCACTCTCTCCACTCTCTCACCCCCTATCTCCCAAGCTCTCCTTCTCCCTTTCTCTTACTCAAACAGCTTGTTTCTAGCTTCATGACTGTTACCTTAAAATAGCCAACCCCGTGTGTGGTTGTGTGGTAAAAGCACATGAAATTCTATTTCTCTAATTCTAATATGTATTTGTCTAGTTCTGATAGGTTTTTGTCTAGGATTAAGTTCTTTTTATTCAAATTTTAGATACATATTTTTTACTTTTATTATATATATATATATTTCATTTATTTAGTCCTGAGATACATTTGTTTATTTTTTATATAGTTGTATCTAGGATTAAAATCATCTTATCTGAATTTGGGATAAATTTTTTCATCTTGATTATATATCTAATTCTGATGTATAAATATTTTTCTAGATTTTTCATTATATTTAATGGTTTCCCCAATGGCGAATATACATAAGGTGTGAATGTAAAAAATTCCATTATTATAAATTTATAGTTACTCTGTTTTGATTGATTCTTGCTTGATGCTCTCACAAGGCTTCCGCTTCCACTAATATGATACTACCTCCATCTTAAATCCTCTGTTCTATTTCAATTTTTTATTTAAGTTTGACTTGAAAATTTTAAAAATTTATATTAGAAACTACAACGTTAATGTTTTTTAAATGTATTTTTTAAAAAATATGAAATAATATTAATAAATTCATGTTAAACTTAAGTCAACCGAAAATAGAGCAGAGAATAGGGAAGTAAGTAAATAGTAAAATTTTTCAAACCTATTTTCTTATTGCAAATCACCAAATTAATTGATCATGCAACACCACATGCCAACTGCGTCTGCCCTGTATATAACTTCTTTGAAGTTGTACGACTGAGTACACCTCCTTTGCCGACTCTCCAATAATTCCATCCTACTTCCTATTTAACTTAGTTGATTTACTTATCATTTAGTCATCAATTATTTTAAGAATGAGTTATTATTATTTTGATATACAATGATATATATCAATTAAACTTTATATATAAAAAATTTTAAATAGCATTTTTAAAAAAATAGTTTTTTATTTATTTTTATTTTTATTTTGGTTGAATATTGGACAAAATTTTGGTTTTTATAGTTACAAAATTAATTGCTTTAAAAAGAAAAAAAATTTACAAATTTCACTACCATCAAGCAATTTGTAAGTTAATTAGTTTCCAAGCAACAGAAATAAACTCATGTCATTTGTTATAAATCGAGAAGTACGTCTATAATGATATCGTGTCAAAAGTGATATAAAGTGATAAGAAAAGATCTCAATACAAAAAAATAGAACTTTAGAAGTGGCTTTTAATACCTCTCAAAAGCAGTTTTAACCGTTTCAAAATAAGTAGAAACTATTGATAATCGCTTTCGTGAAACTTGTCTAAATTTTTTTTGAAGTGATTGAAAACTGTTACTACTTCTAAAATAGTCATTTTTTAAGCAATTAATTGCTTTGAGAATATCATCCTACATTCAATCATTAGAAACAGTTAACTGCTTCTATTGTTCATACTGATTCAACAATAATTTTCAACCAAATAATATTCAAACCTCCGGGAGATTTGATGATTCTAAGGGGGTGCGGGGGCTGAAAATCACACAGGACCTTAGGGTTTCATTGAATTCGGCCCTCTATCCGATGGTGGTGTCCTTCTCTAAGCTCAGATCGCCAGAAGGATCTCTTCCCCTTATTTGAGCAATGGCCGAAAGGCGACGGGAGACGGGAGAACCGAAGCAAGCGATTAAAAGGTTTTGGGTTTGGTCGTGCAAGTGGGAAGTGATTTTGGCCATATTGACCACTTTTCCCCTATAGTTTTTGTTGATATACAATTTAACCCCAATATCAAAGCGACTTTCGAAATGACTAATAGTAGCCACTTCTAGTGTATGTGGGGTTGGTAAGTTTGAAGCGGCTTTTACTAATCGCCTCAAGTGTTTTACTTTAAAATATCTGTTGTTTTGTGGCGAGACTAGTGTATATGATTTTTGCTCACACAATACGTGAGGTTGATGATCGATCACTGACATAAATAATTAAGAAGGTGATAGATGAGGTCATTCTAATTGAATCCCGACCTTTAACTCAAGTGAAAAGTATCAGTTGGTAGCATTAAAGTAGTTTTGGCGAGGGAGCTTTGTATCTTGGGAAGCTAACGTCCGTGTTTGATTACTGACGACTATATATAGATATTGCTGTCATACACCTTGAAACAAAAAACCTGGCATGCACCAACATCGGCATATATTGTGCTTAGCTAGGCTTCTAGCTACCTAGCAAGCTAGAATTTTCATGGTACGTACAATGGGAATGGGTCACACTAATCAATAATTAGTATTATTCCAACTCATCATCATTATCATCAGAGCTTAAAGTCTACATGTACATATTATAGTACTTAATTTGCTTTCGACTTCTCTCAGAGTACCCATGCCATGTGCAGACCTCGCTCAGTTACTGCAATTTTTCAAGACAAATTAAACCATGCAGATGCTCCCAATTGGAATTGGTTCAGATCAAATTATCAGAACCACATAATTCGTACATACATACATGCACAAGATGTGCAAACCAGCAGGCTAGCGATCGAGGGGGCAAGCAGTTGAAGAGCATATATGAAGGAGTTATTAGATCTTCTTTTTCTTAGTTTGTCGCTCACTGATGTATATATCTGTGTGTGCTACATGAGAAATTAATAATTATACTCAATATATATGTATAAGTTTTAATAATTTATTTATATATGGTTCCTAATATAAAAATAAAGATGTCGCTTGTCATGTGAGACGAGATCTAGGGCCGGGGATGTTGTTGAAGGTCCCCAACCGGGGATTCCTTGCTGTCAATTAATAACAGTTTTAATTTGCTTACGGAAAAATGCCTCTCAAAATTAGTGAATTGGTTTGTTGGAATTCCGAACAACAAGCCGGCGGGCAGGGGCAATGGCAATGACTGTAGCAATTTCAATTTAGTTAGGAAGGGGAAGGAAGGGACAGATGATGAGATGATGATGATATGAATCAAATACAACAGCAACAGGAGACGTGGTTGTGGGACTGGAAGGACACACCGAATGAATAAGGGAAAGTTACTAAAGCTTTATGAGGTTTACTCGAACCTATAGTTTTATTCTCCTATTATCAAACACTTACATTTAGCCCCTAAAAAGTTAACATAAAATTGAGAAAATGTTTGACTTTGCCATCATAATTTTCCTCTATAAAAACTTCATCCCCTAACTATTAAAATCTTTTTAAATAAAATCAATTAATTTGAAAAAAAAAATAATCAATGTCTTCATCAGCTACTTATCTCCCTGTTCTGTCGACCACACCGCCACGTTCTACGCCACTATTGGCCCCCATCCCTTCATTCTCGGACAGCCCCCCCTCAGGATTTAATTCCAACAATAGGAGATCTCTAGCCTAACTGCTAAACCAGACACCACAAAATCACACGCCAAAAAGTTCTAGGACCAAACCGGCATCAAGGAGTGAAAGAGGGTTCTGGGACTACACCCCTAACAGATATCTTGGACTTCTGGTGAGTTGAGGCAGGCAGTGAAGTCTTGGAGGTAGTGATGTGCTCATATTTAATTTTATATTTTTTTATAGGTTTTTCCCTGGTATTTTTTTTTTTTGATGTGTTTTTGCTACGATATAATGCTTAATTGGTTCATATTTAGTTTTCAAGTCATAATTCAGCTTCATGTGTGTTAAAAAGGATTTTGGTGAAGTTTTGGAGCTGAATTGTAAGTTTTGGCAAAGTTTTAAAGCTTACACGCCCATGTTACAAATTGTGTTAAAATAAGTGAGATTTTAAAGTCCATAGGAGTAACAAGGCCATGTATCAACCCGTGTTTGCTTAAATTTTAGGGTTTCTTTAGTTAATTAAAGAAAAAAAGGATAGAATATGAGAGACATAAAAAATAAAAAATAAAAAAGCTTTTCATGGAAGAAGATTGCTGGAGGTAATTCTAATGATCAACACTGTTTTATGAGCACCAGATCGAATATTTGTTGGAGAATAAGAAATTCAGCCATAGATCATTCTTTTCTTAGTTTTCTTTTGATTATTTGGTGTTTATTTTACAACACTATGAGCTAAACTTGTCGTACTCATGCTTAGAATAGATAAACCCTATGATAATTTTGTAATTGTGATTATTTCTAATTTAATATAATTATTTGTTTTTCTTATGATTTATGCAATATGCTTTGTTGCATTGATTAATAATAGCTAGCATATTAATTCAATGTAAGATTATGAACATGCGTCAAGTAGTATCCGATATGTTTGTTGTGGATTATTGTTGGATAAAATGGATATTATTATAATCGAGAGTGATAGGTGTAATATAATACATCCGGACTATAGTAAAACCCGGTAGTGGGTTGTAAGACTTGTAATGTGTTTTTAGGAAGTGCGGTAAACTTAGATACTCTATTGATGACTAAAGAATAGGGTTAGTGTAATAAAAATTATAGAAAGCTAATCTACATTATATAATACTCTAAGGTCCAACTTAATCACAGTCCTGTTAAACCAGAGTAAAAGCAACACAAAGAAAGTTTTAGGGGAATTCAATTATAAGTGTGAGGACTTATTATCGTTGATTGTTTTAATTGTTTTTCATTGCCTGCGAATAGTTATTAGTTTATTTTACTACATTGGTTTAGTTTAGTTTAGTTAATTTATAGTAGTTAGTTAAACAATGAAACTTAATTGACGGTTAGATAATATGGAGATATTTAGTATAGTAAATAACCTCCATTCTTTGAGAAAGATAATCTTCATACTTGTCACAGTTCTACTTTGATGAGAGGTGTGCTTACCTGTGAGTTCACATGTTTGTTTAAGTATAGAGAGATTTGAAGCATTCGAACACATTACTAGTGTAATGGAAAAAGTTTGTTGTGAACTACAAAAACACTAGGTAGAAGCCGATGGTGTTGTAACCACAAGCAGTGACAATTGAGGTGTGATTCATTTGAACCATCGGGGCCTCGGATTGTGATGATTCATCTCTTGAATTGTGGCATTCATCTAAAACGTTAGGGTTGCGATTCATCTCTCAGATTGTGGCGTAGGAAGAGACGGAGGAGGGAGGGTGGTGAAAAGGAGAGGAGGGAGACAGAGGCGGCTGGCTGTGGCGGGCATGCGTGCGTGGGTTTAGTTTAGGAAGGGTATGAGTTTAGGTTTTTTTTTTTTTAAGATGTGGTAAATCGTTAGATGTAAAAGTTAGGAGCTGAAGTTTTACCGAAGATGATCAGATGGGTTAAGTCAGGTGTTTTTCCTTTTCTATATGGTAACAATCATTAACAGTGTTAAGTTTTAGAGGGAAAAGGTGTAGGGCATTTAAAAATAGAGAGATAAAACTGTAGGTTCGAGCAAACCTTACGGAGGTTTTTGTAATTTTCACAATGAATAATAATATTGGGATCGGGAGTTGCTATTTGCTACTTTACATTAATTTGCAGGTGGCAAGTAGACAAGAGATGTGTGTGTTTGACATGACATCTATCCATCAACAATTTGAATCGAATCACGCGCCAGAGAAATCTGTAACCTGACGATGCACGTCTCGTCTGTTCATCAATATATATTATATCGCTAGATGGCCTGGCCCGAATTGTATTAATTAATTATATATTGCTTATCATTTCATCACAAGAGTCGGCTGCCTCTGGCTCACCACCCACTATATTCGTTACTGCCAGTACCATCCCATAACCTCTTGTTTAGCTTTACCCAGTTTATAAAGTTTCCACCTTTTCCACACCCAAGCATGCAGCCATCATATCTTTTCGAGCATTAAATATCAAATTTATTATTCAAAAGTATTGAAAATATCAAATTTATTATTAAATTTTTATAAGTATTAAAGTTAATACTAAATTTTACTTTTAAGATTAAATTTATCACTATTGTTACTTTTTCTGTCAAATTATAAAAAAAAAATATCACAGTTTTGATCATTCATTTTTTATGTTTCTTTTGCTATTGTCCTAACTTTACATATCTAACAATCCTATACTCTTCAACAAGTCCAACATCAAGTTCAATTTTGACTGTAGCTTACCTGCTTTCTTTGAAGGCCTCTATAAAGTCATTAATCGCACTATAAGCTTCCTTTATTTCTAAAACTTGTTTCTTGATAAGCTCAAATTTTAATAGTTTTGATCTTCCTCTTACTGATGAATGCCTAATCTTAGATCAGCTAATCCTGGCTAAAATAGCCAAAGGCTTGACTTTTAGAATCTTTCAATTTTTTCTTCATCTTTCCCTAATCTCAGCAACTTCAACTAGAAATTATGAGGAAAAACACACACAGTTCCTGTTTGTGGCAATAACCTATAGTTCCAGTTTATGTTGTACCTTAAGGAAAAGAATAAAATGGTAGCGTTTAGGAAGGTGCTTTGTAATGGTACGGTGGCGGAGCGGTGGCTGACTGGCGTTGGTGGCAGGGGTGGTCTTTCATCTCTTGAAGAAGATAACATAATTATTAGATAAACAAAGTTAGAGTACTAGTAGAAGAAATATGAAAAATCAATGACTATAATTATTATTTTCACATTCAATTTGACTGTCACTTAAGGGCTTAATGGTAAATTTGATATTTTTTGTAAGTTTAATAATAAATTTGGTCTTAAAAGTAAAGTTCAGTATGAGATTTGGTGTTTTAAATATTTGATAATAAATTTGGTCCCGTCAACACTTTCATGTCTTGAAGAAGATAATACAATTATTAGATAAACAAAGTTAGGGTACTAGTAGAAGAAATATGAAAAATTAAGGACTAGAACTGTTATTTTTTATTTAATTTGATGGCCACTTCAAGGTTTAATAGTAAATTTGATATTTTTTGTAAGTTTAATAATAAATTTGATCTTAAAAATAAAGTTCAATATAAGATTTGATATTTTTAAATATTTAATAATAAATTTAGTCCTGTCAACACTTTTTTTGACGGTAAATTTAGTATTTAAGCCTCTTTTCAATTAAAATCATCAATTTACCATATGCCATTTTACCTTTGGCGTTTCAACCCTCTGGCAGGTTCATTTCGGTCCGGCTTTCCTTGCCCAATACATGACTAATTCATGGCAAGATTTTCACCTAAGTCATCTTAATTGATTATTGACTTCTTGACAATACCTTGTTAATGCCGACGATAAGTAAATAATGGCTTTTGGCGTTGATGGTGACTACTTTATCACAAAAATAAGTAAATCACTCTCTGCCTCACTCCTCTGCTATTCGTGCCAAGGCGAAAACATTAGTCATTCATTTGGGCCATGTTAGTGGTTTATTAATTTGTTTCTTTTACCTTTGTTTATCGAAGGATATAAGTAGCCTGTTTAGATTGATTTGAACCAATTGGATTTTTTTTTGTCAGTTTTGAAAAGATAATGAATGAGTTTTGTACTATTTTAAGGCCAAATGTGTGAATTGAGCAATTTAAATGACGCTAGGGATTATTTGATTGTTTTAAATAAAAATAATTGTTTATTCAGCCAAAAAATACTTTAGTAGCCAATTCAAGCTGGTCTCAAAACATTAATAACTTATTTGTTATTTTTTCTATACTTTCACCTAGTGGTTTCTTTTGAGAATAATATTTAAAATTTGTGTTAAAGGTTCAAATAATTTATTATATTTGTGATATATAGCTTTTTCAAATCTCTAAAGTTAAAATTCTTTGTTAGATAACTTTTTCAATTTTCAACATTGAAATGTTAATGTTGTCTCCAAAAGAGCAAGAGTCAAGTTTTAGATCATGATTTTTTAGTTTATGAATGATTTAAATGAATAACTTGAGCTTAACTCAAATTTGATCTATTTAAAATTCACTTATGACTTGTTCATATTCTTTTGAATTCATATATGAACAAAATATTAAACTTGATACACATTTCAAGCTAAACATGAGGCTTGTCTGGACTCATCTTCATCCTTATTTATTAGGATGATTAAAATATTAATTATTATATAGACTATATATTTTAACAACTAAATAAGAAAAAGAGCATAAGAGTAATTTTATGTAGGCCGTGGTCTCTTGATACTTTAGCTCAATAACGTTCCAAATACTAAAGATATTAAGGAATCTTACAGAAAAACGTAAAGTAAATTTAAATTGTGTTTATGACTTACTTTTCAATTTATATTGTCTACTAACTACTTGAAATGTCATTTAATAAGAGAAAATTTTATAAATGTTTTTTTCAAAAAAAATATTAAAGTTTTTATATGCATAGAATTTCCCATTACATAGACATCAAAGTTGTGCCATACGCAAAAATAAAGAAACAATTCAATAAAGTATCCCTAACTTTCTGGAAATTAATTATGATACGTAAACAATTAGCATATTGCTTTGCTCATTATTTCCATTTTTGTTCACTTTCATTTAAAAGTTAATACTCTATATACCTAATAATTAGTTTAATAATATTTTTTAGAATGTAACCAATTTTCATAATTTTTTTTCATCACATAGCCTAAAAAGGACACATTAAAAGCAAAAAATACTTACTTTAAAAGAAAATAAAATTGGAATTTTGAATTTCTTAAATTATAAAATTTCATTTAGTATATAATTTAAACAAATAATCACTGTATATAAAACACAATACTAATTTTTGTCTTAAAATATCATTCTACCCTAAGCTAATTACACTTTTTCATATCTTTTGAAAGGAAGTTCTAGCATCTTTCCAGGAATAAGGATTTTGCCCAGATATCGAGGTTTTATTTATAAACCACCTCCATCAATTCGATTGCTCTAGTTCTACATGTTGTATGCATAAAAATTGAAATCGAAGGGCAACAAGATCTTGCGCTTTATTTTTCTTTATTTTGCTAGGATAATTACAGTTTGTTCTTGAAGTTTAAGTAAAATTACATTTTATTATTTTTTTCAATAGCCTACAATTTATCTTTTAAATTGCGGGAAAAGGACTGTTTAATACTTAGATAAATGAAAAATTGATAATTTAAACTATCAAACTATTAAGTTATTAAAAAGCAGGTACTGCATAGGTTAAATTAGATAGTTGATATCAAGTGCCATATAAACAATTGTCATTCCGGGGACCGAAGTGTACATTTGTGAAGTAAGGATAACAACGTGTAGTTTCATCTAAATATGAAGGAGAAATTGTATATTAGTTTTTTTTTAATAAAATGTGAGTATGCTCACATTGATATTTTATGCAGTATGCTAGATGTCCTAGAATTTCTTTAAAAAAAACTATATAAAATCCTGCATGTTATAGCATAATTTTGCCTCTATAAAGGACAATAGAATAAATTAATTCAGGTAAAATTAAAATTTGATCCCTTTACTTTTAGGTTTATCCTAAGTTGGTCCTTTAACTCTAAAAATGCCTCTTAGAGTCCTCTAACTCATTGAAAGTGTCCTATTTTGGTCCTACTTCCTACTGTCAATCCAGGAGTTAGTTTGGACGGAATTTGCTTATGTGGTACCCACACTGTTACATGGTTTCCTCTTTAACTAAAAATGGATGACCATATTGTACAGAAAATGAAAATATAGACCCAAACTGACACAGACAATAACTTTTGGACTTGAAATACAAAAAACCCAAACTTCATCATCTTCCCTAGTTCTAACGAGATCCCGTCGGCCCTCTCCTCCGCCTCTGGTTTGACAACCTTCCGGTCGCAATCTTTCACGCGTTTTCTCTCTTCTCCGCTCGGCAGTAACAATCACATCACTTTTACCTCTCTCTCTTTTCCCCTTGCTATCTCTAGCGCTCGAATTTCCTATGGGCTTCTGCAATTCGATAAAAATATGAATTTTCCTCAGAACTCTCTTGTGGCAGAGGCTCCGGTGAGTCCCAACGGTGACAGCCATGAGAGCGAAGGCAGCCCCATTTCCATTTTGCTCGAGCAGGATCGGCTTTTTCCCGTTACCAACACCATCTGTATCATGTAGAAGGCGCTTCCGGCCAACAGAAAGATCTCGAAGGGTTCCAAGCAGACCGTGCTGGAGTTCGTTATTTGTGTTTTCACTCACTGACTAGCTTTTCACGTTATTTGATTTTTCCTAATTCATGGCCGTTTGGTTGGTCTATAGAGCTAGTGATAAGTGTCAGAGAGAGAAGAGAAATGATTTTGGGGAATTCAAGCAGCAATTCGATTTCAAGAGAGAGGAGTTTGAGCAGCGATTCAAGGGATTCGAGTAGGCTTGGGACTTTTGGCGGTGGCTGGGCTTACTCTGACCACAGTGCCGTCGAACCAGGCGCGCAGGAGAGAGCCAATCGGGGATCTCTTTAGAATTGGGGAAGATGATGGGGTTTGGGTTATATGTGTTTCAAGTCTCCAAAATTATTATTTGTGTCAATTTAGGTCTGAAGTTTTATTTATGTACAATATGGTCTTGCATTTTTAGTTAGAGAGGAAGCCATATGGTAGTATGGGTGCCAAGTAAGCAAATTCTATCCAAACTAATGTCTGAATTGACAGTAGGAATAAGACAATTTAGATGAGTTAGAGGACTCCAATAGACACTTCTAGAGTTCATGGACCAACTTAGGATAAATCTAAGAATTAAGGGACCAAATTTGGATTTTACTTCAGTTAATTATTATCCAACCTTGTACTTACATGTAACATTATTTTATTTTGTGGGAGAAAGCAATCAATAAAAAGCAACTACAGTGAGAGTTCTTTATTTTCAGTTTAGGAAAAAGATGGGTAAAATCCACCGGGGGTCACCTACCTTATTTTTTTGTTCTAAACGGGTACCTTACCTTTAAATTGTCCTACCGAGGTACCTTACCTTTTATCGCATGTCCTGTTTAACTACTTTCCGTTAATTTCAGAGTTATATCTAATGGAAATTGCTTACATGGCATAAAAAAATTAAAATAAATAATAAAATAACACTTATGGTCCTTTAATTTTTTTCTATCAACAATTCTAAACCCTAAAATTTAAAATCTAACCCATCCCCTTCCTAAAGCAAATGCACGCACGCACACCGCCGCGAGCCGCCTCCATCCTCCCTCCTCCCCTCTCCGCCTCCGTTTCCCTCCTCTCCGTCACCCCTTCACCACAATCCGAGAGATCTGCCTGGGAATCGCGCCTGGGATTGCCTCCGTTCTCTTTGTTCGTCGCACTGGAATTGAGTTGCGGCTAAATGTTGATTCTCTCGGTTCGTCTCGCCTGGGGAATCGCCTCCGTTCACCAACATCGTAGTTCGCTCGTCCGTTGGAGAAGAGGAATCAAGTAGACACAAACTTTCAATTGATGCAAAAAATCAAATGGTGAGCGAATCAGAATCGAAATCATAAAAAGCGAGCGAATCGGAATCAAAAGAAGTCGGTGACGGTGGCGCACGCAACGGTGGCACACGCTGATCTGGTGGTTGGGAGAAGAAGCGGAGAAGAGGGGACGAATTGCACCGACTGGGAAGAGAGGCAAAGAAGAAAGGGTGATTCAACTTCACCATTAATGAAGAGCTTGCTTCGAAGAACCGGGAAAGTCCTGCTTTCGGCCACAACCCAATGGCGACGAGAATGGCGGCATGGTGGCAAGGAGAAGATGAGTGGTAGGGGCAAGGGAAACGGAGGCGGAGATGGGAGGAGAGAGGATGAAGGCGGCTCGCGGCGGTGTGCGTGCGTGCATTTGGTTTAGGAAGGGGATGAGTTAGATTTTAAATGTTAGGATTTAGAATTGTTAATAGAAAAAAATTAAAGGACCATAAGTGTTATTTTATTATTTATTTTAATTTTTTTTATGCCACATAAGCAATTTCCGTTAGATATAACTCTGAAATTAACGGAAAGTAGTTAAACAGGACACGTGATAAGAGGTAAGGTACCTCGGTAGGACAATTTGAAGGTAAGGTACCCGTTTAGGACAAAAAAATAAGCTAGGTGACCCCCAGTGAATTTTACCCGGAAAAAGATACAAGTATCAGTTCTAACCTGCAGTGGCTCCAAAATAATTAGGAATAACTAAGAGAAGTTGCTTGCACACAGCGTGAGTTGAAGGCGGAGTTTCCGAGTTAATAAGACACAGCATCAGCCAGAGAAATTAAATGTTAGGAGACATTAGTTAATTTCAAGGTGTTAAATACTGTTACTGTAACCTATACTATACCTTAAATTTTTAAGGTATACTGTATGGTATATCATGCCGTATACTGTTACCGTTTTTACAAAAAATAAATGTTAAAATATTATTTTAAGATGACATAATTTGTTTAATAATTTATTTTTACACATTTTATATGTATTCTAATTTTTCTCATCATAATTTGTCAAATATAAATAAAATATATATGATATAAGATATTTCTTTAATACAAAAAACATAAAAAAATGTTATATATGGAGTAAAATAAATAATACTAAAAAAATCTAATTTATTGATATACAATAAATATAAATAATAGCATCCAAATACTTTGCATATACTATAAATATAAATAATACTATCCATTAATTTTTTATATTAATTAAGAAAAGTAACAAAAAAATTAAAAGTAAATGTTTATTTTATGATATGTGTATTATTTTTATTTTAATATTTTATATATTTTATAATATTTTGATGTAAAATAAAAAAAATAGGCTCAAAAAATTAAATATTGTGGTACATACTACGCAGTATTTGTGGTATACCGTGATTTTTTGATAAAACACATACAAAAAATATGCGATATGCAGTATACCGTGAAATACCGTGGTATATCGCGCAGTAAAATAACAAATCGTGAAAACATTTGTACCGCGTACTAATAACCGATATACCACGGTATTTAATTCAGTGATTAATTCAAATGGCACCTACATTTAAAATTATTTTGATCAAAATCCGAAAAAGTATACCTGGCGATTAAAACATTAATCCTAACGATTGAAACAATCCTTCGAGCAGCTAGCATTGTTTTGATTTTTCACATTGACGATTATTGTTGCCATTTACCAGACAGACAGGGTACGGAAATTGTCTTCACCTGCCGACTTCTACCTTTGGCTTTGGATGTCACGTTCGGTGACCTAGCTAGCTAGTGCTCCAATATCAATAATATTGTTTTGTTCCTCCAATCCAAAGAATGGGGCTAAACCTGTCCACTGCTCCATCAGCATATATAAATATTATTAATGTAAATAGCTAGACATTTGGTCGCAGAGTAATTGAAAATAAGTTGGTGATTTGGGCCACATGTATCATCACAACCTTGATCTGTCCCACAAATCTTTCTGCTCTTTTTGTTGACAGTGAGATGGCTTCAAAAGCGAGCTTCTGCATGCCCTTGCCCTTGCCCTTGCCCTTCCCCCACAAGAAAACCTCTCTCTCTCTCTCTCTCCACATCTATCTATCTGCTAGTAGAATGATCATCCCCACAAACCCTTCTTTTCTTTTCTTTTCCTTTCTCTTTTACATGATTGGACAACAAATCTCATTATGATTCCATGCTATACTGATCCTTTTGTTGCTGGCCATTATTAATCCTGTACGGTCTTATGATCTAGACTAGAGGCCACGCTTAATTAGTGAATGAACTAGGTGATTCGGCTGCAAGTTGTTGCGGCAACTAGCTGTTTTGGAGGCCCATAGCATGGAAACAAAGTTTGGAGATCAAGAGACAAAAATCAATAACTTAAAGGCTTAAATTCTGCAAAATTCTCAGTCAAATGAAAGACAGTAAAGTTTGAGGATCAGAAAAATAAAGTACTAGAACTGAGGGAGCCTTTCCATCAATCACCCTTTTTTTCATTTATGGAGAGTTTCCTAGGTTGGGCTGATACTGTTCATTTTCGGCTCAACCCTTGTTGCACTGTTCATATACAGTTCTTTCTAACCCTTATTTAATATATATATACATAAAACATGAGCATCTACAAAAGGTAAGATAAACTTTTCACATAACAAGTGAAATTTGATACTGACATATGATGGATTTTTTATTTTTAGTAAGTTAACTGTAATCATTTATACATGATTTACTAAAATTAACCCCAATGGTATGAAGCAATAGTAAAGTGACATGTGGTAGTCAAATCCACAATTATTGATTTTGATAAAAAAAAATTGAATAAAAAAATTAAAAAAATAGATTTAAGTTTTGAATCTAAATCCGTATGCTAATCCGATAATTTAAAATTGTGTTTAATTGATTGTGATAAAATTTGATTATTTGCGACTGTTTAATAGTAGTTGAAATTAGTAATGCAACCCTTTTATCCATATGATTCTTCTCCCCCCTGCCCCTTAAATTTGCCCAAACTAGCCGTCACAGGGATCCCCCTTTTCGCTCCACCGGTTGAAGCTTTTTCTCTACCTTTTTTTTTGCCACAATCTCCATCTGCAACAAGTTCCTTGATGCCACCCCACTTCTACTTCAATCTTGCCAGGGACCCCAAACCACCACAATCCTTGCCCTCTTACCTTCGGTAAGAAAGCCACCTTCTTTGTCGTTCTTGAAGTCTTAACGACCACTTGTTCCCATAAGCATCTTCCTAGATTTATGGACAAATCCATCGAGCTCAAAGGAAAAAGGCGTGGACACAATTGCCTGCATTTCGATGAACGATATTGCATTTGTTAAATTACATCATCAGAAGGTATGCCTCTCTCTTACATTTTCTAATTTCAGATATTGCATTTGTACTTCATACATATTGTTTAGTTGTTGCTACAATATCAACTTCTAAATATGCTTGTCAATATACACAGCTCACCTTAGGCATTAATACATAATCCATTTAGCCATGAAAATGTCTTTAATGAAGAACTAAAAATGCTTCCTTAAATATCCTGCTTCACCAATAACTTCAGATCAGGTGATTACTCTAGTGTCATAATGAACTTAAATTGTTTGATTCTGGCTAGTGTTTATAAAGTCATATTCCACAAATTACTTTTATTAGCTTTTTCATCCTTTACGTAGGAAATAAGATTGCTAATAGATGATCTTTTTCTTTTCTTATGCTATTTGATTCTTAGTGAAGTTAAATATCCATGTCATTTCTTTGTTATTGAGGATTGTAAATTGACTTCCATTCAAGAGTTTGTCTTGATTTTCTTTGCGCAAGATGAAGTTTTTTGGTGGATGCTTTTGTGCTCTATAACTCAATTTTGAAAAAGAAAAGGATTCGAGTAGGCAAAAAACTCCTAGAAGCCAAGCGAATTGTGGAAGAAAATGAAAGAAAGTGGTTTGTATCCATTATATATATAGAAGTACAATTTTTCTTTGAGGCCATACATTATTCTCCTATTTGCCTATTTTTGATGTATGTGATTTCTATAATATTCCATAATCAATTGCTAAATGACAAATTTTCAATTTGTTGGCCCTACAAAAAAACAGAAAAAGAAAAGGCAAGTAGAGCCAGAAAAAATTCGTTAGAAACTGGAAGAAGGCAAGGTTTTATGCTAGAACTGCCTTACTTTCCGTCTTAAGATTGTCATTGTGTTGCTTTCAGAGATTGCTCTATTGCACTATTTGTTTGTAAAAAACTATTTACTGACAATCCTCTTTTAGATTTTCTTACCCAAATTTTGTTGATTTATGGTGCATGTCCTTGAAAACATGAAATTTAATCATTACAAGAGTGGAAAGTATTTCCTACAGCTGTTTCTTTACTAAAAATCATAGGATGAGCAAATTGAAGTAAAATCATTGGATAGAGCAGTGGGGGCTAAGTTGTCAAATGGTTTTGAGGCAAATATGCCTATGTTTTTCCTGCAATAAATTTTCCTACGGTTTTCATGGGAAAAAAGAGTCCTATGATTTTACTGGATAACTATTTCATACACTTTTTTTATGAATAAAATAGTAGCAAATTCAATGTCTCAAAATTGTAGGAAACAAATACTTTCCTACAGATTTTCGATGAAAAAAATTGTGTCTCAAAATGGTAAAAAAATAAATTGTGACAGTTTTCCTATGATTTGTAACCCTAAACCTTAAACACAAACCCTAACCCTAAACCCCGCCCTAAGCCCCAACCCTAAATCACTAAACACAAACCCTAACCATAAATCCCTAAATATAAAAACCTTAACCCTAAAGCCCGCCCCAAACCCTAACCCTAAACTGGCCTAAACCCTAAATCTCTAAACACAAGTCCTTAAACCCTAACCCTCAATCCTTAAATACAATCCCTAACCGTAAACCCTACCCAAAACCCTCACCCTAAGCTGGCCTAAACCCTGAATCTCTAAACAGAAGTTCTTAAACCCTAACACTAACATAACTCCTCAAACCTTAACCCTAACCCTAACACTAAACATAAAACCTCAAACCCTAACCCTAACCCTACCACAAGTCTTCAAACCCTAACACTAAATATAAATCTTTTTAATCCTAAACCTTAAACCTTAAAACCCTATCCCTAAACCGCTTAAACCACATAACATCCCTAGCCCTTAAGTGCTTTAAACAGTTAAACCAGTTAAACCAGCTCAAATCCTCTAACTCCAAACTTTAAACCTTAATTAAAGATATAATTCCTAACACACTAACCTTAACCTTAACTTTAGCCTTATAAAACCTACCATTAATTTATTTAACACCTTTGGTAGTGATTGCGCATGAAGATGTAGCTTCATTTCCAAAGTTACTTAGTAACGATTTCGAAGATAATTTTGAGAATGAAAATTCATTACCTAGTGATGTTTTCGCAAATGATGAAGTGATTATTCATCAAATTATATGGTTTAATTACTGTGTTTAGTAATTAAACTTCCTCATTATTTAGGGGCTTGCACATATATGTAAGTAGTAATTTATTTCATATTGAGAAATTTTCATATTTAGTAAGTTTAATGATTTTGTTAGGGTATATATCAATTTCCACATTTTGTTAATGTGCATATATATATATATTGATTTACCTTAACAAAATCATTAAACTTACTTAATGTGTATTTAAATACACACACACACACACACACACACACACACACGCTTTTGCTTCTTTTTTATTTTTATGTAATAAAACCATGGTACAATTAGCCTTAACCTCCATTTCAACCTTTCCCCCAACTCTATTCTGATCCATTCCATCTTCATTTCTCAGACGACTCACCGCCGATGAACTACATGTGATCCTAGCTCGCCAGCAACATCGGTTTCCCTCTCTCATCCTAGCTCACCATGTTGCCGGTGATCTCCAACTCTCATCCCAATAGCTCACCATTGCCTCACTTTTTCACTGCCATTTTTAGTCGCATGCCAAGTCTGTCGTCCGTTCTCTCACTCACATTTCTTTGTTTGCCCAACTTTTGCTACTTATTTAGTTTTGTTTGACAGATTAAGCTTATATGTATATGAATATTAGTCAAAATTAATGTTATTATTTAAATTTAGAAAATTAGTTAAATTAGCTAAATTGTTAAAATTTGCTAAAGTATGCAATTAGCAAAAAAATTAGCTAAAATAAGAAATTTAGGTAAAATATCAAAAATAGCTAGAATATATGAAAATCAGCTGCATTGGCTAATTTATGTAAACTATGAAAATTTAGGTAAAATATGAAATTATATAAAATATGAAAATTAGTTAAATTAGTGGAAATATAAAAATTAGCTAAGATGTGAAAATTAGGTAACTTAGTGAAAATTAGAAAATATGAAAATTAGCTAAATTAGCAACAATATGAAAATTAGCTATGATTTGGTAAAATATGAAAATTAGCTAAATTGGTGGAAATATAAAAATTAGTTAAGATGTGAAAATTAGGTAACTTAGTGGAACTTACAAAATATTATAATATGAAAATTAGCTAAAATATGAAAAATAGCTAGAATATAAAATTAGCTATGATTTGGTAAAATATGAAAATTAGTTAAATTAGAGGAAATATAAAATTGGCTAAAATGTGAAAATTAGGTAACTTAGTGGAACTTACAAAATATGAAAATTAGCTAAATTAGCTACAATATGAAAATTAGCTGAAATATGAAAATAGCTGGAATATGAAAATGAACCATGATTCAGTAAAATATGGAAATTAGTTAAATTAGTGGAAATATAAAAATTAGCTAAAATGTGAAAATTAGGTAACTTATTATAACTTACAAAATATGAAAATTAGCTAAATTAGTTACAATATGAAAATTAGCTAAAATTAGTTAAATTAGTGGAAATATAAAAATTAGCTAAACTATGAAAATTAGTTCAAATATTGGTATTAGCTAAATTATGGACTAATTAGTTACAATTACCACTTTTTTTTGGTCAGGGTTCGAGATAGATAGGCTCGGGCAAAGCCCCAGCCAACCAATAGGTGGCCCAGGACATGGTCAGGGTCTAGGAGGGTGAGGGCGTATTCTCTCACCAACCTAGGCATCACATACACAGACTTCGATGCCACAAACCTAAGCACCACAGACACAAACTTTGGTGTCACAGACCCAAATTTAGACCCAGGTACCAAACACTCCGGTACCTAAACCTTACCCGCCATAGATGTATGGTGGATCTAACTCCATGTTCTTCACTTCTTAGAGACTAATGATGTGTATTGCCTAGATATGAGCTCACTATTTAAGCAGTCTCATTATCAACCTATGGGTGTCGGCTAGGCTAACTGGGTGTACAACCCTAATGCATTCCTTGATCCATCTACTATTGGTATGACTGTTTATGCAGGTAGGCAGCAGTAACAGCGACAGCCTCAGCAGCAATAGAGGATGGTAGATCACCTTTCCTTAAATGACGAGCAGCCAGAGGTTAGCACACCGGACCTTAGGAGGCGAGGCCCAAGGAATGCAGACTTACCTCTACCTGCACATCCACAGGACCACCAGATGATCATTTCTTGTGAGTAAGTGTTACAAACTTATATAATTCATTTATTGATAAATATATTTTTTACAATTATGTCAACTTTATATATATCTTACTATAATTTCATTTGTAACAACCTTCTTACTAATGAGTCCATTCGTTCCACACTAGCCTTCATTCACATGAGGCTGTAGGATGAAACTTGCATCTCCTGGTCAAACACGTCTCAATCTATATGGAAGGAGCATGTCACCAAACTAGCAGTAATTAATTTTGATTAAAATTTTTTGTGGTAGTTTCTTTATGGATCAATACACTTTTTTGTATTTTATTATTGCAGAACTACCATAAATAGGATCTTAGGGACTTTGGGCACATTCGCAGGCTAGTGTTTGAATTTTGCTCGTAATCCATGCAGAACGCTTACATCACTGAAGGACGATTGTAATGGGAAAGGTCTCGAACTCCTACTACAACCCCGACTATAGTTTGCTGTGGTCACACGTTCCATCGGGTTATAGTGACCACGTATAGCACCAGTTGTAGAGTGAGGTACGAGACCTGGCAAAGAAGGATTGACTATTGGGTATTTCGATTTGCCTTACTGATCCCCATACGTTTGGAACAAACTAAGTATTTCCCATTATGATTTAACTTTGTTTGTTAATTCTATCACTTTTAGCTTCCTCATTGTTTCCTAGCACCTACATTAGCCACCACGTGTTGATTCGGCCAAGATTGTTCAGCTAAGGGCTGACAATGCCAAACTGCGGTGCGATTTGACCTAGCTCCAGGCGGAGGGTCATCAGTGGTGTCAGGCTAGCCAGCCTACCCAATTGGACATCGATGCTGTAGTAAACGCCGTGATAAAAGAAATTGACTCATCAAGGTATTATACTTGCATCAGCTATCTTAACTGTGTTCCAGACCGAATCCTCAACTCTGCGTGATGATGATGGTAGTACTTGGCGAGATGACGATGATATATGTATGTATGTATGTATGTATGTATATTCACTGCATTTATCTATATATGTATATATATATAATTAATATATAATATACTATATATAGATATATCTAGGTGTGTTATTTTTTTCTAAATAGATATATCTAGGTGTGTTATTTTTTTCTAAAAAAAGAAATAACTCAGATGTCACAAAATTGTAGGACATTTATTGTCAGAAAAGCGTATGACAAGTTATGTCACAAAATCATAGGACAAGTATTGTCACAAAACCGTACGACAATTATTGTCACAAAACCATATAGCATTATTGTCACAAAACCATAGGACATTATTGTCAAAAAAGCATAGGTATTAAATAGGGTAAAATTCATATTTAGTCCCCTAACTGTAAGGGTCATCCTAATGTGGTCCCTTAACTTAAAAAGTGACTCTTAAAGTCTCTTAACTCAATTAATGCATCCTATTTGGGTCCCTTCTGTCAGTTCTACCGTTATTTATGACGAAAATTGTCTATGTGGCAACCATACTGCCACGTGGCTGCCCTTTTCATGACAGTAAGTGGCTAAATTGAAAGAAAAATAAATATATGGCTAAAAAGACGTAATTGCATAGTCCAAAGGTCCTAAGATATAGTTTAACCCAAATTTTTTCCCTAAATCTTATCCGATTCAAATGGATGATGTCGCCGACTTTGGCTGTCCCCGTCCCCATCTCACGACTACAAAAACAGTTCTAATTCTTAATCAGATCTACAAACGCAGCGGGCCGAAGACCCAAGGCGGACGACAATTCAAACGGCCAACGGAGTCAAGGAGCATGGGCAAGGAGGCGATCCGAGCGGAGGAGCGAGGCGGAGGGAAAAGCCTGGGCGAACGTGATTCGAATGGCGAAGGATTTGCGGTCAGGGCTCCAACTGTCCCCGTCCCCATCTCACGACTACAAAAACAGTTCTAATTCTTAATCAGATCTACAAACGCAGTGGGCCGACGACCCAAGGTGGACGGCGATTCAAACGCGAACGGAGTCAAGGAGCATGGGCGAGGAGGCGATCCGAGCGGAGGAGCGAGGCGGAGGGAAGAGCCTGGGCGAAGAAGGGTGAAGGTGGAGCGTCGGTTGGAAAGAAGGAAGATGAAGCGTCGGCCGAGAGAGGAAGAGAGGCGGTGGCGGCGATCGAATCGGAGAGGGGGGAAATTGGGTTAACTATCCTTTTAGGTCCCTAAAATTACTTTTTATGCCAAATTTAGTTTGAACTTTATGTTCTTGCAATCGAATAACTTCTTATCATAAAAGAAACTACCACATGGCAATATACGTGCCACGTGGGCAATTTCCATCCACGATAACGGTAGAACTAACGGTAGGGACTAAAATAGGACAGTTAAATTGAGTTAGGGGACTTTAAGAGTAACTTTTTGAGTTAAGGGACCACATTACGACGACCCTTAAAGTTAGGGGACTAAATATGAATTTTACCCGTATTAAATATCTTTAAATTGTTGGACTATTGATGTCAGAAATTCGTCATACAGTCCTACACTTGTCTTACACTTTCTCCTTTCGACACAAGCATTTCTTACAGTCTTGTCCTATAGTTATTATCGTAGTAAATGGTAATTCGTTACACTCTTCCTACGGTTTTTGCTATTTTAAATGCCTTTTTCTCTTATAGTGAATGTGGCCGAAGTGAATGTGGTTTACCTTGGAAACATATCCCAATTTTTTTTTTCACACATCCTAAACCCCAAATATAAACCTTTTATATGATTGACTTTTCAAAAGTATTATTATTATTATTCCACATAGGAGGAATGGTGAAGACGTTGGAAAGCTCTGAGAGCTAATACTATTGGCAAGTTAAATAAAGCCCTTCCTGAGCTACAGAAGAGGTCAGCAAATCTAGTAACCAAATTCATTTTAACTTAAGTTAATTGACTTCAAAAATATTTATTAATATTTTTGGTTTAAGGTATTAAAAAAAATCATAAAAATTTAATATCATTAAAATTGACTTTTAAATGGATTATTCAATCTACATAATATTTTCTTTCAAATGAAATCAGTTTCAGGTAAAAAATATATAAAATTAAAAACAAGTCAGTCAACTTAAGTTAAATGGAATCGGCTATGAAAATGTACTAAAGAATGGCCCTTGCGCAACTTGCAATCTGTAAAAAAGAAGAGAAATTGTTGCTATCTTTTGAAAAGCACAGGACTTGAGGGTTGCATTTTTTCCCCCTAATTCTAAAGCTACATCTTGGATCACCTTAACATGAAACTGAAAAAATAAAAATTTCCTTTCTTTTTATTTTTTCCCTGGATGGAACTTCTGATCTTCTTTACAATATGCTAGGATTTGTTACCGTTGTCTGGATTGCAGAATTTGCGATTGTGGGGAGAGTAACAATTCAAGGCCAGACATGCACAATATCAGTTATAACTCAGCGTTACCAGCTTTATAAAGGGAGGTGAACTCAGCGAGAACAGGCTTGATGTGTTATCCACTAGAAGATACATCTTGAATCTGTACCAAGAAAACCTACTGGAACAATCTTGCCTTGCTAATGCAAGCAGGAGCCACTTCTTAGGCAAATTGTTTAGTGCATTGCAGTATGAATTTGGTGTTTTTTTTCTTGAAGGTTTGTTATTTTTCCCTAAATTGATAAACATAATCTGTCTTTTTTTTTTTTATGCTGCTGCATATCTGCCATTGAATATTGTTCTAAATATGTACCGCTGAAACATTCGTCTAAATATGTACTGCTAAAACATGTATGTGATAAGTTTTTGTATTCATTCTAATAAGATGAAATTGAAATTGGGTATTTATTTTGTTGGGATGGATCCAAAATAATTACCGTCAAACCCACAAGATAAAATCGATAAACATACAAGTCAATAAATCACAACTAAGCATAAATAATATGAAAAATAGCATCATGCAAAAATAAATTCAGACACTTAGACACATGGAATACATGAAAAAACCTTCAGTATTGAGAGAAAAACCATGGGATAAATCAGTAGCAAAATCCACTATTAAAAAAAATAAAACAATATTCAAGACTTAAGTTTTTGACTAAGCTTGAACCCTATTACAATAATTTGTGAAAAATTTGAAATCTAACACCCTGAGTTTTTGTAAAAATTTCACAATATAGAAATTTAAAGATATCAATACTTCTCGATTGATGCTTTACAAGCCCAAGAGAATGACACACCAAATTATAAGAGAGCAAAACTTACTGCTCAATGAAAACCTGTAGAACGAAGCCGAGTTGCCTGCTTCGTTTCAACTCTCTGGCTTTTTTTTCGCACGTACCATGAAACGGCAATTACTAGGCATTTAATAAGCCGAGTCTGACAAGTACTAAATGGAGTTTGAAAGTGAAAGTGGTTTTTGGCTTTAGACAAGCCAATTACGTGGCCATTGGCAAAAGAAAACAATATATCCTTTTCTTTTCTTTTTCTTTTTTTTTTTTTAATTTAAAGTATTAGACCAATAATAATCTCCCTCTCTAATCCCATTAAGAGAAAATATCATCACAACTTTCTACACTGAATACAAGCCATCCGCTAGGCCACATTCTTTAAGCTTCTCGCTGGGAATCACCTTTGTCAACATGTCAGCTATACTAGTATCAGTATGAATTTTCTTAAGCTTCAAAAGTTTTTTTCAATCACCAAGCACAACCAATGATACATCACCTCAATGTGTTTAGTGTGAGTATGATACATTGAGTTCTTGCTCAAATCAATAGCATTTTGACTATTGCAATGTATCACTCTTCTTGCTTCAAACCTAACTCATGAAGAAACTGCTTCATCTTAAAGCATCTCTTTGCCTACTTCATTAGCTGCTATATACTCTATCTCAGTTGTAGACAAAGCAACACATTTTTGCAGTTTTAATTGCCATGAGACAGCTCCCCCAACAAAAGTAAAAATGTAACCTAATGTAGATTTTCTACCATCAAGATCACTTATCATATCTGCATCATTAAAGCCTTCTAAAATAGGTTTAGCACTACCAAAACTCAAACACAATTTAGAAGTATCGCTCCAATATCTAAAAATTCACTTCATGGCTTCCCAGTAAAACTTCCTTGAATTAGATAGAAATTGACTAACCAATCCAATAACATGAGCAATATTTAGTAGAGTACAAACCATGGTGTACATCAAAGAACCAACCGCAGAGGAGTAAGAAATAGCTAACATATCTTTCTTTTCCTTCACTGTAGTTGAGCACGACTTCTTACTCAACTTGAAGCAATTCACAACCACACTAGCTTAGCATCTATCATGTTAAACCTTTTAAGGACTCGTTCAATATAATTCTCCTATGATAACCACAACTTACCAGTTTTCCTACCATGAAAATTTCTCATGCCTAGAATTTGTTTCGCTGGCCCTAAATCCTTCATGTCAAAGAACTTATGTGACGGCTCTCCTAGTTGGTTAATCAAGTAAGTGTTTATTTTACTTTGATTAAGTATTTATTAAATTAAGTACCTCAAGTTAGCACTTTGATAAGCAAATAAGGTAAGCTTAATTAAGTAAGTGAGTTTCTAAATGTGATTTGGCATAGTTAATCAAGACCATTAGTTATTCTAGCTTTTAGAACCATCTTTGTGAGTTTTGAGAAGCTTTTAGCATCTTTCAGAGCAAAGGAAAGTTGGTTTTAAGTGTGAGTTAGTGACCCATTTAAAGCATTTGAGAGCTTGTGGACTTAAGTGCAAGAGAGGAAGAAGTTCTTAAGTGAAGGGGAAAGAAAGTATAAGTTTGCTAAGTCTTCTTCCTTAGCCATTTGTTTTCCAAGCACCATTTTCGTGGCTCCTCTTTCTACACCAAATTCACAGCCCAAAGCTTCATTTTCTTGCAAATTTCCATCAATTTAAGGAAGCCCAAGGTGTTGGTAGGAATCCTCAAGCTCATTTGTTGTTGTTCTAGCTCAAGTTTGCTCTTTGGTGCTAGTTTGGATTCAAATTCGTGGGTAAGCTTCTTGGGATCATTTGGATTGATTCTAGGTTGTTTCTAGAGCTAGAAATGGTCTTAGTTTGATTGGGTTGGATGCCAAATTGCATTGGTTTTAGGTGTGGAACTCAAAGAAGCTTGATTGAGCTAAGGATGATTGTGTATCAATGCTTGCTTTTGTGGCTGAATTGAGGTAAGGGTTCAAGTAATTAAGTTCAAATAATGCATGGTTTGGTAGTTTTGTGTGTGGGAATGAGTTAGGAACAAGACCCATTCAGTTTGGACTAGAAATGAGAGAGTTTGAGCAGTTGGTGTGCAAGAACGCAGCTGTCGCGCAACGCAGAAAATGGCGTTGGCGCCGCAGCGCCAGAAGTAAATGTACTGGCGCCGCAGCGCCCCGCAGAAAACGGCGTTGGTGCCGCAGCGCCAGAAGTAAGTGTACTGGCACTGCAGCGCCCCACAGAAAACGGCATTGGCGCTGCAGCGCCGGAAGTAAGTGACTGGCGCCGCGGCGCCAGGGGGCGATTTTTCACTCAGGAGGTTTTGTTCGCCGGCGCTATGCTTTTGCTCTTTGGCGCCGCAGCGCCAGAGGTGACCTTAAGGAATTTTGGGCCATTTTTCCGGCCATCTTAAGAGCAACTTAGACTCTCGGTTTCTATTCCTAGGCTATTCTAAGACGTTCCATAGCCTCGGTTGGGTCTAGAATTCATTCCTAGAGCGGGAATTGTGCATTATTTAAGAGGTAGTCAAGTTGTGTGGTTAAGAACAAAAGTGTGACTTGGTGGCTAAGTTATTCATAGTGCTTAAGCTTTTAGATGAGCATTAAGGGGATTTAAGTGGGTTTTTAGACTCTTTATTGGCCGTATAGAGCGTCATTTACATATGGTCAATGAAGAGAAAAACCTAAGTCGATCCCAACCGAACCATTTGGTTTGGTAAGCAAGCCACTAGTAGTGTTCTGAGTTAAACCTTGAGGGTTTGGCTAGTTAAACCACATAGGAAGACTACCCTGTACAATAAGTTAAGGGTAAAGGCGGGTAAGTTTGAGATAGGTGACGACCTACTCTAGAACCCGTAAGTGGGACTTAAGTGAGGTAAAGTATCCGGGATACGAGGGCCAGTATCTCAAGTACCTCCGCCGTTTGAGCTCACGGCAAAGTTTTAAGGCACCTAGAGTGCAGAAAGTCCCAAGTGCATATATTGTGTGCATTTCATACCATACATCCATACATTGCATATCTTATATTTTGTTGATTGTTTGAGTTGTTTGTTGGTTGAATTGCTTGTTTGTTGCTTGCTTGGTTGTTGCATTTTTCCTTGCAGGTATCAAGATCCTTACTGAGTACTGCATTTTTCCTTGCAGGTATTCAAGGGATATTTGCATAGTGTTTACTGAGTACTGAGTACTTTCAAGTACTCATTCCCTTAAGTCTTATTGTGCAGGTTCTAACTCCGAGCCTAATCACTAGGTGATAGCTAAGGCCTAAGCTTTCTGTTTTGCAGGTATGTCTCTTGAGAATCCTAGTGATTCTAAGTTACTTGTGGTATAAGTTATGTGCTAACCAAGTTGTGCCTTTACAGTGTAGAGGCTAAGAGTACACAAGAACAAGATCTAGTGAAGGGTTACACTTGGAGCTCGGTATAGCTCAAGGTGGGACTCAAGTAGTTGATCTTAGTTAGTAGTTTTTGTCTCTTGTACATAGTACCTTGTGTACTAAGTAAGTTGCCTCTAATAGGATACATTATGATGTAAATCCATCTTGTTACTTTTGGGTGCATGCTAGAGGTGTAATGTATGCACAAACTGTTACTTGTAGTTAAAGCAACCAGTATTTTCAAGGTCTTGACACGTTTTATATATGTTTTAGTGAAATGCTCGAGCAATGTTTTTAATCCACGACTTATAAAAATTCGTTTGCATTGCCAGGACAGAAGCATGCATAACTTAAACTGAGTAGGCTAAGAAACTAGTTGCATATAAATTGTTTAATTTATATTGACAAGTAATAGTTAGCCAATAGTAACTAGTGGGATTCATAATCCCTAAGGGCCTACGAGATTAGGGGCACTGGGGCCCCATTCCGCGACAACTTAGGCAAGTCCTCTTTCAACCTGCGATACATTAAAACGTCTTGCCCAATAATAAGTATATCATCAACATAAAGCAGAAAACTAATAAAGTTACCATTGGGAAACTTTCTAAAATAGACACAAGAATCTGCATTAGTTCTTTCATAGTTCTGGCTAACCATAAAAGAATCAAACCTGTGGTACCACTGTCTAGGTGCTAGCTTCAATCCATAAAAGTTCTTCTTCAACCTACAAACTGTGTGTTCCTTCCATTTCACTTCAATCCTTTAGTCTGAATTTTGTAAATCTTCCCATTCAGGTTGCCAAGTAAAAATGCAGTTTTCACATCTAGCTACTCAAACTCAAGATTTAGACTAGTTGCCAATCCAAGTACAACTTGAACATAATACATTTTTACCACAAGGGAAAAGATCACCTTAAAGTTAACTCTATTCTTCTGATGGAAGAGCCCTATACTTAACTAGCTTATCACCATTTTTCTTCAGCTTAAACACCCATTTGTTCTACAATGCTCTTCTACCTTTAGGCAAATCCACCAACTCATCTATGTTGTTCTTCTTAAGAAAATTCATCTCATCTGGCATTGTAGCAATCCACTGGTCCTTATCTGCACAAGATTGTGCATCTAAGAAGCTCTTAGACTTCTCCGTATCAACAAGCATGACATAATCAAAACTAGGATACTTGTCCTGCTCAACTATGTTGCCATCAACCTGTTCATCAATAATGGCTAGCTGTTCTATCCCAGGTCCCGTAGCTCCCCTATCTATCACATTCTTAGATGGAATAGGTGCAGGGGTCAGATAGTCAACACCATAAGTAGTATCTGGAGTCTCTTTTTACAGCCTAATATCTTCTATATTCTCATGCTCTTTGAAGACAACATTCCTACTGCTAACCACCTTCTTTTTCTCTATATCCCACAATTAGCAGCCATACTTTTCACCGTCATAACCAACAAGAATGCACAGTTTGACCTTACTATCAAGTTTCGACTGTTGTTCCTTGGGAACATGCATAAATGCTTTACAACCAAACACTTTTAAATGTAAATAAAAAGCATTCTTACCTATCCATACATTCTTCGGGACCAGAAAACCCAAAGGAACAAATAGAGTCCGATTAATCAAATAAACAGTAGTACTATTATGTTGTGGTGTACCCTAAACCCAAAATGTCTTCGGCGACTTAGACATCCTTAGCATGCATCTGACTTTCTCAATAATGGTGCGATTCAACCTATCAGCTACACTATTATGTTATGGTGTACTGGGCTTCATTTTCTCATGATGAATTTCATGCTTCTTGCAATACCTCTTAAACTCATTAGAGGTAAACTTTCTGCCATTATCTGTATAGAGACACTTCAAGTACACATTAGTCTTCCTCTTAACCATTGTATAGAAAATCTTGAAGCATCAAATACCTGACTCTTCTTCTTCAGCAAGTACACCCAAGTATTCCATGAAGCATCATTGATAAAAGTCACAAAGTACTTGTTACCACCCAACGACTCCACGTTGATAGGACCATCAGCATAAGAATGTATTACCTCAAGCTTTATTTTGCTTCATGTAGAGGGGACACGAAAAGAAACTCTATGATGCTTTCATAATAAACAAAAATCACCATGGTCTAGTGACATACTTTTGGCAATAAGAATAAATGACTACTTTGCCTAAGTCTCCAACCATTTCTTGCTGATGTGAGCCAACCGCTTATGCCATAAATTCATGGAAGCACCCTCTTTAACCATATTCAGGGAACCACTCCTACAAACATGAACATGTGTCCTATGCAAAGTGTAACAAAGAATACTTTTCACCACTAGTAAAGAACCATGCTTCAGCTTTCATGTCATATCTCTAAAACTCTGATCATAATCTTCATGGCCAAGCACATTCACAGAAATAAAGATATGCCGTATATCCAAAATGTGACTCACATCCCTCAATGTTAAAGTGCCACATAAACTAGTCTGCATAGCAATATCACCAATCCTTAAGATCTTAGACTAGATCATGTTACCTATCTTCACCATCCCGAGATCAACTTGCTTGTAAGTAGTGAACAATTTTTTCCTTAGAGAAACATGATAGGATGTAGCTGAATCGACTGTTCCCTTGTGCACAAACTAGTGTAATCAAATCATTAGTATCTAACTCACCAACTACAGCCATATTCTTGTCCTCAGGAGCTTTCTCCTATTTTTTTTTTCATTATTCTTCCTCTTCCAACAATGCTTCTTTATATGACCAGGTTTCCTGCAATAATGATAACCTTTGCGATCTTTAGACTTAGAATGATCACTAGATTTACGACAGTCACCCTTAGTTCCCTTACTCTTGCTTCTACCTCTATTTTTAATGACAAGAGCATGTGCATACTCAAAACCCAAATCTTTCATCCTTGTCTCCTTATTGAAATAGTTGTCTTGACTAAACTTAGGTGAGTTTGTCATCTAGGGTTGAATTACTGATAGTAATCACCAAGGTTTCTTAGCTCTTAGGTAATGAACTCAAAAGAAGTAATGCCTGCAACTCATCATCAAGCTCTAACTACATAATAGTCAATTGATTAATCAAGTTTTGGAAATCATTCAAGTTCTCAGAAATTGACTATCCCTCCTTAAGCTTCAAATTCACAAGTTTCTGTATGGTGAAAGGCTTATTTTGAGCAATCTTACTTTCGAATAAACCCTTTAATTCTTTTCCATAGATTTTAAGCATTTGTCTTTGTAGAAACATGATGGAACACACTTATATCCACCCATATTCTAATGGTGCCAACTGTTTTGCAATTGAGATTCTTCCAATCGTCATCTAACTTGTCCTTTGACTTAGCTAAATCACCTAAAACTAGATCATATAAGTCAAGATAATAAAGTAGATCCTACATCATTAGTTTTCAAATCGAATAATATGATGCATTTAATTTGAGCTTTGAACCTATGCTATCTCTTATATCCTCTTTAGCCATAGGCTTTGATACCACTTATTGGGATGGACTTGAAATAATTACTTGTCAAATCCATATGATAAAATTGACAAACGCATAAGCTAATAAATCACAACCAAGCATAAACAATCAGAAAAATAGAATCAAATAGAAATAAATTGAGATGCATGATATATTTGAAAAATGCTTTAGTGTAAAGGGAAAAACCATAGGAATTAGGACAAACCAGTAACAAAATCTACTATCAAGAAAAATAGCACATCGTCCAAGATTCAAGTTATTGTCAAAACTTGAACCATATTATAGTAATTTGAGAAAAACATGAAATTTAACACCCTAGGGTTCCTGTAAAAATCCTATACCATAAAGATCCAAAGACACCAATACTCCTTGATTGATGCTTCACAAACTTGTAGAACGAAGCTGAGTTGGAAGAATTTTCCTTTGCCTCGTTTCAATTCTCTCTGGCTCCTTTTTTGCACACACCACGAACCGGCAATAACTAGGATTTTAATAAGCCGAGCCTGACATATCCTAGATAGACTTTGAAAGCCAAAATGATTCTAGCTTCAAACAAGCCAATTATGTGGCCATTGGCCAAAGAAAACAATATATTCTTTTTTTCTTTTCTTTTCAATTTATGGGATTATACCTATAACATTTTTTGTCCAACCCCAAAAATGACCATGGTCATCAATTCAGAGTTTGTAAAAGCAATAGTTATAGCTGAAGAAGTGCTATTGTTAGATCCCCTATTATAGGAATTTCTTTCTATGATCAACTTAGACAACAATTACTAAATAAGAGTGATTTTAAGATCGAGGTGGTGGTCCAGCTGATGTGCTAGATAGTGAAATGCATGTTCTAGGAAGTGCAAATTGGCTACCTATTCTAGAAGGAAATAAGACGAAATTAATCAACAATGTGAAATTTGCATCATTAATTCCAACGCATCCTATTTGATCTAAGTGGAGAATCAGTACCTATGTTCACTCCCACCTCATTTAGGTTACATTTAAGGAAAATTATTGATAAGTGATTATTGGTTTAAAAGCAAATGTTAGGAGAAAGTTAAAAATGAAGAAGATTAAAGAACAATAGTTATTATCATTTTTCTCTTTATGATTATTTTTATTCTTTATCTTTATTTACTTATTTTTGGAAAACCCCTAGGATTCAAGTTAATCCCACAAACTGCCCAATGCCACTTATAAAACCATACTCCCCCATGTTTATAATAAAAAATTCCAAATGAAGAGGAACCGCAAAAAGATCTAGCAAGAACAACAATGGAAACTAGAAAGGCTCCTAAAAACCTGCCTAGCTGAAGAAGATCAGCTTGCCATGTTGCCACACTAACTTTCACAGTTGATTTTCTCCAAATTTGCACTACAACTTGCCTCTTGCCTCTCTGTTTCTGGATTTACAACTCAGAACCATAAACACATGGGAAAACAAGATGAAGACAAATGCTAGACACAAGCTGGACTAAATAGAGGTTGCCTTTATACTTTGTTTGCATCAATCTAACCATCCAGATACTATCCATTCTCCATAACTAACTGCATGTTTATTGGAGGCAGCAAGAATTAGAGTAAAGAATAGTAAAAGCTTTATTAAAATACAAAAGTACAAGGGGAAAGGGTACATGCATGGGAGAGATGTATGAACAAAGAGCTTTAGGAAAAAGACAAGGCAAACAAGATAAGGACAACATGAAAAATTCAGCAAAGATACTTTTGTTGTTGAATTTAACCAAAGATGTTATTTCATGTGTTGAAGGAGTTCAAACAGCTACAAATATGTAAACATTACTTTCATAAGCTTGTAACTAAAACAAATTTAGAACCTCGGATTAGGAGATACTAAGATAGAAAACTCCCATGATCTCACTTTTTTCTTAGAACCAATTACTTTAACAGCCTCACTAATGTATACATGTTTAATAGTACAATCGAGATCAATATAGAAAATAAAAGCAAATACTTAGGGAAGCACTTTGAAGAAGTAAATAAGTACTTGACATCCTTATCTAGAAAAATATATTTTTAAAATATAAGGGTTAAAATGTAATTTCACCTAATCTCAACTATAAAAATGTAATTGAAATGTTTAACATATCTTGCCCAACTTATAAGGACAATAATTGGATAAAGAAATTGCTTCCGTACTTTAAAAGATAATAAAAATGTTTACTTTATCTCAACCAAACTGATAGGTAACTTAAAATTTAAATTATTGATTAGTACAAACAAAATATTAACTTTTAAAGCACCGATAATTGGGACAATTCAAAATGTTTAAGCTTTGCCTTAATGTTAATGACCTTTTGTGATTAAGTTGCTTTAAGTAGTATAATTTTTACAACATGTATGATCATTTTTTGCACATTATCAATTCCTATTTCACTACATAAATATCTAAATTTTCATTGTTTCTAATATATGAAAATCCTTTACATGAATTATCAATATAAACTATTTTTTTTTTCATGCTGGGTTGATCAATTTATCAACAACAAAATGGTAAAAAAAATAGGCAAGATTATTACTTTTTAAATTGTTGATTTTGTTGTAATATTTTATAATACTATTTTTATAACACACACACACACACACACACACACACACACATGCATGCATGCACACACTTTTTTGGAACTCAAAATAATTTGAAATCTTGTGACAACATCGGGTATGTAAACTAGTTTAATATATAGATATAACAAGATGTGGGTATTGTTCATTAGTAACGAATATTGAAATTTAGAATATAGTAGTAAATTGAGCTAAATTGGTGGTGTGTGTATGTAGTTAGGATGACTAAACGTAGCTATTTGTAGTCAACAAAACATCCATTAATTGTTTTCTTGGCACAACCCTACAGCTGCCCATATATACTCATGAAGGCAATAAACACTAGATAATCTTGGGGTTGTTGTCCAGAGACTGAGATCTGTGATGGCAGAGCTTTGGGTCAGAACAAATCATTAGGGGCTACATTACCCCAACTTTTTCATGGTGTTGGGCTTTGTATACTGATTTGGCCCTTCTTTCGGCATATATAGCTAGCCTAGGTCAGCCCTCCCTCTAGGTTTTACCTTCCCTGCTCCCATTCCTATGTCTTGTTCTTATATTTCATTGCTTAGTTGGTATATGTCATCATCAATTGGTACACTTGATTCCTCACTGGCAATTATTTCAGTCATCTGTCCTAACTTCATTAGCTTGTTTACTCTATTGCCTGATTCAATTTTTGTGATCACTGCAACGCCATTACTTGTACTTTTTCTCCATTTAATTAATGACATGCTAGATTGCTAGTTGTCATGTTCTAAATGGGTCAACTTTTTTTATTGTAGGATTAGAACTCTTTAGAGAAAAAAAAAACATGTATAAATAATCGCGTGCATTCTTTTCTAATCTCAAATCATTCTCTTAAAACACCTTTCCAGTTTCACGTGAGCTTCAATTTCTTGTTTATATTAAAGTTCTTATGTTAGATAAACTCTAATAGCTAAGGTTGGTTGTTTGCTCTTAGCTTGATATCTTATTTTTAGCGTCATCTTGTAGCATTCCTGTTGCACAAGGTTACTCATACTCATTGTATTTATGTGCTTTGGCTTCTCAGTAATCATTTACACCCTCTCAATTCTTGTTCGTTTTCTCTTTTGACATGGTATCAGAGCAACCTTCTGTACCTGTAAAACAAAAGTTCTAGCCAAAATCAAACATTTAAACCTCAGTTAAAGATGAAAGATGATGGCAAACAGTTCAGCCGAGTTTAGTTCTTCACTACCTATGCCACCTAGCAACAATCCCTTTTTTCCATAGTCGGGTTTAGTTCTTCGCCACCTATCCTTCTTCTCTATACTTCTAAGTTCCTCAGACAGCCCAGGAGCTACATTCATCACTTGCCTTTTAAACGCCAAAAATTATCTCATATGACAGTGAGTCATGATTAATACTCTAAGTGCCAAAAACAGATTAGGTTTTATCGATGAAACTCTGGTAAAACCTATGGATGAAGACCCAAGTAAGCAGGCATGGCAAAAGAACAACTCTATGGTGATATTATGGATTTTCAATTCAGTTGCACTAAAGCTGCATGGAAGTGTCGCATATGCAGCCTCAGCAAGAAAGATTTAGTTAGAATTGCAGGACCAATTTTTATAAGGGAACGCCACCACAAATCCATGAAATTAAGAGGGAGATTTTGCTTTTCTAGTAGAAAGGGTGTACTGTGGTAAGCTATTATACTAAACTAAAAGAGTTATGGGATGAACTAACCATATACAGTGCAGCCTGTCCTTGTACATGCGATGCAGCCAAAGAATTAATGGCTGAATGTGAATAGAGAAGCTACATCAGTTCCTTATGGGGCTTGATGAACACTACGGCATCATTCATTCTTAAATTTTAAACATGGAGCCATTGCCCACCTTGAACAAAGCCTATGCCCTGGTTGTGGAGGAGGAATGCCAACACAATGTTGCTGCTCTTTGTATTCCATCAGTAGAGGACGTAGCCTTGGCCACCAAGAAAGCTCAAAGTCTTCGCCTTGCCCCCAAAAGAAAAATTATCCGAAGGTGAGTGCTTTCATTGTGAAAAAACTAGACATGAATCTAAGAACTATTTTAAGGTGATAAGTTATCCCAATTGGTGGCTAAGTAAAAAGAAACTGTTGGAGAAACCTACCAATAAACTTACTCAGGCTACTTTAAATAATGTGGCGATGAATTAAAAACTAACTTAAATAGCTAGCCAAGCCACATCAACAAGTAGTGGAGAGATGGCGATAACTTTCCTTTTATAGTAAGGCAAACTGAGCAACTCCTAGCCTTGATTGGTAACAATTAAAAGCTCGATACCATGACCAATTATATTGGTAAGCCTCATAAATCCTAGATCCTACATAGTGGTGCATCACAGCATATGGTTTGTAGCAAAGGACACCTTTTCAATGGCAATGGTGTTGATTCATCTCTCATTAAATTGCCCAATGGTGCCAGCTTGGATATAGCCTCATGTGGACAGGCTTGATTGGCCAAGGGATACCAATTGGATGAAGTGCTTTATGTGCCATATTTTATATGTAACATAGCTTCTATAAGCAGACTTACTTCCTAATTGAATTGCTTAGTGACATTCTTTCCCACTTTCTGTATTCTATAGGACTTGACCTTGAGGAGATTGATTGGCATGGGTGAGATGGATGGTGGCTTGTACTACTTCAGGGAGCTTAATATGCATGTAGCCAAGGTTGTTTTCTCCAAACCTTCTCTTAAAACTTGGCACCGCCAGCTAGGACATGTTCCATTTTATAAGCTTGATTCTTTTATTAAGTTATCAAAGTCTTATGTTAAACATTTCAATAAATTGTGTGATGCTTATCACCGTGCTAGACAAACAAGAAAACCATTCAAGCTTAACACAAGTAAGTTTTCTTCAATTTTCAATTTAGTTTACATGGATATTTGGGGCCCTTATAAAACAACCTATTTTTCTGGTGCACACTATTTTTTAACTCTTATTGCTGATTATAGTAGATGCACATGAGTATTTCTTTTACAAAGAAAATCAAAAGCTTTCTTTTATTTCTCCATCTTTCAAGCTTCTATAAAAAATATGTTTGCCAAACTTATATGTAAAGTGAGAATCGATAATGTTCTTGAGTTAATGGTAGGCCTCCTATTGTCCTTCTTTCAAGAAAATAGGATCTCCTTGCAAACTTACTATGTTGATACCATATAACAAAATGACATCACAAAAAGAAAACATCACTATCTTCTTAAAATAGCCCGGGTATTACAATTTTAAGCTAGTCTTCCCATCAAGATTTGGGGTAAGTTGTTAGGCGCATAATTCAACGGTCAAAGTTGTTGACTTTTCGGCAACATTGACGCAAATTACTTGCATTTCTTCCATTCTCTCTTTAGTATTTTCTTGTTTTGCTTGGCTTTCTATAGGTTGGATGGTGTTGCGGATGTAGTGGTTTGGAGCAAGATTGAGCGATATGGAGCTTGGGCATACACAGTTGATGCAGATCAAATAAAGCGTTGGCGACGCGTCGCCAACGTTACTATCGTTTTGTCAATTTTTGCAAATTGGCAACACATTGTCGCCAAATTTTATGCGTCGCCAACGTTATTAGCATTCTGTCGATTTTTTAAAATTGGCAACGCATTGTCGCCAAATTGATGCGTCGCCAACCTCTCCTCTGTTTCACCTGAGCCTTGTGATTTTGATGGTCCCCCACATCTTCCTACCTGATGACCTGCCCTTGGAAGAGGGATATTTATCCTTTTAGGGTTTGGAAGCCAAAAGAATGAGTTAGGAGGCCTTAGGTATAAATAGCTGGAGGAAATGAAGAACTAATCATCAACCTTGGCACACTCTTCTTCTCATCTCATCTTGGGACTACCACCATTGGAGAAGGTTAAAAGCTTGAAGATGGAGACTAGGAGTCAAAAAGACTTAGACTACTAGAATCCATCTTGGGTTTCTTCTTTTCCTTTTCTTATTTAATGGATTTTCATGGATTATTTGTTTATCGGTTTGATGTTGAAAGATATGATGGATTATGAGTAGATTACTACATCTTTCTAGGATGATACCTTTATTTCTTGCTATTCAATGGATCTTTGCTGACTTAATATGGATCACTTTGTATTGCCTATTCTTATGCCAAATGTTTGTGTGTTGAATGGCCACCTTACACAAATCACATCCTACTTTGTTCTTGAGAAAGAAAAAAAGGGGATGGAAAAAGAGAATAGGGCATAATGGGTTTATTAGATTAGAGATAATCTATAAATTCAGTAGGTTAAAACATGAGCTTGAGAAATGCCTTGTTTAATCTTGGGTGAGCAAAAACTTGTCTTGAGAAAGGGGTATTTGAACTTTGAACCTCTACACCATACAAGGGGTGAATATCCTAGGGCTTCAATTAACTTAGATAGCAAGGAAAGGGAGTGGGTTCTTAGGGAGATGGTCTTCTCATTTATAGCATCTTAGCCTAGTCTTCTTTAGTAACCCTTACGTTCATTTAGCTTAACATCTTACATTGCATTAGTTAGTTGGTAACTTCATTCACTCTATCTCAATATTTTTTTTCCACATAATCAATCCTAAATCTTGTTTGTTTAATTGCCTTCTTTTCTATGGTAGTTTAGGTAGCCTGAGTAGCTAAAATTTAAGTCTTGATAAAATCACACTATCTCATGGGACGATACCCATATTTGCCCTTTTGCACATGATGACACCGTATACTTGCGGTTGAATAGGGGTTACAAATTTAAAGCTTTTGGTTTCAAAACAAAATTTTTGGCGCCGTTGCCGGGGATATTGATTAGATTTTTACCTTGGTTATTAAATGTTGGTTACTCTTGTCTGCTTGTTCTTTTCCTTGTATTAGTGTGCTTTCCTTTGTCATTTTTTAGGTGTATCTAGTGCTTGACCCGGAGCTCTTGTTCACAATTAGTACCGCTTGATCCAGAGATTGAAAGAAGCTTAAGCGAACTTTGTTTAAGGAGCAAGGTGGTTGAGGAAGGAAACACTAGTGTTTTTAATTCCGTCAATATGGAAGGAAATCAAGGAGACAACATGAGGAACCTTGGAGGGGAAAGAAATGTCAATACCATGGATGCCAATGGTGTTAAGGAAGTGATGGACATGGTAATGGTGCTAGAATAAGGGGTAAACTAGTGCTTGACTACTTTTGTCCTCAAAGGGTGGAGGATCATGACAATATGATAAGACCGGTACCACTTCAAGGGTGAGCTTTCATGATTCCTAGCCATGTTCTCCAACTAGTAGAAGCAAACCCATTTAGAGCAGCTCTCAATGAGGATCCGAACAACATATCAAGAGGTTTGTTCGATTATGTGATACTTTTGATTTAGATGGTGTGAGTGAAGATGAGAAAAGGATAAGACTTTTCCCCTTTTCTGTTATGGATGAATCTACAGAGTGGTTTGAGAATTTGGAGCCTACACCGATTCATACATGGCAAGAGTTATACGATGCATTCATTAGGAGGTTTTTTGCTTCTCAAAAAGCTTTTGAGCTTAAGAATGAATTGCTGGCCTTTAGACAAAATGAATGGGAGTTACTTGCGGAGGCATGGGTGCACTTCAAGAGGATGGTGAAGAAGGTCCCAACTGAAGATATTGATCAAGCTCACCAACTTTATCTTTTCTATATTAGGCTGAGTTTAAATACTCGTTTGCAAGTTGATGCCACCGCCAATGGTTTCTTACTATTGAAAGATGTGAAGGAGTGCTTTAATTGCTAAATAACATGGCCAAAAGCCTTAAGCTTAGTGGAAAGAGGGCTACAAGGAAAGGGAGTGGTTTGTATGAGCTTGACAAGGATATCTCTTTCCAATCACAATTATCGGCACTTACTAGCATGGTATCCAAATTGGCAAAAAATCAAGATAGGATGAAGTTGCAAGAACTATAGATGTGGAAGAGGTAGAATATGTAAATTTTATGGGGTATGAGAATCCTTATCCACCCAAGCAAGGAGGGGGAAACTTCTTCCCCAGGAATCAACATAAAGTGTTCAATTATTCAAATCCAAAAAGTACTATGCAACCACAAAGTGAGACCTTTAATGAATCGGATGCCTCTTTGAAGGACTTTATGAAGGGAATGATGGGATAGTTCATGCATGAAGTGAGGGGATGGCTAGTGGACAAAACAAAAAGGTTTGTGCATTGGAAGATGAGATGAAGACAATGCAAGCTAACACTCAAGCATCAATTAAAAATTTGGAAACACAAATAGGCAAACTAGCTACTTCCATACGATAACTCCAAAAAGGGAAGTTTATACCTAGTGATATAGATGTTAACCCAAGGGAGTCTTGTCAAGCTGTTACTCTAAGAAGTGGGAGGAATACGGTGAATAACCCAATGAGCCACCTACTTAAGAAGATTATTCTCTTTCAGGACCCACCTTACCGAAAAGTGTTGAAGATGTTCAAGTGTTACCACTAAGTGCTGAGGAAGCTCATTCAAAGGATAAGGAAAGAAATGTGCCCATGCAAGAGGAAGCACCAAAGCATGTTCTTACTCTTCCATACCCCCAAAGGTTCAAGCCCAAGAAGGAAGATACTCAATTTTTGAGGTTTATTGAAATATTCAAAAAATTGGAGATCAACACTCCCTTCTTGGAAGCAATAAATCAAATGCCTTCATATGCCAAGTTCCTCAAGAAGTTGATCACTAAAAAAAGGAAGTTCATTGACAATGAACTCATTTTGATGAAAGAAGAAGCAAGTGCCGTTATTCAACGAAAGATGCCTAAAAAACTCAAGGACCTGGAGAGTTTCACTATTCCTTTGGATATTGGGTCTTTCATCTGTGACAAGGCTTTATGTGATCTTGGAGCTAGTATTAACTTGATGTCATTGTCTATTTGTAGGAGCTTTGGTCTTGGAAAGGCGAAGCCTTCATCGATTTGTCTCCAATTGGCGGATAGATCCTTCACCTTTCCAAAAGGTGTTTTGGAGGATGTGTTGGTTAAGGTCGGCAAGTTCATATTTCCTGTAGACTTTGTGGTGTTGGATATGGAAGAAGATCGAAACATGTCAATTATACTTGGGAGACCATTCCTCAGTACCAAGAAGGCTGTGATAGATGTGAAAAAAGGTAATCTCACTTTAAGGGCTAATGATGAGGAAATTACTTTTAATCTAGCTTAAGCCATGAAATCTATTGATGATGAGATGCCCAAGTGTTTTATGGTTGATATGGTCGATTATTGTATTAAAGAGATAAGGGATTTATTGCTTATTAAAGACTCACTCGGAAGGGCACTTATTTTTGGGAATCCATGTGGTGAGAAAGACTATGAAGTAATGAGCACCTTGGTTACCCTTGATTCTCATGGGAAGATGCAAGCTCCAAGGAAAAAAGGTAGAACAACTTTTATCTTGTGATCTCAAGGAAGAGTCTAAGTTAGAGTTGAAGCCATTACTGAAAGATCTTAAGTTTGTCTATCTTGGCAATAGAGGGTTCCTTCCAGTGATTATTTTTTCTACATTGACTATGTTGGAGGAAGAGAAATTGATTTGAGTTTTGAGGAAGCATAGAAGGGCAATAACTTGGTCCATCTCTGACATTAAGGGAATTAGCTCAGAAATTTGCATGCATAAGATTCTTATGGAAGATGACTTTAAGCCTTCCATTGAAGCTCAAAGGAGGTTAAATCCTAAGATGAAGAAGGAGATTGTAAAGTTGCTCAATGCCGGGATTATCTATCCAATCTCGGATTCCCAATAGGTAAGCCCAGTGCAAGTGGTGCCTAAAAAGGGTGGAACATCCGTAGTGGGCAATAACAACAATGAATGGATTTCTACTCGTTTAGTCACCAAATTGAGGGTAGGAAGTTCAACAAGGCTACCTGGAAAGATCACTTCCCTCTCCCTTTTATTGATCAAATATTGGATAGGTTGGCGGGGCATGAGTTTTATTGTTTCTTGGATGGGTATTCAGGGTGTAACCAAATTATGATAACACCGGAGGATCAAGAGAAGACTACTTTTAGTAGTCTTTGGGATACATATGCCTTCTGAAGAATGCCATTTGGACTTTGCAATGCGCTGACAACCTTTTAACAATGTATGATGGCCACCTTTTCAGACATGGTGGAAAAATATATGAAAGTATTTATGGATGATTTTTCGGTCTTTGGTAATTCTTTTGATGCATGTTTGGATAATCTAGCTCTTGTCTTGAAGAGATGTCAAAAAACTAACTTGGCTTTGAATTGGGAAAAATGTCATTTCATGGTTAGCTCTGGTATAGTGCTTGGTCACAAAATTTGTTGTGAGGGCATGGAGGTGGATAGAGCCAAAATTGTGGCCATTGAAAAATTGCCGCCACCTTCCAATGTCAAAGGGGTTAAAAGCTTCTTTGGAAATGCCAGTTTCTACCAAAAATTTAGAAAGGATTTTTCCAAGATTTCTAAGCCTTGATGTAACTTGCTTGAGAAGGATGTGTTATTCCATTTTGATGAAATTTGCTTGGAAGCATTCAAGATCTTAAAGGAAAAATTGGTGAGGGCACTGGTGGTGATAGCGCCTAATTGGGAAAAACCATTTGAAATTATGTGTGATGCTAGTGACTTCGCCGTGGGAGCGGTATTAGGTCAAAGGAAGGATAAGATATTTTGATTTATCAATTATGCTAGCAAAACCTTGGATGGAGCTCAACAAAATTGTACCACAACGGAGAAAGACCTCTTGGCGGTGGTCTTTGTAGTGGACAAGTTTCGGTCTTACATAGTGGGTTCTAAAGTTGTGGTTCACGCCAATCACACGGTAATTAGATATTTGTTCACCAAGAAGGACGCCAAACCAAGACGTATAATATGGATTCTTTTGCTACAAGAATTTGATTTAGAGGTAAAGGACAAGAAAGGATGTGAGAACCTTGTTGCCGACCACTTATCTAGATTGGAAGGCCAAAAACAACCTTTAGAATGACCTGTTCAAGAGCACTTCCCGGATGAAAGTCTATTCAAAGTGAAGGATAAGTTGTCATGGTATGCGGACTATGTGAATTATCTAACTTGTGGAGTTTACCTCCAAATTTGTCCTACCAAGAAAAAAAGAAGTTTCAAGCTGATGTCAAACATTATCTTTGGGATGAGCCTCTCCCTTTTCACTGGTGTGCCAACCAAATTATAAGGAGATGCATATCAAATGAGGAGGTGAAGGATGTTCTCCACCATTGTCACTCTTCACCATGTGGTGGTCACTTTTGAGCTTCCAAGACGGCAAGTAAGATATTGTAAACCAGTTATTATTGGCCATCTTTATTTAAGGATGCATATACCTTTGTGATAACATGTGATAGATGCCAAAGCTTAGGAAACATTTCTAGGAGAGATGAAATGTCATTGCAAAATATTCTTGAGGTAAAAGTGTTTGATTTATGTGGTATAGATTTTTTGGGTCATTTTCCTCTTTCATTTGGCAATCATTATATTTTGCTTGTGGTTGATTATGTTTCTAAATGGTTGGAAGCCATTGCCACCCCTTTTTGTGATGTTAATATGGTTGTCAAGTTCATTCAAAGGAATATTTTTGCTAGATTTGGAGTACCTAGAGCTATTATCTCCGACAAGGGATCACACTTCATCAATAAGACTTTAGCTCAAGCTCTAGTGAAGTATGGTGTGCGGCATAAAGTGTCTCTGCCCCACAAATGAATGGCGAAGCCAAAATTTCAAATTGGGAGATCAAGAAAATATTGGAGAAGATGGTGGGCATTAATCGAAAAGATTGCTCACAAAAGTTGAGTGATGCACTTTGGGCATATTGAACGGCATTCAAGACACCAATTGGAATGTCCCCGCATCGGCTTGTGTTTGGGAAGGCTTGCCATTTTACCAGTGAAGTTGGAGCACAAGTCATATTGGGCAGCAAAGAAGATGAATTTTGAGTTGAAGAGTGCCCAAGAAAAGATAGATATCCAATTGAATGAGTTGGATGAAATCCGCCTTGATGCTTATGTGAATGCCAGGATTTACAAGAAGAGAACGAAGCTTTGGCATGCTAAAATGCTTGTGAAGAAGGATTTCTAACTGGTTCAAAAAGTGTTTCTTTTTAATTCAAGGTTGAGACTTTTTCTGGGAAAGTTAAAGTCCAAGTGGTCGGGCCCGTTTGAGGTGGTTAAGATGATGCCATATGGAGTAGTGGAGCTCTACGGCCAAGATGGTTCCACATTCCAAGTCAATGGCCAACAAGCGAAGGCCTATTTTGGTGATGAACTCCATCACATTGGCCAAGTGATCCTGGCCGAACTCAACCCTTGAAGGTGTATTCAAAGGCGCCTAGCTAGAGGCATAAAACCAAGCACTAATTAGGAGGCAACCCGATTTCCATTATCTTTTCTTTCCACTTCACGAGTTTTTCTGTGATTTAGTTATCTTTTCTATTTATTTTTTGTTTATCTAGTGTTCTGATGTGTTTATGTACAGTTGAAAGAGCCAAAGGAAGGAGAAAGGATAGGATGGACAACACAAGTTCAACACGAGGAAGTGTAACTCTTTGAGAGGTCAAGGTCTAAGTAAGTAAATATAGTGACTTAGGGGGTTAAATTGTAAAACACTTAAAAAATGAGGGTGTGCTCGCAAACACTGGCGATGTGTCATTAGCGTTAGTGATGCGTCGCCAATTTTCAAAAATTGATAGAACATTCATAATGTTAGCAACGCGTTGCCACAAATTCGCCCTCGTAGCGACGCGTCACCAAAGCCTGAAATTGTCTTTTTTATCATTTTTTGTTTCACCTCTCCTCACTTTTACACTCACCCCTCAACCCAAAAACCTCTCAAGTCTTAAACCCTAGCTCTTCTGTAAGCCTCACGGTTTGATTTTCTTGTTGATTTTCTTCTCAACATTTGAAGCAAGTAAGTTCTTCTTCTTATTCTTCTTCTTCCTCTTCTCTTGTTCTTTTCGATGTTTTATTGGGTGCAAATTGTGCTTCCTTGTAGGGTGATTAAATTGATCAATTGCACTTTGGTTTTATGGGTTCCTAAATTGAGTATATGTATGTATTGGGAGTGTTTTATGGCTTGGGTTATGGATTTGGGTTGAGAATCATAGTTAGAAAATTGCCCACTAAGAGAGCCACGAAATTTTCATGGCAATTTCTTGATGATGCTTATTCATGTTGGTTGATGGACTCCAAAAGTTTTATTTACATGGATTAGGAGTGGGTCAAGTTTGAACTTCTACCAATTTGCTCTAGTTTGATTGAATTTGACGTTTGATTGTTTCTGAAAAAGGGTAGCTCAAGTTTCACCATAGGAATTTTTCACAACAATGTGGCCTTATGTGCTTCTTGTTTATCTCAATTCTTTGTGTGGATTGCATCTTGGGATACCATATTGCAACTTTGTGTCATTGGTTTACACCTGGAAGCATGATTTTCATATGTAGCAAGGGTAAGAGTTATGTTATGGAGTATTGTGGGGACTATTGTGATAACATGTTCATGGGCATACAACTCTTGGCCTAGGCTTTGTTGTTCATGATTGATTGCTCAATTAAGAAGTATGCATTGAGAAAGATGCCATAGAGTGCTCGAATATGCTTGCATGAACATGAACTGGGTAATGAAATACCTCAGCTTTGCATGAGTTTTTTTTTGTGTATTTCTCTAAGTTGAAGTTTGCATCCATGGTCATGAATGCTAGTTCTTTGTTCCCTTAATTTTTCATGTGAAGGAATTTGACATTGAATTTTGTGTTTGGCTTTGTAGGAAACATGCCTCGCAAGTTTGTGACAGTTCATTCTCTTAAGGAAAAGGGAAGGGGCAAAAAGATCTGTGAGGAGGAGCCTCAAGAACCTCCTTATGACAAGAACAGTTTTGTCTCTTCTCGGGCGCACAACTACTTTGAAGGGTTTGTGAACCGCAAGTTTACACTAGAGTGGGGTTTTGACTTCTCCAAGAAGGAAAATAAGGGTATTTTGAGAGTGGTGGAGAAGTATAGGTGGCAACACTAGGTTGCTCATCCTCGGGTGGAGGAACCCAAAATGCTGATCATGGAGTTCTATGCTAACAACAAGGGGGGGTATTATTTGAATTGTAGGGAGAAATTTTGCTTTGTAAGAACTCGTAGCGTGCACTACGACGCCTCAATTATCAACACTTTGCTTCAAATTAACTCACTTATTGGTGAATCAGTCAAGGAAGCCTCACTTGAGCAGATGGCTCAGATAGTATGCAGGCACCCTGTCTGTAATGCCTGCAAAATCCTAAGTAATTAAGGCTCGAGCTATGAGGATTTAAGGCTTAAGAATTTTTCCTAAATTGGGAATGAAGCTCATTGAGTTTGGGAGACACTAAATTAAGTGGGACCGGGGAGTATGATGAGTGTTAGCTCTTAGAATTTAAACTTGGCATAAATGATGGAAATTTAAGGTGAGGGACTCAATCGGACAAAGGGAACTTTAGGTGATTGGGCCAAATTGCCCAAATGTGAGGAATTCAGGGACTAAGGGGGGATTAGCCAATTTTAAAGGCATTGAATACCATAGCTGCCACCTACCTCCATTTCCCACTATTTTAATCCACCTCTCATCCAACTCATCACTTAGGATTCCTTCCTCTACCTACTTGTCCCCTACTTTTGACAAATTCACCCAACTTTCACCAAAGTCTTCCAATTTGTCCCCTACTTTTGACTATCTCACCCATCACCCACACAAGTCTTCGAATTTGTCCCCCACTTGTCTCCCATTTATCCAAGCACATGATAGACTCATTCTTTCCACCCAAATTTCTCCATTACATGCCCATTAAGCTCCCAAATTCATTCAATTCACTCTTCCCCATCTCTCTCTTCAATCTCTCTCTAAGATTGCAATCAAACTCTTTGGTGGCCAGTGGCAGTTTCGTCATGTGACATGATAGGAGCAAGGGGGACTTCCGGTGGAGGTTTCCCAGGGGAGGGTGCCTGAAATGTCTAGAAAACAGAGGTTAGAAGGTCCCCGAAGTATGTTCCCGGGGAGGACCCTCTGATGCCCAAGTCAGTATTTTTGGAGATCAAGAGGTGATAGATAGTGGAGAAGTATGGTCCTTTGTATTCAAAAGACCCCCTTTACCTGGGGCATTTTCCGAGTGTTTATAGAAGAGCAGACAGTAATAGCTCTCTTCAGGTGGCCGGGCCAGATCGTGACACGTGTCGGTGGGATGCGGTCCACGTCTTCGAGGAATAGGGGGTCGCTCAGCCAATCATAGGCCGTAGGGCTAGGAACCTAGGTGACCCGAGAGTGGCGTGCAAGAAAGTCCCTGCAAGCGGCGTGTCAGAACGTGTCTGGGAGGGGCGTGTCAGGGACGTGTCAGAGGCTCCTTAATTGCTCATGTCGTACTCCCGAGGTCCCTTTTGGTGGAAGAGACCTCTTCGGAGAAGAGCTTGTCTCCCGAGGTTATTTTAGTACTGTAGGAGTATATTTCCCGAGGGTGGCCTTTTCCAGGGATATCCCCATTTTCGAGGGTGGCCCCCCGAGGCTGGTACCGTTGTTTCCTGGGACGGAAGATTGCCGAGGTCGGATTTCGGAGGTCGAACATCCTTATTTCCGTGGAGGGTGGTTTTTCTTCCGAGGTTGGTGCTTTGTCCGAACCTATGAGTTTGGAGGGTGATGGGCACCTCGGCTATCACTTGCCTCCTCCCGGGAAGTCGAAGCGGAGACTTCGGCTTTATGCTTTCGGGAAGGCTTTTTTGTCGAGCTCGTCATCGGAGCCCCACTCAAGGAGTTGCTCTTCTCCAGAAAATGTCTTTTCATATCCGAGGTACCCTTCCCTAGTTCTTTGGGTGACCTCGGGGAACGTGTAGCTTTTTGTTTTCATCTTTTTCTGCTGCAGGTTTGTGAACCGTCGCATCCTTTGGTCAGACATGTCAGTTATGGATAAGCGTGCCTGGGTTTTCGCGATGTCAGAAAGGCGTGCCCTAGGTATTCACATTGGCTGACACGTGGCCACTAGTGGATGGCGAAATAGTTACGCTGGTCACGCTAATTGCGTCTCTTCGCCTTCGATAAGTAATAATGAGGCTGTTACACCTTCGAGGGATAATAATGGTGACGTTTCGTTTACCCTCTTCGGTCTATATAAGCAACTTTCGTCTTATTTTTGCCTCATTCTTTGCTTTAGCTCTCATCTGCTCCAGAGCCTTCTCTTATCTTTTTCCTTTTTCTGGCGGTGGTTTCTACGGCGGAGCGATCTCCGGCGACTCTTCACGACGGCGTCTCGCAATCCAGATTTTGGCAAAACTTTTGGTGGGTGCATCCTTCTGTAGTTCTTTTCCTTGCGAGGTTGTTTTTTCGAAGTACTTTTATTCCTTTATTCCTTTTTTTCGAAAAAATGTCGAATTCGACCCCGTTGATGACTGTCCGGCCTCTCCCTGAAAGCTTTCTTCCTCTTGAATCTCACCCTTGTTCCACTAATTCGGAGAAGATGAGGAAGTGGGTGGCCAAATATTACCATCCTTCTTACGTTATCTCGAGGTTACCTACCCCGAGTACGTACGGTTTCATGGCTCGTTCGGATGAGGTTACCGTTTACCGAGCTCAACTGAAAGCAGGTCTTCGGTATCCTTCCCATCGCATGATATGCGAATTTTGTAAGAATGACGTCGTCGATCCCCGGAAGCTCCTAACTCTTGTGCTGTTTGCCGAGTTTGATACGTTTGATAGGCTTATCCGGGCAGTGGCCGACTGGGACCCCGAGGTTCCTCCGCATTCATTTTACCCTTTCCCATTAAGTGGGACCTTATGACCGAGGAGGTCCTTCAGGAATTGGGAGCGGTGAATGCGCACAAGAGTGATCCCGAGATGCCTGTGCCTATTCTTCCGGGAAAAAAGGCTTGGATAGTCATTGTCGTGCCCTAAACTGCCCCTGGCCCATTTGGGCCTGATTTCTTAAAACATGCAGCGAAAATTTTCATTACACAGAAGGGGTTTTTAAAACTCACTAAGACTTATGGGCACGAACCCCAGGATACTTATCGGTACTAGCTCGTTAAGTTTTTTTTTATTAAGGTTAAGTTGAAGTGCTCTTAGAACAAGCTAGCACCTATGTGGATTTCATGTGTTCATTTCCATGGTATTTACCAAGCTTAGCCAAGAATATGCATGGCAACCAAAACACCAACTTAAGTTTAAAAACTTATTTTCATGCATATGCTTTGCATGCTTATGTGTTTTGGTGTTCACTAGTGCATATAATCACTTAATGCCTTTAGATGCAACTAATGCTTAGGCATGTATTAATTCACATACGTGCACTTAAATTTCTTATTAGCCAAACTTTGCACAAGCATCCAATTTCATGCTTTTTCTAAGTTTACTTGCATGTTCTTTACTAAGTGAGCATACATAGCCAAACATTGCATGCTTTCAACATAGACATGGGCTTATGGGCCTTTTAGTACTTAACATGCATATGGCCCAAAATTAACCAAGAATAAAATTAAATTTTCCAAGTTCTTATTTAAGCCCAAAACGTACATTTAAGCCCAATTTCAACATGCTTCAAGTTTCATGAAAACATAACCCATAAATTCATGCATGGGCCTTGGTAAGTCCACCAAGCAATAAAAATACCCAAAAATGTCCAAGTCCATAATACAAGCCCAAAGCCAAGTTTGGCCAAATTTTAGCTAAGTCCATAATTTGGTCACTAAAGTTAGACCAACAAAAACATGCTTAAAAGCAAGCCATAAATCCACAAAGCCATGGAACACAAATTTCCACCTTAATAGACCTTTGTTCCCACAATTCTAAGACTTCAAGTCCTGCACAGAAAGTCCACATTTTTTTTAGCTTGTTTACAAGCAACTTATATACTTAGAATACTTAGAATATTTTGAGCAATACCATACACAAATCCAACCTTAGCATACAGAAAGAGTACTCAAGACTCTTAGCTTGATCTTTCAAGCAAACCTTTACCTACAAAAGTAGAGTAGGGCGGGTGAGTTATAAAACTCAATAAGGATTCCGTGGCATCCAATGCCTAACTTATGGCCTCCAAGGCCTAACATATGCCAAGAATGTAATGGCAAAATAATCCTTATTCCTGCAAAGAAAACATAAAGACAAAGAAAACAAAAAGATACATGCATATAGCAATAATATCATAATCGGGGGTTAGCATGCACAACAAATCAAAGAAGCACACAAACACACACCACTTAACACTTTGTTCACAGAAGGGCAGCAAGCATCCCTCAAGTTTTAATTCATTAATTTCATATACTTAATGTTTTCGGAGAGCTCACTTAGCATAGGAATTAAGGTGGCCGCCTTAACTCCTAGCCCATAATGCTTGCTTACTTAACTTAGCTCATGAGCAAAACAGAATTGCCGAAGCAATAACATAACTTAAGCCCTCTTAGCACTCCTAGGATCACATGGTTCTTTGACCATCACCTAGGGGCCCGAATACTCACACAAAAATCCATGGAACTATGCCATGCAATAAAGTGAGTATAGGAATCCTTACCCACAACACCGAAAGCTTTAGAAGCTTATTTTCCTTCGTTTTCCTTGCTTGTTGACTCTAGAAATTGTTTTCTAGCATAAGAACCAAGATGGGCCAAATTTTATTAGTAACCATAAGGTACCAAGAACACTTGGTGATTAACTCAAATAACACAAAATACCAAGAACACTTGGTGTACACTTACAGAACCTCACAGAAGAGGTAAGGCCAATTTCTTGTGCTTGATGTTCTTCAAGCTTCTTCTTGATTTCTTGCTTCTAATGAACTTAGAAACTAAATCACACAAAGATTTCCTTGAGTAGAGCTTAAAGCCTCCAAGAAATGGAAATGGCCGAATTTTCCTCCTTGGTTTTCGTTGAATTCTTCACCTGATTCTTGCTCTTTATGGTCTTAGAGCTTGAATTCAACCAAGAATACTTGGTTTTAATTTGAGGAATGATTATTTCTAGCTATGGACGAATATTTAGATGAGGAAAAGAGTTGGAAATGTGTTTGGAATGGTGAGACTTGGTATGGAAGAAAATGGAGAGATAAGGAGAGAGTTTAAGAGCAAATGGCTTTGAATGAGTAGATTGATTATGTTTTAATGTGTGGGAAGGTGATGGCCAGCCATATGGGAAGGAAAATGAGTGTATAATGTGCTTGGAAGGTGGGAGACAAGATTAAAAGAGATGAAGACTAATTGGAAGACTTTTGTGTAAGTTTGGTAGAAAAAGTCAAAAGTAGGTGAAGAAAGAATCCAAGGTGATGACTAAGGGTGGGAGGTGGATTAAAATAATAGGATTTGGAGGGAGGTGACATAAAATATTGGGAATTGGAGGGGCATGGCTGGCCAAGGCATCCTAGGCCATTAAAATGGCCTAATTCCCCCTTTAGTCCTCCAACTTTCTAATTTTGGGCAATTGAGCCCAACCACTAAAAATCCCTTTGTTGAATTGAGTCCCTTATCTTTAAAAACCACCATTTTCATTACTATTTCTCTTGGCCTAAGCTAAGCTTATTTTTAAGATGTTCAACACTCAATTATGCACATGCCATATTGTCTCCTCAATTTAATTGAGCTAAATTCCCGATTAAGGAAAAATTCTTATGCTCCAAATCCATTTAACCTGGGACCTAATCACTTTGGATTGTCTGGGCATTACAGTCATGCTCCTTCGGGGCGAGATCACATATGAGTATTTTTCCGAGAGTAAGTCTCTTTCCTGGTTTCGGTATATGTTTTCCTTTTGGACTTACACTGATACTTTTTCCTTTTGCAGAAATGGGCGATTAATCCGCTGACTTCTACAAGTCTTTCTTCCTCGGCCAGGCCGAGAGGGGGGAGCGGACGCGTAAGAAGGCGCCTGCCAAGAGGAAGAAGACGACCGGCGGCGGGCCTTCTCAGTCCAAGAAGGCTAAGGCTGCTACTCCTCCCCCTCCTCCTGAAGACGTGGTTGAGGTGCCAGATCAGTCCCCTGGCCTACCTTCAACCCCTGTAGACCCTACTTCGGATCCTGCCCTTCTCGGGGCAACACTGAGCCCCGTTCTTTCTGCCAAGATCTAGGCCGAGCAGAGATCTGTGCAAGAGCTCGAAGAGGGCAGAAGAAGAAAAGGGAAAAATGTTCCCGGTGAAGTCCGGGGAGAGGAGTCTGAGGATGACGTCGCCGAAGTTCCACCAGGTTAACTCCTTAGCCATTCTTCTAGAAATCTCAGTATTTTTCGTGTTTACGATTTTTTGGATAAATGGCTAAGGGATGATGTTCTGACGGAACTTTGGCGTGATATTGTAGAGGACATGCCTGCTGCTCCCTGGGTGGAGACTCATGCCCGTCATAGTGCTCTTTGGGACAGGCGGATCCCATAAGACAAGATGTTGAGGGAGCCCTTCTGGACGTTCACAGAGGACATGAATTTGTTTTCTGAGGATAGCCAGCTGATGGCTCCCTAGATGGTGACGGGGGTGATGACCAATGCCACCTTCCAGTCACTTGTCACCGAACATCCCAATGAAGAGATCCTGGCGGCGAGGATGACCCAACATGCCGCTCAGGTAGTTCTTTCTTCTTTTTTACTTAGAAAATTTTCTTCTAAGTTTCTATCGCTCTGATATTCATTCGGGACCCCATTCTTTGCAGCTTTGGCATACAGCGGGTACTTCCGTTCTTGGGCTACAAAGCAAATGGAGTCCCGTTCTCAGTCCGAAGAGTCCTTGCGTAAAGCGAAGGAGTTTTGTGCCAAGTACATCCTCAAATACGGCGAGCTCAATAAGATTGCAAAGGAGGACGTTGTGAATCTTCGGGCCGAACTTGCAGCAAGCAAGCAGGAACTTCTTCTTGACTTCACAGCGAAGGTCGAAGATCTCGGCTCAAAGTGTGCCGTTCTTTCTTCAGAGAACGAGGCTCTTCGGAAGGCAAACGTTCAAGATGGCGAGAACCTTACGAAGGTGCTTGCTTTGAATGCCGAGCTCCAAGCTGAGGTTGATTCGCTGAAGAAGAAGGAGACCAAGGGCAAAAAGAAGAAGAAGCTGGAGGGGAAGATTGATGCACTTAAGGCCGAGCTGGCGGCCCTTCGTGCCGAGAAGGATCAGACCGAGCAGATGTCGAAAGTGTCTTACCAAGACGGCTTCTGCTTGGCACGCCACCAAGTCCTTGCTCGGCACCCTGAGCTCGACCTTTCTTACCTGTCTGCCTTAGACTTCCCCAAAGAGCCCAGGGGGACATGGTCTAAGATCGAGTTTCTCAATCTTCCTCCGGCTGGGCCTGTGCCTCCGTCTGAGCCATCTGAAGATGATGAAGCCGAAGAGACACCAGATGCCCCTGCTCAGCCATAGGCTTCTTTTTTTTTTTTTTTGTACTCCTGCTGCTTTGTACTTTTTTGCCTTAGGATTTTTAATGAAGATTTTTTTTCCAATCTCCATTCTTTCTTCCGAATATGAGTCATCAGAAGTTAGTGCAATCCTAAGTATGCATTTTTGGCGAACGCCTGCGCCCATGTTTTTCGGAGAGAGTCTTTTTAGACTTTTTCCTCATCCTGCCGAGTCGTTAGACTCCATCAAGGAGTTAGTTCCAAAAAGAGAACCATCAAAGAACTTTTTTCTAGTAATGCGACCGTATTCGGCATGTACTTTCATTGGCGACTTCGGGGAGGAATAGTTACAAGCTTTCTTTGAAAAAATGTCTAAGTATAGAATTTTTTCAGAGAATCTGAATGCCAAGTGTTTTTCAACTCTATTCCCTCGGTATCGCCTAGTTTGTAGACCCCTGGTCGCACCTCGTCGAGGACCAAATAAGGTCCACTCCAATTTGCCCGAAGTACACCTTCTGACGGTTTTCGTGGCTCAAATTCGGCCTTTCGGAGAACAAGGTCTCCCTTTTTTATTTCTTTTCTTCTCACATGTATGTTAGCAGCGCGACCTATTCTTTGTTGGAAAGCCTTTCTCCTTAGTTCAGCCATTTCGCGATGCTCCTCGGCGAGGTCTAGTTTTGTGCTCAAGCCGAGATTTTTTCTTCCTTCATCGAATACTTGTATTCTTATCGAAGGCTGTATGACCTCAATGGGAATAATGGCCTCTGTCCCGTACACGAGCGAGAAAGGAGTTTCCCTCATAGCTCTTTGGGGAGTCGTTCGGTCGCTCCACAACACGCTTGGGAGCTCTTCTGGCCATTTCCCTTTTGCTTCTTTTAGTCTTTTCTTCAAGCCATCTTTTATTATCCTATTTGATACTTCAACCTGCCCGTTACTTTGGGGGTGGGCTACTGGGGCAAAATGCATTTTTATGCCGAGGTCGGTCACGAATTCCTGGAATCCTCTATCTGTGAACTGGGTTCCATTGTCGGCCACTATTACCCTTGGTATGCCAAATTGGCATATGATGTTCTTCCATACAAACTTTTGAGCATCTTTTGCCGAGATTGATGCCAGTGGCTCTGCTTCTATCCACTTGGTGAAGTAGTCCACCGCGACTATGCAGAACTTTACCCCACCGGGAGCGTTCGGAAGAGGTCCGATGAGGTAAATGCCCCATACGGCAAAAGGGCAAGGATAATCTGCTGAGTTTATTCTTTCTGAATGTAGCTTTTGGATATTGGCATGCCTTTGGCAATTGTCACATCTTCGGACAAATTGCCTTGCATCTTTCCCCAAGGTTGGCCAAAAGTAACCTTGGTGATGCCCTGAAGCATCTTTGTCTAATGACATGGTGAGTTCCGAGGGAGCTTCCGAGGAGGGAGAACGTCCGGCGGAGAGATTCCCCAGGTGGGAAAGTACCTGAAAGGCTCAGAAAAAAACGTTAGGAGGTCCCCGGGATGTTTTTCCGGGGAGGAGCCTCCGACGCCCAAGTTAGTGCCCTGATCGTGAGTAAAGTAGAAATCCTAAATGGGTATAGGATCTGGCCTGTATATGTTTTCTGCTTGTGCGAGAGTGCCGATGGAGAGATCGAGATCCCTTGCCAAGTCCTGTTTCCCAGTATTTATAGAAGTACCTGGCCCATTCGGATCCTGACACGTGTTCGGTCGGATTCTTTCTGTGCTTTTTGGGCGTAGGGAACAGGTAGCCGTTTGTAGGCTCCTGGTTTTGTGGCTGAGACGGGACTTGGATGACGTCAGCGTGTCAGGCCGCCGTTTCAGGCAGCGTGTGGGCGATCTGTCAGAGGCTCCTTAAATGCTCATTAAATGCTCATGCCGTACTCCCGAGGTCCTTTGGGCGAGGTCGCCCTTTGGTACGGACGCCCTTCTTCGGGAATCACGCTAGTGGCTCGGGGAGTTCTCTAGCTCGGGAGTTCCGCCTTCGGGGAGAATCTCTCCTGCTTTCAGTAGCTGGTTCTTTTCTCCCGAAGGCGATATGTTCGGTTCCCCGAGGGAGTCAGCAACACATTAAGATAACCTGGCGTTTCAGCCGAAGTACTTACTTCGTCATGCTCGACTTCGCTTCTGCCGAGGTCGATGGCAATGCTTCTTTCCGAGCTACGTCAGGCTCCCCGAACAAACCTTCGGGGAAGTATATACTGGAAGAGGCGAGAGCCCTTCGGCTATCACAGGCCCCCCTCGAAAAAGCCGAAGTGGAAACTTCGGTTTGTTCGCTTCCTGAGGGCCCCTCTTTGGGCCTTGAGTGCAGTACCTGTTCCGAAGACGGACCTTTCGTCCGAAGACGTAGGCTTTTCTACCATAGCCTGTCTGTTGGTATCTTCGAAGTAACCTGCTTTCCAGCTTTTTAGGTCTGCGCCACGTCATGTGTCAGGAATAGGTGTGTCAGTCTGGAACGACGCGCCTAAGGATGAGGGGTGTCGGGACACGCATCCCCCCTTTTGGCGCGATGGTTGACACGTGGCAGCTTGTTATTGGTGGGGATTGTGTTGTAACGGCAGGCGCGCCTTTTTAGGCGCAAAAGAGCAGTTATGGCGACGTTTCGCCTTCGCAGAGCACTTATGACGCCGGTTCGCCTACCTCCCTCGGCCTATATATATGCTCATTTCGTCATTTGTCTCTTTTGCTTTTGCTTTTGCTCTGGTTTTCCTTCTGCTTTCTTCTGCTTTTCGCGGCGGTTCTTTCACCTGAGCTTTTTTCCGGTCACCTTTCACGACGGCGTCTTCACACCCAGATTTCGGCAAAAGATTTGGTGGGTTTTGATTTCCAGAACTCTTTGTTTTTCAAAGTTTTCCCGAAGTTCATTTTTGCCTTTTTCCGAACTCGTTTTTCAGCCAAAAATGCCTATTCCTGAAAGTTGGCACCCTCTTTTGTCCCACCCTTGCTGCACCACTCCTAAAAAATTAGCAAGGTGGAAGAAAAAATTTTTCCTTCCTTCGTACGCTGTTACGAGGTTGCCAAGTTCTGACCATTACAGCTTCTCAAACCATAGTAACGAGATTACCGTTTTCCGAGCTCAGCTGAAAGCCGGACTTCGGTTCCCCCCTCCGAAGTTGATTTGCGACTTTTGCCAATTCCATGGCATTGCCGTAAATCAACTTCCTCCGAACTCGTACTGCTATTTCAACGCCTTCCTCTGTATGTGTGGCGTTTTCAAAATAGAACCCCACTTCATCATTTTTATGCAGTACTACAAGCTCTACGTGGTCCCGAAGGGTGGCTTTTACTTCATGCTACCTCGGGGATCCGGGAGCAAAAAGTATATGTTCACCTTCGCCACTAAGGACAGCTGGCGAGGGTGGCAAAAAAAGTTTTTCTTTCTGAAGATGGAGGAGGCCTGGTCGCATGTTCCGACCAAGTGGGCTCAGGGAAGGCTGGAGGATGACGTCGTAGATCCGAGGATACTGTTGACTCCCGAGTTGGCTTCCGTATTCGCGGATTTCGACGGACGTATCCGAGCCGTCGCCGACTGGGGTCCCGAGGTCCCTTCGCGTTCTCTTTACCCCTTCCCCATCAATTGGAGGCTGATGACCGAGGAGGTCCTTCGGGAGCTAGGGGTGGTAAAGGAGCACAAGACGGACCTCGGGATGCCGGCTCCTGCCATCGCTGGGAAGGATTCCTGGCTAGTGCAACTCCTTCGGGAGGAAGTTTCTTTCGAAACTTTTTATGAGAGTAAGTTATTTTCTAGTCTCTTTGTTATAACTTCGTTCTGGACTCACACTGATGTCTTCCTTCTTTTTCAGAAATGGGCGAGGACACTGCCGCCTTCTACAAATCCCTTTTCCTCGGTCAATCCGAGAGGGGTGAGCAGACGAAGAAAGCCGTCTCCCGAAGGCGGAAAACGACCGGGGCTGGGCCTTCGGCTAAACGGGCGAAGAAGACCATTCCATCCGTTCAGCGAGAAGCTTCCGAGGAGGCTAGCGAAGAGCCGGAAGCTGCCACCGTCCCTCAGCCCGAGGTTACTGCCGAGGTCCCTCCTCAGAGTCCTACCCCGTCGCAGGCTCTTCTGGACGCCGTGGTAGAGGCCCCTTCTGCCGAAGAACGGCGCAAAAGCAAAGGCAAGGGGATCTCTGCCGAGGAGGTCCCAGATCCCGACGATGATGTGGTCGAAGTGCCAGCAGGTTCGTTTTGTGATGTCTTGCCTTAATCCAGCTTTCTGTTTTGAGGTTTACTTGCCTTAATCCAGCTTTCTGTTTTGTCGTGTAGAGGAGTTGCTCACTCCGGGTTGGGCAGCTGAGCATGCAGAGAGGAGAGCCCTTCGGGACGCCCGCATCCCGAAGGGGAAAGTCCCGAAGGAGCCTTTCTGGACGTTTACGGAGGACATGAATTTGTACTCCGGAGACTGCCAGCAAATGGCTAAAGAGATCTCGAAAGGGATCCTCACCGAGGCCTCCTTTAAGGCCATTGCCGAGGCTCACCCGGGCGACGATTCTCTTGCCGCGAAGCTTTCCGAACATGCCGCCCAGGTATACTTCGCGCCTATCTTTCTTCCTTGAATTTTTTCTAAGTGTTTGGTTTTCTCTTTGTCTTAACGACCTCGCCTTTATCCTTTTGCAGCTACTGGGGTATGCCGGCTTTCTCAGAGTTCGGGTGGCGAGGCAGACGGCGTTCCGAGCTTCGGCCTTAGAAGCCTTAGAAAAAACTAAGGCCATGTGCTCGGAATTAGCTGTCAAGAATTTGCAGCTGGCCCAAGCTGCGGAGAAGGAAGTTGCCACCCTTCGGGAGGAGTTCCAGAAAGAAAAAGAGGAACTTTTGAAGGACTCATCCCAGAAAATTTCTGACCTCGGCTCCCGGGTGGCGGAGCTGATCTCGGCAAATGAGGCGCATCAGAAAGAGAAGTCAGAGGCTGAAGGTCTCTTGGCGAAGGCGCTTGCTGAGAAGGCTGCGCTCCAAGCCGAGGTTGATGCTTTGAAGAAGGAGCCGAAGAAGAAGACGAAGGCACTAAAGAAGGAGATCTCTGATCTGCAGAAGGACCTCGACAAGCTTGAGGTCGAGAAGGATAAGTCTGACCAGATGACCAAGGTTGGTTTTCAGGATGGATTCTGTCTTGCTCGGCACCAAGTCCTTCAGAGGTTTCCAGATCTGGACCTTTCTTTCTTAACGGCCCTGAACATTCCCGAGGGACCTCGGTGGACCTGGTCTAAGATTGATCATCTGAACTTGCCTTCTTCTATTCCGGCGCCGAAGGTGGTGGAAAAGGACGCAGGAGCTGATGACTCCCGGGACGCCGAGATTCCTTAGCTTGTTCTAGGATCCTTTGCCTTCTTTTTCTTCTTTTTCTTCTTGTAATTTTCCTTCTCTGCAAGAAGTTTTATAAATAAAGATACTTTCTTTCATAGAATTTTGGCTAAGTCTTTCTGTGTGAATTTTTTCGTTTCTCGCCGTCCCGAACACGTTTGCTCTAGACACTTCGCGAGACGATCACCAGACTTGTTTAGGCTAGGGAGTACATTGCCTTCTGCCTGAAAAAAAAACTTTTATACTTAGAAAAAATTCTTTCTAAGAAACTTTTGTACTTGGAAATTTCTGTATTTTGTACAATTTGTTTTTTCACTAAGGGCTTTAAGTATAGAACTTTTTCAAGGCTTCCGAATGCCAAGTATTTTTTAGTTCTACGCCTTCGGGATCGCCGAGTTTGTACACCCATTTTCGTACTTCGGCCAGTACCAGGTAAGGTCCTTCCCATTTTGCGCGAAGTACGCCGCGGGACGGCCTTCGGGGGCCAAATTCAGCTTTTCGGAGGATGAGGTCTCCTTTCTTTATCCCCTTTGGCCTTGCGCGTACGTTTATGGCCAAAGCTACTCTTTGCTAGAAGGCTTTTCTTCTCAGCTCGGCTGTTTCTCTGTGTTCGCTGACGAGGTCCAGCTTGGTTCTTTGGCCGAAGTCATTTCCTCTTTCATCAAACACTTGTACTCGCACCGAAGGTTGTATTATCTCTATTGGGATGATGGCCTCTGTTCCGAAAACAAGTGAAAAAGGGGTTTCCCCTGTGGCTCTTCGGGGTGTTGTTCGGTAGCTCCACAATACACTCTGGAGTTCGCCTGGCAATTTCCCTTTTGCTTCCCCTAGCCTCTTTTTCAGACCATCTTTTATGGTCCTATTAGATACCTCTACTTGGCCATTGCTTTGAGGATGGGCTACTGGGGCGAAGTGTATCTTTATTCCGAGGTTGTTGACAAAGTCTTGGAACCCTTTGTCTATAAACTGGGATCCATTGTCGGCTACCAGTATCCTCAGTATGCCGAATCTGCATACAATGTTCTTCCATACGAACTTCTGCACTTCTTTAGCTGAGATAGTTGCTAATGGTTCTGCCTCGACCCATTTAGAAAAGTAGTCGACTGCGACTACGCAAAACTTTACGCCCTCAGGTGCTGTCGGGAGTGGCCCGATGAGGTCTATGCCCCAAACCGCGAAGGGCCAGGGATAATCAGCCGAAGTTACCATTTCCGAGGGTGCCCTCTGGATTTTAGCGTGTCTTTGGCAGCTGTCACATTTTCGGACGAACTGTCGGGCATCCTTTCTTAGGGTAGGCCAAAAATATCCTTGGCGAAGTACCACTGCGGCGAGGGCGTCAGTTCCAATGTGTGAACCACAAGCGCCTTCGTGAACTTCTTCGAGGATCATTTCAATGTCCTCTTCGTCAACACACATCTGTAGCGGATTGGCGTATCCCTGCTGATATAACTCTTCTCCGATCAAGAAGAATCTTCCGGCGCGTCTTCGCACCTTTGCCGCTTCATTAGGGTCTTCGGGGAGGGCATTGGTTGCGAGGTATCTTTTTATTGAATTCTTCCAGCCTTTTCCCGAAGTCACTATGTTCAGTACTTCGATGCTCGGGCGGTCTAGTACCTCGGTATGCGTTTTTGACTTTGCCAAGCAATCTGCCTCGGCATTATGTCGCCGAGGCACATTTTCGATTCGAACGTTGTCGAATTCTCGAATGAGCTTAGCCACGAGTTCGTGGTATTTTGCCAAGGTTGGGTCCTTTGCGCCGTAGTCTCCTGCTGTTTGTCGAACTACCAGCTGGGAGTCACTGTGAGCCTTCAAGTTTCTTATGCCAATTTTCCTGGCCAGGCGCAACCCTGCTATGAGAGCTTCATACTCAGCCACATTGTTGGTGGCGCTGAAGCTGAACTTGATGGCCTTTATCACCTCTAGACCTTCGGGTCCTCTGATAATTACCCCGGCTCCTTGGTGTTCGGAACCTGAGGCTCCATCCACATGCAGCGTCCATTCTGGCTCATCTTCACCGAGGTCTGGATGGCTGTCTTCGGTTATGGGTACTTCGGCGATGAAGTCTGCCAATGCTTGAGCTTTAATGGCTTTTCTGGGCTCGTAGGTAATGTCATGTTCACCCAGCTCTATGCACCATTTGGAAAGTCTTCCCGAATGATCAACTTTTTTCATAACATCCCGTAGAGACAGACTACTTCGGACGATGATGGGGTGAGCCTGGAAGTATGGCCGCAATCTTCTTCCTGCCAGCACCAAGGCATATATGGCTTTTTGGAGCAATGGATACCTGACCTCGGCGCCATGCAGGGATTTGCTTACGTAATAAACTGGCCATTGCTTCGACCCTTCCTCTTTCACAAGGACCGAGCTTACTGCTTTTTCTGAAACAGCGAGGTACAGGATGAGGGGCTCTCCTTCGCGAGGTTGTCGCAGAGTAGGCAGTCGAGACAAATAGATTTTAAGTTCTTCCCAGGCTTTTTGACAATCCTCATTCCAAGGATGGCCATCGTCCCCGAGGTCATTTTCTCTTTTTGCTGCCTTAGTAAGGACTTTGAAGAATGCCCGACACCGATCTCCGTACCTGGAGATGAACCTGCTAAGAGAGGTTATCCTTCCAGTGAGTCTCTGCACATCTTTCACTGTGACGGGAGTTCGGAATTCGAGCAGAGCCTTAATTTTTTCTGGGTTAGCATCAATGCCCCTTTCTGATACCATGTACCCCAGAAATTTTCCCGAGGTCACGCCGAAGACGCATTTTTCGGGGTTAAGGCGAATTCCGAAGATTCTGAGTTGTTGGAAGGTTTCCTTTAGATCTGTGACGTGGTCGTTAGGCACCTTACTTTTGACTATCATGTCATCAACATAGACTTCCATGTTCCTCCCTATTTGGTCATGAAAGACTTTGCTCATCAGCCTTTGGTAGGTGGCTCCTGCATTTTTGAGCCCGAAGGGCATCCTAGTGTAACAATATGTTCCACCTTCGGTGATGAAGGCAGTTTTCTCTTCATCCTCGGGATCCATCCTTATTTGATGATACCCACTGAAGGCGTCGAGGAAGCTTAGGAGCCCATATTCGGCAGTTGAGTCGACCAACTGGTCTATCGGTGGGAGAGGGTAGGAATCTTTCGGGCAGGCATCGTTCAAGTTTCTGAAGTCGATGCACATCCGGAGCTTACTACTCCCTTCTTTTGTAGCAATGACCACATTGCTTAGCCATTCGGGGTACTTGACCTCCCTAATTACATTTGCGTCCATCAAGCGCTGTACTTCGGTTTTGACGAATTTACTTTTGTGGACCGAGATGCCTCGTTTCTTTTGCCGGACAGGTTTTGCTTCCGGACTTACTTTAAGGCTATGTTGTATTATGCGAGGGTTTACCCCTGGCATATCCTTTGGCGAGTAGGCGAACAGACCTTTATTCATCAGTAGAAAGGATACAAGGTTTTTCTTGTCACCTTCGGCCAAGTTTTTCCCTATTCGGGTATTTTGGCCTGGGACAAGTTCTATTTCTTCTGTTTCTACTTTTGCAAACTCTTCCGCCCCGCCCGTTTTTGGTTCTTCGGTCGGTAGAGTCCCTCCTGCTGTGGTTTGTGCGAAGTTGGTTGCTGGGGCCTTTCGGGCTTTGACAAACACCTTCCTAACCTCGGCTTGGTCGATGAATATTTCGGCGTCTCCATCCTTGGTGGCGAAGGTGACTGTTAAGTACTTCACATTTGGGCGAATGTGCAAATTCCCTTGTGTTTGCCTTCCAAGGATGGCGTTGTACGACGAAGGGACATCCATGACGATGAACCTTGTCATTGTGGAGGCAAAAATTTCTCCTTTTCCGTTGACCGAACTCCCTCTCATCATCAGGGGAAGGTCGATCCAGCCGAGGACGGGCAGCTCTGAGGGTCCTATTCCAAAGGTTGGCGAAGTAACAGGCTTGAGGTCGGTGCTGGATATTCCCAAGCTTGGGAGCAGATGCGAGAATAGGACGTCGGCGTTTGATCCATCGTCAAGCAATACCCTTTTGACGTCCCAATTTCCTATTCTCGTCATGACCAACAATGGGTCGTCATGAGGGAAGATGACGGAGGAACCATCTCTTCGGGTGAGTTTTTTCGATGGGCTTTGGTACTCCATCGTTGCTATTTCCCTAGCTTTCCTCTTTCTTCCCGAGGATGGCAGTCCAGTGGTGATGGTTTGTATTACCCCCGCCGAAGGTGGGAGGCGCTTTTTTGGACTTCGGTTTCTCCTCCTGTCAGAGTCATACTCCTCTTCATCAGCCTTTCCTTCCTCCTCTCTTCTTGCCTTCGGCGAAGGCATTCGCAGATAGCGCCGAAGTTGGCCTTGCTTAATCAGCGACTCGATATACTTCTTCAACTGGAAGCAGTCTTCGGTGTCATGACCGTGGTCGCGATGAAACTGACAGAACTTCTTCATATTCTTTTTGTTGTCAGCGGTCATCGCCTTTGGTCGCTGAATCTGGGACCCCTGTTTCTCCATTGTCATGAGGATGTTGGTCCTTGTGGTGTTCAGGGGTGTAAAGTTCGGAGGAGGCTTCCTTCCCCTGAACCTCCGAGGTCGTCCTGTTTGCTCTGTCGGATACTTGGCTTGCTGGCTTGATCCTTCGGGGCGGGAATGATCGTTCTTCGGCCCCCCCATTCTTAGCTCTTCGGCTGTCATATGCTGCTCGGCCCTTCGGAAAAATTCACCGAGCGTGTCCGGGGGGTCTTTGGAAAACTCATAAAACAGCTGCGAGTCCCTCCGAAGGCCCCGTATCATGGCGAGGATGCATATTTCTGGCCGAAAGTCTGGAACACTTAGGGCCTCTCCGTTAAATCTTTCGACATAGTCACGGATGGTTTCCCCGTTCCTCTGTGCTATGTCGAACATCTGTACTGGCATCTTCGCCGTAGGACGACTTCCAATAAACTGCTGGGTGAAGGCAGTGGACAGCTCCTGGAACTCTCTGATGGTTCCTGGGGCCAGAGAGTTGTACCATGCTGTAGCAGGGCCGGCAAGGGTGACCTCGAAACATTTGCATAGGGTGGCATCGTCAGCCCCGTGCAACACCATGCTCCGTTTGTACTTCGTCAGATGGGCCTGTGGATCTGTTCGGCCATCGTACGTTTCTAGCCGAGGTACCCGGAAGTCACTGGGCATGGCTGCCTCGACTATTGTTCGGGTGAACGGTGACTCATCGCCACAGAAAGTTTCAGACAGTCTGGCCCAGACAGGTTTGCGGGCTACCTGTTTTTCCACCCTTTCCAACCTCGCCAGCATTTTCTCCATGAGGACCACAGCACTAGGTTCTTTTTCTTGGTGCTTGTAGGTTTGTGGGAAGGGAGATCGTCGACGTCTTTTCGGGGACGGACTTCGCCGCCGAGGAGACGGTGATTTCGCCTCAGGCGACAGGCTCCTTCAGCGTGGGGTCTTAAGTCGTTTAGGTCCCACTGGCCCCTCAGACCGTTCCCCGAAGGGCATGTTCTCTGTCGAAGACTCCTCACGTGGATCTCCGATTTCCGAACTCCGGTGGGGGGATCTAGGACTTTTCCCCCAGGGAGGTGCTAGCGAGGAAGCCTTCGGGGCCTGGGCCGGTTGCGGCCATCTTTGGTCTATTTGTTGTGTCACTTCGGCCACAATAGACCGTTGTAAGTCGCGCAGAAAACTCATGGTTACGACCAGAGAACATTCTTCCTCCGGCAGAAAAGTCCCTGGAAGGGATAGCTCGGTAGCTGGTTGCACTTCGGGTGCGGACGAGGACTTCGGAAGTGCCTTGTCCTTAGAACGCCTAGTCTCAACGACAGCCACCTGAGGGTCGGTTCCCACAGACGGCGCCAAATGATGCCCTGAAGCATCTTTGTCTAATGACATGGTGAGTTCCGAGGGAGCTACCGAGGAGGGAGAACGTCCAGCGGAGAGATTCCCCAGGTGGGAAAGTACCTGAAAGGCTCAGAAAAAAGAGTTAGGAGGTCCCCGGGATGTTTTTCTGGGGAGGAGCCTCCGACGCCCAAGTTAGTGCCCTGATCGTAAGTAAAGTAGAAATCCTAAATGGGTATAGGATCTGGCCTGTATATGTTTTCTGCTTGTGCGAGAGTGCCGATCGAGAGATCGAGATCCCTTGCCAAGTCCTGTTTCCCAGTATTTATAGAAGTACCTGGGCCGTTCGGATCTTGACACGTGTTCGGTCGGATTCTTTCTGTGCTTTTTGGGCGTATGGAATAGGTAGCCGTTTGTAGGCTCCTGGTTTTGTGGCTGAGACGGGACTTGGATGACGTCAGCGCGTCAGGCCGCCGTTTCAGGCAGCGTGTGGGCGATCTGTCAGAGGCTCCTTAAATGCTCATTAAATGCTCATGCTGTACTCCCGAGGTCTTTTGGGCGAGGTCGCCCTTTGGTACGGACGCCCTTCTTCAGGAATCACGCTAATGGCTCGGGGAATTCTCTAGCTCGGGAGTTCCGCCTTCGGGGAGAATCTCTCCTGCTTTCAGTAGCTGGCTCTTTTCTCCCGAAGGCGATATGTTCGGTTCCCCGAGGGAGTCAGCAACACATTTTGATAACCTGGTGTTTCAGCCGAAGTACTTACTTCGTCGTGCTCGACTTCGCTTCTACCGAGGTCGATGGCAATGCTTTTTTCCTAGCTACGTCAGGCTCCCCGAGCAAACCTTCGGGAAAGTATATACTGGAAGAGGCGAGAGCCCTTCGGCTATCACTTGGCGAAGCAGTACCTCAGCGAGGGCGTCCGTTCCTATATGGGAGCCACAAGCTCCTTCGTGGACTTCTTCGAGTATTGTTCTGACATCATCTTCACCCATGCATCTCTGCAGGGGGCTCGCATACCCTTGTCTATACAGTTCGTCTCCGATGAGGAAGTACCTTCCTGATCATTTTCATACTTTTGCGGCCTCTTTCGGATCCTCAGGGAGTTCTGAGGCTGCCAGATACTTCCTGATTGGATAGCGCCATCCTTCCCCCGAAGTTGCTATGCACATCAGTTCCTTGCTAGGTTGTTTTAGCACCTCAGTGGGTTCCTTTGGTTTGGCCAAAGAGTTTGCCTGAGCATTATCACTTCGGGGTACGTTTTTTATTTGTACCGAGTCAAACTCTCCAATGAGTTTTTTGACGAGATCCTGATATTTTGCCAAAGATGGATCCTTCGTTGCGTATTCCCCCTTCGTCTGCCGGACTACCAGTTGTGAGTCACTGTGGGCCATGAGGTCTTTTATGCCGACTTTCCTGGCCAGTTTTAGTCTTGCTATAAGGGCCTCATATTCGGCGATGTTATTGGTAACATCAAAACCGAATTTAATTGCCTTAGTGGCTTCTATGCCTTCGGGTCCCTGAACGACTATTCCAGCGCCCTGGTGTTCTGCGCTCGATGCTCCATCGACAAAGAGCTTCCATTCTGGATTAACCCTTGTTCGGTCTTCCTCAGTGGTTTTGGCATTCTCTATTTCTGGGATTTTGACAATGAAATCTGCCAGTGTCTGGGCTTTTATTGCCCTCCTTGGCTCGTAAGTAATATCGTATTCCCCAAGTTCGATACACCATTTTGATAATCTTCCCGAATGCTCTACTCTTTTCATTACGTCACGTAAAGGCAGGTTACTTCGGACGGTGATGGCGTGTCCTTGAAAGTAGGGTCGCAACCTTCTGCCCGCGAGTACTAAGGCGTAGATGGATTTTCGGAGCAATGGGTACCTGATCTTGGCACCATGTAGAGACTTGCTTACATAATATAATGGTCATTGCCTCCCACCTTCTTCTTTTACCAGGACCGAACTCACCGCTTTTTCGGTTACTGCGAGATAAAGGATGATGGGTTCTCCTTCCCGGGGTTGTCGAAGTGTTGGCAACTTGGTCAGGTAATTTTTAAGCTCGTCCCAGGCTTTCTGGCATTCTGAGTTCCATGGATGCTCTTGAGTTTCGAAGCTGTCCTCACCTTTGGGGGCTTTAGTGAGTACTTTGAAGAATGGTCGACATCGGTCGCCGTACCTGAAGATGAATCTACTAAGGGAAGTGATTCTCTCGGTAAGCCTTTGTATATCTTTGATGGATGTAGGTGTTCAAAAATTCAGCAGGGCCTTGACTTTTCAGGGTTGGTGTCTATTCCCCTTTCTGATACCATGAACCCGAGAAACTTTCCTACACTTACCCCGAACACACATTTTTTGGGATTGAGACGTATGTCGTATTCCCGGAGTCGTTGGAAGGTTTCGGTGAGGTCAGTGATATGATTACCAGGCTTTTTACTCTTGACTATCATATCATCAACGTATACTTCCATGTTTCTCCCAATTTGTGAATCGAATACCTTGTTCATCAGCCTTTGATAGGTAGCCCCTGTGTTTTTCAGCCCGAATGGCATTCTGACGTAGCAGTAGGTGCCTATTTCCGTGATGAATGCTGTTTTCTCTTCATCTTCGGGGCTCATCCGAATCTGATGGTATTCACTGAAGGTGTCGAGGAAGCTAAGAAGCCCGTATTCGGCTGTTGTATCTACCAGTTGGTCTATGGCTGGCAAAGGGTAAGAATCTTTTGGGCAAGCGTCATTCAAATTTCGGAAGTCAATGCACATTCGGAGCTTCTCACTTCCTTCTTTCATGGCAATGATGACGTTGCTGAGCCATTCGGGGTATTTTACCTCTCTTATTACCCTGGCCTCAATGAGGCGTTTAACTTCGGCTTTAACAAAGGAATTCTTGTGAGCCGATAGACTTCATTTTTTTTGCCGGATTGGTCTGGCGCTCGGCTGCACTCTAAGATCATGGTGGATTATGCTGGGCTCGACCCCAGGCATATCCTTTGGAAAGTAGGCAAATAGATCTTTGTTCATACATAAGAAGGATACAAGCCTCTTTTTGTCGTCCTCAGCCAATTTTTTCCCAATTCGGGTGTTTCGGCCGGGTATCAACTCTACATCCTCTGTTTCTACTTTTTCGAGGCTTTCAGTTTCCTCCTTCATTGTTTCCCTGTCCACCGAGACCGTTTCTTCTTTTGCCGAGGTCTGTACTTGTATCTTTGCTGGGCTTTGCCTGGCCCTTGTGAAGACCTTTCTGACTTCGGCTTGGTCAATGAAGATCTCTGCGTCTCCATCTTTGGTGGTGAAGGTAAGTGTTAGGTACTTTATGTCTGGGCGAATGTGGAAGTTGCCCTGGGTCTGCCTTCCGAGGATAGCATTGTAAGCTGATGGCACATCAATGACAATAAATCTTGTCTTAACGGAAGCCATTAACTCTTCCTGGCAATGGGGGGAAACCCCTTTTAGCATCAAAGGTAAGTTGACGTACCCAATGACCGGAAGTTCGGAGGGCCCAACGACGAAGGTAGGGGAGCTGACAGGGCTGAAGTCGTCCATCAGAATGCCTAACTTAGGCAGCAGATAGGAAAAGATGACATCGGTATTTGAGCCGTCATCGAGGAGCACCATTTTAACATCCCAATTTCCTATCCTTGCCATGACAAGAAGTGGATCGTCGTGGGGAAACTTTACTGTAGACCCATCTCTATGAGTGAGTCTACTTGGAGAGTTTCCGTATTCCATTACGGAGATTTCCCTTATCTTCCTCTTTCTCTCGGCCGAAGGTATCCCAGTGGTGATGGTTTGGATAACCCCTGCTGATGGTGGTAGATTCTTTCAAGGGCTTCTGTCCCGACGCCTGTCCGAGTCATATTCTTCGTTGTCCCCTCGTCTCTGCTATTCCTTTCTTCCTTTTGGGGAAGGCATTCGCAAGTACCGACGGAGTTGACCCTGTTTGATCAGGGACTCAATATATTTCTTCAGCTGGAAACAATCTTAGGTGTCATGGCCATGGTCTCGGTGGAACTGACAGAATTTCTTCATGTTTCTCTTGTTTTTTGAGCTCATGGCCTTTTCCCCCTCTGCTTTCGGGGCCTTTCTCCTTCGTTCTGATTTCGGGGCTGATGGCTGGATTCTTCGGCGTGGGGGTGTTCTCCTTTAGGCCCTCCCATCCTGATCTCTTCGGCCGTCATATGTTGTTCGGCCCTTCTATAAAACTCCCTAAGAGTTTCTGGGGGGTCTTTGGAAAACTCATAGAACAATTGGGAGTCCCTCCAAAGTCCTCTGACCATTGTGAGGATGCGAATTTCTGGGTGAAAATTGGGCACGCTCAGTGCTTCTCGATTAAACCTCTCAACGTAATCGCGAATGGTCTCCCCTCCCCGTTGCGCTATGTCGAACATTTGTACCGGCATTTTGGCCGTTGGCCTGCTGCCAATGAACTACTGTATGAAAGCAGTGGATAGCTCTTGGAAACTTAGCAAAGCTTCCGTGGGCCAAAGAGTTATACCACGCCATTGCTGGTCCCAAGAATGTTACCTCGAAGCACTTACAGAGCATAGCGTCGTCTACGCCATGGAGTACCAAGCTTCATTTGTACTTCATCAGGTGCACCTGAGGGTCACTTCATCCGTCATACGTTTCTAGGCGAGATACCCTGAAATCGCTGGGCATGGATGCCTCCACCACCTTGCGTACGAAAGGTGACTCCTCTTCGATGTAAGAGTCAGACAATCTGGACCAAATTGGTTTTTGGGAGATTTGTCTCTCGACCTTCTCCAGTCTTCCCAAGATTCTTTCCATAAGGACAGTCGTGTTGTCTTCTCCCTGCTGTCGCGTGTTCGCCGGTAATGGCGAATTCCTCCTTCTCCTTAGGGAACAACTCCAGTGGGGAGGAGACGGGGACCTCCGGTAGGGGGACGCACTCCGTTGGCAGGAGGCCTTAGTCTCTTTTGGGGCTCCCCTCCTGGTAGGCTATACCTGAATGGGTTCGTTTTCTGTTGAGGAGGCGTCGAGGGAGTCCCCACTCCCTGAACTTCGGTGCGTGGACCTCGAACTCCTTTCTCGGCGAGCAGTGGGGGGCGAGGCCCTTCGGACCAAAGGATGTTGGGGCAACCTCTAATCAAGCTGTTGGGTCATTTCGGTGATGATGGAGAGTTGGAAATCTAGCAGGAAGTCCATCATCACCATTACAGGATAGTTGTCCTTTGGCATGGAAGTCTCTGCCACAGGCGTAGCGGTCGCTGGTTGAGCCTCGGGCGCAGAGGGAGACTTAGGAATCCCTTTGTCCTTTGAGCGCCGAGTCTCTACGACGGCAACATGGGAAAGGGTTCCCATAGACGGCGCCAAGTGGTGGCCGGCGGCAGTTTCGTCATGTGACATGATAGGAGCAAGGGGGACTTCCGGTAGAGGAGAGCGCTTCAAGAGGAGGTTTCCCAGAGGATGGTGCCTGAAATGTCTAGAAAATAGAGGTTAGGAGGTCCCCGGAGTATGTTCCCGGGGAGGAGCCTCCGACGCCCAAGTCAGTATTTTTGGAGATCAAGAGGTGATAGATAGTGGAGAAGTATGGTCCTTCATTTTCGAAAGACCCCCTTTACCTGGGGCATTTTCCGAGTGTTTATAGAAGAGCGGACAGTAATAGCTTTCTTCAGGTGGGCAGCCCAGATCGTGACACGTGGTCGGTAGGATGCGGGCCACGTCTTCGAGGAATAGGGGGTCGCTCAGCCGATCATAGGCCATAGGGCTAGGAGCCTAGGTGACCCGAGAGTGGCGTGCAAGAAAGTCCCTGCAAAGGGCGTGTCAGAACGTGTCTGGGAGTGGCGTGTCAAGGATGTGTCAGAGGCTCCTTAATTGCTCATGTCGTACTCCCGAGGTCCCTTTTTGTGGAAGAGACCTCTTCAGAGAAGAGCTTGTCTCCCGTGGTTATTTTAGTACCGTAGGAGTATATTTCTCGAGGGTGGCCTTTTCCAGGGATATCCCCATTTCTGAGGGTGGTTTAATCGTTCCCCGAGGCTGGTACTGTTGTTTCCTGGGACGGAGGATTGCCGAGGTCGGATTTCAGAGGTCGAACATCCTTTTTTCTGTGGAGGGTGGTTTCTCTTCTGAGGTTAGTGCTTTGCCCGAACCTATGGGTTCGGAGGTGATGGCCACCTCGGCTATCACTCTTCAAACTCTTTTCTCCCAAATATCATTCAGCCGTAGCTCATTCTTGAGCATCCTTGAGCTTTTACCAAGTGTTCTTGGCGTTTATAAGCTCTTAAGAACATCCCAAGAAAGAATCAAGAAGAAGATTGAAAGAATGAGACATTTTTGGAAACCATCAACCAAGAAGAGTTTTGGCCAAGTCTTGTTCTTGGCATTCTTATATTTGAAGCTTGTGTTCTTGATGCACATAAGCTTATAAAGCCTTCCAAGGCAAGGAATCAAGTGGCGGTTTGAAGAAAAGTCAAAAGGGAGCTTGAAGGAGACCAAGCAACACAAATTTGGTCATACCTCCTTTATTGAGGTATTGTGTGTTTCGCCAAATTTTCTTAGTATATGTAAGCTTTCGAGCTATGATGATGCAAGAATATACTTGCTAATGTTTCAGCCATTGTAGTTTCTTGAGTCAGAAACCAAGTTCTAGGTACAACAAGCAAGGAAAATTAAGAAAGACAAGCTACTAAAAACTTTCGGGCAATGAGGGCTACAAATAGTTTGGTAAGGATTCTTATACTCTTTGAGTATTCAGTGCCCTTAGGTGATGGATAAAGAATGCCATATGATCCTAAGGTCCTACAAAGGGCTATGTTTTGTTGCTTAGGCAACTCTGTGCTAGCTAGCTCCGTGCAAGCATTACGGCTAGGAATTAGGTCGGCCAACTCAATTCTCAAGCATAAAGAGATCTCAAATTAATACGGACTAATAAATGGTTAACCGAAATTAAAGAAAATATGCTTATGCTTGCTTTGGTTTTTATGGGAATATGGGGTTAAGTGGTGTGTGTGTGTTCGTGTGCTTCTATGTTTGGTTGTGCTTGCTGACCCCGATTATAATTATATGCATATATCCTATATTTTCTTTGTCTTAGCGTTTTCTTTGCAGGAGCTTGGATTATATTTTTTCAATATATACTTGTGCTATGTTAGGCTCTATGAGCTGTACGGAATCCTTGCTGAGTTTTACTCACGCCCTTCTCTACTTAATGTAGGAAAAAGAACACTAGAATGGAACTAAGATCAAGAGTATTTTATACTCTTTCTGTTGGTAAAAAGGTTTATGTGTGCACATATGTGTTTGCTCAATATTCTAAGTATTCTAAGTGTTATGGGTTGCTTGTGTATCAAGCTAATAAGTGTAGACTTTATGTGCAAGACTTGGAGTCTAGATTATGGGAACAAAGTGTCTAAGGTGGAAATGTGTTCTCTGTGTGATTTGCCATGTATAAACATGTGCTATGTATTTTGGTTTGTCTTAAAAACCAAATTTTTTATTCTAAGTATTTATGGACCCCTTTCAGGTACTTAAGTAAAATGGCATGCTAAAATCAAATCTAAGTATATTCGGCCATGTTGTATGTCTATGGCATACATGCGAACTCTTGGGCATTCTGGCTGATAATCATCTTTAGGCCTAAGTAAAAAGTTGATAGATATGCATGATTATATGGTTATAAGCCTATATTTGAAATATGGAATCATGTATGTTTAGGCATTATATGTATGTTTAAAGAAGAACATTAAGTATACATGAACTAGAAAGGAAAAACATGCCTATAATGTGTTAAGTTGGTAACCAAATAGATAAAGTGCATGTACCTAATCACATGTACTTTTGGATTGAACTTGAACATACGAAACAAGTGCATAATAAACAAGTTTTCAAAACTTGAGTTGGTGTTTTGGTTGCCATGTATGTACTTGGCTAGTTGAGTAATGAAATGTACACACAAGTTCCACATAAGTACTAGCTTGTTTCCGATAGCATGAAAGATGAGCCTTAAATAGGTAAGTAACGAGCTAGTACTAGTAATATCGTGAGAACATGCCCATACGTTTGGTTTTGTTTAAATGCCCCTCATATAGAATTCCATAGCATGGTTAAGTAATTGGGCCTGAATGGGCCAGGGGCTAGGCTGGGCATGACACTGTCAACTGGACAATGAGTAAGGATTAGTCTCATGGGAAGCTTTACTTCAGCTCCTCAGCTCTTTTGACCGAATTGAGAGTATGGAATTAATTCATCTCCTTTCGCCTCGTCCCAACGACTCATATTTAGGAGGTCACCCCGGACCGTTTAGAGGTCCTATATTGCATTGTGTGTGATTTCTGAGTGGATGTGGGACGCTTAATCCTCAAGCATATCCTTCATGATGTAAAGTTGAAGTAAGGGAACCTACCCTCCCCACTGTTGATCACCAGCTTGCTTTTGAAGGACCGTGTCGACTTGGAGGACCCCATGCAAATATCTTTGGTCATAGGACCTATTTCTGTGGATAAGCTAAGTGGAGCACCAGTGGGCATTCAAGAAGTAGCTTCAGAAGACGAAGAGGAAAAAGCCGCTCACGATCAAGCACAAGTTGAAGAAGAGGAATAAATAGGAAGAGCAGTATTAGAAGCAAGATCAGGGAGGAAATGAGCAAAGGGGACTTATAAGTAGTTGATCGACCCGGCTACTGCCACTCCAACATCATTAACTGTGGTGCTAAAGAAGATGCATATCCTAATGAAGGAGCAGCACAGCAAATCGATAGCCCAGTTCAAATTGGTTGGTGGTACCTTCACTTCATTAGAAATGCGTGAGGGTATATCTCTCCTTTCCGGCAATCAAGAATCCCTCTCCGGCCAAGTTCGTTGAGGCCACCAGCACCAGCAGCAGTCGTAGAGCCTACTACCGGAATACCACCCTTTCCAACCTATTACTCCTCATTTCCACCCCTCGGCATACCAGTGGTACATGCCATATCCCTTCAGTCATCCCCCTCCACTTTACCCTCAGTTTGGTCCTCCGCGTGACCCGTTTGAATGTCCATCTTCCTTTCCTTTAGCCGGCGGCTCTTCCGGCCATGATGACATGGGCGAGGATTAGTTAGGGCCGGGAACAGCCACCCCCAGGTATGATTCTTGAATAGCTCCTCTATATTCTTCACTCCTATTGAGGACAATATTGTGTTTAAGTTTGGGGGGTTTTTTGTTTGATAGTCATGCTTGATATTCCTTGTTTGTTGTCATTGTTTTTCATTTTAGCGTGTTTGTTGGTTGCTTTAGTGTAAGTTGTTTTCTTTAGAATTAGGTTAAACTCGTTTGTTTCATTGAGGGTGATATTCTTTTTCATGCTTTTCTTTCATTTAATCTTTTTAGGTTGCATGTAAGACCATATAGGTTGATTTCTTTTCATGCTTTCCTATTTTATTTTTCTTAGGACCCAACAGAAACCATTGTTGCATGTGGATGGATTTTGTTGCTAGTTTTACTCTATTAAAGTTTTGGTGAATTCAGAAAATTAGTTTTGCAACTTTTGTTAAAACCTTTCTGGTGTGATGTTTTGAGCTTTGGCTTAGTATGCTATGGAGTTTTTTTATTTTGAGATACTTGTGCTATATTTCAATCTAGAACTAGCTAGAAGACCTGTTCAAACCCACAGTAGTTGTATGAAATTTGAAGCTCATTTGGTTTCTTAGGATGAACTACTTCCCCAAATGGATAACCCTATTATACTTCCCCTTAGTAAGCCCTTTTGTGCCTAAGAGCTTATTTCTTTGTTTCACTCATACTTTGAGCTCTCACTATCTTTGTATCCTTTCTTTTACCCGAGGTAGAAAATGTAAATCATGGGCTTAGAAGAGGCTGCATTGAGTTGAATGAAGTTGTGAAATAAGAGCAAGTTTAGGGGGCTCTTGTTTTCAATTTGTTGATTTAAAAAAAAACTACTACTCCGCTGTTTCGTAGTGTCAAAGTAGGTTGGGGTCTTCTCCTAAGGCAAGAGTTGATCACAGCTTGAAAAGATCCATGAAACATGAATATGAGTAAAAAAATAATAAGAAAAATCACCTTGGATTCTATTGAGTTAATAACTTAGGTATAGGCAGAGCTCCTGTTTGTGCACTTGCTAAATGGCGAAATACATGAATGGGATTTGTTTTTTTTTTAAAAAAAAAGTTGGGGGCTTTTTTTTTAGTTGGTTAATAGGTGTATTGTGCTAGTGGACTTTGGATCGTACACTTGTTCAATTCGTTTATTTTTTTTAAGCCCTTGGTTTAAATTTCCTTACCTTGTTAGCTCCACTTAGAAAGCCTTCATCCGGTTCCTCTTCCTTTCCCTAGCCTAGCCCCATTACAACCTTGAAAAAATCATTTGAGCTTTGAGTTTTATACAATTTCCTGTAAGGGAATAAGGTAGGGGAGGTTGGATCCTCTTGCAAGTCTATGGAAAGAAACATAGTATAAGTTTCAAGTTGCTTGGCATAACTTCTCTAGAAAAAATTGAGCTTAAGTGATGAGGGTGTGACTCCTCAAAGGCTCCTCCTTAAGTAGCAAAACTTTTATTTCCTTAGTCACCATTTCTTCTTTTGAAGTTGAACTAGTGGATCATCGAAGTTCAGGTGTGGCGATTGGTTTTCGTTGTAGTTTATATGTTTTGTTAAGTTTGGCTTTTCTAGGTAAGGCACGTTAGGGACTAGTTGGGTTTAAGTTTGGGGGAGTTTGTTAGGTGCATAATTCAACGGTCAAAGTTGTTGATTTTTCGTCAACTTTGACCGCAAATTACTTGCATTTCTTTCATTGTCTCTTAGTATTTTATTGTTTTGCTTGATTTTCTATAGGTTTGATGGCGTTGCGGATGTAACGGTTTGGAGCGGGATTGAGCGATACGGAGCTTGGCCATACAAAGTTGATGCAGATGAAATAAAGCGTTGGCGACGTGCGACGCGTCGCCAACGTTTGGTTGATTTTTGAAAATTGGTGATGCGTCGCCTCGAACTTGACTCGTCGCCAACCTGTCATTTGTTTCGCCCGAGCCTAGCGATTTTGATGGTCTCCCATGCCTTTCCACCTAATGACCTGTCCTTTGAAGAGGGATTTCTGTCCCTTTAGGGTTTGGAAGCCAAAAGAATAAGTGAGGAGGCCTTAGGTATAAATAGCTAGTGGAAATGAAGAGCTAATCATAAACCTTGGCACACTCTTCTTCTCATCTCATTTTGGAACTACCACCATTGGAGAAGGTTGGAAGCTTGAAGAAGGAGACTAGGAGTCAAGGAGATTTAGACTACTAGAATCCATCTTGGGTTTCTTCTTTTCTTTTTCTTATTTAGAGGATTTTCATGGATTATTTGTTTATGGGTTTGATGTTGAAAAATATGATGGATTGTGAGTAGATTACTACATCTCTCTGGGATGATACCTCTATTTCTTGCTATTCAATGGATCTTTGATGACTTTTTATGAATATGGATTACTTTGTGTTGCCTATTCTTATGCCAAATGTTTGTGTCTTGAATGGCCACCTCACACAAATCACAATCGTACTTTGTTCTTAAGAGAGAAAAAAAAGGGATGGAAAAGAAGAATATGGCATAATGAGTTTATTAGATTAAAGGTAATCTATGAATTCATTAGGTGTTTGAAATAGGGTTAAGGCTTAATCCATCATAGGTTAAAACATGAGCTTGAGAAATGCCTTGTTTAATCTTAGGTAAGCAAAAACTTGTCTTGAGAAAGGGGTATTTGAACTTTGAACATCTACACCATACAAGGGGTGAATATGCAAGGGCTTCAATTAACTTGGATAGGAACGAAATTGAGTGGAATCCTAGGGAGATGATTTTCTCATTTATAGCATCTTAGCCTAGTATTCTTTAGTAACCCTTGCGTTCATTTAGCTTAACATCTTACATTGCATTAGTTAGTTGGTAACTTCATTCACTCTATCTCAGTACTTTTTTTTTTAAACTCATCCACATAATCAATCCTAAATCTTGTTTGTTTAAATTGCTTTCTTTTCCATGGTAGTTTAGGTAGCTTGAGTAGCTAAAATTTGAGTCTTGGTAAAATCACACTATCTCTTGGGACGATACCCATATTTGCCCTTTTGCGCATAACAACACAGTATACTTACGAGTGAATAGGGGTTACAAATTTAAAAGCTTTTGGTTTCGCAACATAAATGTCTATTACCTATTGCCTATTTAATTAACCACACTCCTTATCTTCATTATCTTGGAAAAGTCCATATAAAGTTTTACATGGCAAGACCCCATCTCTTAAACATTTATAAGTCTTTGGCTCACCTTATTTTGTACATAATAAAATCAATGACAAGTTTGATATAAGGTATTGGCCTTTTGTTTTTGTTTTTTTTTTGGAAAAGGCTACAAAGTTTAGGACTTGAATACTAAAAAATTCTTTGTCTTAAGAGATGTGATTTTTTTATGAAGATAAATTTCCTTTTAAAAACTCAAAGGCAAGTTCACCCAGGCCCTCAATTCCGATAGCATCCTTTGACGCTGACAAAATGATTCCAATTGCCTTTGAGACTATGATAACTGAACTATTACCTAAACTTAACTCCTCTATTGAAGCTTTACTGATAACACCAAAACCCAAACCTACCTGAAACAGGATGTTGCCCACTTATCTCCAAGATTATGTTTATGAGCTCCTTGGAGAAGGCAACTCATTACCTATTTCATCCAAAGCTAATACGGAAACCTCAGGTAAACCTTACCCTCTCTCTCGTTATTTATCCTATAACCGGTTAAGTACACAACATAAAGCCTTTTTTGCATCTTTAGAAGCACAAGTTGAACTGAAAAGTTATGCTCAAGCTAATATGGATCCATTATGGTGAAAAGTATGCATAAGGAAATTGCTGCACTTAAAAAAAATAATTCTTAGATGCTAGAGATTCTATCGCTTGAAAAAAGGCCATTGGATCACGATGCATATATAAAATCAAATATAAAGCCGATGGTACAATTGAAGGATTCAAAGCTAGGCTTGTGGCTAAAGGGTATAGTCAAATGAAGAGAATTGACTATATGAAAACATTTGCTCCAGTAGTAAAGCCTACTATAATTTGTGTTTGCTTGCTATGGTGATGAAGAAAATATAGGAGCTACATCAAATGGATGTACATAATGCCTTTTTACAAGGTGATCTAGATGAAGAAATCTATATGACACCTCCTCCAGATGTATTGAAGTCAGGTGTTACTTAAGTTTGTAAGCTACAAAAGTCTTTATATGGCTTGAAGCAAGCTCATTGGCAATGGTTCGCTAAGTTCTCTACTACCTTGTTTTAATTTGGCTTTGTTTAATCAATGGCCAATTACTCACTCTTCACCTTCAGACAAGGTAATGCTTTTGTGGACATTTTGTTGTATTTTGATGATATGATTATTGATGGGAATAATGGTCTATAGATTCAAGAGCTGAATTAGCATATTGACAATCATTTCCATATTAAGGACCTTGGAACACTCAAGTATTTCTTTGGTCTCGAAACTGCTTAGTCACCACAAGGTATCTTTCTTTCGCAGCAAAAGTATGTTCTGGATATCCTTTAGGAAGCAGGAATGATTGGCTGCAAACCTGCCCGAGTTCTTCTTCCCCATCAACATCACTTGGCTCTTTGTTCTGATCCTAAAAACTATAATCCAAAATCATATCGCCAATTGGTGGGAAAACTAATCTATCTTATAATTTCAAGGCCAGATATTGCCTATATAGTGAATTTTCTAAGTCAATTCATGTAAACTCCCCTATTCCTTAATATGAAGGTGTGTTGCATGTTTATATTATCTAAAAGGGATTGCTGGCCATGGGATCTTCTTTAGCACATATGGTGATGCTAATGTTCATGGTTTTTGTGACGCTGATTGAGCCAGATGTTCTCTTACCCGACAATCCACCACCGGTTTTTTTATGTTACTTGGTGACTCTCCTATTTCTTGGAAGTCTAAGAAACAAGCTCCTATGTCTCGGCCATCTACAAAGGCTGAGTAATGTGTTATGGCTTTAGCTACAGGGGACCAGCTTTGGTTGAAGAGTTTACTTCAAGAATTAACAATTATTCACCATCGTCCAATGCTTTTTCAACGTAACAATCAGGCTGCCATGCACATTGCTGTGATTCCAATCTTTCATGAGCGAACAAAACACATTGAAATTGACTGCCTTTTTTTTTCAAGAATGATTGCAAACAAAGGACATTGCTATAAGGTACATTGCTACTCAATATCAGTTAGCTGATTTGTTAAAAAAGGCTCTTAGTTATGATCATTTTTTATGTCTTATCTCCAAGTTGGGCATTCAAACAGTCCATGCTCTAACTTGAAGGTGAATATTAAAGTTCTTGTGCTACAAAAACTCTAATAACTATGGTTAGTTGTTTGCTCTTAGCTAGATATCTTATTTTTAGCTTCATCTTGTTGCACAAAGTTACTCAGGCTCATTGTATTTATGTGCTTTAGCTTCTCAACAACAATATACACATTAGCATACAGCCTCTCAATTCTTGTTCGTTTTCTCTTTTGACAATTTCCATTCTTTTGGTAGAATCATCGTCGTACATATAATATAATATCAATTAAAGATTTTAGAAAGGGCTGAGGCTGAAAGAAGGTAATTGAGTGGATTAGTGGTTTTCATGGTTGAAACTAATGTTGATGACTTTTTCTGCTTTGTTTTGAGTGCTTGAAACCTTTTGTTTTTTTGTTAACGGTGGCAAGCAGGTTCGTATAACTTGTTGATGAAATGGCTTTCCCAGCTAGTTCTAGTACCTAACTCCAACTTGTTTCAAGCACCTAGGAGGCTAAAATGGTAATACTTGCATCATGTAGTTAATACTTGCAAACATCATTCCTCAACATCTAATATTTCTTAATTTACTTAGTTCAATCAAGTTGTATTGCTTGGCTTCACAAAGAACTTACTAGGTAATTGAACTCTCCTTAAACAATACCAAATCACTATTGGAACAATATACCCCTTACTCACACTAGTTAAACAACTTACACTGTGCACTTGTGAATGTAAGAGGGTAAAACTTAACACGCAATATCTTTCTTTGTTCAACTCTTTAAAGGCTTGTTTAATTAGACAATTGTGCACACTTGGAACATCCTTATACCTGTGAAATGCCTATAAAGATGAGAAAACCAAGCCCATAATAGAAGAAGAACCTGCTTACCAATGGAGAGTTAAGAACTTACCTTGCGATGTTTCTTAGCTAGCCAAACTATGTAGTGGCCCATGAACTTACCAACTTAAGTAAGTTGAGCCACAACTTAATTATACTTAGTAAAATATTGGTTTCTAAATGGTGGCCGATGGCAGTTTCGTCATGTGACATGATAGGAACAAGGGGGACTTCTGGTGGAGGAGAGTGCTTCAGAAGGAGGTTTCCCAGGGGAGGGTGCCTGAAATGTCTAGAAAATAGAGGTTAGGAGGTCCTCGAAGTATGTTTCCAGGAAAGAGCCTCCGACGCCCAAGTCAGTATTTAGGAGATAAAGAGGTGATAGATAGTGGAGAAGTATGGTCTCTGGTATTCAAAAAACCTCCTCTACCTGGGGCGTTTTCCGAGTGTTTATAGAGGACCGAACAGTAGTAGTCCTCTTCATGTGGCCGGCCCAGATCGTGACACGTGTTCGATGGGATGCGGTCCACGTCTTCGGGGAATAAGGGGTCACTCAGCTGATCATAGGCTGTCGGGCTAGGAGCCTAGCTGACCCGAGAGTGGCGTGCAAGAGTGTCCCTGCAAGTGGCGTGTCAGAACGTGTCTGGGAGTGGCGTGTCAGGGATGTGTCAGAGGCTCCTTAATTGCTCATGTCGTACTCCCAAGGTCCCTTTTGGTGGAAGAGACCTCTTCGGAGAAGGACTCATATTCCGAGGTTTCTTTAGTATCACAGGAGTATATTTTCCGAGGGTGATCTTCCTCAGGGACACCCCCACTTCCGAGGATGGCTTAATCGTCCCCCGAGGCTGGCACTGTCGTTTCTTGGAAGGGAGAATTGCCGAGGTCAGATTTGGGAGGTCGAACATCCTTCTTTCCGTGGCTGGTGGTTTCTCCTCCGAGGTTGGTGCTTTGTCCGAACCTATGGGTTCGGAGGGTGATGGGCATCTCGGCTATCACTAAACATAGAAAAATTGTGTGAGTTAGTTTATTGGCAATTATAGACAACTTTGCAAGTCTTGCTGAGGTGGCTGTGGCTGGGTGACATGAAGGCCAAAATATGTTGATTAAAACCCTAAAAAGGGTAAGTCTAGTGCCATCTATATCATTGTCTTATCAGAAAATTTAGGGACAAACAATGCATTCTTCACCCACCTTGACCACATGTCACTCCATTTTTTTGGTGGCTTTTTTGGCTCGGAATCTTAGGAGTTGTCTTTCTCATTCTATTAACACCGCAAAAAAAAATTGACATATAGCAATGGTCACCATTAGTGACATATGCCCACTCCACCATGAAAGATGAACTATACTGATGGTTTTTAACAGTATGGGCAGTGTTACTGATGATTGCTAAAATCTATCAGTAAAGGACAGACTACACCGATGTATCACTAATATCTATTGCTATATTCGTGACTTGCATGGATGGTTTGGAATGTCCTTATAAGTGAGGGTTTATTAGGACACAACAATTCAATGTTTATGATGTTTTTATCTGAATATGGATATTAAGATGTGTGTGGTTTATGATTTTTTTTTTCCATTTTTTACACCTAAATTTAAAATTAAAAAATTATTTTTTAGGTTTATGTGTAGTAGGAGGTTAAGTGATGATTAAAAAAATTATCTTTTGGGTTTTGTGTTGTGAGAGTTTTGATAAATATTAAAAAAAGAAAAGATTTTTTTTTGTTTTGTGAAGTTGGAGTATAAATGACCGTAGCAAGGCAAATTAGATATTAAAAACTTAAAAAAAAATTCATCTTTTTTTGGATGACTCAAAAGGGAATGTGGTTATTTATTTATTTATTTATTATTATTATTTTTGGACAAGGAGAGTATAAAAAATCTTCTAAATATTTTATACAATTTTCACGTTTAATAGAAAGAGTCATGAAAAATTATATGCTTCAAAAAAAACATAGTAGAAGTGATTTCATAACTTCCACCCAGTTCGTTTTATACATTTTGTTTACCCAAAACTAATTTTAATTAAAATTCAATATTATATAACTACAATAATCTATAGAAAATATAATTTTGTAATCTTACTAAATTTTTATGAATTTTTGTAGTTGAAGGTATTAAAAAAATTCATTAATATCATAAAAATTTACTTTCAAATTAATTATTATATCTACGTAATATTAATTTTCAAATAAAATTAATTTCAAAAAAAAATATGTAAATTAATTTTCAAATAAAATTAATTTCAGAAAAAAATATGTAAAAATAAAAATAAATCAATTGATTTGAGTGAAAAATAATTGGCCCGATCTATCACCAGACCATTCGCGCAAACACTGGATTTCCTCCAACTTCATCGGAAAGATCAAAATCTCCCAATTTCTCGACTGAACAAACCGAAACCGTACCCTTTGCATAGGATCTATTCAAATACAATGTCTTCTTGTCAATTCACCCTCTGGCAAAGAATGTCGGAATGAATCGACGAAAGGAAGAGCTAACAAAAGGAAAAGACTGGAATTTTCCTGGAATCGTTGATCTCCAATCAAGTGGCTGCGTGACAAAAGTAAGATAGATCAAATAGATTTCGGTTGGATTTGGAAGGTAAATACAGCAAATTACAGTAATTAAGGTTGACAAAACAGGAAGCTTTAGACAGAAAGGAAAAAAGGGTCAAGTCGGGGAGAGGAGATCGAAGGAATGGAAATAAAAAAAAAAAGAGAGAGTGATTTGAGACGTTCTAGAGAAAAGAAGGGAAGCGGGGGCGGAGGGCAATGATATTCGATGATGTTTAGTTCTTTTAGCTGTTTTTGTTTTTCTTAGTTTGTTGATGATGAAAAAGGGAAGAAAAATTGGAAGTAACTGGAATCTGGAATAGAAAAAAATTTAGGACTACCAATCTACACATTTTCATAATTTTAAGACTAAACTAGAAAATTGTAAAGTTTTATTATTCAAATAGAAAAAATTTCTAAGTATTAGGAATAACTGTGTATTTTCACCCAACTTTTGTTACTTTTTAATGTCTTATATAGCAATAAGATGAAAAAGTAACAATTGAGTAATTTCAGGATAATTTGTGTAACATTTCATAATTTTATAACAATTGAGCAACATAAACACAGTTTATGGGTGACAAGTGGCTTTTATCTAAAAAAACATAATTAAAAGTGCATTTTGATTTAAATTTATCTTTGAAGAATTGGAAGGCAATTCTTTTATATTGTTTTAGAAGGAGAATTCTTTTATATTGTTTTTGTTTGTGTTTTGATTTAATATTTCGGTGGTCTGGTCTGATTTGTTCCTCAAATATGCTTTGGTTTCTTGCTAGCCACTTGCTCCTGGGAATTTTTACTTTGCTTTGGTAAATGTGGTAATTTAAGGTTTGATTGAAGCTTAGTTTTATGCCATTTTGTTGGGCACCGAAAATTTTTCCTTGGTTTTTCATTGGTGGATATGAGCGATGAAGTAGATAATACATACAAGTAATTCGAAATACTTTTTCTCTTTTATACAATGGAGAAAAGGGTAAAAATAAAAAATAAAAGGATCAGGAATAGGAAAAAAAAATTAGGTCTAAGAATATACACGTTTTCATAGTTTAAGGACTCAAATAAAATTTTTTTCTAAATATCAGGACTGAGTGTGCACTTTTTGCGTCAACTTAAGAGTAGGCCAATCCACATCGCAGTAGATACCCATCGCAGCCACAAATTCGAGCCTCACAAGTCTCTGTCACGCCAAGTAACCATTGCCCAGTCTCTAGAAAATCTCAGATTTGCTATAATTTTATTCGTGTGTTTCACTATGTTTTCTTCTGCCAAAGATGGCCATGGCGGTGGCTTGAAACCTTTTATGTTTTTTATTTGTTGCATGATTTTGAAACCAGGATTTGAATGTAGAAATTTATTGCTTCTTCCTTTCTAGGCCTTTATTTGTTCCAATTTTATCTGCTTACTAGATGGAAACGGAAAGTGAGCAACTGCTAATCAAATTCGACAGAGATAAGCCTTGGTTTTTGGCTGAACTGAACCATAACGACCCTAGATTTGGTGGGCAGATCAGGTTTGCTCATAACCTATCTTGGTGATTTTTATTTGTCTTGGCTGTAAGAGCACTTCAAACCATTTCTGATTGTCTAAACTTGTTCTCTATGATGCTCTGGGTGGAAATAAAATACGTGCCAAAGGAATCAGTGAAATAGCTCGAGCTTTAAAAGATAATTTTGTCATTACAACTGTGAGCATTTGAATACACTTAGTAGGGATGGCAATTGGATGGGTCAGGTCAGGTTTGGGTCAGGTCATTCAGGTTCGGGTTGATTTCATGTTGAGTTGATTTCGGGTTCGGGTTGGGTTGGGCCGGGTTTATTTGGGTTCGGATTCACTTCAGGTCGGGTAATTTTAGTCTCGGGTAATTTCAGGTCAGCTTTCGGGTCAAATTCGGGCCAACCTTGGTGTTCATGCGGGTTACTGGTGTAAAGTCAAAACGATTGAATCTATTCAATTTTTTTTAAAATTTAAATCAAATAATTCAATTTTTTGTGTGATTTAATTTAAATTAAATTTTCATTTTTTAGTATATTTAATTAAAATATTCATAAAAATATTCTTCATTATAGTTTAGTACATATTTAAGTAATTTAACATTGATAGTAATATTTGATTGTTTTTCTAAACCCATACCCTTTAACTATCATTATACAAATTATTCAGATCTTCACCCAACTATCACTCAGATATACACAACGACAATTTTGTTATACTTATGTTTCAATGAATTTTCTTTGAAATTACAACAAAATGCAAATCAAGTTCATTATCAGTGACTAAATTGTAAATTTTAAAAATTTTTGGGTGAAAGTGCAAAGATTTCAAAAATTTTAGGATCCATGTTGTAATTATTATGGGTGACTAAAATAAATTTTTTTAAAATTTAGGTACCTTATTGCATTATACTTAAAAGTTTAGGGATGAATGTTGTAATTTTAATAATTGCCTATTAAGATCATTAAATTTACTAAATATAAAAATTACTTCTATTGGAAAAATCAAAATTTGGGGTTCACTAAATATGGATGTTTTTTCCCCAAATAATATACTTGTAATATATAGAAGTCCTAAAAAAATAGAAGTTATTAAATATGGAAATCCTTTCTCAAAATATGAAAATTATTAAACATGAATATCTTAAAAAAAAATTGAAACTACTAAATATGAAAGTCTCATCTCCAAATATGAGACTTACTAAATATGGAAGTACCAAAAAATGAAAGTTACTAATAACGGAAGTCACCATTCCTAAATGTAAGACATACTGAATATGAAAGACTCAAAAACTGGAAGTTACTAAATATGGAGGTTTCCATATTTAGTACTGACTTAATATAGAAAATAATGAAAGAGGAAAGTTAAGGTTTAGGATAAGGGTTAAAATCGGGTATTATCGGGTTTAGTTATCGGGCCATCTCGGGTTCAGGTCAGGTCAGTCTCGGGTTTAGGTCATTTCAGGTTCGGGTCAATTTAGGCTCGGGTCATTTCGGGTTCGGGTATTTCGGGTTTGGGTCATTTGGGTTCGGGTTTTCTTGGGTTTCCTTTTAATCGGGTTCGGGTTCGGGTTCATGTCCGGTTGGGCACAGTCGGGTTCAGGTCGTTGACTTTTTTAGTCAGGTCGGGCTTGGGTTCGGGTGGGTTGATCCAGGTCATCGGGTCGGATCCAATTTTACCATTCCTAACACTTAGTGGTGTCAGGTAAATCCACTGGCATTAATTTCTGTACAAAATCACTTTTTTGAAGCCTTTGGACTAGATTCTATAGGATCTGCTGCAGATTGGATCCAAGGGTGCAGAACTTGGTGGACATCTGTTGAGGTATAATAATGCAATCTCAGTTCTAGACTTGCGAGCCAATGGACTTGGAGACGAAGTCAGTGTTCATGGAAAGATTTGATTAATTTTAATTCCCTCATCTCTTGGGCCCTTATAGTTGGTTGCTTGTTGTGATTGCGGTATCGATTTCCTAATGTTTTTACAAGGTATGATATGCAAGGCGTAGCATGCTAAAACTAAAAATGAGTTGAGTCGAGTTGATTAGTAAAATGATTATATTTGACTTCAATAATTTATTAAGATTGATATTTTATTCATATTTAGGTTAAAAATAATTTAATCAAGTTGTGAATGGTCTTTTATTTAATTAAGATTAAGTGATTTATTTAAATTAAAAGAGGAGACTAAAATGAGATTAAGTCGAGTCAAATAATAAATAAATCAAATTTTATTTGAATAGTCAACTAAGCTTTAAATTTTATTCCAGCTTAACTTGATATTTTTCGAATGAATTTTAAATCGAGCCGCCGAACTCAAATCATGCACGAGCTGATTATTCATTTTTCAAGCCTGTCTTGCTTTAGCTTGGAAGTACTCAACGAAGTTGTAATGTCCATTTTTAAACCATCCCAGTTACCAGATCCGGTTTCTATCTCCGCCGCCACCTGTCTCCATCGTCGCTCGTCGCACCTATTTCACGCGGTTTGCCCTTTTGTCTCGCACAAACGGATTTCTCTCCATCAATTTCTCTCCGGTGCCGCTAGCTGTGTGCTCTCCAGCGACCGTCACTTTGTGACCTCAACCAACGGCCCCAATCAAAGAGTAGTGAGATCTGTACCAGTCAAAGGCAGCAACACCGACGAGTGTGGCGAGCACGGCTATGGCGACGGGAGACTGTTCAATGGCCAGGGGAGGTGGTATTCCGGTCTCTCGATCCCTAAAATCTTCGTCGCCAGCCAAAACGTGAGGGGGCAAAGTTGTCACGAAAGTACAGCGGCGCTGCTGTCCTTGAAATGGCAATAGGTCGTTTGAGAAATTAAGGTCGCATTTGGTTGTAAAAAATAATTTTTTTATTTTCTGATATCTATTTTTATTTTTTATGTAAAATTTTTTAAAGTGTTTCCTAAAAAATATGTTTAGTTGTTTTAAAACAATTAAAGATAATTGCATACAAATACACTTCATTGAAAGAAATTTTATACCTTAGTTGAAAATTGAAAGAAAGTTTATGGACTATAGTTGCAAATCTTCCCAAGTCTATCAGCTTCAAAAGTGAAAATGAAAAAAAATCCAAAGCCTGCTCCAGCTTTTTGCACTTTGTCACTTAGGCTTCCCACTTTTCTATCACTTACATATGTACCACCATCTCCGTCATTCCCTAAATCTCCTAAATCCCTAAATCCCCTTTCTCTTTGCTCTTTCTCATGGGTGACACAACTCACATCATCTGCCCTGACACCAAAACTTGGTACCAATTCCTCACCACAACAGGCACCATATGGCATGTTGCCACCGTTGCGGATTAAGATGCAAATCCGATTGAGGCAAAGTGCAGTGGTCATCAATCGGAGATGTGACGAAATCCGGAGCAACACGAAGATGTAACGGCTATCAATAGAAGTCGATTCACAAGCACAATTCCAGTGCAACAAACAAAGGCGATTTCTAAGCATAGGTGGGACTAACCAAAGCGATTCACAGATCTAGGAAAGAAATGAAATTCACTTGAAAATTGGGGAAAAAAAATCAGCTGGGAGGGAGAAGGTTGAAGGCGCTGGGAAGGAGGAGGCCAGTCGCAAGACGAAGAAAGAGCGAGCCCGATGGATTTCCTGTTTTAGAGAAAATAGAAAACTACTTAAACCAAGTTTTCTAATTCTTACTAATATAGAAAATTATTTTTTAAGAAAACTAGAAAATAAAATTATTTAACTAAATACATTTTCTTTTTATTTTCTAATTTTCAAAAAAATTTCTGAAAAATTAGAAAATTCTCTACAACTAAACACGCCCTAAGGTTTCTAGGGATCCACATCTCCAAGTCATTCATGGTGAAAGTGCACTGGCAAAATCGAAGACTTCATTTACTTTTTCATGTAGGACAATGGTGCATTTGTCATTGCTCAAGGCTAATGAATATGTAACCAATGGCGGAGCCACGTTAGGGCGGGGGATGTCGCTTTCCCCCAAGAATTTCAAAAGTTTGTAAATATGAGGTACTAAGTTGGCTATTTTGTATCCAACTAAGGACCGAGTATGTATTTCCCTCCCCTTCCCCGGTGAAGAATATAAAAGGAAAATAGCGCCAACAATGCTAAATTTATACTTTTTATTGCAAATTTACCCTTATCCTATGAAACATTGCATATTTATCCCAAACAATTCTCTCTCAATATCTCTGTCTTTCTCTTCTCTAGTCTGCTTCAGTGATCGTCACTCGCTTCGCCTCTGCCTAGTCCCATAGTCCCTCCAAGCCTAAAAACTTGGGTCTGTCACTATATGTAACAGTATCAGTTCTATTAACCTTGCGAGTACTTGCACAAAATCTGGACAGGTAAATTAACTTTATCACTTCTTTTGGATGAGTTGGTGCTATGTTATCTAGTTATAACTTCAGTTGACATTTTCTTTTGGTGAATGCATGGTAATAATGCAGAGTGCTCTAACTGATGCTGTGGACCATGTATACAAAATGACTGAAAAGGAGGTCAACATATTTTTCTAGGAGAGTTTCTTTGTATCCAAAACTTGTGTTCCAGATTTGACAAGGGGTTTGGGATTACTGCAATAATGAGAGTCTACTGCTTATATATGAATTTGCTAGAAAGATTTCCTTGAACTTCATTTCTGTCGTTGAAAGACTACGCAAAGAGGCAGAGGATGATCTGGTATTTTCTCTGTGTGATGGTTGTGCGAAGATCGACTATTTGGTATGTATTTCATTTTTTTCTGTGAATCTGACTGCAAACGGTACCCTTCGAGGACCAGAAATTTTGACGATGAGATGTATCAAATGGGTTGGAAATAGAGTATAAGTTAGGTTTGTCACTTTGTGTTTTTGGTAAATGGCAATAGAAAAGATAAGAACGATAGCTCTTTGCATTTCTCTTGGAGAATATTAATGAAACCAAAGTACTCACTGTTCATTAATCATACATCAATAGAAGTTCTAATGTTTTTGCTGCATAAAAGATTTAGGGTTTGTTGTAGATATAATCTTTCTAGGTATAATCTTTAACTTGATTGTCTGTGCGCTCTTTCTCTAATAATGAGTCTGATAACTCTTAGGATTTGTTTCTGCAGTTTCAATTGTGTGACTTCAATCCCCCCTTTTCTTTTTTTTTTTTCCTGGTAGTGTTGATGCTTGGTCTTATTTTTTGGCCCAATGGGTAAAGTGGATATATCTGAGACGTGTGAATTCTTCTATTTTAACTAATAGGTTCTATCTTTGCTCCAAGAAAGATTTTGGATTCTATTTCTTCCAACAAGGTTCCTCCTCTTTCATGAATGAGACCAGTATTCCTTCTAAAGGATTAAATACTCTGGAAACTCATCAATTTGGTGAAGTAATAAGTAGTTTTTTAACTAACTCTGATTTTGAGAAGTAATCCCTGGCATTATTTTAAATATTTTCGTTTGCATTTGTCTGCAACTGCTACTTATTTTATTGCCTACTAACATCATTTCTCTTATTTTTTGCTTAAATACGCATTTAGTCCCCTAGGTTCACTGACTCTAGCAATTTAATCCTTATTGTTTGACTCATTTATACTTAGTCATTCAACTTTAGAAAATATAGTGAGTTTGTCCTAGATGGATGGAAATGTGGATGGCGTTAGGTTTTGGGCTGACGTGGAGTGGGGCTCGGGTGGGGTTACCTCTCTCCTCAGACTCCGCCACCACCACTCTCTCCCTCTTCCTTAAAAGCCCTCTTCCGCCACGCCTACCCCTCACCACCACAAGGTCGACCACAACCACCACTGCATTTTCCCTCTCGTCTGCCACTTCCTCTGATTTATAATTCACATGAATAAAAAGTCCCCAGACTCTTCATTCCTTCCGGTGCTGATCATAGAATACGAACTCAATCTTGGCACTTCTAGAAATTCATCGGATGTCCCCATAAGAAGCAAACAGGGGGGGAAATGCCTTCATTTCCTTTTGCTGGCTCTGTCACCGTCTGCGAGATCAATAGAGACTTGCTTACTGCCAATGATATGTTTGACTTGCTTTCCAAGGAATTAGTTGGCATCAACAGAAGCATCTAATTGCCTTCATTTCTGGACGTAGTCAAGTTACAGTTCATGATTATCAGGATGCACAAGTAAAAGATCAATGCATTGATAGTGTGATAAATGCAGTTAAACTTTGTTGGGGGAATCTTGAACTTGCTCATGTGTCTGTCGAGAGTAGTCCCCTGTTTCACAAATAGAGTATTGATCTGGGCAATCATGGTGCTTGGAACAAAGGTTGTGACCAATATAAGAATCTGTACCATTTGCTTGGTTTCCTCCTCCGCCCACCGCCTCTACCTCCCAACCCATCTCCGTCGATCTCCTTCGCCAACACCTCGCTACCTATCTCTACTGCGCAAGTCATCGCCTCACCGCTGCAAAGCACTTTAACTCCAAAGTTTGGTTTGTGTTCATTTTTCCAGAATTGGAAAACTTCTTCTATCAGATGAAGAATATTTTCTTTAATATTTTGAATTTGAAAAAAATGGGTTATCCAACTCTATGCTCTGAATTCACATATTTATTGAAGAACTAGAAATGAAAAGTGTTCCTTACCGGGTGATTCTCGGGGCTCCATTTTCCCGAGTTCATTGATCACCATGATTTTTTGGCCTGGGGTTTTGATACCCAAAATCTTGTTCCTCAGGTGATTGATGAGCTCTTCGTCAATCAAGTGGAATCAGAATCACGGAGTTCGGCAGTTTATGCAGTTGCAACCCATTTCTTCTGTGCCAGAAAATTGACGAGTCGATGAACGAAAACGGAATGGGGAATGAAAAAAAGGACAAAGTCATAGGACATCCAACCCTCCCTAACGACGTCATGGTCATGTGACAATCTGTGACCATATAAGGGACTAAGTCGCAATGAGTCAGTCTTTAAGGATTAACTCGTGCGAGTGTGAAAACTTGAGGGATCGAATGCTCATTTAAGGCCATATTCTTTTCCAGGTGATCATGTAGGAAGCAATTTTATTTTACATGAGAAGATTAGAAGCTCCAGGATGATAGATAATTTTTAGCGAAGAGTTGATCAAAATAGTTTATTAGATTTTTTATTTTTTATTTTTGCTATCTAGGTGACCTTTAAGTATCTCTTTAACTTTATTACATTTGAAATTTGTCTTCGTAAGATGCCAAAGTCTGTGAGAAGTCTTGTTGGATGCTTGTTTTTAATATATTACTTTTCAACTATATTGATTTTCTTGATTTTTTTTATTGTTCATGCAATATCTTGTGTTATTAAAAGGAAGATAGTATAAGGAAGGATCAGCAAATAAAGGGTAGGAAGATATAGGATTTAAGAGACTTAGTATAATCCATTGTCACCTCCAAACCGTGTATAATTAGGCAGAGGCATAGGTTCTTAGGGACGGGGTTGGCAGCCGCCCCTAAAATTTTAAAGAAATTTTATTGAGTTGGTAAATATGTGATATAATTGTAGAAAACTAACATTAGTTACCTATCTGTAAGTTTTATAATTAATAAGGAACATTTATATCTTTTAACCTTTTTTAGTGTTTTTAACGCCAAACTTAATATTCTTTCACTGGTTTCACAGAGATTGCACGCGTCGGCTGGAGTTTTTACTTTCTTTCTTCGCTTTCTTCAATTAGGGATAACCACTACTCAGTTGAAATAAAAAAAAATTAAAAAATTGAATTAATTTGAAAATTTTATTTCATGAATTAGGTTTTTTGGTTCAGTTTTAGTTGAAACCGAATGAGATGAAGATCAATTTCAGTTAAGACAATCGGTTATTTTGGTAATCGAACAAACCAATTTTTTTTTTTATATATGAGGTAAGCTGACATATATCAAAGGAGTTGGAGCTGACTGTAAGGGAAATAGAAAGTTGATGGCTTCTATTGGGTTTGGACATCTTAAATTAAAAAAGAGAAACAAGATGATAAAAGGGGTTTGGCCGACTGTACTCAGAAGGTGGCGGCTTATCCAGAGTCGGAAGAGGTTGCGGTGGAGAAGCCCATCACCAAGAAAAAACCTCCCCTACTTTTGAGCCGAGAGCACTATCGATGACAACCCGCAGGTGAATTGGAGGAGAAGGCTCCAGTGTTTGTTATGAATGAGGAAAAAGGGGAAAAAAAAAAAAAAAATGGCCAAGATGGCACCAAGGTGGAGGGAGAGAACCTGAGACTTCTGCTCAGACGACAAAGGAACCACCTAAGGATGAGAATCGTGGAGAAGGTTCATCTGATGACGGTAAGATGGATGCCGAGATCACAGAAAAATAACAACTGCCAATTTTAGCTAAACCTCAAATTAATCCTCCATGTCTAATTAATAGATACCAAAGGTACAAATATCCTTAGTCTTACATTGTAGTCACTAGATTAGAAATTAGAGTTCAGTTTTTCAGTTATTTCGGTGTAAAATCGAACTGAACTCAAAAATTCGGTTTGCTTTCACTTAGGTTCCATCATTCAATTCTATTAATTCGGTCTGTTATGATAAAAAACCAAAAACCAACAAAATTAAAAATTTTAGTTCATTTTTAACTGAATTAACTAAATGATCACCCCTACTTCAATAGTTGCCTTCAATTTTTCAAATACTTTCTCAATTTGCTCTCGTCTCTTTGGCTCCACTTGATTTGTTACTTTGTTAGTTAAGTCAATTTTATCTTGATATTTGGTTTGGTTTATTTTTTATCCCTAATTTTTTACATTTATTTGACCATGTTTCGTTTTTGTTAAAACTGAGAAAGCTTATATGTTTAGCACTCACATTTTTCTTTCTACATTGTGTCATTTTTGTTATTGCTTTTCACTTAGTTTGTTGTCTAAAATAATTAGTTTTCTTATTCTAATATCTTAATTTTGCTTCTACAGCTATGACTAGCAAACAAAAGAAACTATTATAATTCCTTAAGAAGAAGTCTCCACTGAAAAGTGAAAGTTGAACCAAAAGGAGTCAATGTTCAAGAATTATGGAAGAGGTTTTAGAATTTGTCAAAGATGCAGATTATGTTCAGTCTCCAAGTGTTGAATCTTCTCAACAAACTTTAGGAACTTCAAATTCTACAAAAGTTTATATAGTATGTGATCAAGGGTTGCGTCCACCTATGTGGACATATTCGGTAAACAAATGAGATGAGATAAGAATGGCCTATTTAAATGTTTATCCTTATCAAATCAAGTGTTATTATCCTTTTTCTGGGCTAGAAAACAATTAATGTAAGTTTTAGTATTTATGGTTTTTTGAATTCCCTTGGCTTGAGTATTATGAAATAAAGATGCTACACTCTATTTGTATTGTTACTGTTTATGGAGAAATCAAAAGTACAAAATGGTTAGGATTCTTTTACTGTTAATAGTTTTCAAAAATGGAAAAAGGTTGAAGATGAAAGGAATTGTTCCTTTCTCAAACATATGGGGTTAGGCCCATGTTCCTTACATAATAATGTCATAAGTAATTGTGAAACATTATTGAACCAATCCAGTCATATTGATAAGGCAATAGAGAAACAATCAGGTGAAGAGATTGAAAATAATAGACTTCGGCTAATTAAAACTTCAATTGATGTTATTTGATGGTTATCTTTTCAAGGGATTACCTTTATTGGCCATGATGAGTATATTGATTCAAGAAATCAAGGGAATTTTCTTAAGTTGTTGAAATATGTAATCTTATAATGATAAAGTGGTAAATGTGGTCTTAGAAAATGTTTCTTACAATGCAAAATACACATCTTCTACAATACAAAAAGAAATCTTGCATGTATTTGCAAAGAAAGTAAGGAAGAAGATTCCTAAGGATATCGGTGATTCGATGTTCTATATCATTGTGGATGAAGCAAGTGATGAAAGTAAAAAGGAACAAATGGCCCCTATTCTTCGATTTGTTAGCATCAAAAGGTTGTGTACAAGAGCGGTACTTATGTATTTCACATGTGAAAGATACACTATTAGCTAGTTTATACTCCGAGATTTGTAGTACTCTTTCTGACCATGAATTGAATGTTAAAAATATTCATGGGCAACGATACGATGATGCTAGTAACATGCGAAGGGAATGGAAGGGATTACAAGCATTGTTTCTCATTGATTATCCTCAGGCATATTGTGACAGCCCTCGAAGCTATAAGTTTAATTAGCTAGGTAATTAATTAATTTAATAAATTAATACTTTAGATAAATTTATTTGCAAGCCAAGTCTTGGTATTGAATGGTTTAGTAGCTTAAAAGAAGTAAAAAAAATTGATTATTTAAGCGGGCCGGACCAAGAAGAGCATTTTAGTCATTCCACATATTGACATATTTTTATTTCACACTTGGATGGAGCATGAAAAAATATTAAATTTAAGGTATCACGATTTTTCATGATTCCCGCTCTATCGTCGTAAATTTGTGAATTGACTAGATTATCTATAAGTGGTTTATGTGTAACCCTGAGAAAAGTAGGGACAAAATTGAATCTAACTAAAAGGTTGAGACTAGGAGTGTAATTAATTCTATGAAGGCAGTTTTGTATTTGTCTGGAAGGGAGATTGACAATTGCCAGAAGCCAGATTTGAGGTCAAACTTGGAGAAGACCTTGGCATTTGTCAGATTGGCAAAGAGAGTATTCTTCCGTGGTAACAGAAACTTGACGTCAGCAATGAACTGGCCGGTTTAGAGATGAGATGAGGTAAAGGCTTAAAGATATTTCGGGAAGGAGGTGGTGGTTGATAAACAGGGTTCAATGGCCCAGACCCTGATGATCCATCCATGGATGATCAAGGGAAACCTCAGCTGCTGAACAAGTTCTTAATTGGCAATCTGAGAATATGGTATCTCAGAACAAAGTTCTTGTACCATCCACAACCTCATATCGCCACCAAGATCATGAACTTCCCGGATAATAATCTCATGAGACGACAAGTCCAGCAAATTCTCGGCCTTGTCAACTACATCCGCGAGTTCATCCGCATAATGCTGGTTTGGTCCTAATATTTTTGTTAGGTTACAGAGAAGGTCCCAACGTACTACTGAGTACAAAGAAGGGACCAGGTGCGTGGCATGTGCACCTTAAGACAACATAAGTTGACTTGGCTCATTTTTTTAGCTAGCCATCTTCCTCCTTCATCTCCAGACCATCAAAACCTCTCTTTCTCTCCAAACACCATAGCTAACACCAAATCCAAGCTTAATCCATCAAATTCAAGCACAAATAAGCAAGGTTTTGAAGGAAAATTAAGTTTGGTGCTACCCTAAGCTAGGATTTCTTGCTTCTTGTCCAAGTAAGTTTAGTTATATTATTTTCCCTGTTTTGAGCTTCAGTTTAGCTATGTAAATTCTGAAAATTAATGTTAGACTTGGTTGTTAAGAGAAATCAAAGGTGCTCAACATATTTAAATGTGTTTATGAGCTCATCTATGGTTAGTTTTGTTCCTATGGTGTAGTTTTCAATCATATTTGGATTTCTGGTACTGTTCATGCAATTTTATGGCAAAAATCATGGTTGGGATGATTGTTTGATGTGTTTCCTAGCTTTAAGATGTAATTTGAGATGCAAATGAGCTAAAACCCAAGAGAACTAAGGCTGGAATTTTGGTGTAGCTGAAACCATGAGTGTTGAGCTAGGTGTGATTTAATTCTTTTACAGTCAGCCATAATTTCTTGTTCCAGGGGTTTTAGTAGCTCACCAAGGATGTTATCTTATTTATGAACTAGTATTTAAGAGCTAAGAAGCAAGGGAACACATTTATGTGAAAGTGAATTACCAATGAATGCCATGAATGTGCATTAGTAAAGTTTTGTGGCTGCTATAATTGTGGTTACTTCCCGGAATAAATGTATTATTTCAGTGATATTGGTGGTTGTTGGTTGTTATAATCTTGCTTATACATTGGTATACAAGGCATAAAAAATAAGAGAGCAAGATTTGGGCTGCATTTATACTATTAAAAGTGTAAATAACCACAAGATTGGCAAACCGGAGACAAAAAATTATGAGCTAATGGTGGATGTTTTAGGGGCTGTTTCCAAGTGTTAAAATTGATAAATTGTGCTTAAAATAATCAATATATGTGCTGGGAATAAGCTACTAAGAGAGGTCCTAAATTTGGCTTGAAACCGAGGCAAAAAGGCTAAGTACTTAAAGCTTGCAAACTAAGTTATCTAAGGTAAGGGTTACTTGATTTGTATGCTTATGTGTTAAATAAATTTGGCTAAGATACTTGTATATTAAGTGGCTAAATTATTGATGGATTTAACAAGCATGTAAATTGAGTACTGATGGCTATTTAATAAGCTTATATGATTGGGTTTGGTAGGAAACCAAACTATGAAGTGTATAAGTGCATATTTGTAAACTTCAATGTATAGGCAACATGGACCTTAGTATGGTCTAATTTATGGATAGTATGATGGTTTGAGAACCTAAGATACCTAAGGTAACCATGATGGGCCAAGGCTTAGGTGAACCTAAAAGAGGGAGATGTCCTCAACCACTCACAAAATCTTGAAATGCTAGCACTAACACATGCATTTAAGTAAGCAAATAGTTCACTCCTGTACATAAAATAAGGGATATTAGCAAATACTAAAAAGCTTTCAAAGAGGTACTTGTATGGACAAGTTAGACTTGTCAATTATAAGACAAATGGGTAAAAGAATTGTGAGAATTAACTACTCCCATAATTATTGACCAATAATATGAATTCCTAGCACTGTGATTTGAGCTCAAGTGCACTAAGCATGTATTGACATCCTTATCGATATTCTGCATGATTTTATATGATTATTTTTCATATAGGTTACAACCCTTACTGGAAACCTCTGGTTCTCACACCCCTTACATGTTTTATATGCAAATACTAGTACATCTAAGGTTAACAACCAATAAAAGGAAACGTTGTTAGTATTTCAAGACCAAGTGTGTATAAGTTAACTATTATTATATATTGTTGTTATGTTTCTTTCTTGCAGGTTCCTAATTACTTGGAATACTAACTTACTGACCTTTATTGTACAGAGACAAGGAGTTAGGGATACCTAAACACTGTAATGATCTCTTTTGGCATTGTAACTCAAGTGGGATTGGATCCCAAAATTCTAAGTGTGTAGTATATGTATAACACTTTTGTGTATGATGTATATATGTGTGCAGAAGTTATGCCTCTAGTAAATGTTATAGAACTAGTGGTTGTATTTCTTAGTAGCTTGTATGGATTCACAATGTATAACAATATGTTTTATATAAATGCATGTTTTGAAATGCTGGTCAGCTGCATCGATTATATATTATTTTTATGGTCATTGACCTACAGTCATAATAAGGCATAGAATAAAACAGTATTGCATTAAGGATTTAATCAATTAATATGCCCATTAAGGATAAATTTACATAGGTCTAACACTGAACGAGTATAAAATTCCTGAGGTCCCATATGATAAAGATGGGATTAATGGTAAAGGCGAGTGACACATATTATGTCCATTGCTTAGCTCATCACCTACAATTGACATTGGTTACAACAATAAAAAAGGTACATGTTATATATGAGTTTTTTTTTTCTAAATTTATCTCTTATTTTAAATGCTTTTACTGTCTTTTGCAAGTACCATGATCAGTTGTAGGTAGCTAATGTAATAATATTGCACACTTGATTACTATTGATGAGCTTGAAATTGAAACTAATGCCAACCAAATTAGTACTTTGCAAAGGCCAAGTGATACTTGTTGGAGTTTTTACTTTGCATCAGTTAGCAGTCTTCTTAATATATTTGATGCTGCTTGTAAGGTTCTTGAAAATGTTAAGGAATATTGTGCTAATTATAAGTCAAAAGGAGATGATGCAATTGCCTTCAAATGAATGCTTTCATTTGAGTTTATCTTCGTTGCTTACTTGAGGTATATGATTTTTTGTATAACAAATGTTCTATGCCAAGCATTACAACAAAAATGTCAAGACATTGTAAAAGCAATAGACTTGGTATAAACTACTTCATTATGCTTATAGAACTTGAAGATGGATGGATGAGATTCTTTTATTGAAAATGTTTACTTATTTTGTTCAAAACATGATATTGATATTTCAAATCTGAGTACTTCATATTTTGTGAGGCATAATAGTCGCCAATATGATGATATTGATGTAGAGCATTATTATCATTTTGATATGTTCAATGAAACTATAAATTTTTAGATTGTGGGAGATTTCTTTTCATGTTCAATGAATATCTTGCATAGCTTTTAAAGTTAGGCTCATGTTTGAATCCAAAAAGAGGGTTCAAGTCCTTTAATGTTGATTCTATTTGTAGTCTTACATAGAAATATTATCCCCATGATTTTTCAAGACATGAACATAACTTGAGCTATTTTAATTATGTCATTTTTATGCTGATGTTAGTAATTTGTCAGACTTTAAAGGATTGCCATCAATAACTAAGTTATGTAAAGTTTTAGCAGCTACCGAAAAATTAAGTTATTACTTTCTGATTGATAAATTCATTTGTTTGATATTGACTCTTCCTATGTCAACTATCACCACAGAACATGTTTTTTCAGCTATAAAAATTGTGAAGACCATATTGAGAAACAAGATAAACAATGGATTTTTTGTTGATAGTTTGCTTTTATAAATTGAAAAATATCTTATGGAGGCTTCCAGTTTAGATTTAACACTACTAAAAAAAGGCAATTTTCCAACGGCCTCGCATTGGAAAATTGACAATTTCCAACGTGGAGCAGTTGGAAACAGGCACGTTGGTAAATCATGCATTGGAAAAAAAATTCCAATGGCCTAGCTATTGGAAATGGGCCATTGAACATTTCCAACAGCCAATTCTCTGGGAAGCTTTTTTGAACAGTAAAACGGTTTTCTAATGACCAGGGCCATTCCGCTTAGGCCGTTGGAAAACTATTTCTAGAAAATAAAAAAATATATATGAATAAATATTTTATATTTATTATTTTAGATTTAGCAAAATTATATTTTACATAAATTCAAAAAATTAAAATTTTTATTACTAAAATTATATTTACATTATTACAAAAATTTTAAAAAATGCAAACATACAAAATCTAACCAACCTAACACAAAATCACCCAAATAAAAAATACAAACAGATCTAACCAAAGTAAAAAATAAAAAATCCAAACAAATCTGAACTAAAAATCAATCATCCGAAACAGATCTAACCAAAATCAAAAATAAAAAATTCGAACAAATCTGAACAAGAAATAAAAAACGGATTTTAAAAAAAATCAAAAATAAAAAATCATAACAAAATTGAACCCCAAATCAAAAATGCAAAACAGATCTAATACAAAATCAAAACTCATCTCTTACGATCCCATCTCTTCTGGCCATCGAGGAAGGCGTGTAGGCCGTGGAGGTGAGGAGGACGTGGAAGAGATCGAGACGGAGTACGACGGAAGGGCTTAGGACGGGCTGCACGGACGATGGACTAGTGAGGTTGATGAGCACGATGGAGAAAAGAGATACGACGGCGCTGGCGATGCGAAAAAGAGCCAGAGACAGCAAAGCGGAAGAAGATGGCGAGGGTCGAGGGCGAGGTGGAAGAGAGCCACAGACGGAGAAAGGGCAACAATGACGACAAGGCGGGAAACAAGCAAAGGCAAAGAGCGCGAGAGGAGGGGGAGTCCACCACCCCCATCTTCATCAAAATTGGATAGCCTGCTCATTTAACTTTTCCTTCTAGGTATCAATCTCTAGCTCATCGTTCTCTAGTGACTTCCACCAATTGATCTTTTCACGCTTCATTAGCGGTAGTGAGAAACTATAGTGTGAACGAGGAAGGGATTAGTGAGAGTTAGAATGCAGAGAGATACATGAATGGTGAGAATGACGAGAACCTCAATTTTAATTTATATGGGAGAGGTATGTGAAATTTGATTGGCTGAATTAATTCTCATGAATTGCCAACATGGAGGCTTTTTAGTGACCGAATAAAATTGATCACTTGGTCGGTCACTATAGTGACCGGTTACTGACTGCCTACTAACTGACCTTGGTAACCACAACTCATGCGGTCACTAGTCAGTCAGTCTCTTTGTTGGGAAAGTCGTTGCACTTTTTGTTGACCGATTTGGTGACCGAAAGTTTCTTGACCGCTTAATCGGTCACTCATAATCAGTCACTAAAATCAAGTTCTGTTGTAGTGCTATAATTAGTGTTTTGGATTTAGGGTTTAGAATTTAGGTTTAGGTTTTTTTTTCTTTTTTTTGTACATGGGTTTAGGTATAGTATTTACGGTTAGGATTGGAGGCTTTTGGTTTAGTTTAAGGTTTTAAGGTTTTAAGGTTTTGGGTTTAAGTATAGGGTTTCGGGTTTATGATAAATTAAATTTGAAATTCAAAGATAAACAATTAAAGACAAATCTTGTATTTACCATTCCTACTAATACAAGATAGGAATATTAGTAATACAGGGCAGGGTGGGAATGTTAATCCTAGAGGAAGAAAAAGCTATTAAAAATATTCATTTGACTAGATATAAAAATACCCTAACTCGGAACATTTAAAAGTAATTGAATCAAATTTCAAACAAAAAAATATATATTAATTAAATCAAATTTCAAATACCCTGGTTTAGAATAGTTAACTATATTAAATTAATATTATACTTACCATAGAAGTTTGTGTGGCAAAATTCAAATTTGAAACCCAAATAACCAATTCAAGTATCCAACAATTCAACAAATTTGTGCGGGATTACAAAAATGAAAAAGAAAAAGAAAAATTTTGTATGGCAAATGAAGTTTTCCCTAAATGGATTTAATACTATTTGATCTTGATTAGTCGACATCTAATTTAACTACCAAATGAGACACAGTGTGTCGATTACATGCTTCAAAAGAATGTATGAGAAAATCCCTAAATTATTAAATATTAGAAGACCCTTACATAAATCATATTATTTTGTTAATTTATTCTTCGATGACCCCTAAATAAAAATATTTTTATAGTATTTTAAAATTTCTTAAATTGTATGGTCATAATTGATGTATAATTTAGATAAGTAATACACAAAAAAAAATCATAATATTTTAAATCTGTGTTGGCATATATTTATGTTGATTTAGGTTAAAATCGGTTTATGTCAGGTTTAGTTATTGGGTCTTTTCAGGCTCAAGTCTGGTAAGTTTTAAGTTTGAATCAATTTGGGTTCAAATCATTCCGGGTTCGGGTATTTTAGGTTTGGGTTATTCGGGTTCAGATTTTCTTAAGTTTTATTTCAATTAGGTTCGGATTTAGGTCGTTGACATTTCTAGTCAAATTAGGTTGGGTCGGATTTGGGTTTTGATGGATCGAACCAAGGCATCGGGTCGAGTCAAATTTTGTCATCCATAAGTATAATGGGAGGAAGACAATTGTATTAAGGTATTTTAGTACAGAGAGTGAATGTTCCTATGTAGATGATAACACAGGATGAAAGCTGTTGGTATAAGATAAAATGTTTCTACTGACAGACAGCAGGAAAGTCGTGCTAGAGGCTATAGCTGCAGAGTCCTTGCAACATTTTTTTTCCCCATCGATATATGTTACAGTAATAGTGGTTTTTTAAGGGTGCGACAAAATTTTGCCGTCACTACATAGTGTAATTGTTAAATGATTGTTTGTTTTCTAAGATTTGGTTCTTTTTGTTTCTTGTTCTCAAATTGTCCTATTTTGCTGCCACTTTAGTTTTTATTGTCTAATTCTTTGTCTCTCTTTGATCATTGTCTGGTTGATTGCTCTTTCCTTAGTTGTTGTCGCAGTCTTCTTCCCTTCTTTCTCATGTTTGCCTTCCCTTTGGTTTTTGTCTCTTCATTCTTTATTTTCAATTTGTTTGTGACTTGTTGTCATTTATTTTTCAAGTTTTGAGTTTGTTATGTTATTGTGCTGGCTTTTTTCTCTATTCGTGAATCGTGAGTACCAATGAAGATCATTTTTCATTAACCTTCAAATATTATAAGGGGAATAAGGAAAGCAAAAATATACAAAAGAGGGTACAAGGCCCAGAACTCATCCTCCCACTGCTCTTCTTCCCTATACGAGTTAGCCAACGCTTCTTCAGGAAGAGGAGGCACTCTAAGTTTGTTGCACGTATTCTAGGCATAATCATCACTGGGGACTTAACAAGCCTGATGGAAAGAAAGGTCGAGCCCCAGCTTGGCAGTCTCAACTTGGTACCGACAGGTAAGGAAGCCGTCATAGTGCTCACTGATGGTGGCTCTACCATTGCCTCCTTATAGTCTTTGGTTTGCCATCTTCAGCTCTTTAACCTTCCAGTCGGCCTTTTGAAGAAACTCTTGGAGCTCATATGGCCGCTCCTGCTTTGGCTCCTTAACCGACCCCCTGACCCTTGTGGCTTGGAAATAAATAGGCGAATCAAGTATTGACCCCCCAGAGTTCTGAGCTAGACTCCATCTCAATGAATTGTTTCTCGAGCTCGCCCAGCAGCCCTTGAAGGGATGTGAGATCTTCCTCGTTGGCTACCTTCTTCTACTGATGCTGCTTGACGATGGCAACTTGCTGCTTCATCTTATCGTCCCACTCCTTGAGAAGCCTCAACTTGGTAGCCACAGCTGCTGCTTAAGTTGGTTCCTTTTCATCTCCAAGTAAGACTTAGCAGATAGCTCTTTTTGGATAGCCGCCTTCTTCGTCTATAGCTCATTGACGGTGATAGTTGCCTGCTGAAGCTTGCCCTCCTAAAGTGCACATCACTCTCCGTTGGCAAAGGTTACAAAGGCCTCATATATATGCCAAATGGTTAGTAAAATCCCAATGGAGAAATTATGAATAAGAAAAGCTTAAAGGAAAAGCTCTAACCTTAAAAGAATGCTAAGGAACAGCTTAATTGTCATTGTAAATCGATCTCTAACATCCATTTTGTTGCAAATTGATCCTTATCCTTATGTAAAGCTGAGTTTATATAAAAACTCGAGCTATAGAGAGAAAAATTTAATAATGTAAATGGTAAAAATTTAATAATGTAAATGGTACACTAAATGTGAAAATATTATGGCTGAATTCATGCATTTATCATAATATAGTTATCGAACAATTTAAATTTAAATTTAAAATGTTGATGTCAAATAATTATATGTTAGTTAATTAACAAATTCTAACCATTCAATAACTGTCTTCTAATTAATTCAAACTAATACATAATTTGTTGATAGTTAATTAGCTATTTAAATTATTAATTTTTCATATATGTAAATTAGGTTTCTGTAATAACTTAGTCTTGCTAAATACTAGGGACTAATATGCAGTCAACTAGAATGATTTAGGATCAATTTGTAACAAAACCAAGGTTGGGGACCAATTTGCAGTGACGCATAAAGGCTTAGGACCAATCTTTTTACACAATCTCCTGACAATAGTCGTTTTGATATGAACGAAGCGACCTTGCTTTTCTAGAATGGCCGAAATAAAAACTGACAACAGAAAGATGAATAACCACTCAATTTAGTCATTGTGTCTCACCCTCCCTCCCTCTCCTTTTAGTGACCTTTATGGTGTTTCTGTTTTACTATATTGCTGCAAAGGATGCTTTGTATCTAAAACCCAGAGAACCAGGCTGGCTGGCTGGCTTCATCCCTCAATAATGAAACATGTTACCGTTTATCCTCTAAAACTACAGCTCATACTAACTCCACCCACTGATTAGAGCGCGACTGAGTGAAAATCTTAGGCAGGTAATTTGCGTGAGTCTTAGAAGAGGAATAGGTCAGGACAAAATTAGAAAAAGGAAAAATTTTCTTAATTGGTACACGTGGCCCAATGAGAAGTGTCCAGCTTAGGCAGTGTTATATATACACAGACACACACACATTCACAAGTTTGTATGAATGGCATAACTTTGACCTTATTTTCTTTCTTGAATATTAGTGTTATATTTTATTATCAAAAACAAAATTGTTGATTTCAAAGTTGTCCATCACCTTCTTGAACAAATAGGTATCCAGCATTCTGTTAATACGTTTACTAATTCTAGTTTTACTTAATGTATTATTTTTATATAAAGTGATACTATACCCAAATTGTTAATTTATTAAAATTTTACACTTTAAAAAGTTTAAACAATCATTTTATGATATTTTTTATTAAAAAATTAATTTTTAACTAAACCAACTTAAAGAAAAAAAATTAGTAAAACCATATTTCCTTCTTAACTTGAAGCTTTGATTTGTTAAGTTTTTAATCTCTAAATTCTAGTCTATCTGGCTGGAGCGTAATGAAAATATTTTCCAAAATGCTACTTCTCATTCTCAGTTCTCAGTTAATAATTATAATGAGGGACACTAAAAAAAAGGTAATTTACCAACAGCCATTACTATCAATGGTCTCGCATTGGTAATTTTGAAATTACCAATGTGAGACCGATAGTAATCAATTTGTTGGAAATTTTGTTACCAACAACTGAATACTAAACCATTGATAATTTTCAACATTTAGCCGTTGATAAAGAGATAGATGGAAATTACTAATAGTCTATGTTCAGATATTTTGTACAAACGATTTAACTTTTACCAATGTGTTAGGCCGCTGATATCTACAAACACATTGACTGTTGGTAAATTACTAAAAGTCTAGGTCATTGGTAAACACTAACACATTTGACCGTTGGTAATTTTACCAACAGGTTAAACTATTAGTAAATATTTTGAAGTTCAAAAAAAATTTGAAACAATTTCCAACATGAAACCACTGGAAACTGCCATTGTTTTAAATATATATATATATATATATACAAAAAAAATTAAAATAAAATTTTGTTAAAAAAATAAAATTTAACAAATAGTATAAGAAAAAATATAGTGCAAACAATATGAAACAATAATTAAAATTAGCATGCCAAAGGACGCGTGTGTTCCTCACACAGATAATGGCTTGATGCAATAACAGGGAACTCATAACAAGTATCACCTAAGTTCCATAACCCTGTGAATGGACACAAGGACACAAATAACTGCAAATTTAAGAGAACATTAGGAAATAAGAAATAAAAACAGAAGAAAAGTTGTTTAACCCACAAAAGAACCACTGATCGTTGAGCCATGCGCCGCTTGTCGACCAACCCCCTCGGCCGCTGCCACCACCAGATCCATTCAACTTGTCTCTGACTTGCGGCCAACCAAACAATATATTCCAAAGGAAAAGTGTAAAAAACACATCAAAAACCCAGAAATAATAATTAAAAAAAAATTCGGCTTTAAACTTTGAAACTATTTATGAAAATTGGTTATGTTTGTGAGAAAATGTCTAAAAAAAAACATTAACCTAAAACTTTGAAACCACATATACGGAAAACGGTTGATTTTTTTGAAAAAGTGGCTTTAGACAAAGTTAAAGATGAGGAAACAAGAATCTAAATATGCAAACAAAAAAAATCTAAAAGAAAATTTCCGGCTACGGTGTCGTCACTAGAAAATTCATCATAACGGTAGCGGCGCCGCCATTTTCCAGAAACCGGTGCGGGTTATCAAATGAAGTGGAAGAGATAGTGCAAGAGGAGAGAGAGAGGGGGGGGGGACGAGGGAAAATGAGTTAAAATGCAAACAGTAGGTGGAAATGAAAGATGGAAGAAAAAGTGGAATAGGACGACGAGCAAACTCCTCTTTAGTGCCTCAATATCTATATGAGTTTTAAATTAGGCCCTATTTTCAAATTTGTAACATTTTAGACCATTAGAAAATTACCAGCAGTTTAGGTGGTTGGTAACTATTGAAAGTTTGGTAAATTATCAACATATTTGGCCACTAGTAAATCTCAAATTTCGTTTATCAATGGTCTAACATATTGATAATTACCAATAGCTTGGCAATTAATTGGTAACTAGATAGTTGTAAAATGGTTGAACTTTAATATAATGAGATATTCTTAAGTGACAAATTATAACTGCTCAAGATTATCAAAGTTTTGTTTAAGTGATCCCTTATAATACTTTTAACCCACTTCGTCATAGGGTTCTATGCACTAGTCAACCTTGGTTTCAGCTCTTGATATTTTTTGTGGTAGATAGTGCTTGGGGCAATCCTCAAGGTTAGGTGTCGCCCGATTGGATTTGGATGGGGGTTTTAGCCTTTCTAGTCCTCCAAACATGAAGGATGGTCTTCTTTATGTTTGTGATTTGAGCATTCACGTAGAGTTATCAGCTTTAGGCGGAGTAGTTAGATCATCAATTAGCCACTAAGGGCAACATATCACTATTTTAATGGATCGCTCCTAAGTGCTTGCTGTTCTTCAAAAGTCAATTCCATTACCTCCTTGACTAGTAGGCCTATCTCACCAAGTTTTATCAAGGATGGAGATCTTCAATTGTTGCTCGATAGTGGTTGTACATCAGGAGCATATTACTCTAACTTTTGTCTACGATGTGTCTCTTTTCTCTTAATCTCTCTTTTAGCTTTTGCTTACCAAGAAAATATTGTAGAATTATCTTTTTAGACTTCTTAAAGCGTGTAGTTTCAACAATGCCTTAAAATTAATACAAAACAAACTAACCTCTTATTAGCGTATAAATGCATTTATAAAGGAATGAATCGAATGATGCTCCCTCAACAATGGAATAAACACCTATATTGATTTTTTACACACAGTGAGACATTCACAAATTTATATAAGAGGGTATAAGCATCAATCTAGGATCGAATATATTCAACTCCTCATCTACTCCTACCCACTGACCATTTAACAATTACCACAAGAAATCTACAATTCCCCTTTGGTACTTTTTTCACCGACTGTATTTTTTGCCGTCTAATTGACATTAGAAAAAAGAATAATATTTTATATTTATGAAAAGAAAAAATTGATCATCTAAAATATCTATTAACTATAGACCAAATATTGGACAACTTGAAATTATTGGTAAAAACTAGATAATTACAAAACAATTTAAATTAAGATATCAAAGTTATTGTCAGCTAATGTTAGAAAAAACAGACGGAATTCGTAGATTTCTAAACTTTTAGGAGTAGGGATGCAACCATGGTATTAATCTAAATTTAGGACAACTGTAATTTTCTCTCTCTATATATTGATACATGTACGGAAAGAGAGATTTTGGAATAAAGGCAGCTATATATGTTTACTTTATATATCTTTATTTGTATTTCGCTTTTTACTTCAAAGAAATAATGAATTCCTTAAAGAAAGAATCATCTAGGCACTGTTAAATGTATTCGTACAAATTATACTATAAAATTGTGTAGTATAATTTTTTTGCTGTGTAAAAAAAAGTAAGTGAGGAATTTTATGCATTAAAGTATATATATTTTTTTTCATTTAGCATTTTTTCACATGATAATGATTTTCTTAAAAACAAAAACTTCAACGTGCCTTCTTTTTTATTTTGATAAAAAAAAGGCATTCTTTTATAATTTATAATGCTAAACGTAGCATGTATGCAAAAATTTCACTAATACTCCATGTTATAGTTTAAGATATGTGATTATTACCGTATTTTAATCTCTACTTCTATATCTGTCCTCCTAAGGCCTGCCTATGTGTGAAAAACATTAAAAATAAACTAAAATTAGATGACCTTGTTTACAGCTAATCAAAGACTGCTGACAAGTAGGGCCTAGATAAGATCTTTTTTCCTCGTTTTAGTAAATGTACCATGTTCCTATTTCAACATAAAAGGAACTAGCAGAGATGTCGACCACGACCAGAGCAGGAAGTTGACCAAACTCTGCAAGTCGCATAAACTATAAATTGGCAACCGGGTAGCGCAAAGGCATAGCTGCTTAGGAGCTGTTTCGCGGCCTAAAACGCTCTCGCCTCTCGCTTTCCCGGTCTCCCGTGATCTGATCTTCCATCAACTTCCAGAATTTCTCGTCTCTCTCTCTCTCTCTCTCTCTCTCTCTCTTACTTTCCCGTGAAGCTAATTTATTACTCCTACTTGGTAACCACGGGAATCCCTCGCACCCCCCACTTTCTTTCATCTGTCTGTCTAGCCCACATGAATTTACTGATTCTCTCGAGTTTTCTTCTGTGGCTGATTCGGTTCTGTTTTATTGCTCCCAATCCCATCAGGCCTGGCCTCTAATTCCATTCGTCTTTTTTGGGTTCCTTGATACTTAATTTGGTTAAACATTAAATTCCCACTCTAAACCAGCAACAACAAAACGAGGCTGTGCAAAGACGCCAGAGCGGTCGGGAAAAACGCCAGAGATGGCAGCCAAGAATCTGGAGAAGCTGTCGTCCATAGATGCTCAATTGAGGCTCTTAGCCCCAGGAAAAGTCTCTGAAGATGATAAGTTGGTTGAGTACGATGCTTTGCTCTTGGATCGCTTCCTCGATATTCTTCAGGATTTGCATGGGGAGGGGATAAGAGAAACGGTATCCTCTATTTCACATCATTGTCTTTCTAGCGACGTCTCAGTTTTCGTGGTCATGCATATGTGCTACGAGTTTCATCACACACACACATACCCACATAGTTAGTAAGTACCGGTCACGATTTCCATGAAAGCTTCAATATTGTTTCCATCGCTTTGGCACCTGAGACTAATAATCATGAAGACCCGGAAACTGGTTTGATTATTAGTGGTGATTATGGTTAAAAAGTTGGCCATTTGATCTTGCATTGCGTCATGCCATAGGTTCAAGAATGTTACGAGTTATCGGCCGAGTATGAAGGAAAGCGCGATCCTAAGAAGTTGGAGGAGCTTGGAAATGTGATAACAAGTTCGGATCCTGGGGATTCAATTGTTGTTACCAAATCGTTCTCCCATATGCTCAACTTGGCCAACTTGGCCGAGGAAGTTCAAATCGCTTTTAGGAGGAGGGTTAAGTTAAAGAAGAAGGGTGACTTTGTAGATGAAGCTTCTGCCACAACTGAGTCTGACATCGAAGAGACCCTCAAGAGACTTGTTGTGGATCTGAAAAAGTCTCGTGAAGAAGTTTTTGATGCTTTGAAAAACCAGACTGTGGATTTGGTCTTTACTGCCCATCCCACCCAATCTATCCGTAGATCGCTACTTCAAAAGCATGGAAGGTTTGTTTGTAGTGCCTTGATGCTTATTTTATCTTTTCTTGTCAAGGATGATAAGTAATTCTATGTTAATAATCCTAAGTAATCTCAAGGACGTATTTTTGCATTGAAAAAGACAATTTTGTTTCTTGATATGACTGTTGTCCTTGAAACCCCATAGGTAACTCCACAGAAAATGCTCTAAGCGTCAGTCCCATTTAACTGTCAATGACATCTGCCGTATATGGTTTCAGGATAAGGAATTGCCTGACTCAGTTGTATGCAAAGGACATTACTCCAGATGATAAGCAGGAGCTTGATGAAGCTCTTCAAAGAGAGGTACTTGGAGACATTGAATGATGCCATACTCGGCAAAATTAAGATACTATCATTTGGATGTATGTTGTACAATATTTATGCTGTATGTACGTAAATATTGGCAAAAATTTATGTAGGGGTACTCTGATGCATACCAATGAAAATGTGTAGTTATAAATCATAACGAATAAACTGCAGCAATTTCCAACTGGCTCTGAAATCCCAGTTTATTGGTCTTTCAGATCAGTATGTAGTCTGTATTTTCAAATTCTTCTTCCTAAATTGGCATATCTGATAAACTCATATTCTTTGACACTGTTTAGTAATTGAGGGTCACTATTAGCTTGCTTAATCTTCACTGGTTTGCTGGTCATGTTATACATAGATCCAAGCTGCTTTTCGAACAGATGAGATTCGTAGGTCTCCACCAACCCCACAGGATGAAATGAGAGCAGGAATGAGTTACTTTCACGAAACAATCTGGAAAGGTGTGCCAAAATTCCTGCGCCGTGTTGACACAGCTTTGAAGAACATAGGGATTAATCAGCGTGTTCCCTACAATGCCCCTCTTATTCAATTCTCTTCTTGGATGGGAGGAGATCGTGATGGTATGTCCTGTCTTCACAAAAAGCACATTCGGAGAGCTTTGCCTTTTAGATGTTCTTCAGAGATAAAAATTTGAGTACACAAACATATCCTATATATATTGAGTTGACTTTCAATTGTGGTTTTGTTTGTGTAGAAAGCGTCTAAGTTTCTGGTTGCATTTGTTATATCTAAAATGCAGGAAATCCCAGAGTGACACCCGAAGTGACAAGAGATGTATGCTTCTTGGCTAGGCTGATGGCTGCTAATTTGTACTTCTCCCAAATTGAGGATCTTATGTTTGAGGTATTGCTTTCTGGCTTTGATTATTTTTGCAGTGCCATCAATTGCTTATTGACCATTATGATGCATCATGGTGGTTATCTCTCTGTGTTGTCATCTGCAGTTATCCATGTGGCGCTGCAACGATGAACTCCGAGTTTGTGCAGATGAACTCCATAGATCATCTAAGAGAGATGTGAAGCACTACATAGGCACGTTACACTGGTCTTGCTAATCTAAAACCTAGCTCTTGTGCTCTGTCAGCTTTGGATGGAAGCTTGCAGGGCATTGGTTTATGTCTCTGTCTGGCCCTTTGTTAACCATCTCAACTTACTTATATCCCTCATGGAAAGCATTTTACTGACATTTTTTCCTTTTGGCTTTGATGGTTGAATAACATGTGGGCATCTTTTCATTATCTTGCATGGTGTCTCATCAAATATTATAATGATGCAGAATTCTGGAAACAAATTCCTCCAAGTGAACCCTACAGAGTCGTTCTAAGTGATGTGAGGGACAAGCTGTATAATACACGTGAGCGTGCTAGACAGTTGTTATCCAGCGGAATTTCGGATGTTCCAGAGGATTCAACCTTTACCAATGTTGACCAGGTTTCTATTGTTGATTAAGTCAATTCATTAAGGACACTAATTGATTATTGTTTACCATCATCTAGGAGTCTAATAATCTGTTGATTTCTAATAAATATCATGGGAATAAATTCAGTGCAATTATCGGTGAAGTTTCTTGTGAAATAATTGGTTTGCAACTCAACATTTATTTAACTGATGTTGGTAGCAACTGATTCAAGCCTCCTAACTTCTGTTGTGTATGCTAGACCACAGCGTTATCTGAATCCACCTATTATTGAAATTTGAGAATTCCACTAACACCTTAGATATCATCTGAAGTTGTCTGTTTGTGTAAACCTGTTTTGTGCCGCACATACATACTTGCTAAGTAAGTCGTTGAGGTTCTTATGCCCAGGCTTGAAAAATATCATTGAGAGCCTGTGTGAAAAATGTCAACGAACTGGAAGGCTAATATGGTCCAAGTGGCCCATACAGAATCTTCACTTTTTTCCTCCCACCTTCCATGTTATGCAAATGCTTTGCAGGCCCAAAACTTATGCCAGGCCTGTGTGTTCGAGTTTAATAGATTATTTGCCTCATTAGATACTATGAAATAGCACTTTGTTGACAGTGACCTTAATTTTTTTATTATCTGTACCAACAAATTCTTGCTTTTTGCTACCTCCAGTTTCTGGAGCCTCTTGAGCTATGTTACCAATCTCTCTGTGATTGTGGTGATTCGCAAATAGCTGATGGTAGCCTCCTTGATTTCTTACGGCAAGTATCAACATTTGGCCTCTCGCTTGTACGTCTCGACATAAGGCAAGAGTCTGAAAGACACACAGATGTTCTTGATGCTATTACGAAACACCTAGAGATTGGGTCTTACAAAGAATGGTCAGAGGAACACAAGCAGGAATGGCTTCTATCTGAACTAAGAGGGAAACGTCCTCTTTTTGGACCTAATCTTCCCACAAGAGAGGAAGTTGCTGATGTGTTGAACACATTGCATGTTATATCAGAGCTTCCCCCAGATAATTTTGGTGCTTATATCATCTCATTGGCCACAGCACCATCTGATGTACTTGCTGTTGAGCTGTTACAGCGGGAATGTCATGTGAAGCAGCCACTGAGGGTGGTCCCATTGTTTGAGAAACTAGATGATCTTCAGGCTGCTCCTGCTGCCATGGCTCGTCTCTTTTCAATAGATTGGTACCGGGACCGAATCAATGGGAAACAAGAAGTGATGATAGGTTACTCTGATTCTGGCAAGGATGCTGGCCGTCTTTCTGCCGCATGGGCTCTATATAAGGCTCAGGAAGAGCTTGTAAAAGTGGCAAAGAAATATGGTGTTAAGCTTATAATGTTCCATGGCCGAGGAGGAACAGTTGGAAGAGGAGGGGGACCCACTCATCTTGCTATACTGTCCCAGCCACCTGACACGATCCATGGCTCACTTCGTGTGACTGTTCAAGGTGAAGTTATTGAGCAGTCATTTGGTGAGGAACATTTGTGTTTCAGAACACTCCAGCGCTTCACAGCTGCTACATTGGAGCATGGTATGCATCCCCCCATCTCACCCAAGCCAGAGTGGCGTGCTCTCTTGGATGAAATGGCAGTTGTTGCAACTCAGGAATACCGTTCTCTTGTTATGCATGAACCTCGTTTTGTAGAATATTTCCGCCTGGTGAGTGTATGCCAACCTCGTCTCAACTATGGACATATCTCTTACCCATGCAGTTCAGGGTTTACTAGTGTATCCAATTCAAACAAAGAGAAGGCAGTGCTAAAAAAGTTTACCTAATTTTGCCTTCCAGAAATAGAAAAGTTTGAAATTTAATTTGGATTCGACATTGTTGGAAGTTTTCCTTTAGTAGACATTTAATTTGAGTCTCTAGTGATGAATTTTCAGTTTCCAGGACATGTTCTACTGGATTTCCTCTATGGTGAATGTTTTCATTAATAGAAGAAGCAACAGAATTGTTTGCGAATCATGCTATTGATTGTTTTCTCTTTTCAATCGAATGTAATTTTGTTGCAGGCAACACCAGAAATGGAGTATGGCCGTATGAACATTGGAAGCCGTCCTGCAAAACGAAAGGTCAGTGGAGGCATTGAATCACTTCGTGCAATCCCATGGATCTTTGCATGGACCCAAACAAGATTTCATCTTCCTGTTTGGCTTGGATTTGGTGGCGCTTTTAAGCATGCTATTCAGAAGGATGTGAAGAATCTTCGGATGCTTCAAGAGATGTACAGCCAATGGCCCTTCTTCAGAGTTACCCTTGATTTAATTGAGATGGTTTTCGCTAAGGGTGACCCAGGAATTGCTGCATTGTATGACAAGCTCCTAGTTTCAGAAGAGCTGTGGTCACTAGGGGAGCGCTTAAGGGCTAACTATGAGGAAACTAAACGGCTCCTTCTTCAGGTAATGATAGTCTAGTAGTGAAGCTGCTGTGTAGAGTTTAGTAGTCAACTTGAAATGACCAATGACATGCAGTGATGGGAAATGTGACAAAGATATGAGATAGTATTTTATAAACACACCTAAAGAACAGCACACCAATCTTTTTGCTATTTGAATCATTCTGTTTTAGGCTTTGAATTACTTATTAAGGGCACATAGCCATATATAGATTTAAGAAATTGGAAAGGCTTGTGGATCACTTTCATGAGCATTTAGTACATGTCCGAGCAACATTACTAGCAACCCAAAATAACTATCTCAGGAAGTAGGAGATAATGCAAGGTCTAAAGAACCTCCTGTTGGAAATAGTTTAAATGTGATTCATGTTGGTTGTGCCAGGAATAAAGCGGATATTCTAGGGTTGCAGTGGTTCCATGTTTCTGACTGCTCTATCTCGTCTGCTATTTAGGTTGCTGGACATAAAGACCTCCTAGAAGGAGATCCTTACCTGAAGCAGAGACTGCGGCTCCGTGATGCATACATAACAACCCTGAATGTGTGTCAGGCATATACTTTGAGGCGTATTCGTGACCCGAACTACAATGTGAATGTGAGGCCACACCTCTCTAAGGAGTACAAGGAATCATCGAAGACTCCTGCTGCTGAGCTGGTGAAGCTTAACCCTACAAGTGAGTATGCTCCGGGTTTGGAAGACACCCTTATCTTGACGATGAAGGGTATAGCTGCCGGTTTGCAGAACACTGGTTAGCAACGGAGGTGAATGCCAGAATCAGCATAAGCATCATATCCTGTGTTTTATAGAATAACGTGTATGAGATGACATGACATGCATGCTCCAGCACTTTGCTTGAGCACTCGAACATTGCTTCTAAGTTCTAATAATATCAAGGCCTCTTGTTTATATTTGGTCATTGGCTGGTTCTTTTGTTTGCACCGATTTGTTTCCTCATCTTCTCATAAGTCCAAGGACAACAATCTATAGTTTCTGTCCTTTTGATCTTTCTTATTTGGGCAGGTTAATGGTCTGTTTCTATTTTAATCAGCTGAAGTTTTATTAGATTTTCCGTTACCGAAAAGAAAAAAATAAAATTAAAAAAAAGGAACTGCACGAAGGACACTCTAGTTTGATTCACCAATTTGCATTTAAATCACAAAAGGGTGACTCTCCCTGAGGTCTAAAGACTAATTGTTGTTGTAAACTAGGCCCCATTAGTCTGGTTTAAATAAAAAATAAAGAAAGAAAAAAGAAATCACTTCTCTCTCTCTCTCTTCATTTCTTTTAGTGCTATTCACAAGCTAATACTCCATTTAGTTAACCGATTATCGCTTGCATTTCTTTTAGCAATAATTATTTTTTTCACATTTTCCAAAACGAAGGATCAGAAAAATATGTGCTTTTTCTATATATGTTTGTGTTTTAGAAAAAAAAAATGTTTTCCGATACCTTGAAATCTTTTCTTTAATTAGTGTACAACAGAATCTCCACCAAACCCACCATAATATTTTCCAAGTATAAATATGAAAATTCTGCTTTATCTTAATTAGGGGAAAAATCATTACAAACCCTCTATTAATTATCAAATATTCACTGGATAATATTTTAAATCATCAATTTTCCTTTTATCTCTATTTAAAGGCAAAATTTTTGCTAATAATAAATTTTCATTAAATATATACTATATACTATTATTAAACAACTTAAATTCATGAGAAAATAGTTATTAAATAATTTAAATTATAATTTCATAGGTTGATGTCAGCAATTGTTAGTTGGTACAGAAAATGTTAAGAGATAGACCAAAGTTGTCAAAATCCTGATTCAAATTGTAAAGTCTTATGATTTTATAATTTATAACAAAAAATGATTTGATTTAATGTAAAATCTTATTTTCGGTATAATCTTGTAAAATCCAGATTCAATTCCTAAAATCTTTAGAATCTTAAAGACTTTGCAATTTCACACTATTGATTGAAAAGATAGAAATTTATATTTGATTGAACTTATTCAATTTTTGATCAAATTAGATATTTAGTATTCAAATATTGCAAGATATACAGAAGCAATGAACTTAGCCAATTTGTTTTAACTTAAGTTAACTTAATCCAAAAAGAATTATTTTGATTTCTACATTTTTTTGTCTGAAATCAATTTTATTTAAAAACCAATATCATCTAAATCTAATAATTCATTGCAAATACAAATTATATAATCTTATTAAATTTTTAAGAATTTTCCTTTTTAATGCCTAAAAATAGAAAAATTTATACTAATTGATAACTTCATGAAAATTTACTTTTAAATAGATTATTAAATGTATATAATATTGGATTTTAAATAAAATTAATTCCAGGTAAAAAGAATATAAAAATAAAAATAAATCAGTATAGATTAAATTGACTTAAGTTAACATGAATTGTTACACTAAACACTTATTACTTGCAACTAACAATCTCATACTTGTATATGTACATTTGTGCAATTGATGTTATGTATATCTTTGTTGTGTCATACTCTACATTTATTAATAACAATAACAATTTTTTGATATACAATTATGATTATAAGTGATTGTTGATAACAAATGACTTAAAATGATTACATTTAAAACCCTTGATCATATTCATAAATTTGATACAAATTTCACTTTTTAATTATGTTTATTTCAAACTTTTTTTAATTACAACATGAACATTAGATTTTAAATATACTCTTACATATGAATAGTTGTCACTTACCAATTTGGTCAAAAATTTTAAATTTATGTGCCGTTTAATAATCATTACTATTTTAATAAAAACTTAAAATTTGGTAAGTTTTAGGATTTAAGACCCAATTATATATTTTCCATATTTTTCCAGAATTTTGGTAAAAATCTTACCATTCAATTCAATTTTACGATTTACCATTCATGAAAGACAAGGTTTTAGGTAAAATCCCAAATTTGGTAACCTTGGGATAGACAGCATGCGCCTAAACCTAGGGTGAAACTGTAAATAATGTTAAACTCGGGGGCAAACTATGTAGTTAACCCACACGTGTAAAAAGAAAGAATCAGCTCCTTATAACTTCACTTCTCACCAGTACAGAAGTGCTTAGAAAGCCATGAAGGAGAAAAGACGCGAAATTTATTTAGAGGGAAGGCAAGAAATGTTTAACTTACAAACTACTTGTGTCGAAGGAAAGACAGCCACTGTAGCAGAACACTTATGCACAAGGCTAGGGTTAGGGTTAGTCAAAAGGGCTCTACACTACACATGGTACTTCTGGCTATTTCCACAAGAAGGGGACCAATTTGCAAGGTCATGCATACGGCTCAAAATTGTGCAAGCAACATCCTGCGAGTCTTAAAAGAGCTTGGATGATTAAGAGCTTTGATGCCCAACCTCCACCTGAGATGGTAAATCGTTTTCAGTTGGACTAAATGTTCCTAGAGGTGGATGGTATAAGCGCAGGAGAACCCTACGAAGTTTTTGGGGTTCCTCTGCAATCAGTATTGTAGTGCTTCATGCAGCATATCCTAGTAATCAACAAGAAAAGATGGCTAAACTTCACAAGAGAAGAGAGTTATGATTTATTTATGGCAATGCAGTACAAACTCAAACTCCCGGTTACTGAAATTATATCAGTGAATAGCATCCCAGGCAGCAAATCCAGAAATTTATGATCTCTTATAGAATAAACAGAAGCAGGGCATGTCCGATCGGCAAAAACCTGCTTCTGTTGATATCTCTGACACCATAGTCCTCAATAATGCTGCAGGATGCAGACCCGTGAAAGAAAAGTTCATCAGTCTACCAACACAACATTAAAATTCTTGCACCTGGAAACGTATCAGTCAATGTCTCATGCCGCTAGCTTCTGGAAACAATGTAATTGTAGGTCTGGTGTCATGCCTACCGCACCAAAATCTAGTCAAATTGATACCTGTCCAGTCACTTTAGTATCAGTATGTTTGCCAGTTCAGGGAATTTCCAGGCCACAATTTTTGCCCGACAATAGATCATACCAAATTTGATATCTTCAAGATAGCTCCGGAAAGGGTACTGCAAGGACTATTCCAAAGGACTTCTTCAAGTCTTTCTTTCAACTACAGAAACTACATCTTCTATGGCTTGGAAGAAAGTTGCAATCTTGTACGTGAAGAAGCCAACCAATACTGGAACCAACTCCAAGTGCATAAGGCCAAATTGTGGAACAACCAACCTTCAACAAATACATAAAGGTCAGCATGCATGGCTTCAAATGACCATCAAAAAGCTGAAAGAGCATAATATTCAGAAACACAGAAAATACTTAATTCAAATACAGCATTAAAGCTACCACGAAATAAACATGATATAGCCTCTGGCACAAATCATACAGTCAAGGAATATTTACAGAAAATAAATTCTAGTTGGAATCCCCATAAGTCACTGCATATAGTTGTTTTCTCTAGAGTCTACACTTCCTTCACAACCAAATAAATCAACAGTACAATTCATTGTCATAGTTGCTTAAGAACTAAGCTACTCCAAGAGTGGACAGAGACCAATTACAGCCCAAGAACAAGCAAATCCAGATGTATAAATCCAGTATCACCAAACACATATGGTACAATTAGTCAGAAGGCTAAAATGGCAACCTTTTCTGGTTTTAGATCAAATAGATAGCATTTGAAACAAAGAAACAATGGATCAGGACAATAGCAAAAGAACCATGTGAAATGCAGCACAACCAAATGGTGATGGGTAGCAGTATAAAGTAAACAGACTCGATGGTAAAATAAGGGGGAGGAACAAAATCACTCTGACCAACTTTTCAGCACTTGACCGGCCTTTTTGTAGTCTTAATAATAACGTATAATTCCAGATACTGGGGTTGCTTACGCATTCCAACGATTACATATCATGACTAAAGCGACAGGCACAAGTAGCCTTGGCTGTGCAATTGCTCCTCTGCAAAACAAAGACAAAGTAACATAGGAACAAATTACAGACTTTAGATGAGTAGCATGAAGCAAGGGAACAAAAGAAAAGACAGTAAATTCATGTAATTTATATTTTATAGTATGACCAAGGAAATGAGTTTATCGTTCAATAAATTAGTGCTGGAATTTAAGGACTCCAAAAGCAAGTGCAGTGGCTTCATGAGCGCACATGAAACTAGGAATTAATTACACAAATTCCAAGAGTCTATGATTGTTCCAGATGCCCTCAGCTCAGACTGCAAATTCCAATAATATTGATCTCAATCTTAGTCCTTAGATCAGTTTTCTTTTCTTTCCCTGTTTTTCACTCAAAAGTGGATTATCTGCGAATGCATTCAGATGTATTCAGTGACTAGAAATCTGTGAAAAAGATATGCATAATGACCACACTGGACAATATTTAGAAGTTCAATTTGTTTTCATTAATCATTCTAGACATAACAGTTAATGAGATACTGTCATCGAACTTAATTGGCTGAGAAAGCATTGCTTCATTATGATGTAAGGTAACAGGAATTAAAGAAAACGATGTATGTACAAGAAGTAGGACAAATTTAAGTAAAGCGTGGCTCTATACTTACTTCATAAGGCCCCTGGCTCCATCTGCCATGGAATCCACGCTACTCCCAAGCATGCGCATATATACCAAAGAACCAAGCAATCCAGTTCCAAAACTTCCAGAAGAAATAGTTTCATTTTAAATGCAATGGCAGAAAAATAAACTACTCTGCTTTATTGATATTCTTCATTTTTTCTTTTATGCTCTTCACTTTTGAACTTGATCTATGCAGCAATCTATCCATCACAGCATTGCAATGGCTTAAAACAAATTATTTAAAAAAAATGAAGATAAGTGCAAATGAGGTGCACATTCTGCAGATGCAGATACAATTCCAATCACCTGTCAATATCTGACCGACAAATTCAAAATGCAGGATAACAAGAGCATTAATGGGGAATAACACTTGAAGAAAAGAAGAAACTTAAGAAAGGGAACATAAAAAGATGGCAAATATCACATATGTCAGCTGCTGTTGTCAACAGATTGTTAATTTGAAGTACATAAACTCAAGGAATAATGGATGGCAGACAGACCTAGCTGCAATTTCTGGAGAGTAAGAAACATAAGCTGATACTAAACCAACACCACCAATACCCAATGTAAGAATCTGCAGCTTCTTTTTCAACTGCAACAGAAGAATTCAGAACTCAGTTTGAAGGAAGTATACATACAATAAACGATAACATGGCAAATGAGAGACTGAAATCAAGATGCTACTCCAGGAACTACTTTATAGTACTGTTTCCTTGATTCAGCAGCCAATACTTGAGCATCTTCTCGAGGCTGTCTCACTTCCTGAAGCATCATATCCTACATGCCAGAGGTTAAAAGGGAATCAGAGAAAGGATAGTATAGTATCAACTATACAAAGACAACCCTGATCAAGCATGTGTTAAAAGATCCTTTTCAAATCTGAGGATAAGTTCCAAGAAATCGCAAGTGCCATGAACATTACTTCGGCAACAAGGTAGACAACATAACTTATCTCCAACCACGCGGAGAGAGAGAGAGAGAGAGAGGCAACTCACTGTTCCACCGGTTGCAGCCTTTGTTGCTTTATCCCATTTCTCTTGCTCTTTGCGAGTTGCCACCAGCTTCCATTTCCCTGAAATCCCGCTGGTCGTCTGCTAGTCATCCAATTCCCACAGAAGCAATGATTTTTACGTTGCACAAATAACATCGAAATTAGATGAGGGCTCAAGTTGAGATGGAGTTTGTGAAAACGGAGCAGGCACGTCTTACTTTAGCAGCGGAAGCAACTGTGGCTTCCATGACGGGCTTCGAGGAAGCTGTGAGCTCTTTGCTGAAATCCACTTCCAGACTGCGTAAACGATTGTTATTGGTCAAGGTCACGGTTAAGTGCGCAAAAAAGGATAATATACTGGGTCAATAAAATAATAAGAGGATGCGATGGGAAAACACCTGTCAAGAGTCATGACTCTGCTTATGCTTAGAAATCCTGATGGCTCTTGTTCCTGCTCAAACCCAGGGCCAAACTGAGTCAGTCTTAATAGTGAGACCGATGAATTCAGATGAGATGGAAGATGAACTGGATAGAGTAAAGAGGAGTGTGGAAGCTTAACGGGGGTGGGGGTGGTTGGAAGGTAGGGCTCCTCAATCAGCTTCTTCATTCGAGGCATGAAGTCTTTGTTCCAAATGAAGTCATCGGAGGTCAATGGGTCATCGTCCTGTCGTCCCCAGTACTTGCGTAGCTTGGACGTAGTGGGGGGGCCGCCGTAGTCACCAGGAGCTACGCCGGTGGACCATTTTAAGGGCTTCTTCTTGGGCAAGATGACCTTCGTCTCCCTGGGGCTTCGCGGGGCAGGGGGGGCAGGCTCTTGAGAGAGAGGCGACGTCGTCGCGCTCACTGAGAAGCAGTTGAGGGTCTTCATTTTGTGGCCTGCCGAGGATAAATCTTATTATCTGATTTCTTTCTTAGACAAGTGGGATGGAATCGAATGTTTTAAAGATTCAGAATCCTGTGATTTCTGTTTCTTCTGTATTAGTAGCTGTAGCTGCAGTTGTTTCGAGATGAATTGGAAGCAAAATATCGGAGACGGAGAGAGAAGAAAGCGAAAGGGTGAAGACGGCCGGCGCTGGGCGTTGGTGTCCATTGATTTTGTGATCCTCGGATACTCCTTTCGTCCATATTGTTTGACTGTTTGGCTTTTACTATAGTTAACTTAATTTATTTATATTATAAGTTATTAAAATATATATGTTTAGAAACTATAGATTTTTATTTATCAGTTATATAAAAAAAATTTATTTATATACTAAAAATTGAAAATAAAAATTTATAGATTAATTGTTAAAAAGTGAGTGTTTCAAAAAATATGAAATAAATGGAGTAATAAGTTTCCTAAGCAGGGTTCCACTTCTCTCTCAAGTCTTAGCTAAAATGATTACTAGCCCAACCCAGATCTGTTGAGACTACTATTAGCCCAATTTGTCAAAGGCCCTTAGATTTTGCAACTTGAAAACACTTCAATCGACGGAAATGGAGATTTTGATTCTGCGGGCGAGGAAATGTGCGTTGCAATGAAGGAATGAGGTGTTGCTAGACAAATAGCATGGAGGAATAAACGGTTGAAATTGGCTGATTGCTCCTCCCTCATTGACCACCATAGGCATCCTCAACATTACCGGTTCCTTCCAGTTTTCACCAACACTTGCATTAAGTAATTGACTTGCTCGCACAGAGCCAACACCTACTAAAACGGAGTTAAAATATACATATTCATATTCATGAACTTTCAAGATGTAAAGGTCCATAAAAATTATAAAATTATATTGGTATAATAGCATAAATAAAACATGTTTGATCCCATAATCATTAAAACACAACTTACATACTTAAAAACATAGATAATGCATATGTAATTAGTTTCAATATATGTAAACAATAAAAATTTAAAATAAACTTTCACATAATAAAGGTGAATTAAGAGAAGAAGTCCAAAGATCAAACGATTCATACTTTAAAACCAAAGCTTCATAAAAATATAATTTAATGTAGTTCAATACTTTAAAATCAATAAAGTGAATAACAAAATAATAACTTAAGTTTAGAATGGTGGATGGTCACTTACCTCAAAGCTCAACTTTCCAACTCCTGAAACAATTGTTTAGTCACCTAAAATAATTATGCAAAAGTTTATATCAAAATACAACTACTTTTAGAAAACACCCAAAAGCACTTGTTGACAGTGATGCAAGTGGATATTTCTGGAACGTAAGGGTTCTCTAAACTAATGTTAAAAGCTCTAAGGAGTAATATTGTCATTAACTCGATTAATCTCTTTAATCCTCAAAATTGCAATGACCAAACTGTAACATTTTTAAATCAGCCTAAAATCCCTTTTGTTTATTAAACTTTGTTAACTTAGACCTTTTATACCTTAATCTTTGACTCGGTTCTACTTGCCTCTTAAACTTTGCAAACTGAGACATTTTAACCCTTTGTCTAGTTAAATGAAGTATGTGTACTAAAATGAAAACAAAAGGAAAATTGAAGGGCTAAGAATGTCATTTGTCTAATGGTTGACCATTATGAGTAAACAATAAGCACAAAATCTTCAGTTTCACATTTGAGATTGTTTATCTTTCTTTTGCAAGAGTTTGTGTAGAGCACTCCAAACTCGTTTACAAAAGTCAATCATTGGACAAATAATTTAGTTAGCTCTTTAATTTTCCTTTTATTTTCATTTTCATACATATTCTTCATTTAACTAGGCTGAGGGGGTAAAATGTCTCAATTTGCAAAGTTTAATAGATGAATCAACCTGAGTTGAAGTTCATGGGATAAAAAATTTGAGCTGACAAAGTTTAGGGGGCAAAAGAGGCTTTTTGCCTTTTTAATCTACGAATGTCGATACACCAACCCAAAAATGTGGGGATCAACATCATGGTTCACCTAATTCATTCCCCAGAACATGAATTCTTAAGTTTTTTTCTTCGAAATCCTCTTGTAACTTGTCGAACTTCACAATTAACCAGTCAAAACCTCACCATACTTATCCCCTAATTCATTCTAAATAATTCCAATCATCAATTATCTCTTCCAATTTCTAAAAGCTATCAAAATCCTACCCAAATAATTTTTATTTCTTCTTAAATTACATGAACATCTTTAACATGGATATATAAAATAATACTAAATTAGAACTCATCAAATTTGATATTGATCTTCAATCTTTACTTCTTCTCCTTCTTGAAAAGAACCATAATGGTATAGGAGTAGAAAATTAAGGCAATTTCTTGCGTGCGCCTGGCGCATACATTTAAGTACTAATATAATTTTGTCAACTTCAAACAATCCCTTGTCTCTAGTGAAGTGGTAATACGCATGAGAGAGGATTTTGGGCATAGGTTCTAGTCTTAGCCTACCCACTTTATGTTTTTTTTTCCCTTTATGTTTTTATTTTTCATTTTTTTCATTACTTTTAAGTTTTTCTCATTACTTTTACATTTCTCATTTTTTTATTCTTTCTTTTTTTCCCCGTTATAGTTTTTATTTTTCATTTGTTATACTTTTACTTCAATTTTCATTTTATTTTATTTTTTAGTTTTATTTTATTTATTGTTTTCCTTTATCCAATCTTGTTACTTTTTGTTTTTCTCTTTCCAACCTTTTCCAGTTTTTTTTCTTGAATTCTCAATCTTTTGAACTAATACAGTAATTTTATTTTTCATTTATCTAACCAGATATACTATTTGTTTGTTCTTTTATAAGTAGTTATTTGTATTTTTATTAGTAATAGTTTGTTCTTTTATAAGTTTCTTTTGTTCTTTTAGAGACACTAATTTTTTGTTCTCTTGTTACTAGTTGTTTTTTTATTAATAAATATTTATTCTTTTATTAGTAATAATTTATTTTATCAATTGTTACTTGTTCTTTTAGAAACATATTTTTTGTTTTCTTGTTACCAATTATTTGTTGTTTTATTAGTAGCTCTTTGTTTTTTTAACAGTAAAGATTTGTTCTTTTATTACTTCATGTTTATTCCTTTATATGAACATAATGTTTATTTTTTTTATTAGTATCTTTTTATTCTTTTATCAGTATATATTTATTATTTTATCATTTAATGTTTCTTTCTTTAAATGAGCTCAATATTTTTTCTTTTATTAGTTACTCTTTGTTCTTTTAATAGTAGGTGTTTATTCTTTTATTAGTTCACGGTTGTTCTTTTTATGTGAACTTTATGAACAAACAGCTACTCAAAAAGAATAAATAACTGCTAATAAAAGAACAAATAACTATTGATAAAAGAATAAATAACTACTAATAAAAGAAGAAATAAGTAGTTTATATAAATAATAAATATGAATTGATAAAAGAATAAACAACTGATGGTAAAAGAATAAACAATTACTAACAAAAAAAATAAACACATACTAATAAAAGAACAAATAATTACTAATAAAAGAACAAACAACTAATTTATCTAAAGAACAAGCATAAGATGATAAAACAACAAACAAATACTAATAAAAGAACAAATAACTACTAATAAAAGAATAGATAATTTGTAAATAACAATCAATAATTAATAAAAAAATAAATAGCTGCTAGTAAAAGAACAAACAAGTGCGTATAAAAGAACAAATAACTACTAATAAAAGAACAGATAACTAATCTTTTTAAAGAATAAATAGAAATTGATAAAAGAATAAATAACTACTGATAAGAAAAATAAATAACTAATGATGTCATTGATTGATTCGTCAAAATTTGGGCCAAATTATCAATTTTTATATTATAGAATGGTGACTTACGGCAAAAGCTAGGCTTACGTTACATAAAACTTACTCGAAAATTAAAACCTATTTTTCTTTTCACAATAGTGTGTGTGTATCTCAACCCTTTCCTATTATATTTCTAACTTTTTGTATTTTTTTTCTTTTTTCTTTTTTTTCCCCATTCTTTTCACTGCATCCTCAACAGCCAAATAAACCAACCTAAAAATCTATATTATACATTAAAGTGGAAGAGGTTTGCCTTGCGGTGCCACGTGTCATGTATGTCTTGGTATAATAACAGGTTTGGTCATTCCTTGTTCTATTGACATGTCTTGCCATAATGACAGGTTTGGTCATCTTTGCTTTACTCCGTGAATCGTCTCGGTGTGTTGTCATTGCATTCTTGTAATTCAATCATCTATGTTTGGTCATCTTTGTTTGATTTTGTCAATCATCCGGGTGGGTTGTCATTCCATTCTTGCAATTCAATCTCTTATTTCCACACTCCGTCTCCTGAACTCTATTATTATGTGATTTATATGTTAGTAAATAATAATAAACAAGATAGCAGCATATATAAGAATGAATTTTGTCTCGACATACTCATTTTCTTTCTTTCTACAATTCAATCCTCTATTCTCATACTGTTACTCTTGATCTATTTGTTATTATGTCATTTATATGTTAGGAAATAATAGTAATAAAAAAGATATCAGAAGATGTAAAAATGAATTCTTCCTCAATGTCCTCATTCTTCCTTTTTAATAAATTTATAAAAACTGTATGTTCCTCTTTTCTCATACTCTTTTTCCTAACCTATATATTATTATGTGATTTATATGTTTGCAAATAATAGCAAAAAAAAGATATCAGAATATGTAAAAATGAAATTTGCCTCGATTTCGTTAGTCTTCCTCTTTAATAAATTTATAACCACTGTATGGTTCTTCCTATATACATAGATTATTATATACTAAATTACTGTTATTACTTTACTATTATTTACAATTGGTAATCACCGTTTCCATATATGCGTCCACCTACTCCTGACACTGAATGCCACATGCTTCCTACAGAATATGTCATGGGGTACGTGTCTAGGATGAGATAGTTTGCATGGGAGGAGGGGATGCCATTGTGTGCCTGGTGGCTTCTGTAACCCCCTGGACATTATAGAATTTGGACACTGACCATGTGTTTTTCTATGCCTGTCTCCTTTGTCAGATACTCCAGTATTTATATAGGTTTCATTGGTTGAAAAAGGAGGCAAAGTGGTTGTTTTGTTCACTTTGTTCCCTTCGTTGCTGTCGTCGAGTGTAGCTTCAACTCTGGGTGTTATTCGTCCTCTGCTTCTGACAGTTATTTCTCATGCAGTTTTTTGGTTCCTCTTTTACTGTTGGTTCCATTGTCCTTCATCTAATGCTCAGTTGTCTAATAGTTGTTTTGTTGTTATTATGACAAGCCATTCGCCTGTCTCGCCGTCTGTTGCAATAAGGCACTATTGAAAAGGTTTGTTGGTTAGTTATTGGTTTGCTTTATTGCCTACTGTCCTGGCTTTGAAATGCTCTCACAACGGTTTCTTTGTTTCCACAGTGTTCTGCAACATTTCAATTGTACTCAGGGTGCATTCCTCTGTCTTCGTGCTTTGACTTATTCCTTGTCTCCGATTCCTGCTCCATACCTTTTCCGCCTTGCTATCGTTAGTTCCCGTGATTCATTATGGTTCCTACTTTCACAGTGATTGCTTTCTCAAAATAGAGTTGGTTTGTTTATCACCGAGAACAATTTTATCTGAATTATGCTCAAAATTATCATTGCCCATACCTTTTACATAATAGAAGCCCTAGTTAATGAATTTTTTTTCTGCTTTTGTTCGATCTTGCTAGGGATTCGAAGCACTAAAACAAAAGAGTAGAACAGCAAAAGAAAAGCTCCCACTCTCATCACCATGCATGATTGGAGCACAAGAAGAATGAAGACAGCCACCCTAACTACAGCGATACAAATGTGCCTCCTATAAAACAAAAGTTCTCAGTTTATATTGTAATATATCAAAACATGTACAACTACATTCTATTATATAAATAAAAAATATGCATTTACATCAAAACCATTGTCTCGAAAATAACCTCTAAACCAATAACTTTCGTAAACGTCAAGTAAGCCACTCCTACCCGCTGCGTAGCGCAGGTCACACTACTAGTAAAACCTATATTTATCCCTCACTAGCCGAACCCCTTCTATTACATTATTTTTTATTCTTTTCCTATTTCGTAACTTTTTTTTTTATTCTTTCTCCCCTCGTTGCTCCAGTAGTTTTTTTTTTTCCTCTCTTCTACCATTTAATACCTCCAAACTTCGAGGAAAATTTTCCTTTTTTCTTAAACTTGGTGCTTATACAATCTACTATTAATATATAAAGCAGGACCATATCCATGGATAGACATGTCTTTTCCTTAATTCTGCTTATGTGTATTTAACCTGGATGTGCCACATGGCACTTCTGTTATGTGCAAATGCGTAAAAGATTTCTCACATCCCATATTGTCCCTCCCTTGCTTTTAATTGGTATGGCATATTGTCCCTCCCTTGCTTTTAATTGGTATGGCAAGTGATCACAAAATATTAATTACGGGAATTAATCAATCAAGCAATTAATTTGGAAATAATTTAATTCCAGCATTTGTTTCATCTTTGCTTATAGAAAAGAGCGTTTAATTACAATCCCCTTTACATAATTTACGTTGAGCAAAATGCTAATATAAATATAGCAACCAATTCGGTCATGTACCACACACAGAAGCACCCAAGTTGCAGCCAGTAGATGCACAGAAGTACCCAATTCATGGCCCCCATTAATGCCCGTGATGCTATCCAAAGTGCAATTGAATATGCCAATGATGTCTGCGAAATTGTGATCCGAGAACACGAGATCCTGAAGAAGCGTGTGGAAGGTTTGGAGCGCGAGAAGGATATGCTCATTGAGAACATTGCTTTGCTGCAGAAAATGGTTAGAAACAATTTAATTTGATGGTAGCTACACTTTGATGCAATTTAATATGTAATTTAATTTACAATCTGATGTGAGGACATTGATATGTGACTTACTATATGGCTTATTTTTCTTTTTTTCAGATTGGTCAGAATAACTCAAGTAAGGAGAAGATGGATGACATTGATTATGGTGATGACTATCCTACTGAAAGTGATAACAATGGCTGTAGAGGAATAAAGAGAAGGGCTATTCATGGTGCTAGAATCTTTCCTCCTGGTGTTGGGGCTGATGGTCAGATCAAGGATGAAGGCATGAATAATTAGGTGCTTAGTTAAAATGAGAATGTGAGTGAGGAGGAGGAAAGATGATGACTGGCTTGATGGTTTTATTGACGACTAAAGGATTATGACTACTAGATTTCTTTTCAATATTCTATTATGTTGCTTTATTTCCCATTGTCTAATAAAGGCCGGAGTAATTGCTTTAAAAGTAATGAATAGATTGAAAATTATCAGATGTTTATGCGAAAGTAACCATATATTTTTCATCAATGTCATCATATCTTTCAATCTATTCATTAATTTAATTTTCATTTCACGATATTTACTATTTTGTCAGTTATACTCATTTCCTTATATATTAAATCATTATATATTACATCATTGGTAATTTTCTTAGCAAAAACTTATATTAAAAGGTAAAATTAGTCACCAATAAGTGCATCTTTATTTTACAATTAAGCTCAGAATAATCACACACAATTATATAAAACATTAATAAAAACTATAGTCGATTTGTATTAAATAATTCAATCCTTTAATGGGCTAACATTTAACTCGTGGGATATGCCATTAACATTACAGATTAATGCCAATATACATTCAATCCTTGGCATATTAATTTTAAGAAAACATCAGTAGTTAATTTTAATTATTATTACTACTATTATAAGGCTAAAAGATTAATTATTTTAATTTGTATTTCACAATAGTTACTATTTCATTATGTAATAATTTTTTTTTTATTAATAATTTTTATCAATAATCGTTATTAATAAATAATTATTATTTATTATTAAAATAATTTTTATTATTTATTACTTTTATTTATTAATTTAAATTATAGTAACTCTTATATTTGTTTTTACAATATTTTTATTTATTACTAATTATTTTAATTTTTTATTATTATTAGATTTTTTCAATTAGTAATGTTTTATCAATGTCATCGTACTATAATTTTGATATTAGTATATTTTTTTATAAACTAATTTTAATAATTGTTTACCTACATTTTTTTATTAGTACTTTTTAATAACAATTATTTTAATTTTTTATTATTTTAAAAAATTTTATTTATTAATTTTAATTATTACTACCATTATAAGGCTACAGGATTAATTGTTCTGATAATTATTCCACAATATTGTTTTTTATTACGAAATCTTATTATGTAGCATAATCTACTGATTTGTGTGTTATATGACACCAATGGTACGTATTAATAATTGTTATTATTAATTTTAAATTAGAATAATTTTAATAATTACTTTACAATATCTTCATTGTTGAATAATTTTTATTAATAATTATTTTAATTTTTAATTATTATTACTACTATTAATCATTTATATTTTCCTTATTTTAAAAATTTTAAAAATTTGTATAGTATATTTTTTTATAAACTAATTTTAATAATTGTTTACACACATTGTTATTTATTAGTACTTTTTAATAACAATTATTTTAATTTTTTATTATTTTAAAAATTTTTATTTATTAATTTTAATTATTACTACCATTATAAGGCTACAAGATTAATTGTTCTGATAATTATTCCACAATATTGTTATTTATTATGAAATCTTATTATGTCGCATAATCTACTGATTTGTGTGTTATATGATATCAATGGTATGTATTAATAAATTGATATTACCATTTTACAAGGAAAACACGCAATCTATTGTATTGAATTAAATTTCCAACCAAAATTAACTTAAAAAAGGAAAACACCATTGATTAGGGTAATTGCACAATCTTTCCGCCCTATTCCAATAGGTTTACCAAATTGAGAACTAAATAATGTTCACTCATGGATTCATCTTATCACTATAAAAAAGGCTTAACAACTGATTCTATCTAGGGCTTTTTTGCAGCTAAGATCAGTGTAAGTATCTAACAATATCAGTCATTACGTTTGTCCATCATAGTGTTCTTGTGTGAGGCAAAAACTAATGTTTTTAACGAAAATCTCAGGGTGATACTACTACAACTCGGCGGCGAAGACAAAAACTTGAGTGAGGTAAACAATTTAGTGATCCTATTCCATTAATAATATTCACAAATACTGTTGCTTTCAATCTACCAGAATTCTAACTAAGATTTTACTATGTCATCTTCTACTATTTCTATCAATCTATTGGATTTGCGCTAACCACATTGGGACATCCCTTGGAACATACCCTTTCCAATACTCGGTGAGCCTTCTCCCTTTTATTTTATTAAAATTTTAGTCACGTTATGCAATATTAATCCAGTTTCCTTTTCCCCAGAAACTACTACAGCATTCTTACACAACTTATTTCCAGTGTTACCACTCTTCCCTGAACCAACCAAAGCAGTTCTGAGGTACCATATTTATTATAATACTTGGCTGTGTTTTGCTCATCATGTACATCAAGTTTGTTGTTTGATCTACTAGATCCATGTTAGTGATATGTCTATTATGCCTTTCGCAATATGATTATAAATCAGGATCATATCCATGAACAAATGAATGCTTAGAAACCCAAAATTGTCCTGACATATTTAACATTACATTAGTTTATACTTTATATAAAGTTTAACTCAAGTTTAAATCTATTAGATCCATGTCAGTTATATGTCTTTTTTCTTTCTCATAATATGATTATCAATGTCATCACTTTACATAATCAAACAAGCTCAGAATAAACAAATGAAATTAATCTATCCAATATTGTTGTCAATAATTCAATCTTAAACTACAGCCAACATAAGTTCTGCCATATATAATATTACATTAGTATATACTTTATATAAATTTTAACTCAAGTTTAAATCTATTAGATTCATGTCAGTTATATGTCTTTTTTCTTTCTCATAATATGATTATCAATGTCATCGCCATAATCAAACAAGCTCAGAATAAACAAATGAAATTAATCTATCCAATATTGTTGTCAAAATAAACATGAAATAAACAACTTAATGAACAGTTCCCAATAAACATCCTCCTGCAATCAACATGAAAATCCCATATAAATATGGATGACATTTTGGGGCTGATTAGTATAAATCTGAAGTACAGTTTTTTTGGTTTTTTAATTCTAAGTGTTCATTATTGCAGAATATGGATGACATAAACATTTCATTTGTCCAACTACTTCACTCAATCACTAAACAAGAGTCTCTGCCTAATCCTATATATCGTCCTAAGCGCACAACGGATGGCCTGTACAATGGCTGTGTCGAAGTAGAATTCAAGGTTGATGGGGGAAAAAAGATTCAACAATTTAGGAGCACTGAACCAAAGATAACCATAAAGGAGGCAAATGAAAGTGCTGGTCGGGTTGCAGTCAGGGAAATCATGGATATTTATGAGATAGATATAATTGATGCAAACTATGAAGACCTTGAAAGGTTGGTGGTTGATTTAAACTCATCTAACAATTAGAACATGAGGTTATTGTGGGAGAAAAGACAACTTGAGAATGAGAATGCAAAATTAAGGAAGCAGATAAGGAACCTACAGAATCAAATCTCAGAGCTGGCTCATGAAGGATGAGATAATATGATAGTTATTGATTAAAACATATACTAGCCTTAGGTGTTAGATTTCAGTACTTTATATATGCTATCCGTGCAATAAAACATTAGTCTTTTGCATACTTTTAGTATTATTCTTAGTAAGTATAGTAAACAACTTATATTAAGTGCATCTTTATTTTACAATTATTTTGTATAATTATTTTGTACAATTATATAAAACATTAATAAAAAGTTGAAAAGTATTTCTTCTTCTATATTTTAATTATTATTACTACTATTATAAGGCTAAATGATTAATTATTTTAATTTTTATTTCACAATATTTACTATTTTGTTAGTTATACTAATTTTAATACTTATTTTACAATATTGTTATTTATTAAGAAAGCTGATTATGTACAATAATCTATTATACATTACATATGCGAGCATGATAAATTATAATTTACTTTGTAAGTATACTCGATTTGTATTAAATAGTTCCGCTGTGAGGTTTTATATGGGCTGCAGGATACGATTAACAGGGGTGACACTAATGCATCTCGTACAGGCAAACCTTGCATATTGCCATCGTCTTTTACTGGTGGGCCACGGTACATGGTACAGAATTATCAAGATGCAATGGCTATATGTAGGTGGCTTGGGCATCCAGATTTGTTCATTACAATGACTTGTAATCCAAAATGGAATGAGATAACTAAATTCCTAGAGCTTATCCCAGGACAAACATCTGATGATAGACCAGATATTGTGGCTCGTGTGTTCGAGATGAAACTATATTCACTACTTCAGGATATAACAAAGCAATCGCATTTTGGAAGATGCGTTGGAGGTAATGTTTAAATACACCAAAAACCCAATAATTTTGTTATTTACATAATTTAATTTAATTCTAAATCTTGAACTACCAATTTGTGCAGTGATTGTCACTATTGAGTTTCAAAAACGTGGCTTACCACATGCGCATATTGCACTTTTCCTACATCCTGAAGACAAAATTAGGGACCCTTATACTATTGACCGTTTTGTATCAGCTGAATTACCTGACAAAGAAAAGGACCCTATTGGATATGATGCTGTTTCGAGGCATATGGTTCATGGACCATGTGGGACTGCTAATCCCAGGTGCCCTTGTATGGTTAATGGAAAGTGCAAGAAACGATATCCACGCCCATTAAAGCATGAGACTTCTGTAGGAGATGATGGTTATCCAATTTACCGCCGTCGTTCAACAAGGCATCCTATTGTTAAGAATGGAATTGAACTTGACAATGCCTGGGTAGTGCCTCATAATGTTGATTTGGTTGTTAAACATGACTGTCATGTTTGCGTGGAGAAGACAAATAGGGATATGTGCGTCAAGTATTTATGTAAATACATGCATAAAGGTTCTGATTGTTCCACTCTTGTCATTGAAAGTAATGGTATTCAACAGGCTTCAGACAATAGACACTTAACTACACATGTCGATGAGATCAAACAGTATATGGATTGTCGGTATATATCGGCATCAGAAGCATGTTGGAGGATCTTTGGATTTTTCATCCACCGACATGACCCACCAGTTGAACGTCTGTCATTCCACCTTCCTGATGAACAAAATATCTTGTATAGAGCAGATGATGATATCCAATGTGTAGTACAAAGACAGAAAGACAGTGTTACAAAGTTCCAAGCATGGATGTTGTGTAATCAGACTGATGAAGCTGCAAGGTTGCTAACATATGTTGAGTTCCCAACAAAATATGTGTGGAATAGACAACTTAAAAAGTGGACGGCAAGATCAAAAGGCAGAAGTGTTGGGCGACTGTATTATGTACACCCTACAGCAGGGGAGAAATACTATTTGAGGATGCTACTAAATGTTGTTCAAGGTCCAAAGTCATATGAGGATTTACGAACTGTTAATGGAGTCTTGCATTCGACATTTAGGGATGCATGTTTCGCTTTAGGATTGTTGGAGGGTGATGGAGAGTGGCATGAGGCACTTCGAACAGCTTCTGAATGGGCGATGGGAAATCAGTTGCGTGATTTTTTTGTTACCTTATTATTATTTTGTCAGGTGGTTGAACCATATTCATTATGGAGTCAACATGCAGAAGCATTGTCAGATGGGATTTTACATGCACAACGCAAAATTCATAATGATGCAAGCCTTATGTTGTCAACAAGCCAGTTGCATAATTATGCTTTATATGAGATTGAGAAGTTGATGAATAGAATGGGTCGTACTTTGAAGGAATTTGAAGGTATGCCATACCCCGATACAAGCCTAATCGTAATGGAATCAAATTCTTTGATTATGGAGGAACTAAGCTATAACAGACCATCATTGTTAGCTGAACATGTTGAATTGTTTGCCAAACTTAACACAGGCCAGCGTGAAGTATATACTTCAATACTTAGATTTGTTGACAATTTTAGTGGTGGTTTGTTTTTTGTATATGGAAGTGGTGGAACAAGGAAGACTTATCTATGGCAGACAATTTTGGCTCGCTTGCAATCTGAAGGGAAAATAGCTTTAGCAGTTGCATCTTCTGGTATTGCAGCTTTGCTTCTTCCTGGGGGTAAAACTGCCCACTCACGTTTGAAGATCCCAATCAATCTGGACAAAGATTCATATCTAAATGTTAAGCATTCAACCCCAATTGCTGAGCTCTTATGTCGGGCGAGTATAATAATCTGGGATGAAGCTCCAATGGCACATCGTCATGCTTTTGAAGCGTTGGATCGTTCACTTTGTGATCTCATGCGTTCCTATGATCCTTCTACTGAATCACATATATTTGGTGGAAAGACCATAGTTTTAGGAGGTGATTTTCGACAGATACTCCCTGTAATCCCTCACGGAAGCAGAGGTGATATTGTAGCAGCTTCAGTGTGCTCTTCTTATTTGTGGTCACATTGTTGTGTCCATACACTCACTCAAAACATGCGCTTATAGAACTCTACCTCTCCTGATGTTATTTTATTCAGTGATTGGCTGTTGCAATTAGGAGAAGGCACATTGCCATTGAAAAAACTTTCTGATGATGAAGAAGATGCAACATGGTTGAAGATACCTGAAAAGTACTTAATCCCGATAATTGGAGATCCACTAGATTCAATCATTGGGTCAACATATCCAAATTTACTAATGAGAATTAATGATAGGGATTACTTAACAGAGAGGGCGATACTTACTACAAAAAATG